>JAPVLO010000156.1:0-1200000 GCA_027257055.1 Cephalopachus bancanus
AAAAAAAAAATTCTTTGCACACTCCTAACAGATTATATAACAGCTGCTACATGGATCCATTTGTTCTATCAAGTTTTCTCTCAAATTATCAAGACCAAAGTCCATTTGCATTTACTTTAATTTTTTTTAAAAAATCAATACACTAATGTCATGGTTATCACTGGAAGGCATAGGAAAGGATACTATGAAGTCCAACAGAATGTTCATATAAGTTCATTCTACAAGAGAATTAATAAACTCAGTATAGAGTTCACTGGTGTCTATTTTTATTTGCCGCCATTTTTTTCTGGTTACACAAATCTAATTGACTCTTTTGTTAGTTCTGCCTTTCTGCATTTTAATAATCCTTATCAAAAACACCTAGAACTTTGGAGTTTGTTTAAATGTAAAGTTTAAAATAAAATTGGGTGGTACTTCCCTGACATAAAAGCAAAATGAAAAATACAGATGAACGAAGACAGAAAATAGAGTCACCTATAATCCCATTGACCTTCATGTATCCAGATTGAACAAGGAACTAAATAAGATCACAGAGGTTATTTTGGTGCCATTACATTCAGAATTATTTTTAACCTGTTGTAAAGCTCAGCTCTTTTGTACTGGCTTCAGTAAATCCCAACTCATGATGCCCATCCAGCCGCAGCCTGTTGTCAGTGGTGTGTGCATGTCCTTCCATTTGGTCTTGAGGACACCCTGCTTTACTGAGCAGTTGGTGCCAGAGGACCGACTTTTTTAATTTTTAGATTTATTAAGGATCATGTGGGGACATGCCTTCCCACATAGGAGTAGTGATTTTTGCTTCCTCTCCCTAAACAAGTCTTTGGTGTTTCACAGACTGTTTCCCCTTGTCTTTTATTTATTTATTTATTTTTTGAGTTGGAGTCTCACTCTGTCGCCCAGGCTGGAGGGCAGTGGCATGTTCCCTGCCACCACAGACTCGACCTGCTGGGCTCAGATGATTCTTCCACTTCAGCCTTCCAAGTAGCCAGAACTATAGGCGTGTGCTACCAGGCCCAGCTAATATTTTGAGCTAATGTTTTGATTTATTGTAGAGATGAGGTCTCACCATGTTGCCCAGCCTGGTCTCGAACCTGCGGGCTCAGACAATCCTCTCACCTAGGCCTTCCAAAGTGCTGGGATTATAGGCTTGAGCCACCACACCTGGCCTCTCCTTGTCTTTTAAAGATAACATCTCATCTCTTTTATGTCACATACTTGTATGTGCTTTTTCATTGCTACCAAGTTGGCAAACATCATGCCATTCCCTTCCCCAGTATGGAATTCTTAGTCCAAATTCAATCCCATAGAAATTAAAACTTTTCTTGAAGCAAACCAGGCCCTTTCTCTCAGTACCTATACCATCCCCTCCCTTCTCTGTACCCTAGGCTGGATGCGATAAATACTCTGCACCTTTTAATCCTCTTAGAGACATGGAATAGGTATTATTTCTCCCATTTTACAGATGGGGAACTAAGCTTCACAGGTATGGAGTATGGTGTTTGGATTTAGTATTCGGTTCATAACAAGTGTATTATTTAGTACATGATAGATGTACTAATGTTGAGTTTTATTGCCTCTTCTATTTTTAAAATGCATATCCATATCTTTGCAAATTTGTGAGACTACAGGAGTTTGGTAAAAGATCAAAAACACTTAGAGCTTTAGGTGTTTCTTTGTTGTAAAGTTTAAAGTAAAATTTAGAGGCATTTCAATAAATCACATTCCAGCTTTACAGCTCATTTGCCCACCAAGCCAACCTCCTTCTGGCTTGTAAATTCTGGCCACTTCTTGAAAAGGTGCAGGAGCTCAAATCAGATCAGTAACAGGTGGTCTTGTTGGCCCTGAGAGCACTTGTGCAGAACTGAAATCAGCCTCTTAGAGAGGATATAAGGCCTGCTCTTAGAGAGGATATAAGCAGACGGCTGCTTACCTGGCTGCTCCTAGAGAGAGGGGGCCCCTTCTGGACTTCCCTCTGCTGAGCGGGTCTCTGGAGCTTGTTAGGACTACAGGTCAGTTTCCCCACCCTTGTGGTTGGCTTTGTTTCTGGAGAAGCGAGCGCCCTTACCTGTCCTTCTCTTTACCTCATTCAACAGAGTTGCAGACGTTGCTCTGCCTTTGAGCTAAAAGGTGTTGATTTTCATTGCTCTTCAGGCCAAGGTGACGTTGGATGATGTTTCTTGCCTTGTCAAAGGGCAAAACTGCAACAAATGTAGTTTAAAATTCTTAATTGATTTTTATTTGTGATTTTAGAATTAGGCAGCACCTCATTCTATAAAATAGAATGAGCTGGGCTTGGTGGCTCCCACCTATAATCCCAACACTTTAGGAGGCAAAGGCAAGAGGATTGCCTGAACCCATGGACTCAAGACCAACCTAGGCAACGTGGTGAAACCTTGTCTCTACAATAAATCAAAAATTTAGCCAGGTGCGCGCCTGTAGTCCCAGCTACTTGAAAGGCTGAGGTGGAAGAATCCCCTGAAGCAAGTTGAAGCTGTGGTGGCCATAAGTGTGCCACTGCACTCCGGCCTGGGTGACACAGTGAGACTCCAACTAAAATGAAATAAAACAGAATGAGTGTTCCAATGAACTAAGCAGAGGAGACTGGTTTAATAGACAGAAATGGGCGAAGGAAAGTAGAAATGCAGCAAAAAGCAGATTGGCCGTTTCAAAGTTACTTTCCTTGTAAAGGTTAAAGCAGTGGGGACTTCCTTATGCCAGCAAAAATAAGTGTACATGATTTGGCTGGCCTGGAACATCAGCATGAGTACCTCCGCTGTGGTTTGCTGTTAGGTTTAGTGCAGGAGTTCAGTCCAAACCGATGGACTCCTGTAAGTTTTATTTAACAGCCAGTAGCATTGAACATCTTTAAGCCAGCTAACTCTCAAAGCCTTAACAAGACAGAAGATTGTATAGTTACGAGTTAAAATAAAGGCAGTTTAAAGAAGTGAGCTGGAGCAGGGCAAACTGAAAACAAAGATCTTCATTTCACTCTGTTTTCTGGCTTCTTTTAATTCACTGTATAATTGCGAGACCCTCCCTTGAATAGTAATCATTTAAGCCAGGTGTTAGAATGTGCTTCCTTGGTAAACCCTGTCATTTTGAGAAAGCAGAGGAATAAACAATAAAGACTTAATCTTATTTCAGCATGATTTTGGGGTCTCATTAGTGTTTGAGGCATCAATTTAAGTGCCTTTGGAAGCTATTTTGACTAAGATGACTTAAAAAAATTCCACAACAGATTTCAAGCTGATAGGAGATTCAGACATATTTTAAAACAAAACAGACTAACTCACACAAAGCAGAATTAAACAAACTGAATAAAAGTTCCTGAAGTTTGTTGTAATAGTACAGGGGAAGGGGGGAACCAGTTAGGATCGTATAGAAGAAATGCTGTTTTAGCCCTTTCTCAAGATAAGCATGCTTCGGATGTGAAGGACGGATCAGGAGCAGAATTCCAGGCCAAGGGAAGCAGGTGGGGGTTCAGAAATATGTGACTCGTGTACACGTGCTGTGACTGTGTGCTGGGAGCAGAGTTTTTATAGGAATAGAAATGGGGAAGAAAAGCAAGGATGGGGCAGACGCTGGAGGCTGTGCATGACCATGCATGACTGCAGGATCTGGGCTTTATTTCCTAGAAGGAATTCAAAGCTTGAACATATTTGAAATGGGAGAATCAATGGTGTGTCCCTCCTTTTAAGCAGAGAGAAGATAACCATATACATTGAAAGAGATGAATTGAAAAGAAGAGGCCGGGCTCGGTGGCTCAGCCTGTAATCCCGCACTTTGGGAGGCTGAGGTGAGTGAATTGCCTGAGCCCATGGGTTCGAGACCCGCCTGGGCAACTTGGCGAGACCTCATCTCTACAATAAATCAAAAAACTAGCTGGGCGTGGTAGCGCACCTGTAGTTCCAGCTACTTGGAAGGCTGAGGCAGAAGGATTGCCAGAGCCCAGCAGGTCGAGGCTGCGGTGCCTGGGAGCATGCCACGGCACTCCAGTCTGGGCGACAGAGACTCCAACTCAAATAAAAAAATAATAATTAAAAAAAAAAAAAAGGAGAGAGAGACCCACAAGGGAGGCCATTTCAATTTGACCCTGTGAGCAAGCAGACCATTCTGAGAGCCAGGAGACCCAAGGGAGAGGGTTGCTTATGAGTTAACTATTTTATTTTATTTTATTTTTGGGTTTTTTTTTTTGAGTTGGAGTCTCACTCTGTCACCCAGACTGGAGTGCAGTGGCTGCTCCTGGCCACCGCAGCCTTGACCTGCTGGGCTCTGGCAATCCTTCTGCCTCAGTCTTCCAAGTAGCGGAACTACAGGCGCATGCTACCACATCCAGCTCATTTTTGATTTATTGTAGAGATGAGGGCTCACCAAGTTGCCCAGGTGGGTCTCGAACCCATGGGCTCAGGCAATCCACTCATCTCAGCCTCCCAAGGCGCAGGATTACAGGCTGAGCCACCGAGTCCGGCATGAGTTAACTATTTTAGAGGTAAACTACATGATGGCTAATAGGACTGCCGACATGTGATAAGGGAAACATGATTTTATGGATTTTCAGCCAGCTAACTGGCGGGGGAAGTGATGCTATCCTTTGCGTCTCCCTCTGTCGAAGGGATCCAGGAAGAGAAAAAGTGATAAACTTTTTGCTGAGCCGGAGAAGACATTGATAAAGTTAATTTGGGAAAATTTGGTAGGATAGTGTAAATCCCAGTTTGGTAACTCCAAAAAGAAGTACAGAAGAGGGAGAAGTTTTAAAGCCATATGCATTGAAATTGTAGGAGCCAAGGGAAAATTTCGCCCTTAGCCCTCTGAAGGTTTGATGAAAACCAGCCGGCAAAGGCAGATTGCGAGAAGAAAAGGCATGCAACATTTTAGAAGGCATAGAAGAGAGAAAATTACAGAATGATTGTCCAGTAACGCAGTGCAGTACAGAAGCTTATATATACCCTTCTTCATAGAGGATTGGGGAGGTGAGGGAGAAAGTAGACAATTGAGGGGGCAGTCAGTCAATCACTGGAGGGAATGGACAGAAATCAACTTGTCAATGATATTTTTTTGAAAATTGAATGAGCCTGAGAGGCAAGTATTATCTTGTGAAGTCCTTTCAGGTGTGGTTGCATTCCTCATTCTTTTCTGAGCTAGATAATGGAACTTCAGGGAGGGGAGGAAACCAATTATGTTTCTTTTGAAAAGAAATTTAGCCAGGCTTGGTGGCTCAGCCTGTAATCCGCGTCTTTAGGCTGAGGTGAGTGGATTGCCTGAGCCCGCGGGTTCGAGACCCGCCTGGGCAACTTGGCGAGACACAATAAATCAAAAATTAGCCGGGCATGGTAGCACGCACCTGTAGTTCCAGCTACTTGGAAGGCTGAGGCGGAAGGATCGCTGGAGCCCAGCAGGTCGAGGCTGCAGTGGCTGGGAGCGGCCACTGCACTCCAGTCTGGGCAACACACACACAAAAAAAGAAAAGAAACTTTCTTGGTCTGATAAGGAAATTCCAGAGTGAGTCCCTCCAGCTAGTCCCACCCTGTGCTGGGAGTGGGGAGGTGAACCAGACTAGGTTGGAGGGACCTTGATTCTGGGGCAGCTTCTAAGGCCTCTAAGCATGTCAAAGACCAGTCTTTGAGGATATTACTCTCTGAGCCCCAACTTAGTTGTATTTGAAGCCACAGGGGCAAAATGAATTCCTCTCAGGGACCTCCTCAGTAGTTAGGGACCCCTCAGAAAGCACTCGCCATGTTGAGGATTATGAGTTTTGTCTAGGCTGCTCAGTAGGAGTCCACAAAGGAGCCCCCACTCTAGGAGTGGTAAGATCAACTGCCTTCCAGAATGATGCCATATACCCACTCTAGGAGGGCAGTTGTGAAGCTCTCTAGCAGAGGGGGCTCTAAGGGTTATTGAGACACTCACCTGTTGCTGATGAAGCCATCAGACTTAGTGAAGTCTGCTGTGTACTCAGAAGGAGGTAATCGCATATTCACATATGCGATTGCATATTCACAATCCATGAAAATGAAAAAAAGAAGGGCTGAAGAAAAAGTTGGGAAATTTTCATTTAAGGAGAGAAAAATGTGGTTAGAAAAAGTGGGAAAGCATAAGACTAGCATTATAGGAAGGACGGGTTGTAAGTATGAAGCAATGGAGGAGAAAGTAAATAGAATTTAGGTGAAACTAAGATGTGGGAATTGGAGTGTCCTTCTGGGTGCTAAGGGATTTTTACTGTATGGTTAGGAAGTAGACTTATCAGTAAAGGTGACCTTAGAAGCTTGACAGTAAATGGAAGGTGAGAAATGGATGATGGAGAGAAGATATAAAGAGTTTGATGCTAGAGTTTATCATTTAGTACTTGAAGATTAACAGCAATATCTAGAACAAATACATCTGGGTTCATTATTAGTGTTCTGTAAATAGGTATATACCTAAGAGCAGTTTTCCCAGGGAACCCTCTCTAAAAGTTAAGTTTGGCTTGCCTTGGTGGTTCACACCTGTAATTCTAGCAATTTGGGAGGCCACAGAAGCTGGATCACTTGAGTCCAGGAGTTCAAAACCAGCCTGGGCAATAAGCTTGATCTCATATCTAAACAAACAAACAAACACAAAAACCACCTGGGCATGATGGTGCATATCTGTAGTCTCAGCTGCTCAGGAGGCTGAGGCAGGAGCGTTGCTTGAGCCCAGGAGTTTGTGGCTGGAGTGAATTACGATCACACCACTGCACTCTAGCCTGGGCACCAAAAATGAGACCCTGGCTCTTAAAAATAAATAAATAAAAGTTGAACTTGTATTCAGCTGTATTTAAAGTACCTAACTTTTCCTCTGCCGTTACTTTGCTATGTACTGTAGGGGAATTGAGAAAAAGTAAAGTATGGTCTTTTAGGAAAAAAAAAATCAAAATGATATGGCATATCTTGGGGGTGTAGTATAAATTGAGAGTTGATCACTGAAACATGTACATCATGTGCATAGTACAGGGTATTGGGAAAGACTTTCCAGGTCAGACGTGTGATCTCAAAGGTGGGAATAAAGATGGTGTGTTATAGTGAGGCACTGAATTAGTGTACCTGTTACTTGCAGAATGTTCATATAGCTGGTGTCTTAGTCTGGGCTGCTGTACTAAAATACCACAGAATGGGTAGTGTAAACAGAAATTTATTTCTCACACTTCTGGAAGCTGGAAAGTCCAAGTTCAATGTGCCAGCAGATTCTGTGTCTGATTATTCCACTTCCTGGTTTCTAGCTAGCTCCTTCTTAGCTTGCTTCAACATGGTGGAAGGGGCAAGGGAGCTCTCTGGGGCCTCTTATTTGTTTTTTGTTTTGGGGGGAGTTTTTTTTTTGTTTGTTTGTTTTTGAGTTGGAGTCTCACTCTGTCGCCCAGACTGTTGTGCAGTGGCCGCTCCTGGCCACCACAGCCTCGACCTACCACGCCCAGCTAATTTTTTTATTTTATTGTAGAGATGAGGTCTCGCCTGCCCAGGCGGGTCTTGAACCCGTGGGCTCAGGCAATCCACTCACCTCAGCCTCCCAAAGGCGTGGGATTACAGGCTGAGCCACCGAGCCCAGCTTGTTTTTTTGTTTTTTTTTTTTTGAGTTGGAGTCTCACTCTGTCGCCCAGACGAGTCAGTGGCCGCTCCGGCCACCGCAGCTCGACCTGCTGGGCTCGGCAATCCACTCACCTCAGCAGCTGGATTACAGGCTGAGCCACCGAGCCAGCTGTTTTTTTTTTTTTTTTGAGTTGGAGTCTCACTCTGTCGCCCAGACCGGAGTGCAGTGGCCGCTCCCGGCCACCGCAGCCTCGACCTGCTGGGCTCCGGCGATCCTTCCACCTCAGCCTTCCAAGTAGCTGGAACTACAGGTGTGCGCTACCACGCCCAGCTGATTTTTTATTTATTGTAGAGATAAGGTCTCGCCAAGTTGCCTAGGCGGGTTTCAAACCCGCTGGCTCAGGCCATCCGCTCACCTCAGCCTCCCAAGGCACGGGATTACAGTCTCAGCCACCGAGCCTGGCTTCTGGGGCCTCTTATAAGGGCACTCATACCTATCATGACCTAATCACCTCCCAAAAACCCTATCTCCTAATTCTATCACTTTTGGCATTAGGATTTCAACATAGGAATTCTTGGGGGACACAACCATTCAGACCATAGCAGCGAGAAATATGGCAAATCAGATTGGGTAGGGTCAGATCATGGAGAGCTAAATTACAGACAGGCAGAATTGGAACTGATATGCTGAGGATAATTTAGGAATAGGACTAGGGCAATTACCCGGTGAAAGAAGCGTTTAAGATCTGACCAATGGGATATATATACCCTATGATTATTTAGGAAAAATACAGAATCTGATCAGGCGCGGTAGCTCAAGGCTATAATCCCAGCACTTTGGGAGGCTGAGATGAGAGGATTGCCTGAGCCTACAGGTTCGAGACCAGCCTGGGCAACTTGACAAGACCTCATCTCTACAATAAGTCAGAAAAATTAGCCGGGCATAGTGGCACATGCCTGTAATTCCAGCTATTTGGAAGGTTGAGACGGAACGATAGGCTGGTACAGAAGGATCGCCTGAGACCAGCGGGTCAAGGTTGCAGTGGCCATGAGTGTGCCACTGTGCTCCAATCTGGGCGACAGAGTGAGACTCCAACTCAAAAAAGAAAAAAAAAGAAAGAAAAATACAGAATCATGCTGTTGAGTCTTATCACAGGGGAAAAATAGACTGGATGTCAAATAGCAGGAAAGGTGATATAACATTCCTTGTGACCTCTACTCGAAAAAGAAAGAAGAGCATATATTTTCTTTTTTTTTTTTTTTTTTTTTTTGAGTTAGAGTCTCACCCTGTCCCTCAGGCTGCCAGGGCAGTGGCACACTCATGGCCATTGCAGCCTTGGCCTACAGGGCTCAGGTGATCCTTCCGCCTCAGCCTTCCAAGTAGCTGGAAACACAGGCATGTGCCACCACATCCAGGTGATTTTTTTGATTTATTGTAGAGATGAAGTCTCGCCATGTTGCTCAGGCTGATTTCGAACCCCTGAATTCAGGTAAACCTCTTGCCTCCGCCTCCCAAAGTGCTGGGGTTATAGGCATGAGCCACCGAGTCCAGATTAGCATATGCCTTTTTAACTGAGCTAATCTGAATCAGAGGTGCATCAATCAATGAAAATATCCATTAAGGTGAGAACATAATGCAGATGTCACTTACACATAGGTGAAGTTTTGGGTTAAAAATGTAATGTATATCCCTTTGTCACATTTTTCACTGTAATGCTGAAGTTGCCTCTTTGAGTTGGCTGGTTAGAATACTGTGTAGTCTTTCTCACATAAACGACACCCATAATGTGCCACTTATGATTTCCAGTTTTGGTGTTTTTAGTGTGAGTGAGAATCTTGATACCAACAAAGTACACTGAGGTCAAACTCTCCCCCAAATTATAACAGTCTAGTCCTCACCAAACTCAACAGCGTGTTTGCTCTTGCTGCTGTTTTTAAAGAAACTCACCTTTTTGGAGTCTTTTATTGTACTCACTGTAGAGAAAATAACCCAATTTGTTTTTTTTTTTTACAAAATTACATTCATTTGTGAAATTAATATCTAATTGGATTATGCAGCTCCAGGAACAAGAATAACCAGCATCAGCATGCTTGGGAACAGAACTGTCAGTATTTGAGCAAAACAGCAAGAGCAGAATGTCCCAGGCAAGGAGGGTCTCTGCTAGAGGCAGATGCTGTGAGCAGCCTCCTAAGTGGAGGGTAATTGAGCCAACCTCTTAACTTCCCTCAGATTCAGTGAGTATCAGGTGAGCACCCTCTAAAATTTTTTCTATAAGCTCTTATTTATGGGATGCATTTTAGGAGATGTTTTATTTTCTTTTCTTTCCTTTTCTTTTCTTTTTAAGGGCAAGAATATGCTTTTTTTTTTTTTTTTTGAGTAGGAGTCTCACTCTGTCACCCAGGTTGGAGTGCAATGGCACACTCACAGCCACTGCAGCTGTGACCTGCTAGGCTTCGGTGATCCTTCCACCTCACCTTCCAAGTAGCTGGAACCACAGGCATGCACCACCATACCCAGCTACTTTTTAAAAAAGTTTATTGTAGAGACAAGGTCTCGCCAAGTTGCCAAGCCTGGTCTTGAACCCCTGGACTCAGGCAATTCTCTCGCCTCCATCTCTGGGTACTGGGATTACAGGCGTGAGCCACCTCACCTGGCGATATTTTCTGTATGTGTTGCCACTGCCCACTCGAGCCAGTTCCTATGTTTATCTCTTTTGTGCAAATCCTTGATCATGCCTCAGTTGACCCAGCCTTCTGGTATCTCCTTCTCTGCCACCCTGCTCTGCCATGTTGGATTCCCAGCAAAACTGCTTAGAATACCAAAAAGCTCTGGAAGTCCTGCAAAGCCAGAATATAACTAAGTGTATTTATTAGTAAAACCTAGTCATATTTGCCTCTGTTCATATTTCTTTGTGCTTTAAAATTAGAGATTCACCGGGCTTAGTGGCTCAGCCTATAATCCCGTGCCTTTGGGAGGCTGAGGTGAGTGGATTGCCTGAGCCCACAGGTTCGAGACCCACCTGGGCAGCGAGACCTCATCTCTACAATAAATCAAAAAAATCAGCCGGGCGTGGTAGCGCATGTCTGTAATTCCGGCTACTCAGAAGGCTGAGGCGGAAAGATCGCCAGAGCCCAGCAGGTGAGGCTGCGGTGGCCGGGAGCGGCCACTGTACTCCAGTCTGTACGACAGAGTGAGACTCCAACTCAAAAAAAAAAATTTTTTTTGTTTTGACTTTTCAGCTTTATTAAATAAATTGACAAAATATATATGCTTAGCAACATTCTACAGACTAGATCTGAAATTATTGTACATTTCCAAGTTGGCTTCTCAACTTTACCTGTAGTAAGACATCCCTCCACTGATACTCCATAATATATATGTGTGTATATGTGTATCTATATGTATATGTATGTATCTGCATATAGCCTAATCAAATACTTGTATGTACAAGGAATTAGATCCTCCCTGGGACCAGCTAATCTCTTTCACACACTATACTATATTCTCTGTATATCTCCTGTTGTCCTCTGCTTATTCATGGTTTCTTTTTTTTTTTTTTTTTTTTTTTGGGTTGGAGTCTCACTCGGTTGCCCAGACTGGAGTGCAATGGCTGTTCCCGGCCACCGCAGCCTCGCCTGCTGGGCTCCAGCGATTCTTCCACCTCAGCCTTCCGAGTAGCCGGAATTACAGGCATGCACTACCACGCCTGGCTGCTGTTTTGATTTATTGTAGAGATGAGGTCTCGCTGCCCAGGCAGGTCTCGAACCCGCGGGCTCAGGCAATCCACTCACCTCAGCCTCCCAAAGGCGCGGGATTACAGGCAGAGCCACTGAGCCCGGCTTCATGGTTTCTACTTAGAACATTTCTGGCCTAGTAGGTGAGGCTTGGTGACTCAGCCTGTAATCCCAGCACTTTGGGAGGCTGAGGCGATTAGATTGCCTGAACCCATGAGGTTCGAGACCAGCCCGGGCAACTTGAGGGGACAGCATCTCTACAATTAAAAAAAAAAAAAAAAAGGCCGAGCTCGGTGGCTCAGCCTGTAATCACAGCACTTTGGGAGGCCAAGGTGAGTGGATTGCCTGAGCCCGTGGGTTCGAGACCTGCCTGGACAACTTGACAAGACCTCATCTCTACAATAAATTTTTTAAAAAAATTAGCCAGGTGTGGTAGCGTGCGCCTGTATTTCCAGCTAGTTGGAAGTCTGAGGCGGAAGGATTGCCAGAGCCCAGCAGGTCGAGGCTGCAGTGGCCGGGAGTGGCCACTGCACTCCAGTCTGGGGGACAGAGTGAGACTCCAACTCAAAAAAAAAAAAAAAAATCTCTGGTCTATCTGACCTAGATGCTACCTCATGACCTTTATTCAGCTTCAACTCCCACACCAACTAGATGTGTTTTTTCACTCTTGTAGTTCAAATTCATAAGTGAAATTAACTGACTAGCCTAGTCAGTCATTCTCTTGTGTTTATGCAGAGACCCTCATGCCAGGCCCTGCACAAGCCTAGAGGTAGACCACTCTCATGACAGGAAACCATTCCCATTTTTATCAGATCAGACTAAAACAGGAAGAAGCTGCCTGATATAGAACATGACCATCCAGGTAGCAGGTACAAGTGGGTGGAGCAGTTTCCCTTAGATATAGGGTGGTATGAAAGAGAAAGATTGCTGTCACTTAGTCACAGTGGTATATTATATGTGCATACAGGCAGCCTTGCTTTCCATCATTCCAATATGTACAAATTCCCATTACCAGATACAGTTAAACACCAATCCCCCAATGACAAATTTCAGTTATCCTAAGGATTAGTTAGCTAGGGCTGCCATAACAAAATACAGAGTGGTAACATAATAAAAATGTATTGTCTCATAGTCTGGAGGCTGGAAATCTGAGATTAAGATATTAGTAGGTTTGGTTTCTTCTGAGACTTCTCTTGGATTGCAAACGGATACATCCTTGGTATGTCTACACATGGTCATTTCTCTGTGTGTATTGGTGTGTTTTTGTTTGTTTTGGTTTGGTTTTTTTTGAGTTGGGAGTCTCTCTGTTGCTCAGGCTGGAGTGCAGTGGCACGTTCACGGCCACCCCAGCATTGACCTGTTGGGCTCCAGCAATCCTTCCACCTCAGCCTTCCAAGTAGCCAGAACTATAGGCACATGCCACCACATCTGGCTTATTTCTTGATTTATTATAAAGATGAGGTCTCACCAAGTTGCCCTGACTGGTCTTGAACCCACAGGCTCAGGCAGTCTTCTTGCCTCGGCCTTTCAAAGTGCTGGATTATAGGCTGAGCCAAGCCTGGCCTATGTTTTAATCTCCTTTCTTTAAAGGACAGCATTCATAGAAATTTAGGGCCCACCCATATGACCTCAGTTTATCTTAATTTCCTCTTTTTGGTTTTTGGTTTTTTTTGAGTTGGAGTCTCACTCTGTCACCCAGACTGGAGTGTGGTGGCCGCTCCTGGCCACTGCAGCCTCGACGATCGCTGGGCTCCGGCGATCCTTCCACCTCAGCCTTCCAAGTTACTGGAACTACAGGAGCATGCTACCATGCCCGGCTAATTTTTTTTTTTTAATTGTAGAGATGAGGTCTCGCCAAGTTGTCCAGGCGGGTCTTGAACCCGCGGGCTCAGGCAATTCACTCACCTCAGCCTCCCAAGGCACGGGATTACAGACTGAGCCACCGAGCCCAGCTTTAATTTCCTCTTTAAAGGCCCTGACTCCAAATACAATCATATTCTGAGGTACTGGGGATTAGGACCTCAACATATGCATTTTGAAGGGATGCAATTCAGCTCACGTAGAACAATTGTGAGTCATTACACATTAAGTATAGACATTGCTGCTAACTCCTGAGTCCACAAACAGCTATATATATAACACAAGCACATTGTGATCAGTGACCAATCATATCACTTCTTTCAAAGTTTGTTGAGCAACTATATTATTCAGTCCATGCACAGACAGCAAAGCATGGAGTTATGTTGCGTCTTTGTCTTCCAGTGATAAATACACATGATATTTTACAAAAATAGCACATCAGGAGAGAGAAGTGACTACCAAGGATAAAAGTGCCTAAAAGAAACAAGAAATAATAATGCAGGGAGGGAAACTGATTGTGATTAGGAGACTTGAAAATGGCAACAGCAAGCCGGGCTTGGTGGCTCAGCCTGTAATCCCATGCCTTTGGGAAGCTGAGGTGAGTGGATTGCCTGAGCCTGCAAGTTCGAGACCTGCCTGGGCAACTTGGCGAGACCTCATCTCTACAATAAATCAAAAAACTAGCTGGGTGTGGTAGCGCATGCCTATAGTTCCAGCTACTTGGAAGGCTGAGGCGGAAGGATTGCTGGAGTCCAGCAGGTTGAGGCTGCCGTGGCCAGGAGCGGCCACTGCACTCCAGTCTGGGCGACAGAGTGAGACTCCAACTCAAAAAAAAAAAAAAAAGAAAAGAAAATGGCAACAGCAAAGTGAAGATAGCACGAGACCTAGCTCTGCATGAAGCTACAATGCAAACCATATTGAATAAATCCAGTAAATGTAAAAAAACAAGGTAAAATCATCTCAACATATTTTAGTTTAAATTACACTAGAAACAGAAAGACACTACTTTAGATGGTAGACCATAATAATAATTTTTTTTAATTCGATCAGTTTGACTTAGTATTCAGGCCAAAGAAACATTTGTTTCTGTTTTAAAAGAAAATGGTAATTACATGGAGACTGTAGAAGAACTTTTTACTGTCAGTAAAGTCTGGTTTTCATCGTGATACATAAACTGTCTGGTGATACTACAAGTGCTGATAAAGGTACTTCTGTGAAATTTTACCCAGAATTTAAAGATTAAGTTTTGTGATCATGGAATATTTAATGCTAATAAGATGGCTCTTTTGAAAGAAAACCCTATCAAGTACTTATGAGAAGAAAGATGTAGGATTGCAAAGTGACTGTAAAAGAGACTTGGCCGGGGATTTTTTTTTTTTTTTTTGAGTTGGAGTCTCACTCTGTCACCCAGGCTGGTGTGCAGTGGCATACTCACGGCCACTGCAGCCTCTACCTGCTGGGTTCAGGTGATCCTTCCTCCTCAACCTTCCAAGTAGCTGTAACTACAGGTATGTACTACCACACTGGCTTATTTTTTGATTTATTGTAGAGACAAGGTCTCACTAAGTTGCCCTGCTGGTCTCAGGCAGTCCTCTCACCTTGGCCTCCCAAAATGCTAGGATTACAGGCTTGAGCCACCACACCCAGCCCTTGGTCAAGGAATTTGAGGGGGAGCTTATCAACATAAATGAGGAACGTGAGCCAGGCTCAGTGGCTCAGCCTGTAATCCCAGTGCTTTGGGAGGCTGAGGTGAGTGAGTTGCCTGAGCCTGTGGGTTCAAGACCCGCCTGGGCAACTTGGCAAGACCTCATCTCTACAATAAATCAAAAATTAGCCGGGCGTGGTAGCTTGTGCCTGTAGTTCCAGCTACTTGGAAGGCTGAGGCGGAGGGATCCCCAGAGCCCAGCAGGTCGAGGCTGCAGTGTCCGGGAGCAGCCACTGCACCCTAGTCTGGGTGACAGAGTGAGACTCCAACTCAAAAAAAAATAAAAAATAAAAAATGAGGAATGTGGTTGTGATGAAAGAGATGGAGGTGTCACAGAGGAAAAAACTTTACGTTAAAGGAACTCCGCTATTTCACAACATTGGAAGGACAAAGGATAAAATGTTGGAAGCTGATGATCCAAACTTAGGAGAATGACAATTGTTCAAAGCATAGAAAAGATATCTATTCCATATCATAAATTATATGACAGGAAGAATAAGGCAAGCACTGTTCAAAATACTCTTGATAAATTTTTAATAAAGAAATATAACACTTTCATGCTCGGTGTTTCTTATATTTTAGTGTGCTAAATATGTGCTTATTTCACTATTTTTCACTTCCTATACATGTATAACTGACAATAAGCGTTTTTAATATATTGACAAATTTCTAAAAGTCATGGAATAATATTAATTCTCACTGATTATTAAAATGACTGTACAATTTCAGCTTGCATGGTCATTTTTTTGGTTCTACACTTCCGTGCAGAGTAAGGACTCTGTGTGTGTGTGTGTGTGTGTGTGTGTGTGTGTGTGTGTGTGTGTGTGTGTATGAGAGAGAGATTTTTGCTGGGAACCTAGAAAGCTCCCTTAAATGTATCATGTTACGTTTTCACTTGCATTATTTACCTAAGCCTAGCAAGTATAACTTAAGTATAAATTAGCCACTTAGCCTTTTTCTGGTGGTTCAGAGTCATCAAAAACAATAGTTTTGTGCTATGAAGCAGACTAACCTACTAGTTAAGGGTGTGGTTTATGCAGTCAAACTTCCAGAGTTCAAATACTAAGTCTGCTTCTTTTGTATGATTTGGAAGGAAGATGCTTCATCTCTGTGCCTCCATTTCCTCATCTGTAAAGTGAAGAAAATAATAGTATCTACCTCATTTGGGTTGTTGTCAGGATTAAATGACTAAATGTATGTAAAGCACTGAACTCCTGGCAACATAATAGACAAGAGGTATTAGCCATTGTTGCTGCTGCTGGTGATAGTGGTGGTGGCGGTAGTAGCAGCAGTAGTAGAAATATTAATGACGCTATGTATCTGAAGACTTACTGAAGTTGAGAGAGACTATTTCTTTCCTATATCAGATAGCCTCAAACTACCAGTATTTTTATTTTTTGTGTTGCTTTATTTGTGTTCTCCTCTCTCGTTACTGGGATATTCTTTGCATCTGCCTCAAGTGGTGCAAGTGCCCCATTCTCACCACTCTCATTAATTTGATGCTTTTACCACAATGGATGTGTAGACCAGAAAATCTGTCTTGTTATGGTAGCATGGAACCCTGGATAGGGGCTCAGTTCCTCACGGACAGCTTATTACAGCAAAGCCCAGAAGAGAACCATGTAGGCTCAAGCCTCACATTTGGGAAGATGCCTCCAATTAGCCATTTGGCATAAATTCCAAATGAGGTTGTGCTCTTAGTCATTGTATTTTACCTATTCTGCCTGTTTGTCCTATATTAGATTATTTTTGTAAGCATTGAAATTATTCAGTAGTTTGTGGCCCTCTTTTGGCATTTCTTCTTCTTCCTGAGTTGGAGTCTCACTCTGTCGCCCAGGCTGGAATGCAGTGGCATACTCATGGCCACCCCAGCATCAACCTGCTGGGCTCTGGCGATCCTTCTGCCTCAACCTTCCAAGTAGCTGGAACTACAGGTGTGCACTACCATGCCTGGCTAATTTTTTTTGCTTATTATAGAGACAAGGTCTTGCCAAGTTGCCAGGGCTGGTCTTGAACCTGTGGGCTCCCAAAGTACTGGGACTATAGGCTGAGCCACCAAGCCTAGCCCATTTTTTTTTGTATACTGAGAACCTCAACATACATTAAAGCCCTGCTCAAGAGACAAGTAGGTGGGGTTCTGGACTGTATTATGAGTTGATAGTAACTGAATAGATGGTCTTGGGATAAGAAAGCAGAACTGCATTTCTTGCAAGTCTCTGTTGTTTCTCTAAGCCTCCTGCAGGCTCACAAATTATCTCGAGTTCCTTAACTGAATTCACCCAAGGGAGATGGAACAGAGCTTGTGCCCAACTTTTAAGAACAAAGGTGTCAATCCTTTATATTTGTAATTTGGTATGATCTTCAGGGCCAGATGTTTGGGGGCCAGCCTCTACTAAATCTAAGTCATTCTCTGAATTGTGCTTTAATAGTGCTTAGGAGGTACCCTATGGGTTTGTAGTTGATCTTGTGGCTAAAACAGTTTTTATACTTCCTATAGTCATTTTCCTCTTCCCAAGTCCAAGTTGCTTTTACCTGAAATAGTGTACTAATTTACCTTGTTTCAGACGTATAAGTGCTTACTCCCCTTGTTCCCCTAGCCCCCAGTTTTCCTTCTATAACTTCCTTATGCCATCAGGAGAGAGAGAGAGAACTTTGGTTTTTTTTTTGTTGTTTTTTTTTTTTTGCAAAAGTGATTTGAGTTTATTGAGAAATAAACTGACACGTGCCTGTAGTCCCAGCTACTTGAAAGGCTGAGGCAGAAGGATCACCGGAGCCCAGCAGTTTGAGGCTGCGGTGGCTGGGAGCGGCCACTGTACTCCAGTCTGGGTGACAGAGTGAGACTCCAACTCAAAAAAAAAAAGAAAAAAGAAAAATAAACTGAAAAGCCCACCATACCAGAAATGCAGTTAAGCTGAGGTTAAATTTGCTTCCCATTTTGACCAGCATTATACATTTCAATCCCAACTGAGGGAGAGCTGGGAGTGCAGTTAATATCCAAGTAGCCTGACAAAAGGGTAAGATAAGAAACAAAGGTCTATTGATTTAATATGTCATCAGTTTATTGCACCACAGCAGAAGCAAAAACTATATGCAAAAAAATCCTTAGCTTTCATATCAATTAATCTCTTGAATATGTGGGGCATTTGTTAACAAAAGTGTAAAGTTTGTGAATAGTTATGCCCAATATACAGGTATCTTATTACATCATGAATATTTCCTTAATAACATTTGAATGAATAAATGAGGATTTTTGAAAAGGCTTCTAGCCATTGTCCAGGCAAGACTGAACATGCTACTTGTTTAAATGCTAAAAAGATTTGAGTTCTGAAGGAAAGCTAGCAAAATTTTTCTAGTATTGTATGCCATGTGTTGAGGTGCAAGGAACACGTATGAACCTGCCGGTGTTTGGTTTTTCCCTTAATATTTAGAGAATTAGATTTTTTTTTTTTCAGGGACATTTCTTCATATGGCAAAATACACATAAAATAAAATACAGGCCAGACGCAGTGGCTCACACCTGTAATCCCAGCAGTTTGAGAGACTGAGGTGAGAGGATTGCCTGAGCCCAGGGATTCGAGACCAGCCTGGGCAACTTGGCAAGACCTTGTCTCTACAATAAATCAAAAAATTAGCCGGGCATGGTGGCACATGCCTATAGTACCAGTTACTTGGAAGGCTGAGGTGGAAGGATCGCCTGAGCCCAGCAGTTCGAGGCTGCGGTGGCTATGAGCATGCCACTGCACTCCAGCCTGGGCGACAGAGTGAGATACCAACCAACTCAAAAATAATAAAGTAAAATATACTATTTTAACCACATAAATGTACATTTCAGTAACATTAAGCACATTCATGTTATTATGCAACCATCACCATCCATCTCCAGAACTCTTCTGTCATCCCAAACTGAACCTCTGTACTCATTAAATACTAACTCTATTCCCACTCCCCTCAGTTTCTGGTAACCACTGTTCTCCTCATATAAGTGAAATCATACAACATTTATCCTTTTATGTCTGGCTTATTTCACTTTAGGGAATTTGATTTTATACCTACATTTTCAACAGGTTGCTTTTGGAGATGATAATAGTCAAAAGTACAATTGTCCAAAGCCTGAAGGCTGAAATTCTGCACCCAAAATGGCTACCGTTTCTTTTTTTTGGGGGGGGGGGTTGGAGTTTCACTCTGTGACCCACACTGGAGTGGCAAGCTCACAGCCACCACAGCCTCGACCTGCTGAGCTCTGGCTATCCTTCCGCCTCAGCCTTCCAAGTAGCCAGATTTACAGGCATGCGCTACCACACCTGGCTAATTTTTTTTTTTTTTTTTTTGAGTTGGAGTCTCACTGTGTTGCCCAGACTGGAGTGCAGTGGCTGCTCCCGGCCACCTCAGCCTCGACCTGCTGGGCTCCGGTGATCCTTCCACCTTAGCCTTCCAAGTAGCTGGAACTACAGGCGCGTGCTACCTAATTTTTTATTTATTGTAGAGACGAGGTATTGAACCCACAGGCTCAGGCAATCCACTTGCCTCGGCCTCCCAAAGTGCTGGGATGACAGGCTGAGCCACAGAGCCCGGCACTACCGTTTCTTTTCAACTAAATAAAATGGTGTGGCATTTTGGGGGGAAGAGTTCTATGTTCAGTTTTGTTGTTTAATATTTCTACTGTAAGCAAATTTCTCAAACGTAAAATTTTAAATTCCGCTTATTTGTTGCTCTTCTTGTTTGGGGGATAATCTCCAGTATTATTGGCTTCCAGGGTCTCTGCCCGGCTTGAGGGAGGTTTAACCTTCCAGAATATTGGAATCAAGTTCGATGATGTGTGAGTTGTCCCCAGAAAGCACTAGTATTATATAATTGTTTTAATCTTTAATGCTTAGCCCTGGGCTCTGTCATCCACTCCACCCCCAGCAGCTTCCAAGGGTCCTCTTCTGAAATCCAACTAAAGGTCCCTAAGGAAGGAGGACTCCCCCTCCAGCGGGAGAAGGAGAACGTGTCAGCGGACAGAAACACGATGCTGAAATATCATAGTTAGCATTGGAATACTGGATTTCTCATTTCACATCCAAGACATTTCCATGCATTGTCTAGATATCTTTAGAATTGCTCCTTTCGGTGTTTCCTAAGATGGTTCGCTCCACTGTAAGGCTGTGCCACGCTGCCTGGTGGACTTGGAGATGCGGAGGTGGAAACAATGCGCAGGAGTGGGCTTGGGGCTTTTTGTTTGCGTCCCTGTTTACCTATTCATAATCATGGATCCCTTCTGCGGTGCGATACGTGAGGCACGCGTTAACAGCACCTCATTACACCACTGGGTGGAGAGGAACAGCAGAACACGACTTCCCGGACCTTCCGTCATGCAGTAAAAGATCTGGTTGGTGTGTGTGTCGAGATGAGAGGGCCAGACTGGACCCACGTGTGGCTGCTTCCCGGGTCTGCCATGTGCTTTACAAGCTGCAAAGTGTTTCCTCTCAAACAGCTAATCCTGCATGCCTGTCTCCTGCATTTTGTTGTCAGAAGCTACACGCAGCTTTCGTAAGCACTAATCGAAGAAGGAGCCAGTCTGCGTCTCGTTCTGGCACGCCCTGAGTCATGAAAACGTATTCTTTTTCTTTTAAGCAGAATTGAAAAAAAGGAAAGAGAGAAAGAAAGAGGGCCCAAAAAAAAAAAAAAAAAAGGTTGCCATCCAGTGGAGAAAGGAGTAAATTCCCAGTTTCATTCAGGAAAAACGCAGGCTGAAATATGCTTCACTGTTTTAACTTGACTGGGGATTTTTACCACCATATGGGTTTTTTTCGTGACATCCGGAGCCAGACGGGTGCAGTGTGCCTTTAAGAAAAGAGGTGCCTCACCAAACTTCGCTGTAGTTGTGTTTCACCGTTTAGGAAGGGAAGGAAAGTGTTAATTTCTTATTTGTACACTTTTTTTCCCCCGACTTCCTTCCTATTCACTTCATTAAATCTAGAGGCAGTTCAGCTTGGGAGCCGTCTGTATGTTGAATTAGGGCTCGCACTCTTGCGCAACACGTCACCAGTCGGAAACTGGGGGTTTGCTTCTGTGATTTATTTCATTATTGTGCTGGTAAAAGGTTTGGAAAGGAATTCTTTTTTGGGGGTAGTACTTTAGCATTGTGTAGCAAGTTTTGGGGTTTTTTTTTTTTTTTGGTGCCCCCCCAACCCAGCGCTGAGTTGAGTCAGTTGAGCCAGTTTAATAAATAATTTCTTAAAATAAAAGAACAGTTTAAAATCTGCAGGAGTAATCTTCCTCTACTCTTTATGTGCGAAAAGCATTGGGAAGTGTTTAGTGAATTGATTTCCATTAGAAAAAAGACCCTTAGAATCACAGAACATAAAGCACTGCATATGGATGTGTTTGGGGTCTTTGGGGAGGAGGGAAGATGTTTTGTAGCTCTCTGCATTCCTGCATAAAACCTTAATTTAAGGGGCATAATGGTCAGTACTTTGTGTGTTGACTTGTAATTCCAGAACCTAAATTTAATAAGAATATGCACGTATTAGCAATTGTAATAAAAATTGTTTCACTAGTTCTGTTTGCAATTTAATTTGTTTTCGTTTCTTAGCTACCCACAGATTTAGAGATTTTAAAGTCCAGATATCACAAGCTTATGCTTTTTCCCCTTTTTTCAAAAGTAAGGGGGGCTGAGAGTAAAAATAGCTTTTTTACAACCCCCCTTCATATATCCCACTGAAAAGAAAAACAATGAAAAATTTTACAGCGTGAAACTGAAAGTGAAGTATCCCGGTTCAAGATTTTCTTTAAAGAGAAGAATAACATGCTGTATTAAAATAATTGAACCTGAGAAGATACACATTGCTTTTACTTACATGCATTTAATGAAAAAAAAATTGTCTTCTATTTAAAAAATCACTTTAGACTGCTCCAAAACCATGCAGCTTATTTTTTAAATAAACACTAAAATGAGGTATAAAATGCTAAAAAGTATACCTTGTTTTAATTTTAAAAATACATTTGAATATTAATTTGTTTTCTTATTGGCTTAATTGTTAAAATGAAAGCAAGAATCAGAAACCACCTGAGCTAAAATCTCTAATTCTGCTGCCTGGAATAATAAGGGGAAAAAAATATGATAAGTAGTTGTCAATATTAAAACAGGCTGAAGGAGGAAGCCTTCGGGCCTTGTAGTAGGTAGAATGAAACAGCAGATTTGAGTATCCACAATCCTTTCAGTATTAAATTTTCAGTAAAATAAAATTACTTGTATATGAAAACATAGCCTTTCCCCAGCTCTCTTTTTTTTCCTGATCAGCTGATGAAGAGACTAGCAGCTCGCTGCTTTGCTGGCTTGTTAATTTTATCCCCACTAACTGTGATTTCCGATAGCCGGCCTGCTGATAGTGGTAAGGTAAATATCCTTTTTCGTTGCCGTCTTGAAGATTCAGTAGAACTACATCCCAGGCATGTGTAGGTGTGTAACACATCAAAAGCCGATGTTCTCCGTATTTCTGTGTGCAACGGGTGCTTGAGGAGAGCAATACCATTAACTGTTGACAGCCTTGCATGCTGTATTTATTATTAGCATGTTCAGCCTCCAAGATATGCGGGACAATTTCCTTTTCTTAATCTTCGCTTAACTGCAATATGTTTAGCTGTATAGTGGGTGTCCTGCTTTTAGGGAAATGAATATTAATGAAATAACATGGAGCTTTTTTTTTTCTTTTTCCTTTTTCCTCATAACTCATCAGATCTCGCCTCCTTCATAGTGGTTATCTGAACACTGTAAGATTGTGATGGAAATTGTCTTTTGATTATTAAGGCCTAGGCTCAGACTGTCCCTTAGGATTCTGTCTGTGTGCATGTTGCTTCTATGGATTTGCACATTGGAGGATGCATAAAAAACATTTTTTTAAATCCCACTGGCATTTTTAACATGCCAGGTTGTTTTGTGTTCTGCACCAGGTTTTCTTCACAAAAACCTTTCTTTTTCAGGAGGCATTGTACATAAGTGAAAGAAATTATGTCTGAGCTGTAATCACTCTTTATATTGATTGTTATACTCACATGATCATAAATATTAGCCATGTTTGGTGCTGTGGAGAAATGAAGGTAATTGCCTTATGATTAGAGCTCTTTCAGCTACGAGAAAGGATTGATTATCATTTGCATACTGAAGGCAATATTGAGAGGCAGGAAGAACAAATAACAGCATCAGTTATTTTGTGTAAGAAAGCAGCAATCTCAGACTGTAATTTAAAGATTTTTTTTTAAAGAAAATTTTTATTCCATGTTCAAATTTTATGTTGTTTTTTGCAGGGTTTTTTTTTTCCCCCCCTTTATTTTTCTTCTTTTGAGTTTTGAGGTTTACCAGGAAAAAAAAAAAAAGTTTAAACTTCTGGGTCTGTCACATGGATCTTTTAGCCCTTTATGAACAGGTTTCTTTTCTACCTGGTTGTTTTTATAGCTATTTTATTATCTCTCTGCATTAGTGCTGCTGGCTCTGGTTTAAAGCAAGCGTTTGCAGGTAATTGGAAAAAAGTGTTTGTTGTTTGTGTGTGTGTTCTTTATCGGATGATTTAAGTATGTTTACCAAGGAATGTGGCTTTGTACTTTCCCGTTTCCTTGTTTACTAATTGCTACTTTAGAACAAAAATCTTGATGGAATTTTGATTTATGTTGTGAATTATGAATATATGGATGTAAAATCTCAGAAAAGGTCAAAGCCTGTATGAGTGTATGGATGTATTCTTAGGGAAATTTTCTTTTTGCCACCCCTCATTTTTGTTTACCTTTCCCCCCTTATAGTAAGTAGTGAGACAATTAGGGTGTTGTTCCTATATTGAGCTAAAATTTCTTCTGGATTCAGTTATTATCAAACATTGGAATGTATAGATCTTTTAATATTCTCATTCTTCTTTGCTGTGAGTCTTTTGGGCCTGTTTGCTCTTGAAACAGACTCGGTTTAAAGATGCCTTTATACAATATGGTGGTATTCCTTTTTTCTTCTTCTTTCACTGGTTACTATTAGCTTTTACTTTTTTGTTAGTTTGTTTCATTTTATTCTAATTGCTCGATATATATACACACACTTTTTTTTATTTTCTTATTTTGAATTTATCTCCTTCGTTTCTGATGGACAGGCCATTGAAGACGGCAATTTGGAAGAAATGGAGGAGGAAGTCCGGCTTAAGAAGCGAAAAAGGCGAAGAAATGTGGACAAGGATCCTGCAAAAGAAGATGTGGAAAAGGCTAAGAAAAGAAGAGGCCGCCCTCCAGCTGAGAAACTGTCACCAAATCCCCCTAAACTGACAAAGCAGATGAACGCTATCATTGATACTGTGATAAACTACAAAGATAGGTGAGCGTTTCATTACTTTTCCTTGATCATCATTCACTGTGACTGAGTGGGTACTACCTAGAGAGTGAGAGTTATTAAGCTGGATTTTAAGTTCTTTCTAGTTTATGTTTTATGGCTTTCCAAAGGTATGGGTAACCTTGTATCTTGTTCAGAATAGCCACTATTGCTGTTTTGTACCATGTTTTACCATGTACTATTTAAGACAGTTGGAAATAAATTTAGATTATAATTTTTAAAAAATTTAAACTGGAAAAGGCTTCTTTTTTTCTTTTTGGAGTCTCACTCACTCTGTTGCCCAGGCTGGAGTGCAGTGGCACGCTCACAGCCACTGCAGCCTTGACCTGCTGGGCTCAGGCGATCCTTCTGCCTCAGCCTTCCAAGTAGCTGGAACTACAGGCGTGCACCACCTCACCTGGCTAATTTTTTGCATTACTGTAGAGATGAGGTCTTGCCAAGTTGCCCAGGCTGGTCTCAAACTCCTGGGCTCAGGCCATCCTCTCGCCTTGGCCTTCCAAAGTGCTGGGATTACAGGCTTGAGCCATCACATCTGACTGGAAAAGGATTTTTAAGGATCTCTGAAATAATGGAATGTAGAGTGAAATCATTTTTTTGGATTGAATTGTTAGAGAAAGAAGAATCCTAATACATTTAAGGTAAATATTTCATGTTAAGACTCTATTTAAAACCAAACAGCAGGTTCATAGGAAATACTGTTCCTTTCTTCTAACACTTGGATTTCTGAGTACTTGTTTGAACCATCTCTTTCTTCTTAATGAAACCAAATAGTGTGGTTTTTCAGCAAATTTACCTTTATCACAGAACTTTAGGATTGAACTTTGAGAAAGCTGTGCTGGATACTCTTCCCGGACCATTTTAAACAATGAATAATTATTTGAAAACCAAAGTAAAACAGGATGTCAGTCAGACCCATACAGTAGATAAGCTAGTTGGTCTGTATTTTGGTTAGTTGATTTTGGTTAGTTGATCTGGTTTCCACTCGATAATCATGTGATGTTTTCATTTGAAAATGGCATCTCATTTCAGCTGAAAAATTGACAGGAGATAAAACAAACATTTTAATTCTCTAAATTGCATAGTGTTGTTAATCAGTTTCTAGATGCCAATTTTTAAAAAATTTCCTCAGGGGATGCATTGTTCCTAAAGGTACTGCAATACCACGTCAATGTGTGTGGTGGATAGAGCAAGCTCCTATTCTGTCTCTCTCCTCCAAAAATTTATTTAATAGATTTTCCTTGTATAGAGGATGTATCAGATATTAAACTAATAACAGATACACACTTGATGTTAGCCAAAACCTGAGAAGCGGTTAGTTACTAAATATGTTTGATGCTAGCTAGTGTTGTTGTGTACATCTTGAAGTGTTTAACATGAATAATTAAGTTATGTAGCTGGGCTCAGTGGCTCAACCTGTAAATCCCGTGCTTTGGGAGGCTGAGGTGAGTGAATTGCCTGAGCCCGCGGGTTCGAGACCCGCCTGGGCAACTTGGTGAGACTTCATCTCTACAGTAAACCAAAAAATTAGCCGGGCGTGGTAGCGTACGCCTGTAGTTCCAGCTACTTGGAAGGCTGAGGAGGAAGGATCGCCGCAGCCCAGCAGGTTGAGGCTGCAGTGGCCACTCCTGGCCACTGCACTCCAGTCTGGGTGACAGAGTAAGACTCCAACTCAAAAAAAAAAAAAAATTAAGTTATGTTAGGTTAAGTTAATAATTAAGTTTTTAGTTTTTCAATGTGCATGTGATATAACTGGAAGAAAAAAATTGTTATAAAGATTAAGTAGTATAAAAAGGAAGAAACTTTCTACCGTGGAATTTTGTTGTTGAGCCTTTCTTATCTGTAAGGCGTTTTCAGGAGTGGAGAAAATGGGACAAGTATTAGGAGATGATTGTGAAAGAGTCAGAATTTCTTGTTTCTTTTTTTTATTATTATTATAAAGATATGGGGTACAATTCAGGGTTAGGTATACAAACGTTGATTATGCAGATACTCAGAATTTCTTGTTTCTTTTTACCCACAGAGTCTCTTAGATTCTGTGCTTACTATTTTCCTCATTTAATTTCTTTATTTTTTTAGACAGGGCCTCACTTTGTCACTCTAGGCTGCTAGAGTGCTGTGGCATAATCATACCTCACTGCAGCCTCAACCCTTGGGCTTAAGTGATCTTCCCACCTCAGCCTCCAAAGTAGCTGGTGATTTAGGTGTGCACCACCATCCCCGGCTAATTTTTTAAAAAATGTTTTGTAGAGATGGGGGTCTCATTGTTACCCAGACTGGTCTTGAACTCCTGTCCTCAAGCGATTCATCTGCCTTGACTTTCCAAAGTGCTGGAATTACAGACATGAGCAACCGTGCCCAGCTCTTTTCTTTTCTTTTCTTTTAAGTGCACTCCCTTTAAGGCTTCTGAAGTGGCCACAAAGGACAGCTCCATTCCATTGGGTTTGGATCAACTGTTCATTGACCTGAGGAGATGATGGCAATCCAGGAAGTAAAATTTGACCCCAAGTCCCTTCCTTGCCCAAAATGAGTATGAAAACTTCCTTGAGAACCACAAATGAGTAACTAACTCTGTCAAGTTTTATTCACCCCCAGCTCCACTTGTAGATCTGCCATAGATAGAGACAATTTCCAGGAAGCCAGCTTGGATGATTATGCTTTATTTTATCAGTCCCTGGTGTAAAGAAAATATTACTAAGTGAAGAGTATCACTCTGCATATACCTCGGACTTCTTTTGCCTTTGTCTCAAGAGAATGTAACATCTGTTTCTCTGACCAGATGTGCCATGATGTGCAACAGTCATTTTGTTCATTACTTGCTGAGTGAGTCTGGGGCTGTTATAATGCTGAGAAGGGCCAAGAAAGTCCTTGGAGGTTGAAAAGCTAGGCCTTTCTGAGGTGATAGCTGTGTCTCTTCCTTTAGTAATGTAAAAGAGGTCACCAACATGAGGGTTGAATATTGCCAACAGATAGTTTTATTTGGTTTTATGTTTTGGGGGGAGGGAGGAGGGAAAGCAAATATATAGACCTGGAGAAATTTCTTATAAAAACTTGAATCCCTCCCCATCCCCTGTCCCCACCCCTACCCCCAGCCTTTTTGAAATACCTAAAAACCTGGCAGAACTCTATCTAGTTTTCTGTAAGGCAGCAGTCAGTAGGAGTAAAGAAGTGGACACCCCCTTTATTTGAGGTGTCATGCTCTAGGTTGCCACAATCCCCACCACTCCCTATCATATTTCCAGTATGGAGTGCGAGTTGCCATTTGTCATCATGTCTTTTACACCTGGCTCACTTCACTCATTTGTGTTACCTGCTGGCTCCATAGCCTTTGAGTTTTGACTTTCTGGTGTACGGGCTATGGGCTGACTGCTTTCCTAGAAACCATCTAAACCTACAGAGTAGTATGAAGTTATTATATCCCTTAAACCTCAGCTAAGCATAGCACAGTGACTTAGAGATACTAAACTGCTAAACTCTTGTGTTGATTAAACTGCCTTTGAATTCTGATTCCAACCTTCACTACCTGTGGGACAATTGGGTAATTTACTTAGCCTCCCTGAGCCTCAGTTTCCCCACCCAAAAAATGGAATAATTACTATGCCTGTCTCTAGATTCATTATGAGTCATTAATGAGTTAATATAACTCAGATTCTTTGAGTAGTTTAATTATTAATAATCATCCTTTCAGACTACTTGTGACTAATCAGGCAGGCGAGTGGACCTCTGAGCACTATTAAGAAAGTGCTCTTAGCCGGGCTCGGTGGCTCAGCCTGTAATCCCGCACCTTTGGGAGGCTAAGGTGAGTGGATTGCCTGAGCCCGCGGGTTCGAGACCCCCTGGGCAGTGAGACCTCATCTCTACAATAAATAAAAAAATCAGCCAGGCGTGGTAGCGCATGACTGCAAGGATCGCCAGAGCCCAGCAGGCGAGGCTGTGGTGGCCAGGAGCGGCCACTGCACTGCACTCCAGTCTGGGCGACCGAGTGAGACTCCTACTCAAAAAAAAAAAGAAAAAGTGCTCTTGCTGATACTAGTTTCCATGGTTTTATTTCCAGAAACAGAAAATGCATTTTCACTGGTACTGATTATTGAACATGTCTTTAGTTGTACTGTAGGTAAAAGGTATTGAAATATTTCCGCATGCAGATACTGAGTTGTTCTCCCCATTTCCTGATTATATTTACTTACTTTTCCTTAAAAAGTGCCCTGGTGAACCCATTCTATTAGCTCCCACATTCAGGTACTTTCTGGGGAGTATGTACTAAATTTCTCACCCTGGCATGTTTCATATACATTTCATGTTGGTAATCATCTAGAAAAAGCATTTACTCTATTTATATTTTGTATTTCTCTTTAACTTGGTACTGGAGTAGGAGGCAGTCAAATTAGGAGGGCCTTAATTAGATACAGTGTCATATTGTTGGTTGATTTTAGAAGATGCTACTGAAATATGCACATCTCACTGTGTTGAGGTATTTGCACCCTTAAAGTCAGTTACTAATATAGTCACTCAACCTACCTGTGAAAGAAATATCACCTGTACTAACCTCTCTCTCATCACCTTGGTCAAATGTTAGGGCTCTGACAGTCATGTAGATTAGCGGCTTATTAAATAAGAACTGCCATCTATATTTAACTGATATATAAGAATTAATTAGCTCTCATGAGAAAGTTGTTTAAAAGTTCTCGTGTGATTCTGAGACAGATGTATCTTGATATTTTTATAAAGAACTAAGATAATTTACGTGTCTATTTATTGCTTTTTATTCAATGCCAGGCCTTCCCCCTACCCTTTTTTGTAAAGGAGAGAGTATTTTTTAAAATGTGACCCAGAGAAGACAGTAATTTTGTGTGATTCATAAATGTAAAATCTTCTGTAGCAATTGCTACCAGAGGTAATACTGGTCTGCTGCTACTGGTTCCCATCATTTTGTGTCCCCAAATAGAAAACTGTATACCAAGTTGTACTAGAAGGCTTTGTTTGTTTTGACTTGATAAGTGCGCTTTGGTTTCTGCTGACTTAGAAGACTTTAAAAAATCATATTCTCAGTTTATATAATATTTAACTTAAGACTTCCTATTTCTTTGAAAAGAGATTCATCTTAATTTGCATCTGTACCCTTGGAAATTGTCCCTGGGATGAGATGTATGATATGATAAACGGGGTCTAATGGAGCTATTCTAAATCTAGAGACATGGGAGATATTCCTAGAGGCACTCTTAAAGATGGAAGGGACTTTTAGATCTGTCAGGTCCAACTTCCTACAACCCCAATGTGTCCACCTGCACCAGCTCTAACAGATGGTCATTCAGCCACCATGTGGACACTCCAGTGTTGGCTCTCTGCTTCATGACACTGAAGGACAGCTCTGAACGCATAGTTATTTCCTACATTTATATGAATTCAGCCCTCTGACTTCTATTTGTTTTACTTGGAACTTGAGATAATAAATCTGTTCTCATTCCAAGAAACATCTTTTAAAATATCTATTAACAAGCATATCTGGGCTGGGTGCGTTGGCTCACGCCTATAATCCCAGCAATTTGGGAGGCCGAGGTAAAGGATTGCCTGAGCTTGGGGGTTCAAGACCAGCCTGGGCAACTTGGTGAGACCTCACCTCTACAATAAATGAATAAATTAGCCGGGTGTGGTGGTGCATGCCTGTAGTTCCAGCCACTTGGAAGGCTGAGACGGAAGGATCACCTGAGCCCAGCAGGTTGAGGCTGCAGTGGCCATGAGCATGCCATTACACTCCAGCCTGGGTGACAGAGACTCCAACTCAAAAAAACAAAAACAAAAAACAAGCATATCCACCTCAGGGCATTCTTCTTCAGGTTGAAACACCTCACTTTGTTCTCTGAGTAATGCCTAGACCTTGGCCATACAGGTCTGCTTCTTTAGGCACATTGTAATCTCTTAGTGTTCCATTTAAAACATGCCTTTGAATCCTGACTCTGACATTCACTGGCTGTGGAACACCCAGAACTTTAAAGGCATTCTGGTGGTTAATTGCAGGCTGGTTAGCTTCCTTGTTCTGGACACCAGAATTCTGTTAACATAACTTGAGTGTATTGACTTTTTCCAGCAACCTTGACATAGAGTTAACTCATGTTGAACATGTGACTTGTTTAAAAACTCCCATGTCCCACCCTAAAACACACACACAACTCTGTTCTCAAATGAATGCTTTCAAAGTTAGCCTTCAACTAAGCATTAATTTTTTGAATTTATGCCTGATTGTATTCTGATTCCTGTGCAGTCCTGTTTTAGTGCTTTTTGTCCTGTCATTCTTGCCTGTTGCTGTAACTCTGTATATATCTCTTTTAAAAAATTGTTTGCTTTTCTTTCTAAGTTTTTGTCATCTGAAGATTTGATGAAAGCTATTCCTGAGAAACTTCTAAAGGACAAAGGACAGGTCTCTATGACATACCCTGAAAATGACCTTAGGTTGACATGAATATATTAACCAGTGATCCTTAAGTTGATTAACCATCAATGAACTCATGTGGGCATGCTCTTATGTCACCCACATTTATCTATCCTTTCTCAAGGTTATCAAGAAAGACTAAAACCAAGATATACCATGGTTGTAGCCTTTCCCATCTATCAACCTAGAAACCCTGCCGAAAAAGTGAAATGAGGTTAGCTTGCCATGGCACTTTGCGAGAGACCGCCTGCTGGTATTTAATGATGTTATTTGTCTTTTCTAAATAGCCCTGTGGCATCTGAATAATTTTTTCTAAATTTTTACCAAGGGTCAATATCAAGCATAACAGTCTCAAGTTTCCTTTCTCATTTTGAAATTGGGACATTTGCTTATCTCTAGTCTTCTGATTCCATTCCAGTTCTCTGTGATTTCCTAAATGTTATTAGCAGAAGCAATCTACACGCACTCGTCCATGATGTAATTAGCTTGCAACTGGACACTTGAACTTACTTGAAGTGGCTTGATATGTTCTTTCTATCAACTCTTCAATCAGGAGCTTTTGTTCAGCATTTATTATGCCTTGCTTTTCAAATCCAAGTATTGTTCTGATTCCTAAAGAATCTGGAAATAGAATATGAGTAGGGTGTTGTCACCTCCTCTCTCTCTCAGTTGTTTGAAGACACATTCTTTGAAGGACCACTGTACAGAAGGACTAGCCCTGCTGTCTGCCAAGGAAACTCAGGTCCAGCCTTGAAGATGAATGCAGTGAAGGAGCGGAAGAAGGCAGGAGATACTTGCCTGGTCAGTCCAATCAGTGGACACAGCCCTGGCTCACGGTGGGGCAGCTGTCACATGGCTCCTGCCTCCCTGACACTCTTTAGTCCCTGCTTTCTTCTCCTAGCTGGGAATGTGTTCATCTTTTCCCCAATTTTTATAGCTCTGATGGTATCTCTAGGATCTGTGATGAGCCTCAGTTTGTTCTGAATTTAGTTCTGCTCACCCTGGAGAAATTCATTCATTCATTCAGAAAATAGTTCCTTCATTGTTCCCTTCTTCCCAGCACTGTATTACTGAACCTGGTCATAGGATAAAAACTCCAGGTACTTGCCCCCAGTAGCTCACCATGGTGGGGAGGAGAAAGCTCTCCTACAGGATATTACAGAATGGGCAGCTGACTTGGGGAATTCAGGGAAGGAGGGGTTATGTGAGCCCTCACATAACCCCTGTTAGATGAGGATACAGTGACATTATCTGATGTTTATAGTCATTTTTGGATATTATAATGACATTTACCTCAGAAAATAGAGTCAATATTTCATTACATTATAGCACCTTTCTAAGTAAGGGTTTTGTAAACTATAACTCTGGACTAATTGTACTTGTTTAATTCCTGTACACACTGAAAGTAATTTTTAGCATTTTTTCTCACTTTGAGTAAGGCTAAACTACTGTTTTTGAAGTTTCACATTTAATCAACCCATTCTCCAGTAGGGCTGGGTCCTTATTAAAAAATAGTTTTGTTTTATTCCAAGGTGCTTTATTTCCCAAGTGCTTTGCCTGACGTGCCTTTAGGTATTTACTTGGTGGAAGGCTTTTTCCCACATTTTCATCCTAAGGCTTCTTCAACCCAGTCTACTATTCATATTAATGTTCAGACTGTCTTTCTGAATTGGATTCGTAATAACATTCATTTTTGAAACTAAATCCATGTCGTCATTATTTTTTGTTCTTTTGATTTGGGTTTTTTGTTTGTAGTTTTTTTTCGCCAAACCAGTCAAATTGCTGATCTATATGTGTTTCTTATCAGAATGCTTTGAAATTATTCTGTTGGAATCTTTTGTTCAGAACCTGTTACATTGTAATCTCTGTTAGTCTGAGATCATAGAACCATACCTATCTTCTCTGAATGATTTACAATATATTCTGTAAAATGTCTAAGAAAGTTCTTGTCCTTCCCAGGTTTTTATTCCTTCGCTATTACACATTCTGAGATGACATAGCGGGTTTGGCTTCTACATCCCCTTGGCCAACACTATCATCATCCCAAGGTCCAAAATGTGAAACAGTAATCACTTCCTCACTCCTGTGCCTCACTGCTGACACGTACTCAAATACAAAGTCCCCTGAACATACTCCTAAGTGTCTCTCCAAGGCGCCCCTTCCTCTGCCTCCTCACATTCTTCCTGATGCCCTTGCACCCCTGGCCCAGCCTGGCACAGCTGCTGTGCTGTCTGTGTGCCCTGCCTCCAGTCTGTCTCTCATCCTGCCCATTTCCAAGGCACCTGTCTGATCACATCATTCCATTGCTTAAGAACTTTTCGTAGCCACCCATTGCCTACCCAGTGATGATCAGACATCTTAGTGTAGGAGGATTATGTGTCACAGTCGAAACCTAAGGATCTTCCCAATATCTTTTTCCAATGTGTCCTCCCAGCCCTCCTCATATTTCAGATATTCCAAGTAATTCTGTACATTTCCGATACAGCATATGCATTTTCATCCCTCTCCTCTATTGATGCTTTTCTCTCTCTGACATGCCCACCCCCTTCCCCAGAGTGGGACAATGGCTCTAAGGAGGGACTTACTAGTGAGAGGCCAAGTGTTGGCTATGTGTGCCAAAAGAGATCTAGAGGGGATGGAGGGTTTTCCCAGGATCTGTGAAACCTGACAGCTGCTTCCCTGCCCTCAAACAAAGGGACACCAATGTAGCAGTTTCAAAAATTCTCAACTGAAGAGGCTTCCCTAGAGGCCTAGAGAAGGTCCAAAGACCTTAGGTGGTAGTTTGTCTTCATTTCCCGTTGAAGATTGTGAATTCAGGGATCTATTGAGAAAGAATAGAGTTCTGGGAAGCAAAACTGACTACTTACATGGTGCTCAGATTCTGAATTGGATGATGCATGAAACACCCTCTATTGTGCTGGTTACTGTTACAAAGCACCTTATTCCATTTAATTTTCACAACTTTTTGAGGTAAGTATATGCCTCATTTCATAAATGAGGGGCTAGGCTCGGGCTAATGCAACCTTCTCAAGATCACACACACCCCTGGCAAGTGACTGCCTATCTTCCACCATTTCTGAAACAATGAACGGGACATGATGGAGGGAAATGGGAATAAGGTAACAGTCATTTCTATGTTTGGAAGAAGCAGGAAAAAGTCCTAGAGGGGTTAGGATGTCAATTCCCCCCCTCCTTTTTTTTTTTTTTTTTTTTTTTTTTTTTTGGAGAACTGCATTTTTTTCAGAATGAGGTTCTAAACAACCCTGTGTGATCTTCCCAAAAAGGCAGGTAGGTGAGGAGACGGAGGCTTGGAGAGTGAGATGAATTACACCAGATTACCAACCTAGGAAGGAGGAGCCGGGCTGGGAGGAGAACCCAGGTCTTCTGACTCTAGTGTTCTTTCTACTCTGTCGCAGGTGTAACGTGGAGAAGGTGCCCAGTAATTCTCAGTTGGAAATAGAAGGAAACAGGTCAGGATCTGTCTTGTATTCCCGTGTCTCTAAATACAGGTATCCCTTGGTATATGAAACAGACCAATTTATAGAATCAGCCTTTGGAAGCAAGTTTCTCCAATCATCTCCTGATCATCTCTGATTGGAGTGGGGAATGGAGCACAGATTAATTCTTAAACACCTGTCGTGGCTTCTGAAGCTGTTTGTGCTATGTTTTAATCCAGGTGTGCTTATTCTGTTCATGCATTTCTTACAAAGGTGTTGGGAGCACCCTGAAAGCCGACCCCACCTGCAGCCCCTTGGAGATGGGTTTCTGTTGCTTCCCCCTCCTTTCCAGCTCAGCTTCTGTCGTGCATTCCACGGGCCTCTTAACTCCATGCTGGCTTGGTTTAGAAGCTTAATGCAGAGCACCTGTGGTGACTTGCTGTCCTGCAAGACATGAAGCAGCATGTAGTTCACGCTGTGTCTGCATTCTGGAGGTGATCATGGTGTGTAGAGAGCAGTTGCTGAGTTGCCTTCTGTTTGTGCAATGTGCTGGGTTTCAGGGTATGACTTCTAGGCCGACCTGTTGTAAAGGGTACTAAGCATCCTAAGCCAGTCTGTTTAACCTTTGTGTGCCTTTGCTTCTGTTGGGTGGAAAGTAGACTTGCTTTTCTTCTGGAGATATCATGAGAGTTAGATGCTGGTGGAGCTGGAGAAATGGATGCACGTAATATGCCAAGACTAGGCGTTGTTATTAATATATTGAAGATAACATTTTTCCCCTTCCAACCAACCTGAGCTCTTAAAATTTTTGCTACAATGCTTTACCATCCATATTCCAGTTTTGTCAACTGATCCAGTAACGTTCTTTCTAGCATTTTTTTTTCCCAACCAGGGAAAAGTTATAAGGAGCATTGAGGGCATTTCCTGTATTTCAGAGTGCATACTAATCTTCAATTGTGGCATTCTTCTTTATATAAGGAGATTAAAAACTAGGGTTAATTTATACCTACCTAGTTCTGTATAGAGATGAAACTGCTGGGCAAGATTGTCTATTTTTCATATTTCTAATTGCTGTTCAGTAAACAAATGATTAATCCTCAAAACCCAGCCTGCAAACCATAGTGTCTACTGAAAAACATCAAGAATTGTGTTCTGTTTTTGCCATTATGAGAATCTAGATTCAAATTTGGAGATTGAAACAGCAAACACTTGACTTTTCAAGTTTGAACAGTTTAAATAATGAACCAAGTTGGGTAAACACTTCCACCTCAGTACCTAGAAAGACAGGCTTAGAGCTAAGTGGCATGGTGTAGGCTGAATACCCAGCCCAGGGACCAAGGGCTGGCATGAGCTCCTTTTACTCTTTCTCCTCTTCCTCTCTTCCATCAGAATAGTCTGTGACCATGAAAGTGGATTAATAACTTTAAAGGCTATTGCAAGTTCCCAGTGTCATACCTGGGCTTTTTGAGGGGAGATGGTAATGACCAATGTAGTTAGCACCTAAATAAATCCCTTTTCACTAAAGACACATTTAAGCTATAATTTCCAGAGGCATTGCAAGGGGCTTGTTGCTTGCCTCCTTAGGGCTCTCTGGAGTTTGCCTGGTCCCTGTCTGGCTGTCACACATGCCTCCTTTTCACATAAGACTGAGCTAATGATGTGGTGTTTGGAGATTGTATTATGATGAATTAACCATTCCTTCGGAGCAGTTTATGTTTTAATCTTTTCTTCATGTGTTCAAAAGCGCCGAGCATTCTCTGTCAGTCTCTGTGTAAGTATTGAAAATGGAAAAAAAAAAATGAGTCAAATGGAATGCTTTAAAGCACAGTTGGAAAGAGCTGTATAAATGAATAATGCAAGTACCTAGTGTGAAAAGATGATGGGATGGGAGGGGAGGGATGGGGCCCGGGTGGGAAGAGCTTCTAATTGGCTGTGGCAGAGTGGGAATTCCCTAGCAGTCTGGTGAGGGGAAGACAGGAGGACAGAGCAGTGGCTCTCATGGCATGTGTGTGGGTAGCCATGAAGGTATGGAAAGTAGGATCCCTCTAGAGACCACGCATATCTCAGTGTGAGCAGGTCACTCTGGGGCAATGGGAAAGGGAGATAGCCCAGGTAAGGCTGGAGAAACCTCAGAGCAGATTGCCCAGGGCCTTGCACACCAACCTAAGAAATTTGAAGTTTTTTTGTACGACTGGGGTCTCAAAGACAATCTCCAGTCATTGCAGTGACTGTTAAGAGCACTGTTTCAAGGGGACCAATAGAGGGTATGCCTGAATTCTGGGTAGGAACGTGCAGTGATCAATACGTGTCTGTCACGTGGGCAAAGGGAGACAACACCCATGGAGCCAAGGTTGGCTTCACAGTGGCAAGTAGAGAGCCAAGAGAGGATTGTGGGGACACGGTCACATCTGTGATTGGAAATGATACTCTGGCTGATAGCGTGTAATGGGTGGATCATAGGAGGTATCAGGAGGATGTTGTTAGGTTGAGAAAGATATGTCCTTAAAATAAGGATGGTGGCAGTGGGTGGGACGACTGGAATAAATACTCAAATATAGGTTTGACAAAATTTAGGGGCGGACTGGATGTTTGAGGAGGAGGAGGCGAATTCAGATAACACTTAAGATCTCTGCCCTGAGTAACCTGTGAACGGCGGTCCCATTTACAGAAATGCAGGTGGAAGGAAAGTTGGCGTGTGTGAAACCACTGTGTGTATTTGTGTGTGGGCACATGTGTGCATGTATGTAGTTACCCAGCCCCATACTCCATCACAGGCCAGTTAAATTCTCTCCATGGCTATTAGCAGCCCTTAGTGTTGTGATTATGATGTTAGTATTGACCGCCCCCTCAGGACCAGCCAACAAACACTTTCAGACAAAATTTATTTTTAGAATCCTTGGCACCAGACGCTTTGTATTTCTTTCAACGGGGGAGAGAAGCTGTAATGATGGCCCTCAAGTCCGAGCACCTTTGCATTTAGTGGCTCTAATTCAATTACAGAGAAATTGCCATGAAATGACAGTGTGACTAAGTAGATGCACTTTTAGGAAATTTGAGTTCTAGGTGAAGAGCCTTTCTTCATTCACTCTCTGTTTCTGATACTTTGGACCCAGCGTCAGGGTTGACAATTTATCTTGCAGAGCAGCAGCCTGGTGAGGTTAGAGCCTTGTGCACTGTCTGTGATGATGCTTCCCAGAGTGAGGTCTTTCAACTCTAGTCCCGAGGCTCCTTCTTGGAGATTTCCTGTACAGTTAGAGGCTCTGGCAAGTCTTGCTGTGAAGTAAGCTGTTTAACCTTAACCCAGCAGCTTTCCAAACTCATTTGGCCAGCGAGACCCTTCTTTTCAGGGAATAGTTAATATTCTATTAAGCTAGTGTTCTGTGGAGCACACTTTGGGAAATGCTGAATTAGAGCTCAGGTATTACATTTAGTCCAGAGAGAATGTGCTCAGGGAGATGTGGACTTCAATGCTTTATTTTGCCCTAATTACAAATATTGACACGTTAAATGTTTACTGGAACAGGCTACTTTGACTCCTGGTGACTTGACACTTATTTATGGCACTCAGCCAGTTTTACCCACATACAGCAGGTGGGCAGCCCACAAATAAACTTAATCCGTCTGTTTTCTGAGATACAGAATGCCTCCCCGAGGCTTCTAGCCCCTCTCCTCAGGGTCTCTGCTTCTCAAGCTCCAGGCCAACATCCGCATCTCTGAGAGAGGTGAAGGAATCCCATCTGGAAATAACAAAATGGATGTCTTTTTGTTGTTGTTGTTGTTTTTACAGGACCGATAAATTGTTTTTTACATCACTCTGTAAATATTTTGGTCAAAAGTGGATTGCTCTGAAAGACAGCAGTTATTTGGATATATATGTCCTTGTATATTCATGGGGGAAATAATCTGTCTCGTTTCTTTAAAATCACACATAATAGCATGGGCTCGGTGGCTCAGTCTGTAATCCTAGCACTTTGGGAAGCCGAGGCAAGTGAATTGCCTGAGCCCATGGGTTTGAGGCCAGACCGGGCAACTTGGTGAGACCTCATCTCTACAAAAAAAATTAAAATTAAAATTAAAAAATCACATGTAATATGTCTTCCTTAAGAATTTACTAAAATGGTCATTGTGGGGAAAAATCAGCGCTCCTGTGCCTACCATGACCTACTCATTTAACAAAGCAACATGCAGGTCTTGGGTGCAGGTGGAGAGGCATTTGATTTTGTTTATCTACAAAAGCTTTGTGCTTTTGAATTTGGTCACAGTTCAGCCAAAAGCTTTGAAGCACTTTTGATATTAGAAAGCGGGGAGGTAGAATGGGTCAAAGGACAGAATATTCAGTGGAAGGGAAAGTGGGTCCTTACGTTTTGAAAGGCCAGCACTATTTGAGTTGTGACCAAGTCTGCAAGGTGAGGTGGCAAAAGCTGGCGAAATGGCTGGTCTAGGAAGCTGCAGGCTGTTCACCTATCACACTTAGATGGATGGTGAGAATTCTATTCCTATATCTGCTATCGTGAGATATCAAGTGAGAAAAAGAGAACAGAAGTTTAGCCATCCTGAGTCAGTATTTCCAAAGGCAAGTGATAGCTGGTAAATCTACTCGAAAACCTTTCTTAGCTGGGCTCGGTGGCTCAGCCTGTAATCCCAGCGCTTTGGGAGCCTGAGGTGAGTGAATTGCCTGAGCTCATGGGTTCGAGACCTGCCTGGGCAACTTGGCGAGACCTCATCTCTACAATAAATCAAAAAATTAGCTGGACTTGGTAGCACGCCCCTGTAGTTCCAGCTACTTGGAAGGCTGAGGCGGAAGGATCGCTGGAGCCCAGCAGATGGAGGCTGCGGTGGTCGGGAGTGGCCACTGCACTCCAGTCTGTGTGACGGAGTGAGACTGTGACTCAAAAAAAAAAAAAAAAAAGGAAAGAAAAAATCTTTCTTAAAATGCTTGTCAAAAAATACTCTCTGAATGTCATGTCCTGTTGCAGGCACCTCTGATATGTAGTAATAAATGCAATAATAGAATCCTGAAGACATAAATAAGAACTTTGTACAGAACATTCTGATGGTAACAATATATAGTACATATTAAAACTTTCATGTAATAATTTTATTTATTCGGCTTTATATGGCAAATATATTGGTATATCACCAGTTGGTGAAATGTGCTATTTATGGTGATATAAATGAAAGTTAGTCATATGACCCTTAGGCATTATTTCCCTGGGAAAAATAAAATTAGTTTTTTGACTTATAGCATGTTTTCAAAGAAGGCAACCCAATTAAAGTGTTTGTTGAGACTTACTTTATTTATAGGTAATATGGTTCTAAATTACATTCAGTTATAAGTCTTCATTCTTCGCTGTGTTGAATAAGAGTACGTGTTGTTATTAATGTTTATTATGCTTTGGCATATCCCCTTCTGGTCCTTTTTAAATGCCTTTTTAAAAACCTTGCTGAAGTTATGCTGTACTTTATAATTTGATATCCCGTGGTTTTTGTGTTTTTTTTTCCATTTAGTGACATAAGCATTTTTTCAATTATTTTAAACTACATAATTTTAGACTGTCACATTCATTACTTGTCCTTTCTGGAATTGTTACCCATTTCAGCTGCTTTGAATTGTTTATTTCAAATAATCCTGTGATAAGCATCTTTATATATAAACTTTTATTTGTGTTTCTGCCTAGAGTAGATTACCAAAAGTCAAATTGTGCATCAGAGTGTGATTGTATTTAAGACTCTTGACTAGCCAGGCATGCTGGCTAACGATTATAATCCCAGCACTTTGGGGGGCTGAAGTGGAAGGATTGCTTGAGTCCAGGAATTTGAGAACAGCCTGGGCAGCATAGCAAGACCCCATCTCTATTTAGAAAAAAAAAAAGACTAGATAAATAAAGTCTTGGTGCTTTTCTTTTTTCTTCTTTTTCTACTTTTTCTACTTTTTTTTTTTAAGCCAAGCTTTCACTCTGTCACCCAGGCTGGAGTACAGCAGTGTATGATCACAGCTCACTATAGCCTCAACCTCTTCGGCTCAAGTGGTCCTCCTGCCTCAGCCTCTGTAATAGCTGGGACTGCAGGCATGTACCACCATGCCCAGCTAATGTTTTTACTTTTTTGTAGAGATGGGGTCTCACTATGTTGCCCAGGCTGGTCTCAGACTCCTGGGCTCAAGCAGTCCTCATGCCTCCCAAACTACTGGGATTACAAGTGTGAGCCACCATGCCCAGCTGGTGCTTTTCTTATTGAGCAGTCTTCTCACATGGGGGCATTGGGGACATTTACCTTGCATTAACCTAATGCAACCTTGTTTTTCTTGGTCACTCTGGGATTTTATTTGTCTACTTTCCTTCATGACCGATAACATGATTTTTAACAACTACCAATTCCATTACCAAAAACAAGTCTACCCCAGTCTCACTCCATTTGCTGTTGCTTCAAGAGGCTGGGAGATCATATTTCCAAACTTGTTAGGAATTATCACCAATCAATTCTCAATGAGGTTGCGATGAGAGATCTCAATAGTGAATACAGAGCTCAGGTGCTTGTGACACCTATTTCATGACTGGCTCAGGTTTCTGTGGGCTCTCTCAATTAGTGGGGTACTATTGTGTCCAAGTAAGTTTTTCAATGGTACGTATTAAACTTCATGGCACTCTGACCCTGAAAAGCAACAACATACTTCACCCACTACCCTGCAATGTTGATTACATTTTTGAGTTTTCTTCCCAAATGATTTTCTATGTTTGATTCTTATAAGACTGTAATAACATTTCTGTAAAACCCTTCCAACCCCAAGTGTTTATTCTAAATCATGACATCATTTTCTTATCAAAGCAAGATAACTACATTTTTTACCTTCATTAGTTAACATAAACAACATTTATTTCAGCTTTGTTAAGATCTTTTTCAGAAGTATCCATTAAGAATTTTTGTCAACAGATCACCTTGGGTAGGTGAAAAGAAAAATTGTAAAACAGAAAAGACCCTCACTAAAATATCTATCTTAGTTTGGATTTAGAAAAAAATCACCAAAAGACATAGCCAGTATTTTTTTTTTTTTTTTTTTTTTTGAGTTGGAGTCTCACTCTGTCACCCAGACTGGAGTGCAATGGCCGCTCCTGGCCACCGCAGCCTCGACCTGTTGGCTCCGGCGATCCTTCCGCCTCAGCCTTCCAAGTAGCTGGAACTACAGGCGTGTGCTACCACGCCCGGCTAATTTTTGATTTATTGTAGGGCTCGTCAAGTTGCCCAGGCAGGTCTCGACCCTGCGGGCTCAGGCAGTCCACTCACCTCGGCCTCCCAAAGTGCTGGGATTACAGGCCGAGCCACCGAGCCCGGCCTGCCAGTATTTTTTAGAAGTAGGTTTCTTTTCTTTTCTTTTTTTTTTTTGAGTTGGAGTCTCACTCCATCGCCCAGGCTGGAGTGTTATGGCACACTCACGGCCATCCCAGTGTCAACCTGCTGGGCTCCAGTGATCCTTCTGCCTCAGCCTTTCAAGTAGCTGGGACTACAGGCGTGTGCTACTGTGCTCAGCTAATTTTTGATTTGTTGTAGAGATGAGGTCTTGCCAAGTTGCCCGGGTTGGTCTTGAACCCGTGGGCTCAGACAATCCACTTGCCTTGGCCTCCCAAAGTGCTGGGATTACAGACTGAGGCACCAAGCCAGGCCAAAAAGTAGGTTTTGTAACTAGCATATTATCCTTCGGCAAGCCTCAAAGCCTAAAATGTAATTAAAGGTAAAGTTGACATGTATGTAAAGTTTATAATGTATGTAGTCACTGTTTTACAGTCATAGTACAGATGTGGAATTATTGCCCTTTGGTTTGTGCAGGTAATGAGAAAAAAATCGGTTCCCACTTGAAGCATAACAAATTAAATCTCAGTAGTGTGGGTATTTAAGCCATGCATGCCAGGTTTACAAACCACCCCTTACACAGTGGTGTGGCAAGCTTTTCCCCCCATCCGCTGGGCATCATGGCTGTGTCACTATGTCCATTTACCTCTGGAGAGAAAAAGTGCTTGCGCATTGGCATCTGTAAACCCTTAAGTCCAATGTGTTCCTTTACATTTGCATTTTATTTTATACTCCTCCCCCACCTACCCTGTGTCTTATCAGAGTCACACTTTTTTGTGTGAGATCACTGTGTGAAATTGATCTGAAATCACAGGCTGTCTGTGGACTCAGGGAGAGTCTCATTTTTGTCATGGGGTGCAGTGTATTTTGAGGTAACAGCTTATGCTTAGGCCTTAAATTGTGTAAAATGACATAATGGAAAATACCTCAGGGTAGAATAAGCATTTCAACAGTAACAGAACACCTTCTGCAAACCATTGTACAATTAGTCCATTGTTCTGTACTTTAAAAAGAAAAACAATTTTCTGGCACTGCAAAAAATAAAATAAAATAAAATAAACCCCACACGTTTGAAAAGGTATATTAAAAAAGCATTTGCTTAGCTCCAGTTTGAGAAAGAAATGCCAAGAATTCAAAATTCTATTGGGCTGCTTCACTTTTATTATTTTATTGTGTACTTTTTTTAAACTGTAATTTAGGAAAAAGTAAGTTACTGTAGAAAGTGGTCCTGCTACCTCTGTGTGTTCCATAGGAAATGCAGAAGCCAGTGCCACCTGATTTTTGCCAGAGCTGACCATTGCTCTGGTAGGGAAAAGGAAGGCTTTGACGCATGTAAGATATTCCCACCCTTTGGGAAGGAGAAGAGGAGAAAAACAACATATACAGGGGAGATCCAAAAAAAACCAGGAATTTATTTATAAAAAATTGTGTACTCCTACATGTTTAAACTTCAGTCACCTTCAAATTACTCTCCATTTGATGCATAACACCTGTCAAGATGCTTTTTCCACTGCTCAAAACAGTTTTTGAACTTGTCAACTTTAATGTCTTTTAGTGCTTCTGCTGTTTTTTGTTTCACCTCTTCCACATCGCCAAAACATTTCCCTTTGAAGACTTATCATCTGGGGAAACAAGAAAAAGTCGCTCAGGCAAGGTTGGATGAATAGGGAGGGTAGGCGTTTAACCATGCCGTTTTTAGTTAAAAACTGCTGAACACTCAGTGTGGTGTGGGCAGGTGCGCTCGTAAATCACCCATCATGAAATGGGCAAAGGCCTTGAAAGAGTCTCCAAAAAAAATTCACTGAGGCCAAATGCAGCATCTCACAACAATGCTACCGGTATGCTGATGACAACGGTTTGCTAAAATGCTTAACTAGTGAGGGAAGTCTGTAGTAAGCCCACCTTCCAAAAGATAATTCTGAGTTCTTTTTCTGTGTCTCCCCCAACCCCCGCCCCACCCCTTATATAGAAGGATTAAGTTCTGAGCAGTGACGGTCTGAGAGTAAGTGTAATTAATATTTAGGAGAATTTTCTCCATTTTTATGGAGAATGGGTTTTGATCCTGGATGGATAATGAAGTATTTGAAGAGGTGGGGAAAACACAGAGAACCTTCCAGCCATGGAATGAGAGACAAATCCGGTCTGGAGATCTGGAATGGGTCGTAAAGGCAGGGATTGGCCACTCATTGATGGAGGGAGGTGGGTACACAGGAGAGAGGTTGTCCTGACTGCTTCGTTCATAAGTAAGGACATATTCTGGAGGACTTTGGAAGCCAAACTCGGAGATATTTGAATGATGATAGAAGCAACACAGTCCTGAGACATCTTTCTTAGACAACTTCCAGGTCCTACTTTTCCCTGTCCTTTGTTCTGAGGAGGAGAAAAAAGAAAGTGAGATAGGAGTATTAAGTCCAGGGAGTCTTCAGTTTTTGGTTTTTTGTTTTTTTTTTTTAACAGAATACATTTATTTCTCATTTACAGTATTGGTCCTGAGTCTCAGAGCATTCAGCCCTGTTCTTTACGAGCATAGACAATTCTGGACTTGTCTCCTTGTGCGGTTTAGAATTTCTAGGGCCTGACTGAGGACAGATGTTAGAACAGGATTGTTTTAGTCATTTTTCTCCTTGGAGCTTGACTGCACTGTTGGTCCAAACTGCTTGTTTCTTATTTCACAAGTAGCACAGTTGAAATTAAGAGTATATCCATCACAGGTGTGCAAAGATGTGATTGTAATCCGTCAATAGAAAAATGACACCATCTGTTGGCAATGCAGAAAATGACACCATGACAATGTCACTGAGGGAGGGTCAGGTGTTAAGTCCACAAATACAAAGAGGTCTGACTTGGGTTGCTGCTAGGTTGTGAAGAATGCTAATTATAAAGAGTTGCTCATAAAAATAGAAAAACTAGTATCTGTATGTTATTCTCACTGCATTTCATCTGCTCCTTTTCAAAGGGTAAAATGTTTGAATATATAAATCTTAGAATGGTAGAAAAGAATAGGGCAGAAATTGGGGCCCTGTGTTGGAGATGATAGTAAAGAAAATAGTTTTTGCCATATACTACATGGCATAAGTTATGGAAGTACAAATGCATTTCTTAACCTAGAAGAAAGGTGTGGGGAGAATGGGGGGGGCATTGAGAGGGTGGAAGAACACCTTGATTCTTCCCACAATCATCTAAAAACCCAATTCCCCAGTAAACTGCTATGTTCTTAAACCTCTTGTGTTTGCCCCTGATTTTAGTAGTCATGACACCCATATGGGCATCAAAAATAAAATAAAACAAAAATACTGACCCAGTGTAGCAGAAAATCTAGCCCATCTATTTGACAGCGGGTTTTCGGTTAATTTATGCAGGCCCCTTTGCACTCCAGCATTTTCCCCACTGGTTGCTAAGCAACCAGTTGAGTTACTGCGCATGCCTTTTTTATGATAACTGTCATTATGATTACTTTTTAATTATACAACCGGGACTGTGGATTAAAACAGCATATTGTCACTCATGCTTTGCTACTGTCTTCTAGTATTCTCACAAACTCCTAGAATCACCTTCTGAAATTTACATGGCAGTGATTTATGATTTTTTTAAAAATATGTCTGGCTTCACAAAGGAAATAGAGATGGCATCATAAGGGGAGAGAGTTTTTTGTGAAAAATGACTACCACACATAGCAAGCTGCTATTGATCTGGATAGGCCAAATCAGATATTAGAATCTTGAACCTGAATTATAAATGTCTTTGTTCCTTTAAACATGTCTGCTTCTAACAGTAAGTGATGTTAAAATTTTGTATTGCTTTGTAGCTTGTGTTTCAAAATTATGAAATGCTAAGCATTTGTTGCTATTAAACCTGCTTTCAAATAAACCTGCCATGAATTTGGAGGAGGGTATAGCACTAATCCCATACTTGCTAAATATGTTTGCTTGTCTTTTGCCTAAATTGTCCCCCACACACAGAAGGGCAGTTAGGTGAGATAAAGGAATTCCTTTGGCAAATAATGATGAAGGTATGGGTGGTCTGCAGTGTGTGAAGTACTCTAAAAGGAATAAGACCAAGAAGATATCAGTCACTAGGTACCTACAAAAGCTTTTCATTTCAGTCTCCTCAAGCATTATTTTCCTCTAACATTGTTGTGAGTTATTTTCTAAATATACCTTGAATTCGAAGGCAAAGGAGTATGGAAATTAGGTCTGTATATTTTTCTTACCGATTCAATGATTGTTAAGTTAAAAATAAAAGTTCAGGTTAAAAATTATATTTTAAATATTTCTATCAAAATAAAGAAATTATATCTGCTCTGAAAGAGAAATGCACAGTGGACTTTCCATATTGTCATGTGAGACAGAAGTAAGGACCAAATTGTATTTTAATGCAATTTTGAAGTAAGCATGAGGGTCATTAATTTCCAGTGCAGTTGTGGGGTATTCCTTGAATTAAAAGAGTTCCATGTCTCTATGCATGGGATAAAATTTGCTTTGTGGGCATTTTCTGGAAAAAAAAAAAAAACACAAAAAAACCCTCTCCTTAGTAATGTTTGATCTGGTTTGCTTTTGTTTGTTTCATCTACCCTACAGTTCAGGGCGTCAGCTCAGTGAAGTCTTCATTCAGTTACCCTCAAGGAAAGAATTGCCAGAATACTATGAATTAATTAGGAAGCCAGTGGATTTCAAAAAAATAAAGGTAGATATTTTTGTTTACCATTTTATGCTTTAAGTAAATAAAGGAAAAGTGCAAATTATTGACGTGGTTACAGTTGGGACTCGGCAGTGGCATCCTGTCTTGAGCACCACTGATACTCATCTGGGGCTCGCCACCAGAAATGTTGGGCTATCCTCCTGCTTTTCCATGAATTTTATTTAATCATGATGTTGAAGCTCATATGTTATATTGCTTTTTATCAAAGACTTTCAGACTGCCCCCCTACCCATTGTTCTTTTTGTTTCCTATAATATGCTCATTCCGTCCCCTTATAAGAAGGAATACTAGTGGGAGGGTGTGTTCCCCCCCCCCCCGGGATTGTGCAGTCCCACATCCCTGGCAGGGCTATGTTTTGTGAGGACAAAGGAAAACCAGGCTTTGTTGACTAAGTACCGATTATTGCATTTTCCTCTTCCTCTTTTCTTCTCTAATTTATCCAAACTCTCCACTAGGAAAGAATTCGTAATCATAAGTACCGGAGCCTGGGCGACCTGGAGAAAGATGTCATGCTTCTCTGTCACAATGCTCAGACGTTCAACCTGGAGGGATCCCAGGTCTGTCTCCAGTTGTCTAAAAAGTTTTTAACCTAAAATGTGCCTGTGTTCTTTTAAGTAAAATATTTCATTTTCTACCCTTTGAATCATTGCTACTACCCTGGCAGAAGGAAAATGAAAAATAAAAGCCTATATTCCGTGCTACCTGTGTAAGTAAATAGAGGCTTTGGCATTTTCAAATTACCTTTATACCACAGCTGTGCTAGCTCCTACTCACACTTCCCTCCAAGCCCTGTCTTCTAATTAAAGGAAGGATCCAGTAAATCATTTAAGGTAATACTGAAAGGCCAGCAGCAGTACTGTCTTTGCTTTTATAGAGATTGTGTATTTGATTACATTTTCCTTCATTTTTCTGATTGTAACCTTGCTCAGAAGTTAAACTACTATGATTTAAGACAAAATACAGGGAGGGGAAAAAAACATACACTGCCTCTAATTGCTTTTATAAAAGTCCTTTTTTCCCCAACCCAATTGCAATTTACTTTCCTTCTCCATAGTTTGCAACTCTAAGAGTTCTTAAGTGAACTGAATTTATTCAAATAACAAGGGGGAGAAAATTTTCACTTTAATTACACCTCAATTACTGGCACCTTTTGTACAAACTCAGTTTTTCCTGTCTTTACTTCTGGCCTGATGCTCTCATACTTGTGATTAACAACAAACAAGACAACATGTCAGTGTGTCCCTCCAGCCACCATAGCGTCAAATCACCATTCAATTCCTTTAGCTTTTTTCCTGATTATACTCTTTTGCCTTGATGTCAATTGCAATCATCAAATTGGAGAACATAGGCGTCCTCAGAATGTGCTTTGAACAGACTACATTTCCAGGTAAAATGTGGTATTATCTTGACCTTTTGGAGGTCTTGAAAGCAAACCTTCTGTATTCAAGACACTCTCCAAAGAAAATTAAGGTGAACGACAGGGCATAGAGAATAAGTAGAAGAGTCAACAAAGAGGGCTTGGTGAATAATAATTTATTTTCATTTCTGGATAGGTTTTTGGATTCTTTATGTCAGTATGGTATTTTTAATCATGATATGCATCCAGTCCCTTTCTGGTCCCACAACCTCCCTATTGGTCTATAGCTCTCTCTTTCACAACTGAAATGGGGTGATAAATGACCTCTTCATTTGTTTCCCCATGCAGGCCATCCTGGATACTAGTTTGTCTTTCTCTAATCACCTTCTTATCCTGTCCATGTACTCTCCTCCCATGCAGGTTCTGGAATGAATTTCATCTTTGTAGACTGCTTTCTGAAGTCTAACCTAAGTCTTTGGCTTCATCTCCTGATACTCGTCAACCCGTTTACACAGTTCACATAGTCTAATCAAAGTGATACCATAAACACCTGTTTCCCCAGATGCATTTCTCTTAACTTCGAGATCATTGTAGATTCACATACAGTTGCAAGATACAATAGGGAGAGATTCTGTGTACCCTTCACAAAATAGTGACATGTTGGTGAACGTTGTACAGTTCTAGGAAATTGACATTGATACAGTCCCACCTGCAACTTTTAAAGTCTTGCCTCCTCACCTTTCTCACTTTCTCTCCTTTTCTTAAAAAACAAATATCTCTTCTTTCTCACTCCTGAAGGAGTCCTCCTCACCTTTAAGATCCAGCTTAACTCTTGCCTCTGGCATATTCAGCCCCTGGTGTCCCTATCCCACATCTCTTTCCTTGATTCTCTGTTCTCCTATTGTTTGCTGACTGTATTGTTTGTTTGGTGCTTACTACATGTTGCACAGTCACTTCTGTGAGTGTGTAGGTTTTCTTTACAGTATAGGAAAATATTCCTCAGATCAAAGCCCCCCCCCCCTTTTTAAACTTTTTTTTTTTTTGAGTTGGAGTCTCACTCCATTGCCCAGGCTGGAGTGCAATGGCACTCTCCTGGCCACCGCAGCCTCAACCTGCTGGTCTCCAGTGATCCTTCCGCCTCAGCCTTCCGAGTAGCCAGAACTACAGGCACGCGCTACCACACCCAGCTAATTTTTGATTTATTGTAGAGATGAGGCCTCGTCAAGTTGCCCGGGCGGGTCTTGAACCTGCGGGCTCAGGCAATCCACTTGCCTCGGCCTCCCAAAGTGCTGGGATTACAGGCTGAGCCACCAAGCCCAGCCTAAACATTTTTAATGTAGTAAAGACATAACATAAAATGTATAATCTTAATCATTTTTAAGTGTATAGTTCAGTTGTGTTAAATGTATTCACATAGCTGTATAACAGATCTTTAGGACTGTTTTATCTTGCAAAACTGAAACTCAGTGCCTATTAAATAACAACTCTCATCCTCCCAACCCTTGGCAACCACTGTGCTACTTCTCATTTCTCTGAATTTGAATACCTCATATAAGTAGAGTAATACAATATTAGTCTTTTTTTTGTGACTGACTTATGCACTTATGGACTAAGCATAATGTCCTCCAGTTTTCTCTGGGTTGTAGCATGTGACAGGATTTTCTTCCTTTTTTAAAGACTGAATAAGGTCCATTAAATGTATATATCACCCCTGCTATCCATTCATTTGTCGATGGATACTTGGGTTGGTTGCATCTACCTCTTGGCTCCTGTGAATAGTACTACTATAAACATGGATGTGTAAATGTCTTTGCAAGACCCTGCTTTTTATTATTTTAGTTCTACCTATACTTGGACTTTGTCCTGTAAGATGGTGTGTGTCTATATTCAGGTTTGGTATTTTGCTACTGGATTTTCATGTAGGCATAAAAGCTAATGGTGACATTTCTACCAAAATTCCTGTAAAATAAAGCTGGTGTATTGCATAAGGAAGAGCATGCTACCGTGGTGAATCTTGGGCCCTCAGCTTGCAATTTTTAACAGATGCCACTTTGACCATTTAGATCTATGAAGACTCCATCGTGTTGCAGTCAGTTTTTAAGAGTGCTCGGCAGAAAATTGCCAAAGAGGAAGAGAGTGAGGATGAAAGCAATGAAGAGGAGGAAGAGGAAGATGAAGAGGAGTCAGAGTCCGAGGGTAAGCCCAGGCATCAGGTTCTTCCACACCTTCTTGTCCTTTCTCACCTGTGCAGATATTTCCATAGATGCTAATAGAAGAGACTCCAGAGTTGGGCAGATCTGGATTCAAGTCCTTAGTTTACTTTGTCAATTCTGGGCAACATTGGGCCAAGTACTTAACCCTGCTCACGTGCAGTTTCCTTATCTGTAAAATGGAGGTCATAAGAATAACTTCCAAGCATGTTCATAATAAATAAAATAATAATGCCACAAAAACCAGTGTGCTACACTTTTATATAAAACAATATTTGCATGTAGAAAATTAAAACTAGAAGGCAACTTCTGAAAATGTTAAATAAATATTAGGATATGGAATTATGTAATTTTTTACCTTAAATATTTTCCAAGTTATCTATATTAAGATTGTAATGAGAAACCTAATGATTTTTTTTTTTTTAGCCCAAGGCCATTCTATTGCAAACGCTCTCTGAATGTTGGCTTTGAATAGTAGCATAATATATATTTTCTACCAACACTGCTGTTAATACCACCTATCTATTCTTTAGCACAGTGATTCTCAGACCCAGAGGGCCTGAAGAACATAGATTTCTGGACTTCACTCCCATTGTTTCTGATTCAGTAGCCTGTAGTGGAACTGGAGAGTTTGCATTTCTGACAAATTCCCAGGGGATACTGATACTGCTGGGCAGGCAACCACACTTTGAGAATCACTGCTGTAGAAAATAATTGTCAAACTGAATTGGAACAGTGGTCCACTTTATCTATCATAGGATTTTTTTATTTTTTATTTTTGAGAGGATACTGATTCTTGTCCTTATTTAAAATGTTGATACTTTGCTTATCATGAATTTTTTGGCATTAATCTTGAATTTTTAATATTGTGTTAGAATATTATTTGATTACTGAGTTTCAGTGTCCCCTTAAATTTTACACCCAAGGTAACTGCCTCTATTTACCATAGTCCCAGTCCTGATTGATAACCTGAATATTCCAAAGGTTAAGGGTGCTTGCAGAAGTCTAAAATTTCTTCTTACCTGATTATGTTTTTTCCCATACCTCCTCTCAAAGTAATACATCCCAGTAGTTATGGTCTGCTGTGTGAAACAGTACAAGCATGTTTTTAAAAAATCATTGGGTTTCTAGTTACATTCTTAATACAGATGACTTAGAAAGTATTTTTAAAGGTAAAAAATTCATAATTCCATATCCCAATATATATTTGACATTTTCAGAAGTTGCCTTTTAGTTTTTCTTTTCTATATATAAATATTGTTTATAAAAGTATAGCACAGTTTTGTGGCATGATTTTTTTTAACTTATTTTGAACATTTTTCTATGGCAATGAGTGTTTTTCTACAGCAAGTTCTATTAACATGTATAATACGTATTAACATTCATTAATGAATGTAAGAAAATATATTAATCTCACTCCATTAATCAGTCTATTTCTAAATAATGCGAATCTGAGCATTCTTATCCATAAATGATTGAAAGCATTTAAGACATATCTGATGTATACATATTGTCACATAGAGTGGCGACTACACTCTTGCCAACATCATGCATAATTATCTCTTTCCCAACACCCTCATCTGCTCTCAGTAATATTCTTTTTAGTTAGTCTGCCTTTTATTTGTTATTAATTTAACTTTTCTCAATTTCATTTAGTTATTCCCTGGTTCTGTCATTTGATGACTATGTCTGCGTCATTTGTCTTCACTGTATATTTCATTATTTTAGAGCCAAATTTCTAATCTGTTTTCAAATAGGTGCACTCTTATCCCATCTACTGATGTGGTTTCTTTTCTTTTTTTTTTTTTTTTTGAGTTGGAGTCTCACTCCGTCGCCCAGGCTGGAGTGCAGTGGTACGCTCACGGCCACTGCAGCCTAGACCTGCTGGACTTAGGCGATCCTTCCGTTTCAGCCTTCCAAATAGCTGAAACTACAGGCGTGTGCTACCATTTTTGATTTATTGTAGAGACAAGATCTTGCCAAGTTGCCCAGGCTGGTCTCAAACCCCCGGGCTCAGGCAATCCACTCGCCTCGGCCTCCCAAAGTGCTGGGATTTCAGGCTGAGCCACTGAACTTGGCCCAATTTAGTTTCTTTTTCTTTCTTTTTTTTTTTTTTTTTTTTTTGAGTTGGAGTCTCACTCTGTCGCCCAGACTGGAGTGAAGTGGCCGCTCCCGGCCACCTCAGCCTCGACTTGCTGGGCTCCGGCGATCCTTCCGCCTCAGCTGTGCTACCACTTTTGACTTATTGTAGAGACAAGGTCTCGCCAATTTGCCCAGGCTGATTTCAAACCCCCGGGCTCAGGCAATCCACTCGCCTTGGCCTCCCAAAGTGCTGGGATTTCAGGCTGAACCAGTGAGCTTGGCCCAATTTAGTTTCTTTAATCTCTCGAGACTGTGTATTAAACTTCTGTTTTTGCTGTAACAGATTACAAACTTAGTGGTTTAGTACACCACAAACTTACTGTCACACAGTTCTGTGGGTCACAAGTTTGGCATGGGTCTTTCTTTGGGCTAAAGTCAAGATAGCAGCAGCCTGTGTTTCTTTCTGGAAACTCTAAGGGAAGATCCATTTCATTGCTCATCCTGATTGTTTGCAAAGTTCAATTTCTTGTGTTTGTAGGACCATAGTTGCCATTTTCTTGCTGGCTGCCAGCAGAGGGTCATTCCCAACAGCATTCTTTTGTCTCAAGATCACTTTGCTCCATCTCTAAAGCCAGCATGCTTTAAAGAAATCGATCTTAAGCCGGGCTCAGTGGCTCAGCCTGTAATCCCGCGCCTTTGGGAGGCTGAGGTGAGTGAATTGCCTGAGCCCGCGGGTTCAAGACCCGCCTGGGCAGCGAGACCTCATCTCTACAATAAATCAAAAAATCAGCCGGGCGTGGTCGTGCGCACCTGTAATTCCGGCTACTTGGAAGGCTGAGGCGGAAGGATCGCCGGAGCCCAGCAGGTCGAGGCTGCGGTGGCCGAGAGCGGCCACTGCACTCCAGTCTGGGCGACCGAGTGAGACTCCAACTCAAAAAAAAAAAAAAAAAAAAAAAATCGATCTTTAAAGGATTTCTTCTCATGTTGAGAATCCTTCTCATATTGCGTCTTTTTTACCTTTTCTTCTGCTTCCTTCTCTTCCAAGTTTAAGGACTCCTGTAGTTATATTGGGCCCACCTGGATAATCCAGAATAATCTCCCAATCTGAAGGTCCAAATAGAAACCTGAATCTCTTGTACCATGTAATGTACCACATTCAGTGAGGAATTAGGATGTGGACATCTTTGGGGGAGCTGATATTCTGCCCACCATAATTTGTAATTAGAACTTTTCATGAGTTCATAGAGTCATGCCATAAAACCTTAGGAAGCTATTGTAGGGCTCGCCTGATGGTCTGGTTTGTAAGCCTGCTTGTCCATAGCAGTCTGTCAGGTGGGTTTTTTGGTGGGACATATTCATTGACACCCAAGCCTAACAGCTTTAGGGTGCCTCACACTGCGAGGCACATTAAGGTCACGTTCTTGAGGATGAATTTTTGCCCCTACCGCTGATCTTCTGCCCTTTGACACTTCGTGTGGATTTCCTACTCCCATGTCAGGAAAAACCACATCTACATAGATGGAGATATCTCACTTTGTCTACATTATTTACCAATGCCCAGTATTAATGACTGCTGGCATCCATTTTTTTTTTTTGAGGCCTGGCCCCACATTTGTATGCATTTCCATTAGTAGGTCTTTTTATCATCAATCTTTTCTTCCTGTCCTAAATTACTCTCCCAAAGCAAAGGGCCTCATCTTATAGTTCGTTAAGCATCATACATCTGGGTATAATGAATGGAAGCCTTTTGGCTACAGATATATTTTGTGTCCTAGGAGCTGCCAGCCTTTGCCCCATGTAGCATGAGGGAAGGACATCTGCCGCTACTGCTACACTTCAGTTCGAAATGGCCCTGCTCTACATTCTTATTAGTTTACGTTTCCATGAAAGATTTCATTTTTGCTAATGTTTTGTAGGTTCCTCCACTTCACAAAAGAAGTCTGAAAAATTCTCATCTGTAAGAATCCTTCCAAAACTGGTGTTTGCATGAGAGACCCACATTCCCAGTGCGTTCATCTTCAAACACTAAAAGTGGTATTCTGTGGTTGCCTATGCCAGATAGATGCCATGGAGCAGATGTTCTTTGTTCCTTGGGATACACATACCTCTCTCTGTGTTAGTGCACCTTGAACTTTGCTGAGTTTTATTATTTCTTTCCTTGGAATAGTCCTGTGAAGGTAGAAATGGGTGCCATCTTTCTGAAGGCTAACTTGGCAGAGCACTGTTAGAAATGTTAGACATGTCTACCATACCTCTCTCAAATTCTGCCAAGATACATTAACAAATAGCAGAGATGAGAATTTTTGTAGCAGCTTTGTTGAACTGGCAAAAATGCAAGAGACTTCACCCATCACTAGGGAACTGGTTAATACATTTTTTTTTCTTTTTTGAGTAGGAGTCTCACTCTGTCACTCACGTTGGAGTGTGGTGGCACACCCACAGCCACCGCAGCCTTGACCTACTGGGCTCAGGTGATCCTTCCACCTCAGCTTTCCAAGTAGTTGGAACTATAGGCACATGCTACCATGCCCAGCTACTTTTTTGGTTTATTGTAGAGATGAGGTATCTCACTAAGTTGCCCAGGCTGATCTCAAACCCCTGGGCTCTTACCTCAGCCTCCCAAAGTGCTGGGATTACAGGTTTGAGTCACTGTGCCTGTCCTTGGTTAAATAAATTACAGCGTACCATGACATGGAAAATTTCAGATGTCAAAAAGAATTAGGCAGGTTATATATGAGCCAACACATAAAAATGTCCTCCATATAAGGGAGGATTCAAAAATATCCAGAATTTATTTCCTAATAATTGCGCATATATTGTTACATTAAACTTCAGTCACCTTCAAAGTATGCTCTATTTGATGCAGTACACCTACTGAGATGCTTTTTTCATTGCTCAAAACAGTGTTTGAACTTGTCAATGTTGGTGCCTTTTAGTGCTTCTGCTGTTTCTTGCTTTACCTCTTCCACTTCGGCAAAACATTTCCCTTTGAGAACTTTTTTTTCATCTGGGGAACAAAAAGTCACTTGGGGAAAGATTAGATGAATAGGGAGGGTGAGACATGGGGTTCATACTGTTTTGGGGCAAAAACTGCTGAACACTCAGAATGGTGTGGTCAGGTGTGTTGTCATGGTAGACAAACCGGTTACCTGTTTGCCACAACTTGGGACCTTTCTTCTGCAACACAGAAGAAAACTATAGAAAGAATTCAATTATATATGTATGTGTCTATATGTAGCTATACATATTTGAATTCTTTATATTTATTTTATTTTTTTATTTTAAAGATGTGGAGTACAATTCTAGATTAGGTATACAAATGTTCATTATGCAGGTCCCTTTGTTGATGAGTTGTACCTCTCCCTTCCCTGGCACTTCTCCTCAACTCTCAATCCGACCCACCCTCCACTGGCAGTTTTCCAGTACTGCCAATCCCTTTCTTACAGTATTATGATAATTGTTCATGGTCCACTTATGAGTGAGAACATACGGTATTCTGTTCTTTGTTTCTGTGATAGATCACTGAGTATGATAGACTCTAAGTCCATCCAAGTTGCTGTGAAGTCCATATGTTTGTCCTTCTTTATGGCTGAATAATATTCCATTGTGTATATGTACCACTTTTTTTTAATCTAGTCCAGCTTCGATGGGCAGCATGGTTGGTTTCATGTTTTTGCTATTGTGAATAGAGCTGCAACAAATATGCATGTGCAGGTATTTTTTTTGTGGAACTATCTGAGTTCCTCTCAGTATAATCCCAATAGGGGGATTGCTGGGTCGTATGGAAGGTCAATTTCTAGTTCTTTCAGAAACTCAACCTGTCTTCCAAAGAGGTTGCATTAGTTTGCATTCCCACCAGCAGTACAGAAACATTTCTTTTTCTCTGCATCCTTGCCAGCATCTGTTGTTGTTTGTTTTATTAATGATGGCTATTCTTACTGGGGTTACGTGGTATCTCAAAATGGTTTTGATTTGCATTTATCTGATGATTAGCAAGGCTGAGCACTTTTTCTTGTGTCTCTTGGCTACCCGTATATCTTCTTTTGAGAAGTGTCTATTCATGTCTTTTGCCCACTTTTTAATGGGGCTTTTTTTTTTCTTTTTGGTGCATTTGAGTTCCTTGTAGATCCTAGATGTTAGGCCTTTGTCAGATATACAGTTGGCAGATATTTTTTCCCATTCTGTGGGCTGTCACCCTGCTCTCTTGATGGTTTCTTTTGCTTTGCAGAAGTTTGTCAATTTGAGGTCCCACTTGTCTATCTTATTTCTTATGGTATGGGCACTGAGGGCTTTGATCAGGAATTGGTTGCCAGTTCCAATTTCCATAAGGGTGTCTCCTGCATTTTCTAAGATTCTTATAGTTTGAGGTTTTACATTTAAGTCTTTGATCCATTTAGAGATAATTTTTGTGTATGGTGATAGGTAGGGGTCCTGTTTTAATCTTCTGCTTGTGATCAGCCAGTTTTCCCAGCATCATTTGCTGAATAGGTTCTCCTCTCCCCGGTGGTTGTTGTTGGAGACTTTGTCAAAGATAAGTTGGTTGAGAAATTGAGGCTTTGCTTCCGAAATCTCTATCGTGTTCCATTGGTCTTTATGCCTGTTCTTGTACCAATACCAGACTGTTTTGATTACTGTAGCCTCATAGTAAAGTTTGAAGTCTGGAAGCGTGATACCTCCTGCTTTTTTTTTTTTTTCCCCTAAGGATTGTTTTGGCTATTCGTGGTGAATTCTTTATATTGTTATAAAGAGAAATTTTATATATTATTATGTAATATGTTGTATATAATTATATAATTACTATATTGTAGACAGAGACTTTTATAGAATCTCTCTGTATAGAATTATACACACACATACAGAAATTGATGTATTTGCAGGTGTGGCATAAATATTTTTTTTTCCTGAAAATAATCACCAGAAAGAGACCTGTAGGAAAACTAGAAATATAGGGGAAAGGAAAATTTTAAGAGTGTTTTTTAGCCGGGCTCGGTGGCTCAGCCTGTAATCCTGCACCTTTGGGAGGCTGAGGTGAGTGGATTGCCTGAGCCCGCGGGTTCGAGACCCGCCTGGGCAGCGAGACCTCATCTCTACAATAAATCAAAAAATCAGCCGGGCGTGGTAGCGCATACCTGTAATTCTGGCTACTTGGAAGGCTGAGGCAGAAGGATCGCCAGAGCCTAGCAGGTCAAGGCTGCGGTGGCCGGGAGCAGCCACTGCACTCCAGTCTGGGCGACCGAGTGAGACTCCAACTCAAAAAAAAAAAAAAAAGAGTGTTTTTTTGTTTTTTGCTTTTCATTTTTACCTTTCTACATTGTTAAAATATTATTCTACTATTTGAGTTTTCTTTTTGTTTAAGCCAACTAGAATTATCTACACAGCAAAATTATTGGTCTGTCTTTGAACCCTTTACACGTCCATTTTTTTCATGTAAAAGTTCTATTAAATAAATGCCCACACGCCTGCACAAAGTAGGAAAGGCTCCCCTCATTATCCCCGGTTGAACGTTAGGAGACAGGAAAAGGGCCCAGCTCAGCTGCCCTTTGTGAGGCCTTGCTTCCTCCAGTTGCCCGCCTAGCACGACTATATAATTTATCATCCAAATGAGACATGTTTGCAAGTGAAAGGAGCAATGCAGAATAGACATAAATCGGGAATGTTCTGGACACTCTGGGATGTTTGGTTTGATATCTATAGAACAGCGATAATCTTAGTACCTATAAAAAGATCCCCCTGTGATTCCTCACTGGTGTCTGTTTCATTTGTTTTGGTTGTAGCAAAATCTGTCAAGGTGAAAATCAAGCTCAACAAAAAAGATGAGAAAGGCCGGGACAAAGGAAAAGGCAAGAAAAGGCCAAATCGAGGAAAAGCCAAACCTGTAGTGAGCGATTTTGACAGTGATGAAGAGCAGGATGAACACGTAAGTGTGGCTCACTCGGGCTGAAGGCACAGAAGTCCTCTCTACTTCTCCTTTGCCTCCCACGTGACCATGCCCTTTCAACCTTTTCACTTTATTACCCAGGAATGGAAATGTCATGATTTGGTGAGGTTTCATTATTTAGGGATGTGAACAAACCTGCGTGATTTAGAACAAAGGATTTGGGGCTTTGTTTATTGCTTTATTTAATAGCTTTCAAAAATGAAAAACTACTAAATCAAATTCCCGATTCTTCCTTTTTAAATCTTTCCACACACTTACTAATAAATATGGTTTTTCTCCATGGCCAGTTAATATGTTATATCCATCACACCCAGCATGGTGCCTAGTATATAGTAGTAGATTAGATGGGAGAATGAGAAAAAGTGTTATGTCAGAGTTTTTGACTTGTGTTGCTACTTAAGGGGCCATATGAAAACTCAAATGACTTTTTAAATACCTGGAGGTGTTATTTAAATATTTGAAAAATTCAAGGAGCATTTGAGGTAGGCCCTGAAAAGAGATACCTTCCTAACCAGGCTCGGTGGCTCAGCCTGTAATCCCGCGCCTTTGGGAGGCTGAGGTGAGTGGATTGCCTGAGCCTGCGGGTTCGAGACCTGCCTGGGCAACAAGATCTCATCTCTACAATAAATCAAAAAATCAGCCGGGCATGGTAGCGTGCGCCTGTAATTCCGGCTACTCGGAAGGCTGAGGCGGAAGGATCGCTGGAGCCCAGCAGGTTGAGGCTGCGGTGGCCGGGAGCAGCCACTGTACTCCAGTCTGGGAGACAGAGTGAGACTCCAACTCAAAAAAAAAAAAAAAAAAGAGATACCTTCCTGTACAATAGCATATTTGATGTTTATATCAGCATGAGATGGATGTCACTTTCAAGATATTACACATGACAGAAAAATGTACTTAGGTGTTATGTATATTTTGCTCCAGGTTGTGCAGCAAGTAAATAGCAGAGACTGAACTCAGACCCAAGTAACATTCCTCAGTCTAGTGTACTATCTCTGACTGGGCAATAAGATAGAATGACAGGCAGAAACTTCGAATAATGCCTTGCCTTTTGAAGTGCCCTCGTTTCATTCATTTGTATTCGTACTCCAAAGGAGCTCTGATTTCCTACCACCCATACTTTTTTCTTTCTGGGAAGATAAATTTTTATTTTAGTGTGTATGCTACTTTGATTTTCCTTCAACTCTCTTCCATTTTGGTAAAGTTTCAGGATTATTTTCTCACTTTGACATAAGCATTAAGTACATTTATTTTTTATTTTTTTGAGTTGAAGTCTCACTCTGTCACCCAGACTGGAGTGCAGTGGCATGCTCCCAATCACCGCAGACTCCACCCACTGGGCTCCAGCAATCCTTCCACCTCAGTCTTCCAAGTAGCCGGAACTACAGGCGCACACTACCACGCCTGGCTAATTTTTGATTTATTGTAGAGATGAGGTCTCGCCAAGTTGCCTGGGTGGGTCTCGAACCCACGGGCTCAGGCAATCCACTCACCTCAGCCTCCCAAAGTGCTGGGATTACAGGCTGAGCCTCTGAGCCTGACCCATTAAGTACATTTAAAATGTCATGTCTTTAGAAGATTTACCAGTGATTAGACATCAAATGTATGGTACTTTTTTTTCTCCCGTAAATTTTCTAAAGCATAGGGCTAAAAACAGCAATTATTAGTCATAAACTTTTCCAACTAAAGTGAAAGGGCAAAAACACTGGCATAGAAGGTGGCTTATTGCTTGGTATTTTTGATAAAGAATTCCCCTTCTTAGCTTAAAAGCTGTCAATGCCTCTTAAATATGTTTCTGCCATCTCACAGAACGAGATATGGAAGGTTAACTTTCTAAAAATGTCATTTTTTTCCTACTTTGCCTCTTGATGGTTTATTATATCTTTTTCTTGCATATGATTTCACTTCATTATATCTTATTTTTACTTTTAGGAACAGTCAGAAGCAAGTGGGACTGATGATGAATGATCAACACGGACCTTTTTTCCTTGGTAGAACTGAATTCCTTCCTCCCTGTCTCATTTCTACCCAGTGAGTTCATTTGTCATATAGTCACTGGGTTGTTTCTATATCATCGTCATCTATAAACTAGCTTTAGGATAGTGCCAGACAAACATATGATATCATGGTGTAAAAAAACACACACACACACAAATATTTGTAACATATTGTGACCAAATGGGCCTCAAAGATTCAAAGATTAAAACAAACAAATAAAGCTTTTGATGGAAAATATGTGGGTGGATAGTATATTTCTATGGGTGGGTCTAATTTGGTAACAGTTTGATTGTGCCTGGTTTTATCACCTGTTCAGATGAGAAGATTTTTTGTCTTTTGTAGCACTGATAACCAGGAGAAGCCATTAAAAGCCACTGGTTATTTTATTTTTCATCAGGCAATTTTTGAGGTTTTTATTTGTTCGGTATTTTTTTTTTTTACACTGTGGTACATATAAGCAACTTTAATAGGTGATAAATGTACAGTAGTTAGATTTCACCTGCATATACATTTTTCCATTTTATTGCTCTATGATCTGAAAAAATGCTTTTTGAATTGTATGAGATTTATGTCTACTGTAAACATTGCTTAATTTTTTTCTCTTGATTTAAAAAAGTTTTGTTGAAACGCTATTGAATATTGCAATCTATATAGTGTATTGGATGGCTTCTTTTGTCAACTTGATCTCCTATGTTACCAATGTGTATCGTCTCCTTCTCCCTAAAGTGTACTTAATCTTTGCTTTCTTTGCACAATGTCTTTGGTTGCAAGTCATAAGCCTGAGGCAAATAAAATTCCAGTAATTTCGAAGAATGTGGTGTTGGTGCTTTCCTAATAAAGAAATAATTTAGCTCGACAAATGCTGCCTCTTTTTTTTGGTTCTAGGAGATTGAAACCCGGCAGTTTCCTGCAGAGGGCTGAGCAGGATCTTGTTACAGAACACTTGACAGGGGGGAAGAAAAAGAAAGGGAGAGGGAGAAAAGAGAGAGAACTGACAGAACCAGTCTCTTGGATAATCTAGGGTGTCACGGGAGAAGCCAATTGCATCAGTGACTTTAAACTGTTAAACAACAGGAAAAATGCTACCATGGACCAAGCCATACAAAGTCCTTGCTCAGCCTTTCCTAGTGGCTTAAAATCTGTTTTTAACCAGAAAATCTGTATGGTTATTTATATCTTTTGATTTTAAAAGGTTTCAAAAGTATTAAATTGAAAGACTGGTTCAATGAACATTCATATACCCTTCTGTTGAGACTCAATGATTAATATTTTATCCCTCCCCCATTGTATTATACCAAACCATTGTAAAATAAGTTACTGTCATTACGACACTTTTTTTTTTTTGAGTTGGAGTCTCACTCTGTCGCCCAGACTGGAGTGCAGTGACCGCTCCTGGCCACTACAGCCTCGACCTGCTGGCCTCCAGCGATCCTTCCACCTCAGCCTTCTGAGTAGCCGGAATTACAGGCACACGCTACCATGCCCGACTGATTTTTTGATTTATTGTAGAGATGAGGTCTCACCAAGTTGCCCAGGCGGGTCTCGAACCCACGGGCTCAGGCAATCCACTCACCTCACCCTCCCAAAGTGTGGGATTATAGGCTGAGCCACCAAGCCCGGCATGACACTCTTAATACTTGCTTTCACCCCTAATACTTTAGCACAAATCTCCTAAGGATAAGGGCATCTTCTGGCCAACCACAATCCTACTATTATACCAAAAGGAATTAATAATAGTTCCCTAATATCTAATATATAAGCCACAATCACATTTTCCTAATTGTTCTAAAGTTTTTTTGTTATTGGCCAGCGTCTTATCAAGATTTGTACCTTGCATTTGATTTTAATGTTTGTCTTAATATCTTTTTTTTAAAAAAGTTCTCGAAAAACCAGCACAAAGTTTGGCACATTTCTTACTAAGGAACTAATGATAACAGATCAAAATGGGAGTTTTCCATCATCACTAATGAATTGGTAAAAATGTCCTTTGTTAGAATTGTCTGAGAAGAGCTCCAGGATCCTTGCTTTTACAAATGAGGACTTGCCAGTGCTATATCCCATTTTGAATCTTCAAGGAAATTTGATCCATATACAGTACAACCCTCCTGAGAAACTTCTTTGTCTCTCTGAATGTCAACATTCATGTCTGAATTTTCAATGTGAGTTTCCTTTCTTGGTTTGTTTCTAGGATTGGCTAACTGCAATAGAATTGGAAACATCCTTGAAAGAGTAAACCATTAATAATTTTTCCTACTGAGATGATTTAAGTTCATAGAAAACAATCTTCTTTCCCTGCTTCTGTTTCTATATTTTTTTGTGGTCATTGCAATCTCTTCTTGGCTTCAGAGGCATTGCTATTTATTTAATTTTTTTTGAGTTGGAGTCTCACTCATCACCCAGACTGGAGTGCAGTGGCATGCTCCTGGCCACCGCAGCCTCGACCTCCTGGGCTCCGGCAATCCTTCTTCCACCTCAGCCTTCCAAGTAGCTGGAACTACAGGCGCACTACCACACCCGGCTAATTTTTCATTTATTGTAGAAACATGTCTCACCAAGTTGCCCGGACGGGTCTCGAACCCGCGGGCTCAAGCAATCCACTCGCTTCGGCCTCCCAAAGCACTGGGATTACAGGCTAAGCCACTGAGCCAAGCTGGCATTGCTATTTAAAGCCATCAAAACCATTGTCTTTATAATTCAGGATTTCCTATTGAATGAAGAATGTTCTCTAATCCTGCTGTCTTTGGCATATTATTCTCCTGGGCTATAGTAGAAGTGAGAGTCAGGGAAGACTGACAGGTACCTTCATGGTGTGGGCACAGAGTGAGCATGTGCATCAACCAGCTTACCTGGCCATGGCGTCCATCTTGTTCAGTTCCAGGCGCTGAGCTCATCAGGCCTAACTCATTCCAAGGTCAGTGGTTTTCTAAGAACAGAAAGGAAGCTAAGAGTATCAGGCTATGTACCTACCTGATCCTTTGTGTTATTTTATTCCATTACAAGAACTGTGTAAAGAACTCTTAGTTCTTGTTCCTGTTTTACAAATAAGAATAACGCAAAGAATAGCAATGGCCTGTGCACCAGAAGCTGGATTTGGAAGTTAGATCTTTGACTCCAGAGCCTACATTTCTTGTGGCTTTCCCAAGTGAGTGAGGCCTGGAACTGGTCTTGTTGATAAGTCTCAGGCACCCATTTGCCCAGCCCTTGCTGATGCAATTGGGTTTACAAACAAGTTTTGGCTCAGTCTGCTTGTTCCTGTAGCTGAGGATGGAGCATCTCTGAGACCCAGTTTTCTTGGGTAGGTCCTGCTACGCTGACTCTTCCTTCACAAGCCTTATAAGGGCCAGGATCTGGGCCCTAAGGCCCCATCTATAGTTGGATCCTAAAGGCTGCTGAGACCCAGCTGACTTAGATACTGTTGCCATGATCCACTCGATCATGCGATCATGCGGGGGTCTGCTGTGGGTATAAGTAGTGACTAAGTTCATGTTTGTACCACACATTGACACAACCAAGGATTTGCTGAGAAGTTGTCTTTAAGCCCCGTGATCTCTATAGGCTCCAGACAGGGTGTGCTTAATGTGACATTATAGCTTCAAACCAAATTCTTCAGTTCCACATCTAACCAGACTGGCATTCCTAGACACTCCCCTTATGGAAATTCAGGAACCACTACCTGTCCTACCATTATTAGGGCAAACTGCTGAATGTGCCCCACCCAGCCTAGCCTCTCAGGCAAGCCAGTCCCTAAGTTCTAGTTGCAGTCCCTTCTATTTACCTGAGTTGGTGCACATCATGCTGGGTCTGCCTCAACTATATCTGTGCTCAGACCACTAGCAACATGATCTTAAATGAGATTATTTTCAGAGATCTGACCCTTAGAATGGGATATTCTAAATAGAGTTTCTTGATTTCCAGTTAAAGTTACGGTATGGATACTGGAACCAGAGGCATTGTAGTAGAATATAAATGTTTTTAAGGACCTCATTATTCCTCCCTCCACTCCCAAGATTACTATTTTAAGTATATAGGAAATCCCAATATACAAACAAGTTCCATTCTGAGAGAGTGTTAGTAAGACCAATTTAAATCCCAACAAGGTTAGCCTGGGTACCCAACTAACACAATCTGCTATGTAGCACTGTATATGTATAATGGACTATACTGGCACTTGGTGGAGAAAAATGTAATGCAGATGTACATTGTTAAAGTTTGTAACTTGAAGGTTTGTATATAGGGGAGTTACTATAATTCTTCGGATGAGAAACTCTGATCATGACCCTGAATCTCGGGAGTCAGACATGTGAGTTATTCGGGGCTTTGCTGCAGACTTATTTGAGCTTGTTACCTCTATAAAATGTGAAGAGTGAGTCATTCTATAATAAGGTGTTTTGGGTTTTTTTGAGTCAGAGTCTCTGTCACCTAGGGTGGAGTGCAGTGGCACACTTACAGCCACTGTAGCCTCGACCTGTTGGGCTCAAGTGATCCTTCCACCTCAGCCTTCTAAGTAACTAGAATTACAGGCGTGCACCACCACACCCAGCTAATTTTTTGATTTATTGTAGAGACGAGGTCTCACCATGTTGCCCAGGCTAGTCTCAAGCCCATGGGCTCAGCCCATCCTCTGGCCCCAGCCTCCCAAAGTGCTGGGATTACAGGCGTGAGCCACCACACCCAGCAATAATTCTAAGTTTTGTAGTTGAGATATTCCATTATGTTGGCAAAAATTTTCATTATGTTAGAAATAATAATTTGTAAATCAAACGCCATTACAACCTAACATCTCACTTCAAGGAGCAAGAAAGATATGAACAAAAACTCAAAACTAGCAGAAGAAAATAAATAATGAAGATCACAGCAGAATTAAATGATTGAAACCAGAAAAACAATACAAAGGATCAATGAAACAAAAAGTTGGTTATTCAAAGAGATAAATAAGACCACTAGCTAGATTAAAAAATGAAGAGCAAAGATTCAAATTAGTTCAGTCAAAATGAAGATGGAGACATTACATCTGATACTACAGAATTATAAAAGGTCATCCAAGATTATTATGAACACTTCTATGCAAACAAACTGGACAATCTAGAAAAAAATTGATAAATTCTTGAAAACATTCAACTCCTCCAACCTTGAATCGGGAAGAAATATAAACCCTAAACAGACAAATAACAGGTAGTGAGATTGAATCTGTAATTAAAAGTCTCCCAACGAAAAGAAGTTCAGGATTTGATGGACTCAGCTAATTCTACCAGACTTTCAAATAACTGGTACCAATTTTACTGAAGTTATTCCATAACATTGAAGAGGAGAGAATTCTCCCTAACTTATTCTACAAAGCCAGTATTGTTCTAATACAAATCTGGGAAAAGACACAACATAAAAAGAAAACTACAGACCAATATCCCTGATGAACATGGACACAAAAATCTTCAAAAACTACTATTAAACTGAATTTATTAGCACATTAAGAAAATAATCCTCCATGATCAAGTGAGTTTTATCCCAGGGATTCAAATCTTGTTCAACATACTAAAGTCAATAAATAGCCACAAAATAAACAATTAAAAAACAAAAAAATCATAATCATTTCAGTAGACACATAAAAAGCATTTGATAAAATCCAGCATCTCTTCATGGAAAAAAAAAACCCTCAAAAAAATATGCATAAAAGGAAAATTTTTCAAAATAATAAAAGCCATATATGACAAATCCACAACCAATATCTTCCTGAATGGAGAAAAGTTAAATACAAGCCTTGACCTGCTGGGCTCAGGTGATCCTTTCACCTCAGCTTTCCAAATAGCTGGAAGTAAAGGCACACAAGAGGTCTTACCAAGTTTCCCAGGCTGGTCTCGAACACAAGGGATCAGGCCTCTCATCTCAGCCTCCCAAAGTGCTAGGATTATAGGCGTGAACCACTGCACCTGGCTCACATTCACCATTCTTATTAGTACTGGAAGACCTAGTCAAGCAATCAGGCAAAAAAATAAATAGATAAACAAAGGGTATAACTATTGGAAAAGAAGAAATCAAACTATTTCTCTATGCTGATGATATAATCTTTTTTTAAAATTATAAAGATGTGGGGTACAATTCAGGGTTAGGTATACAAACGTTGATTATGCATGTACCCTTGATGAGGTGTGCCCCTCCCTCCCCTAGCAGTTTCCCTCAAATGCCAATCCCACCCACCCTCCCCTGACAGTTTCACACTACTGCCAATCTATTTCTTACAGTATTATAATTGTTCAAGGTTCACTTATGAGTGAGAACATATGGTACTCTGTTCTTTGTGATAGATCAATGAGTATGATAGACCCTACCTCCATCCAATTTGCTGCAAAGTCCATATGTTTGTCCTTCTTTATGGCTGCATAATATTCCATTGTGTTTTATGTACCACATTTTTTATCCAGTCCAGCTTCAATGGGCAACATGGTTGGTTCCATGTTTTTGCTATTGTGAATAGAGCTGCAGTAAACATTCGTGTGCAGGTATCTTTTTTGTAGAATAATTTGAGTTCCTCCGGGTATATTCCCAATAGGAGATTTGCTGGATCATATGGAAGGTCAATTTCTAGTTCTTTCAGAAATCGCCACACCGTCTTCCAAAGAGGTTGCCCTAGTTTGCATTCCCACCAGCAGTGTAGAAGCGTTCCTTTTTTTCTCCGCGTCTTCGCCAGCATCTGTTGTTGTTTGTTTTATTAATGATGGCTATTCTTACTGGGGTTAGGTGGTATCTCAATGTGGTTTTGATTTGCATTTCTCTAATGATGAGTGAGGCTGAGCACTTTGTCATGTGTCTGTTGGCTGCCTGTATATCTTCTTTTGAGAAGTGTCTATTCATGTCTTTTGCCCACTTTTTAATGGGGCTGTTTGTTTTTTTTCCTTTCAGCGTGTTTAGTTCTTTGTAGATTCTAGATGTTAGGCCTTTGTCAAATGTACGGTTGGCAAATATTTTTTCCCATTCTGTGGGCTGTCTCCCCGTTCTCTTGATGGTTTCTTTTGCTTTGCAGAAGCTCGTTAGTTTGATGAGGTCCCACTTGTCTATCTTATTACTTAAGGTATGGGCATTTAGGGTTCTGATCAGGAATTGGTTTCCAGTTCCAATTTCCATAAGGGTGTCTCCTGCATTTTCTAAGATTCTTATAGTTTGAGGTTTTACATTTAAGTCTTTGATCCATTTAGAGTTAATTTTTGTGTATGGTGATAGGTAGGGGTCCTGTTTCAATCTTCTGCATGTGATCAGCCAGTTTTCCCAGCACCATTTACTGAATAGGTTCTCCTCTCCTCAGTGGTTGTTGTTGGAGGCTTTGTCAAAGATGAGTTGGTCGAGAAATTGAGGCTTTGCTTCCAGAATCTCTATCATGTTCCATTGGTCTATGTGCCTGTTCTTGTACCAATACCAGGCTGTTTTGATTATTGTAGCCTTATAGTAAAGTTTGAAGTCTGGGATGACATGATCTTATACCTAGAGAATACTAAAGACTCCTCCAAAAGACTCCTGTACTTGAGAAATGAATTCAGTAACGTCCCAGTCTACAAAATCAACACACAAATCAGTAGCACTGCTATACACCAATAACAACCAAGCTGAGAATCAGATCAAGAACTCAATTCCATTTACAATAGCAGCCAAAAAAACTAAAATACCTAGGAATACATTTAACCAAAGAGGTGAAAACTTTCTACAAGGACAACTACAAAGCACTGATGTAAGAAATTATAGAGGACACAAACAGATGGAAAAATATCCCATGCTCATGGATTGGAAGAATCAACATTTTTAAAATAACCATATTGCCCAAAGTAACCTACAGATTGAACACAATCCCTATTAAACAGTCAATGTCATTTTTCACAGAGTTAGAAAAAACAATCCTAAGGTCCATATAGAACCAAAAAAGAGCCAGAATAGTCAAAGCAATCCTAAGCAAAAGGAGTAAAACTGGAGACATCACATTATCTGACTTTAAATTATACTACAAGACTGTGGTAATCCAAATTGCATGGTACTGGTACAAGAGCATATACGTGGACCAATGGAACAGAATAGAGAATCCAGATATAATCACAAATAGCTATAACCAATTGATCTTTGACAAAGCAGACAAAAAAACACTGGGAAAAGGACTCCCTATTCAAGAAATGGTACTTGGAGAATTAGATAGCTTTGTGCAGAAAAATAAACTTTGATTCCTATCTCTCACCACATACAAAAATTAAATCAAGGTGGATTAAAGAGTTAAATGTCAAGGCCACAGTCATACAAATCCTAGAGGAAAAAGTCTCTGGACATTGGTGTAGGTCAAGAATTTATGGCTAAAACCCTAAAAACAAACAAAATAAAAACAAAAATAAGTGGGACTTAATCAAACTAAAAAGTTTCTGCATAGCAAGAGAAATAATCAACAGAGTAAACAGACAACCTACAGAATGGGAGAAGATATTTTCAAACTATACATCTAACAAAGGACTAATATCCAGAATCTATAAAGAACTCAAAACAGCAAGAAAAAAGCAAATAACCCCATTTAAAAGTACGCAAATGATATGAACAGACATTTCCCCCCAGAAAATATACAAATGGTCAATGCATAAATGAAAAAAATGCTCAACATCACTAATCATTAGGGAAATGTATATTAAAACCACATTGAGATACCACCTTATACCAGTTAGAATGGTCATGACTAAAAAAATAAGAGACATTGATGTTGATGTGGTGAAAAGGGAATGTTGATACACTGTTAGTGGGAGTGTAAATTAGTACAACTTCTGTGGAAATCAGTATGGAGATTTCTGAAAGAACTAAAAGACCTACAGTTTGATCCAGCAAATCCCACTGCTAGGTATCTACCAAAAGGAACAGAGGTCATTATACAAAAAGGACACATGCACTCGTATGTTTATTGCAGCCCAAGTCACAATTGCAAAGATGTGGAATCAACCTAAATGCTCCTCAACTGATGAGTGGATAATGAAAATGTGCTACATATGTGTATACATACCATGGAACACTATGTAGTCATCAAAAAGAGCAAAATAATGTCTTTTGTAGCAACTTGGATGGAACCAGAGAACATTATCCTAAGCAAACTAACAAAGGAACAGAAAAACCAAACGCCACATGATCTCACTTTTAAGTGGGAGCTAAATTAAAGATCTGCAAAGGCATATAGAATGGTGTAATAGACAGTGGAGATGTAGAAGGAGAAGGATGGAGGAGGAGGAGTGGAATTAAAAAACACTTATCAGGTACAGTGAACACAGGTAGAGGTGGTTGGTACACTTAAAACCTAGACTTCTTCACCCCTATACAATGCACCCATGTAACCAAAAGCTATTTGTAAGCTGTCAAAATTAATTAACTAACAATTCATTTCAAAGATTCTCAAAATCAAGGAATAGCCTGGAGATAGCATTTAAGGGCCCTTCAAGAGTTGACAGTTTGGAAACCAGTGTTTCTCAAAGCATGGTCCCCACACTAGCAGCAACAGCATGACTTGGAAATGCTGGAAATGCAAATTTTCATGCCTCATTCCAGCCTTGCTGAATCTGAAACTCTAGGAGTGGGTCCAGCAATAGAACAAGCCTTCAGGAGATTCTGATACATACTCAAGTTTGAGAACTGCTGGTCTAAATCTATCAGGTTTTATATAATCTCTAGTATTTCATTCCTGGGGTACAATATGAGGCCATATTGGTCTTGATTTAAATCACTGGCACAGGTAAATACACTCAGCACACAGATGTCATTCTAGTAAAAAAGTCAACATAAATGAGAATGACAGAAATGAATGTTTATCTTTCTGAAACAGCTTTTTGTCATATGCATTACAAGGCAGCAATCTTCATTTGTGCTTGACTTAAATCTCATTAAATTGATGTGGTGTAACACTTGGGGAAATATCTTTGGTGTGCTTAGCATAAAGGTAGAAACATACTTTCCCCTTATAAATAAATGTTTTTCCCATAATAATTTTATATTAGTAGTCATTCTTACCACACAGATATCTTAGAGGAATGGGCAAGTCTAATCCTTTTCTTAAAATTTACTAAATAAGAGTTGCATCAAATTAGATGAAATACAATTTCTGTCTTTATATATACTGTCATACAGTGTATGAATCTCTGTCTTGCTTGGGAAGGGATAATGAGAAAGGATGGGGTAGAGGGTGAGAAACAATGACTAATAGGGCCAGAATTGCTAAACCTTGGTACAGGTGAACTATACTCATCCCTGGCGGTTAGAACATTGAGCTTAATGGAAGGCAAGTGACATTCCAAATGGCTGAGCCCCTTTATGCAAGAAGGTGCTTATGTTCTGCATCACTTTCAGTAAGGGGTTTCCAATAGGGTTTTCCAAGTTGAATAAAAGAAGACAACTAAGCCTGGAGACTATTTTTAAACACTGGTTTTTGTGTCTACAATAAAGAGATCTCTTCATCTGTGAACCCAAGAGTAGTAAGGCTCAATGCAGGGTTATAAACTTCAAAGAGAACAGACTCATAGTCCCTCCAGCAAATATATGTATTTTTAAATTCTCCTGTACAATTTTTAATTAAATTCCTCCTCCAGGATTATAAAATGGATATATGTCTATCACAATCAGTGAAATAAAACAAAGAAAATGAATTTAGAATTCACCCTCCACCAGGCAATCAGCTTTAATGTCCTGATATGATTACTTCCGTGTATTTCTTTTTGTACACAAAAACACGCACAATCACATAGGCTGTCAAATTCCGGCTCCTCGACTATCACCAATGCAACCTCTTAAATTAAGTTGAATTTATTGTTTACTATGTAAGAGAGACACCACCTTGATGGAGTTTGGTGTAGTTTCTTTGAAGGGGAAGGTCAAAGTAAGATTTTACTGAAATTTAACTTAAAGTGTGTCTTTCATTGCAGGGATTTGATTAGGATTGGGTAAAGGTCATGACATACTTTAATACTGGTGGAAAGGCAAAGTGAGAATTTTGAGGAGTGATAGAAGAATCTTTGGGCACAAATATCAGCTGATGCTTTCTACTGAAGAGCTGATGTGTCCTTCAGGAAGCCCCTGTAAGGAACAACTTGCCAGAGCAAGTGTCTCCAAGAATAAAGTGATAAAGAATACAAAGGAATAGTAAAGTTATTAGGATATGTGAGAGTAGATGGCTTTAGTTCTCAGCTCTACTTTAAGGATATTAAAGGATTTTATGTTTTTGCCATATTACTCCCTGCAACTTGCCTTTCTCAGTTAACAGTACATGGAGTATTTTCCTCCAAGTCAGCAGAGATTGAATTCATTCTTTCTATTTTCCTCTATGGTAAAATAAAGTTTTAAATTTTATTTTTTATTATAAAATGAATACATGTACATTTTAGAAGGGATGGAAAGTAAGAAAAATACAAAGAAAAGAAAATACTAGCCAGGCTCGGTGGCTCAGCCTGTAATCCCGTCCATTGGGAGGCTGAGGTGAGTGAATTGCCTGAGCCTGTGGGTTCGAGACCCGCCTGGGCAACTTGGCAAGACCTCATCTCTACAATAAATCAAAAAATTAGCCGGGCGTGGTAGCGCGCGCCTGTAGTTCCAGCTACTTGGAAGGCTGAGCGGAAGGATCGCCGGAGCCCAGTAGGTCGAGGCTGTGGTGGCCGGGAGCGGCCATTGCACTCCAATCTGGGCAACAGAGTGAGACTCCAACTCAAAAAAAAAAAAGAAAAAAGAAAATACTCGTAATATTACCACTCAGAGAGGATCACTGAAGACTCCCAGTTTCCAGTACAGGACGTAAGGAGTTTGGAAGTTTATTTCTCCTACTCACGCAACAAGAAAAAAAACTGAACAAACTGAAAATTAACAGCTTGTGTTAGGTTCATCAAAGAATTGAATTAATAGGGCAAACCACTGCCTCAAAGCATAAGAGACAGACAGACAGAGATGCGTGGTCTACAGTAGTGGAAGCCTAAGAGTAGAACACTCCCATTAACCAGCGCTAACATAGGGAAACGTAATCTGTAATTAGTGAAATCCTGGAGGCTCAGTGTGGACAGTTTGAGAGTTAAAAACTCCAGGGGATCCAGTCTTAGAGGGCCCCATACCTTGTGAGTTTTATTTCTAGTAACCTGATCAGTTTCTCACAGGAGATTTGAAAAATATCACTTTGTACTTTCAGGAGTGGTAGGGAAAAGTAGCCATTTAAACATATCCCAGAATATTCTGTTCTTAACAAGTCAACCTTAAAGAGAAACTATTTTACCAGTGCCCCACCAACCTGAAGAAAGGGAAATATCACACTGGAGTATTCTCTTGCCTTCCTGTTTCTCCTAAGAGAGAAAAACAAAAACAGAAACACCCATGAAGGTCACAGCCCAGGCATACAGTTTCACTAAAAGACTCAGATCTAATTTTAAGATTATATATAATGCTTTACTTCCCCTAAGACTTTACCACCACATCAACTGCACATCTCAGCTTATATTTAAAATATCTTCACGGAAACCCCTCCAAAATAGGAGAGAAAAAAACAGGAACATCAGAGGAAAGTTTAACTTCTGACACCTATAGCTACAGCAGACAGCAAACACAGTCCAATCCCTAGCCAGATAACATAAAACTTCAAAGTAAGACCTTCTTCTGTCAATTTTTTTTTTTTTGCCCAGTACCTTATGTGCAGTCTACAACAAAAAAATTACAAAGTACACTAAAAACTAAAAAAGACATTTTGAAGAGACAGAGTAAGCACCAGAAACACACTCAGATATGGCAGAGATGTTAAATTATCCATGAATTTGAAACAATTATAATCAATATGCTAAAAGTCCTAATGAAAAGGTGAACAACATGCAAGAACAGATGGGTAATATAAGCAGATAAATGAAAATGCCAGAAATTGAAATCACTATCCCAGAAATGAAAATGTATTTAATGAGCTCATTAGTAGGCTGATCACAGCCAAAGAAAGAATTGGTGAGCTTGAAGAAATGTTAGTGGGAACTTCCAAAACTAAAATCTAAAGAGGAAAAAAAAGAAGAAAAAAAATACAGAACAGAATATCTAAGAACTGTAGTAAGACCGTTATAAAAGGGATAACATGCAAAATGGGAATAAGAGAGGAAGAAAAAAAGAAAAAGAAATGGAAGAAATACTTGAAGCACTAATGACTGAGAAGTTTCCAAAACTAATGACAGGCACCAAGGACCAGACAGGTCCAGGCAGCTCAGAAAATACCAAGCAAGATAAATACCAAAAAATTGGCATCTAGGCATGTCAAAACCAAACCACAGAAAATCAAAGAAGTAGAAAATATCTTGAAAAAGTCAAAGTGGGGCTTTTTTTATACAGAAGCGAGTATAAAAGTTACTTTCAACTGGGCATAGTGGCTCATGCCTGCAATCCCAGCACTTTGGGAGGCCAAGACGGGAGGATTCCTTGAGTCCAGGAGTTTGAAACCAGCCTAGGCAACATTGTGAAACCTCATCTACACACATACACAAATTAACCAGGCATGGTGGCATGAATTTATAGTCCCAGCCACTTGGGAAGTTGAGGAGGAAAGATCGCATGAGCCCAGGAGGTCAAGGTTGTGGTGAGCTGTGATTGTGCCACTGTACTCCAGTTTGGGTGACAGAGTAAGACCCTGACTCTATTTCTCTCTCTCTCTCTCTCACACACACACATAAACACAAGAAAAACACAAAAAACAGAAATTACATTGAACTTTTCTTCAGAAACCATGCAAGCAAGAGCAAGTAGAATAAGATATTTAATGTTAAAAAAAAATCACCAAGTAAGAATTCTGTATCCAGAAGTGAAAAAAATGAAAATGAAATTTTCTCAAACAAGAGTTGAGGAAATTTGTCACCAGTAGACCTGCCTTGAAAGAAACATTAAAATTTGCCTTCAGTGACAAACATATGGACTTTGCAGCAACTTAGTTGGATTTAGAGTCTATCATGCTTAGTGATCTATCACAGAAACAAAGACCAAGTACCTTATGTTCTCACTCATAAGCAGTCCTTGAACAATTACTATAATACTATAAGAAAGGGATTGGCAGTAGTGGGAAACTGCTGGGGGGGCGTGGTGGAATTGGCAGTTGAGGGAAACTGCCAGGTGAGGGAGGGGCGCACCTCATCAACAAAGGTACCTGCATAATGAACATTTGTATACCTAACCCTGAATTGTACCCCACATCTTTAAAAAAAAAAGTTGCCTTCAGAAAGATGGAAAAGAATATAGGTCAGAAACTTGAATCTACATAAAGAAGAGTGAGAGAGAATAAATAAATTAGGGTAAAATAAAGCCTTTTATTTCTTTTATTCCCAATTTATCTAACAAGTAACAGCTTGTTCAGAATACTAATAGCAACAACGTATTCCAGAATTATAGCTTGTGAAAAGTGAAATGAATGACAACAACGTGTTAAGGGATGGACAGTGGGAAATGGTAATACATTGCTATAAAGTACTTGAACTACCCATAAGGTGGTATAGTTATTGGAAAATGAACTTGGATTAGTTGAAAATGTATATTGCAAACTCTAGGGCAGCCACTAAAAAGTAATAATAAAACTGTAGAATTGATATACTAAAAGAGGAGAAAAAATGAAATTATATAAAATACTCTATTAAAACCAAATAAGGCAAAGAAAGAAAAAAAAAGACAAACAAAGAATAAGGTCAACAACCAAAAAACAGTAACAAATATGGCATTGATCCAACTATGTCAATAATCAATTAACATAACTTTAAATACACCAAATTAAAAAAAACCGTCAGAGTGGACTAAAAAACAAGACCCAGCTCTATGTTGACTACAAGAAACTAACCTTAACATAAAGACATATATAGACTAAAAGTTAAAGGATAGAGAATGATCTACCATGCTAACATTAATCAAAAGAAAGCTGGAGCCGCTATATTAATATCAGACAAATCAGACTTCAGAGCAAAGAAAATTGTCAGGAATTAAGATCTTTTGTTACATAATGATAAAAGGGTTAATTCTCCAGAAAGAATTACTCTTCAATATTGAATATACTTACTTTCCATTTTCTCCTGTTTACGTACATTTCTCTTGTTATGTACCCCCAAATTTATTAAGATATAATTCACATACAATTAAATTTGCCCATTTTAAAAGTAGAGTTTTAGTGATGTTGTACAGCAGTGTAAACACCTTCATAATCCAGATATAGAGTATCTTTATCACCCTGAAATGCCTTCCCATACCTGTTTGCAGTCAAATCTCTTTCCCTGACCCCTAGCCTTAGGCAACCACTGATCCGCTTTCTGTCACTATAGTTCTGACTTTTCCAGGGTTTCATATAAATGGAATCATATATCATGTAGTTTTTTTGTGTTTGATTTTTTTCTATTAACACAGTGTTTTTGAAGTTCCTTTATGTCGTATGTAATTATATGCCTTTTTGGTGTTGTTTCCTGTTCTTGGCTATTAAAAATAAGGTTACAATGAACACTGTCATACAAATCTTTGTGTGGATAGGTTTTCAAGCTTCTTAGTTGAATACTGAGAAGTGATATTACTAGGCTATATGGTAAGGACTTAATTTGTATCAGATAATAGCAATGGATATCTGTATTTTCCAGTATGGTAAATAAAAATGAACCTCAACATTTACCACATACTATACACAAAAATGAACTAAAAAATTGATCTTAAATTAAAGAGATAAAATATTACATTTCTAGAAGAATATTTTTGTGGTATTGGGTTAGATAAAAATTTCTTAAACAGGACACAAAAAGCATGAACCATAAAAGAAAATATTAGCCGGGCTCGGTGGCTCAGCCTATAATCCGTGCCTTTGGGAGGCCGAGGTGAGTGAATTGCCTGAGCCTGAGGGTTCGAGACCCACATGGGCAACTTAGCCAGACCTCATTTCTACAATAAATCAAAAATCAGCTAGGCGTGGTAGCGCATGCCTGTAATTCCAGCTACTTGGAATGCTGAGGCAGAAGGATCGCCGGAGCCCAGCAGGTCGAGGCTGCAGTGACTGGGAGCGGCCACTGCACTCCAGTCTGGGCAACAGAGTGAGACTCCAACTCAAAAAAAAAAAAGAAAAGAAAATATTGATAAAACGTATTTTTGCAAAATCAAAACCTTTGCTCTTCGAAAAACACAGTTTAGAAAATGACAAGGCAAGTCGCAGATTAGGAGAAAATACTTTCAAGCAAATATCTTCAAAAGATTTTGAGCCTGAATTTTTACATAAAAGGATCTCTTGCGATTAAATAAAAAGACAAACTTCTCAATAAAAACATGGACAAAAGATTTGAACAGATATTTCACAAAAGAAGATGTATGAATGATCAAAAAGCACACATAAAGATGCCAAGCATCTCTTTTTTTTTTTTTTGAGTTGGGGTCTCACTCTGTCACTCAGACTGGAGTGCAGTAGCCGCTCCCGACCCCCACAGCGTCGACCTGCTGGGCTCTGGCGATCCTTCCGCCTCAGCCTTCCAAGTAGCTGAAACTACAGGTGCGGGCTACCACGCCCAGCTCATTTTTTACAATTATTGTGAGGTCTTGCCAAGTTGCCCAGGCGGGTCTCAAACCCGCGGTATCAGGCAATCCACTCACCCCAGCCTCCCAAGGCGCGGGATTACAGACTGAGCCACCGAGCCTGGCTGCTGAGCATCTCTTATCAGAGAAAAGCAAAATAAAGCCTCAATGAAATGCAACCTCATACCCGCTAGAATGGCTAAAGCCAAAAATATTGAGAATAGAAAGTGCTGCCAAAGATGGGGAACAACTGGAATTCATGCATTGCTGGTAGGAAAGCAAAATAGTATAACCACTTTGAAAAATTATTTTTTATAGTTGTAGGCTATTCCATTGCATAATTATGTCATAATTTAGAAAAACATTTGCTCTTCTAGCAGATATTTGGGTTGATACCAGTTGGTTTTTTCTCCATTATAAATAATTCTAGCAAATTATTTAAACCCTTTCTGGCTAAAATTTTTGTCCCTATTGTTTAAACAAATAAGCTGAGTCACATTTAAGTCATTACTGAAAGCACTTTACTTTCTTTCTTTATTTTAAAAATGTGTGGTAAAATTCAGGGTCAGGTATACAAATGGTCATTATGCAGGTACCCTTGTTGATGAGGTGTGCTTCCCCCTCCCTTTCCTGCAGTTTCCCACTACTGCCAATCCCTTTCTTATAGTATTATGATAATTGTTCAAGATCCGCTTATGAGTGAGAACCTGTAGTACTCAGTTCTTTGTTTCTGTGATAGGTCACTCAGTATTATAGACTCTAAGTTCATCCAAGTTGCTGCAAAGTTCATAATTTTGTCCTTGTTTACGGCTGAATAATATTCCATCATGTATACATTCCACATTTTTTTTTATCCAGTCCTCTTTCGATGGGCAACACGGTTGGTTCCATGTTTTGCTATTGTAAATCATGCTGCAATAAACATGCATGTGCAGGTAACTTTTTCATAGAGTTCCTCTGGGTATATTCCCAGAAGGGGGATTATGGGGTTGTATGGAAAGTTGATTTTTAGATCTTGTAGGAAATCACCAAACTGTTTTCCACAGAGGTTGTACTAGTTGACACTCCCATCAACAGTGTAGAACTGCTTCCTTTTCCCTGCATCCTCACCAGCATCTGTTGTTTTTTGAGTTATTGCTGATGGCCATCCTGATGAGAGTTAGGTGGTATCTCAGTGTGGTTTTAGTTTGCATTTCTTTTTTTTTTTTTTTTTTTGAGTTGGAGTCTCACTCCGTCGCTCAGACTGGAGTGCAGTGACCGCTCCTGGCCACCGCAGCCTCAACCTACTGGGCTCGGGTGATCCTTTCTCCTCAGCCTTCCAAGTAGCTGGAACTACAAGCGCGTGCTACCACGCCTGGCTAATTTTTGATTTATTGTAGAGACGAGGTCTTGCGAAGTTGCCCAGGTGGGTCTCGAACCCACAGGTTCAGGCAATCCACTCGCCTTGGCCTCCCAAAGTGCTGGGATTACAGACTGAGCCACCAAGATGATTAGTGAGATGGAGCATTTTTTTATATATCTGTTGGCTGCTCGTATGCCTTCTTTTGAGAAGTGTCTATTCATACTTTTGCTCACTTTGTAATAGGGCTGTTTGTATTTTTCTTTTTGGCATGTTTGAGTTCCTGGTAGATCCTGGATGTTAGGCCTTTGTCAGATATACAGTTGGCAAATTTTTTTCCCATGCTGTGGTCTGTCTCCCCATTCTCTTGTTGGGTTCTTTTGTTTTGCAGAAGCTTTTCAGTTTGATGAAGTCCAACTTGTCTATCTTATCTCTTATGGCATGGGCATTTGGGGCTTTGGTCAGGAATTGGTTGCCAGTTCTAATTTCCATAGGATGTCTCCTGCATTTTCTAAGGTTCTTATAGTTTGAGGTTTTACATTTGATTCATTGAGTTGATTTTTGTGTATGGTGATAGGTAGGGGTCTTGTTTTAATGTGATCAGCCAGTTTTCCCAGCACCATTTACTGAATAGGTTCTCCTCTCCACAGTGTTTTGTTGCTGAAGGCTTTGTCGAAGATGAGTTGGTTGAGAAATTGAGGTTTTGCTTCCGGAATCTCAATCCTGTTCCATTGGTCTATATGCCTGTTCTAGTACCAATACCGAGTTGTTTTGATTATTGTAGCCTTATAATAAAGTTTAATAGCCAGGTGTGGTAGCACACTCCTGTAGTTCCAGCTACTTGGAAGGCTGAGGCGGAAGGATTGCTGGAGCCCAGCAGGTCGAGGCTGTGGTGGCCAGGAGCATGCCACTGTACTCCAGCCTGGGCGACAGAGTGAGACTCCAACTCGGAAAAAGAAAAAAAAAGTTTAAAATTGGAAGTGTGATATGTCCCTCTTTGTTTCTTTTGCTGAGGATTGTTTTGGCAATTCATGGTTGTTTATGTTTCCATATGAATTTCTATATTGCCATTTCCAAGTCTGAGAAGAATGATGTTGGTAATTTAATGGGTATTGCATTAAATCTGTAGATTGCCTTGGGTAGGATGGATTTCTTTTTTTTTTTTTGAGTTGGATTCTCACTCTGTCACCCAGACTGGAGTGCAGTGGCCGCTCCCAGCCACCACAGTCTTGACCTGCTGGACTCTGGCGATCCTTCCGCCTCAGCCTTCCAAGTAGCTGGAACTACAGGCGCGCGCTACCACACCTGGCTAATTTTTTTATTTATTGTAGAGATGAGGTCTTGCCAAGTTGCCCAGGCAGGTCTCAAACTCGTGGGCTCAGGCAATCCACTCACCTCAGCCTCCCAAAGCGCGGGATTACAGGCTGAGCCACCAAGCCCGGCTTGGTAGGATGGATTTCTTAACAATATTGGTTCTTCCAATCTATGAGCATGGAATATTTTCATTTGTTTGTGTCATCTCTAGTTTCTTTGAGCAGTGATTTGTAGTTTTCATTGTAAAGGTCTTTCACTCCTCTGGTTAGGAAGACACCCAAAGTATTTCATTCTTTTGTGGGTATTGTGAATGGGATTATGGTCTTCATTTATGTTTCTGTTTGTTTATTGTTGGTGTATAGGAAAGTGACTGTCTTTTGCACATTGATTTTTATACGCTGAGACTTTGCCAAAGTCCTTTATCAGTGCAAGGAGGTTTTTGACAGATTCTCTTGGGTTATCAAGGTATAGGATCACGTTGTCTGCAAAGAAGAAGAACTTAACTAGTACTTTACTTTCAATTATAATTTTTTTTTCTTTTTTTTGAGTTGGAATCTCACTCTGTCACCCAGACTGGAGTGCAGTGGCATGCTCCCGGCCACCGCAGTCTCAATCTGCTGGGATCCGGCGATCCTTCCACCTCAGCCTTCCATATAGCTGGAACTACAAGTATACTCTACCATGCCCAGCTAATTTTTGATTTATTGTAGAGACAAGGTCTCGTCAAGTTGCCCAGGTGGGTCTTGAACCCACGGGCTCAGGGAATACACTCACCTCGGCCTCCCAAAGTGCTGGGATTACAGGTTGAGTCACTGAACCCGGCCTTAATTACAATTTTTAAAAATAAAGATGATTGCTTTTTTCCTCAATCATGTAATGCTTGGTTAAACTTTCAGACACCTCTTATTTTTCTAATATTTCACCTTCCTCTTCTTTTAAAAAAGACATGCAAAACTACTTTAGCTTGTCTTTTATTTCCTCAAGCCTTTGATTTTTTAAAGGAGAATCTGAATTTTCTCTCAGCTGCTTATGTTTTTTAATCAAGTTGCACATAGAAAGGGTTTCTTCAGAAAGCAAAGAACCTGTATTTTTCGTAACATTGAACTTTATCAAATAGCACCTCTGGGTGCCCTAGGAAAGCACAGTTAGAGAACAGCAGTGCCTTGAAGCTTAGTTCTATACCAGCCCCCTGAACTGACAGGAATCTCAGCACAAGCCTTTTCTTCACCCTGGAATCCTAAAGAAATTTTCTTAAGCTGGAAACTCTTAGAGAAGCTGGCTCATAAAAGTAATACCAGCTTAAATTGCCTCTCTGGGGTAAGAATATTTGTTTGTTGTTTGCTAAGGTTTAAAAGAAATAAAATTATTTCTCTCATTTAGAGTAGTTTTGGTATGTGGAATATTTGGAGTGAGTATGACCTCAAGAGTAAAGTCCACCTAGAGAAGGACAGCCTGAAAGTAATAATGCACATTTAAATAATTTCAGAGAATTTTAGCACTTTTTAAGGCTGGTTGATTTGAAAAAATAGGCCATATTTAAGTGCATTCTGTATTACACAGATTCAAACTTGGGCTATGTATATCTAAATAAATACTGTTTCCAGAAAAGGACAGACCTAATAGAATGTCATAAGGCACAATGTGGTTTCTTTGTACCATAACAGTGCTAGTAAGGGATTGCACCATATTTGCAGAGCATAATGTACACCAGGTATCTAATTCTGAGCACACTTTCCTTCAGCAGCTGTTTGAATCATCCCATATGACCTTAAGAATTTCTACAGAATCCTTGGGAATATTTCCTGTGAGTCCAGTTTCTTAATAAACAACCAAAATAGGAAGAGTTTCTTTAGAGTCAAATTACAGTTTCCATTGCCTTCAAAGCTATTCCCAGTTGTTAGCCTGTTTGTTTCTTGCCTTTACTGATCTTCCTTAATGAAACAAAACAAAACAAAATATATAGAGGGCACCCCATGCCATGTAATATGTAAATACCAAGGAGAGCAAACTCCAGTAGCTGTTCATGTCTCCTATGTAGAGTCACAAGGAACCCCTCCCTACCCATTCCGGTATACCCTTCCTGCTCCAAGGTCAACAATTGTATTAAAAGGAAAATATGATCTGGCAACCACCTAGTTTAAGACCCCTGCAATGGTGTCTCATCACCCAATAAGTGCCAAACTCTTTTACCGGCTTTATACAACTAAGCAAGCTCAAACCACAGCATCTGATCTTGGTTGAAGACTAGATAACAATCTCAACTTGGATTTGATGCAAAGTTGTTTCACTTCTGCTGCCTTCCATATGGACAAGCAAGTAGTATCAAGGATGTCCACCAGATATGGATACTAGTAAGTCAACACACCAGGTAAAGATACCAACATGTGAACACACCACTCTGTGGCCTCCCTCAGCAACTTACAATGGTACATGCTCTACACAGCCCATATAGAACGAGGGGCCCACTGGGTCAGAGGAGCTCAGTACCCAAAGGTCCTATGGGATGGATGCAATAATAACTGGAGCTCCCCCATGACATACAAGCAAATATGAATGTATTAAATCCACATTTTTTTTTGAGCTGGGTTCTCACTCCGTTGCCCAGGCTGGAGTTCGGTGGCACAATAACGGTTCACCACAACCTCAACCTCCTGGGCCCAGGCGATTCTTCTGCCCCTTGATTAACTGGGACTGCCACTGTGCCTGGCTAACTTTTTTTATTTTTTGTAGAGACAAAGTCTTGCTGTGTTGCCTAGACTGGTCTCAAACTCCTGGGATCAAGCAATCCTCTCGCCCAGCCTCCCAGAGTGCTGGGACTATAGGTATGAATCCGAACTTACACACACATATTTTTTACATCTTTAACAGGCAGCAATGTCTTTCAATTATAATGTCATAATTTTACCTGGCAAGAATGTTCCTTTCTTAGTAATAAATAACACATTGACGATTGATGCTTCCTTGGAGTCAATAAAATAATGTTTTTTTTTTCTTTTTAACACACATTATATGTAACATAGTAGGCAAACTCTCCTGCAACCTACCTTTTTCACTTAATTCATCTTGGAGAACATTTGTATCAGTGTGCATAAAGAGCTGCCTCTCTCTTTCCAACCACTACACGTATTCCATTGCATTGTTATCATAAGTTACCTGAACAGTTCCAAATGGATGGGACATTCTGGTTGTTTCTAGTCTGTGTTTAGTTATTGCTGCTGAAATGATGAAAGTCAGGTGAAAGCCATGTGTTATGGGGAGAGGGAGACTGGTGTGGGGGAATTTGATGGTTTTGTGGTGAATATAAGGTCAGGATCGAGACCTAGGGAGACTTCAGACAGGTCAAACTCTTCTTGGAATTTCAACCTCGGTAGGTCATGACAAAGTAACTCATTATCTGCCATTGGAAGAGTGGGCTTAGAATGTGCAGCTTTCAAACAATCACAAGAAATGTCTACCCGAGACTTCACATATCAGCCCAAAGTCCCCACAATGATCATGGAAGATTGCTGCCCATCACTGTTCTCAGATGTAATTGGAAATAGTCAATACCAACATCCTTCATCAGGCCAACAAAGACACATGGAATAGATCTGAAAGGGGAGATACTGAAGGACTTGAACTATTTGATGATGATGATGACTCGAATAAAACAGAGAAACTTGCAGTGGGTTCTTGGAAAAAGGTGAAAACGTGAGAGCTGAAGAATGCAGGCTAGGGTAAAAGAAACTGACAAAATGAAGAAAATGAAATTAAAGTGACCTCAGCCTTAGGAAACTCCAGCCACCCTGCTCTTCTGTATTCAGAATCAGGAATAGCAGAATTTTAAAACAGCACCATAACACCAGAATTTTAGCGGAGAGTGTAGGCTGGCTAATTCCTTAACTTAGCTCCTTCTTCCTACTCCAGTCCCCCTTGGGTAGTGATAATAATGGCAATGTTGCTTATCATGTGTGCTGTTCCAAGATATGTACATATACAAGGAGGGACCAAAAATAAACTGGAATTTATTTATAAAAAATGGTGTATTTATTCCTACATGTTTAAACTTCAGTCACCTTCAAAGTACCCTCCATTTGATACAACACACCTATTGAGATGGTTTTTTCACTGTTCAAAACAGTTTTTGAACTTGTCAATTTTGATGGTTTTTAGGACTTCTGTCGTTTTTTGTTTTACCTCTCCCACATTCGCAAAACATTTCCCTCTGAGGACTTTTTTCATCTGGGGAAATAGAAAGAAGTCTCCTGGGTGAGACTGGGTGAATAGGGAGGGTGGGCCACAGGGGCCATGCTATTTTTTTTTTTTTTTTTTGGTCAAAAACCGCTGAACACTTAGCTCAATGTGGACAGGTATAGTTGTAAATCATGCGTCATGGCAAACGTGTTAAAAGAATTGCCAAAAAAAATACTAACTGAAGCCAAACACAGCCTCTTACAATAATGCTAGTTGGTACACTGGGTTCCTGTAACACTTACCTAGTGAGGAAAGCTGTCCTACAAGGACTCACCCTCCATAAAGTAATTCCTTGTGCGTGTGTGTGTTTCCCCCTTGTATATCATATATTTCCATATATGTAATATCTGTAATATCATCTGTTTATGTGAGTATATATATACACATAGATACTCACCTGAGTCTTTGCAACAATTGTATAAGGTAGGCGCTGTTATTATTCCTGTTTTACAGATGAGATAATAGAGGCTTAGAGAGTTTAGGTAACCAGCCTGGGTTCACTCAGCTATTAAGAGTGGAGCTGGGATACAGACTTCAGACAGACTAGCTCCAGAGTCCCTGCTCTTAACTAGTAATCCAATTAGAACTCCAAACTGCCTCTCAGTGTCTCTTTTCCATACTAGACTACACACTCCTTTGAGGACACCAATTGTTATTCATCTATGGATGAACCCTCCCCTTCAGTCACCTAAGTAATCTGCACTAAATAAATATATTAAATAGGACACATAATAATGTCAACGCCAGTTCAGAATCTTCACACTGGATTACTCCATCTGGACTCTGTATGTATAATCTGGCACTGCTACATTGTATGAGTCACACTCCAGTCAAAGTGTTCCTCTAAAACACCAACTTGATCAGACTTCTCATCATGTTTCTTAGATCATTCTGAAGTTTCCTCTAGCCCTCAAGGTAAAGTCTAAGTCTCTAGCATGACTTAAGAAGTTCTAAGAGGCTTGTTGCTCCTACCTCACAAAATATTGTCTAGACTAGCCCTGAATAATGGAAAATAAATGCATGTGTAATTTTAAATTTTCTGGTAGTAACATTTCAAAAAGTGAAAAAAAGGAACAGATGACATCAATTTTAATGATATATTTTATTTAGCCCAATATATTCCAAAATATTGTTTCAACATGTAACCAATATAAAAATTTACTATTGGGATAGTTTACATTTTTTTCATACAAAGTCTTTGAAAACAGTATGTATTTTGCATGGAGAGCACATCTCAATGTAAACCAGCCACATTTCAGAGGTTCAGTAGCCAAAACATGGCTACTATGTTAAATAACAGCCCTAAGCCTGTGTGTCTCAAACTTTAGCTGCATCAGAATCTTCTGAAGTGTTTATTAAATCACCTATTACTGGACTCCACCTACAGAGCTTTTGATATATTAGGTCTTCATTGGATCTTGAGCATCTGCATTTTGGAGAAGCTCACAGGTGATGCTGATGCTGGTCTCTGGGCCACACTTTGAGAATCATTGCTCTAGATTATATTATAAACTGATAGCTATAGTTTGGATCCAGCTGGCAGTCCATATTCTTGGTCACACAGTATTTTTGAAAGTTTTAAACTAACTTTTAAAACCAACTTTTAAAAATAGGCAGATTTCTCATAAAAATTCAGACCCTAAGCTTCTGTTGGAAATTTGTAAATATAATAATGTAGGGCTATATTTTTGCCTTGCATTAGGCAGCTAGAGCCAAATTGCAAGTGTCCTTACTCAAAACATCATTAAGGTTCCCTTTGCTGCTTTGTAATACTGAGGCCCCTGCTGCAACTGAGTTGCCATTCTGAACCTTAGGCCTTTTGGAACTCCTTTCAGTACCTAACTAAATATCAAGCCTTCTTTTACCCCTGGGACTTGGTACATGTGGTTCTCTGTATCTGGAACATTCTTACAATACCACCTCTCCAAGCTGGCTAACTCTCTCAACCCAGATGCCACTCTCTCCAGAAAGCCTTCTCTGCTGCTCTCAAGACTGAGTACAAGTGCTTCTTCTGTGTGTTTTCATAGGAGCTTTTCCCACCAAAATGATCACACCTTGCTATAAATGTCTCCCTGGGTCACCTGCCTTCTCCATAATTCTGAGTCTTATCATTATGAGTTTTCTGAAGAGAGGAAACTACTTCTTTCTTATTCACTGCTGTGTATCCATAGTTCCTAGTCCAGAATCAAACTGACACATGGCAGATATTTAATATTTGATGACCAAATGAAAGAATAAAGATGTAAATGAGAGCCGGGCTCAGTGGCTCAGCCTGTAATCCCGCGCCTTTGGGAGGCTGAGGTGAGAGGATTGCCTGAGCCCGTGGGTTCGAGACCCGCCTGGGCAGCGAGACCTCATCTCTACAATAAATCAAAAAATCAGCCGGGTGTGGTAGCGCATGCCTGTAATTCCGGCTACTGGGAAGGCTGAGGTGGAAGGATCGCTGGAGCCGAGCAGGTTGAGGCTGTGGTGGCCGGGAGCAGCCACTGCACTCCAGTCTGGGCGACAGAGTGAGACTCCAACTCAAAAAAAAAAAGTTGTAAATGAGCTAAAAGAAGTCTTTAAATATTACTCTCTGAAATTTGTCTTTCTCCTAAGTAGCCACAGTGAAATCTTGCTTTTAATTCTAATTCTAGGAGCAACAACAACAAAAAAGCAAATAATAAATTTTATTTAATTTTTTCTTGACCAGGCTTGGTGGCTTACATTTGTAATCCCAGCACTTTGGGAGGCTAAGGTGGAAGGATTGCTTGAGCTCAGGAGTTTGAAACTAGCCTGGGCAACATAGCAAAACCTCATCTCCACACACACACACACACACACATATACACACACACACAAATCAAAAGATTAGCCAGGCATGGTGTCATGTGCCTGTAATCCCAGCTATTCCGGGCGCTGAGGGGGAAGGATTGCCTGAGCCCAGAAGGTCAAAGCTGTGAGCCATAATTGTGCCACTGCACTCCATCCTGGATGACAAAGTGAGACTCTGACTCAAAAAAAAATTTTTAAGGAAATAAATTTTTTAAAAATTTTTTCTTAAAACTGCAATTCAAAAAGAAAAATGAATGTAAACTTCTTAATTAGTTAGAATAGCCCACTCGTTTAAACTTGAGCTTCAGATTGATTTCATTCTGCATGAATTTACTAAAGGCCTGAATTTTTAAAATAGAGTACAATATTATTGCATTATTAAGTTATAGACTTCTGCATATTATCTGTGCTGCACCGCTATCTTACTGGTTCAAAATAAATAGAAAATTATTTCTTGAGAATAAAAGAGTCAATATTATTTTAAAGACGTGAAATTTGACACTAAAAGTTTAAAGGGGATGAAGAAGGGGGAGAAAGAGAGGAAAAAAGAAACAGATTCCATATCTACCTTAACACTTCGGGCACTTAGGGAATCGTGGAGATGTGAAAGATAGGTAGAAATTCTGCTCTTACGGAACTCATTGCCTAGAAGCAAAGACAAAACATGGGCCCAAGTAAATGTAATATAAGATACAAGAAGCAAGTGTCAGGTGATCAGTAAAGAAGGTCATATGGGAATTCAGAGAGAAAAAGTTCTTTCAGCTTGTGGGGAGAGCTGGAAATCTTGCCTGGTATAGGTAGCATTTGACCTGGTCTTGCAATAATAAAATATATATGTCACGCAAGAAATTAAATTTGTTGTCAAGCACATTCAACAATATTTTTTCAAAATACAAAATATATGAGAAAGTAGATTAGCTTATGACAAAAAAAACAAAAACACTATATGAAGACCCTAGGAAGCAAGATTTCAGACCCAGCTTGGCCAGGAGCTAGTTGGTGACCTTCAGAAGTTTCTTATTTTTCTGGGCCTGAGTTTTCTCATCTGTAAGCTGAGCTGATAATAAATTATCTCTAAAGCCCTTTCTGGTACTATCATTCAATGAGTGTCTAATACTTAATGCTGATTAGACTTTCGTGCTTAAATGCAATTAGTTTTGCTATATGCTTCACAGTAAATTCAGGCTTTGGAATCCTTCATTATGCACAGAGGTAGTCATGTCTTTTTGCTTAGGAGATAAATGAATTGTCAACTTTATTTTGAAGAAAACGATTAGAGATTATGTGTCTGGAGGGGAAGAGTAACTCTAATTCAAAAGTGAAATAATAACTTCAGAAGGTCTTGAAAAGACCATTGAAATGTCGTTTGGAGTCAGATAATTAAAGAAAGAAGACTGCATGACTAAGTTCCCGGATGCAATGGAAACAGGGAATGCATATGTCATTAAATAAACGGTATTTCATTAGTTCTAACTAGGTAGGGGGAGCAAAGGAAGAAAGAACATGCTAATATATTTTGTCCAATTTATTAACTCCTAAGTAATGGCACACAATCTGTTCTTTAAAAAAAAACACACACACACTTTTGCTAATGAGCAGGACAGGAATTTGCACATTGCCTTATTTACTTAAACACCTATTCTTCACTAGTGAGGATTTTTGCTTGTAAGCTATGAAATAGCCAACATGAAAAGCCCAGAAGCAGGTAGGTGGTTAAAACCCATCAGAAAGCCCCTATGCAATTTCACTTACCAGTGATATTTTGCTTAACCTAGCAATATACCAGGGATATAGCCATATACTTATGGGAAAAGATGGAGTCACTCCTTGAACTTACACCAAAACGACTCTCCAAAAGCAAGCCTATAAGAAGCCTCACATTGATTTATTTTTTATTTTTGAGTTGGAGTCTCACTCCGTTGCCCAGGTTGGAGTGCAGTGACATGCTCCCAGCCACCGCAGCATTGACCTGCTGGGTTCCGGTGATCCTTCTGCCTCAGCCTTCCAAGTAGCGCATGCTACCATGCCCAGCTAATTTTTGATTTATTGTAGAGATGAGGTTTCACCAAGTTGCCTGGGCTGGTCTCAAACCCATGGGCTCAGTCAATCCACTTGGCTTGGCTTCCCAAAGTGCTGGGATTACAGGCTGAGTCACTCAGCCAGTCCAATTTGTTATTTTTAAAAGTCTGTTGCTTCACTGACATTTGAGAACACAGGAAAGATTCCCAAACAGCGAGATGCCTAAAGCAGTCTTGACACAATGTCCTTCTTTGGAGCAACAGTAAAAATACAATCTTCTCTCTGATCCGTGGAATGAAAACAAGTCAAAGGCAAGAGGAAGTACACAGCTTAGGGAACACCCAGAGGAGCTTGGCTCCTTGCTCTCTCAAGCTCAGGCACTGGATTAGTAACATCACAATGTACTGGCAGTTGAAGCAGCCACAACCAAGAGGGTCCAGGGATATGAAGAAGCAGAACAAGGACATTGAGAGTCTTGAATGGTCTGGAGCTGATCTTAGGTGAGTCTGCCCACAAGAAAGTAAAAGGAAGCTGAAGTGGAGCAGAAGGAGATAGAGGACCAGAGAGGTCACTCAAGGTCACAATGACTGGGTGGACTCAAATCCATGGTTCTGCCTTCTTACAGCTCACTGGATACAGATGAACAGGGATCTTATTGTATTTGGGAAGGAGAGTGGCACAGCAAGATTTGGAGCTGTGAAGGTCAGGATTGAATACCATGGTCTTTGTGAATAAATGAGGTAATGTACATCAAGTGCCTGACGTGCAGATGATCCTCAAGTGTCAGTTTTCTTCTTTCACACCCACACTTCATCTATCTGTATAATGACAAATCTTACTGATAAGTATTTTTCCATTTTCACTACAAGGTTTCAGATTTATCTTTCTTTACAATATACAAGCACATGGAAAAGACAGTCTAAGTTTATTAGATAGTAGTGTACTATTTTTTAGACTTTTCACCTACTTTTAACTAAATGATGATAATACTTTACTGTGATGTTCTATGTACTAAGACAGGTCCAAGTACTGTTCAGGAATAGTTCTTAAAATAAATCTACAATGAGGAAAGTATCACAACTCTTACTTTACACATGAGGATGGCAGGCATGGAGGGTTAAACAACTTGTCCAAGGTCACTCAGAAAGTAGCAGTGCCAGGATTTGAGCAGACAGTGTGGTGCCAGAGCCCCTCCTTCTTTTTAATCTCTCTGCAAGCCTGCCTCCTGAAGTGCACATGTCATTCTTTATTAAGTGTAACATCTAGATCTAAGATATTAATCAGGCCAGAATCAACAGAAACCCAAGAACACCTAAGCTCACTCATTATCGACCTTAGAGAAAAAACTGTATTCTTGGGAAAGAGTATTTCAGAGTGATTGCAAATCCTTAACAATACAATAAATTAATTGGCCTGTAGCTGTCAGCATCTCCTTTTTGTCTACATATGCTAACGTTTTCCCAATTGAGCCTCAAAGGAAGCCAGAATTCAGCAAATCGCACATCAGTCCACATATTATCACTAATTCATTCCACAAAAGTTATTTAGCATCTATTATGAAGAGAGTACAATAGGCCCTTGAGCAACACCAGGGTTAGGGGTACCAACCCCCTGCCCAGTCAAAAATTTGAGTTAACTTTTCACTTCCTCAAAACTTTACTAATAGCCTACTGGTGACTGGAAGCTTTATGGGTAACAGAAACAGTTGACTCATACATTTTTTAATGTTATGTGTATTATACATGTATTCTTACAATAAATCTAGAGAAAAATGTTATTAAGAAAATCTTAGGGAAGAGAAAATATGTTTACAGTACTGTATGTATTTATCAATACCATAAGTTTATGTTGTCTGTTTACAAGATGAATCCTCCATCTGAAATGGTGGCAACCAAAGCTGCAGACCTCAATCTATGGTACACATCAAGTAATGCAACTTTTTCTTGTAAAGTCATGACTTTTCTCTTCTTCTTAGAAGCACTTCCAGCATCACTGGTGGTACTTCGTATGGGCTCTATCATTGTAAATCTTGAATTTACGATATTGCATTAAATATGATGAAAAATATGCAAGAACTATAAGAGATCATTTTGTTACTAGGGTTTTAAATTTACTGGAGAAAGGAACTGCTCACATAGAGGTAATTAGCATCACAGCATTTTAAGCAGAAACTCATAACTCTTGAACTCACTATAATAGAAACAGGAGGTAGCTATGAAAGTATTACAATAGTGCAGGATGTACTATTAACTTTAAGCAGTTATGATTTAATATTGCATCTCTACATTTGTTTACATTTCTCCTTACTGTGAATGATGTCACGTGTTAGGTTAAGAAAATGAGCAGATAGGAAAAGAGAGGTAGGAGACAGATGGCTCAATGGCAACACTGTTTTATTCCAAGGAGGAAAACCTGCCGAGTGGGACTTCAGATGAGACTGAGACCCACCCTCGCATACAGGCTAGGGCAGTAATAGGGCTTGAGGGGAAAATTTTGCAGTTGGCATTGCTAGGGGTAACTAAGGTTTGTGGTTAAGTAAGTTGGGAGTAAGTCTTGTGGTTAGGCTAGGTGTTACATATGGCAGGATGTTGTTTAGCTTTGGCCTAAACACTTTCCATCCTGAGGTAGCAAAATGGAAGAGATCATTTGAGATGGTGTCTCTAAGGCTAATATTCCTGCCTTTTCATAGATAGATAGATATATAGATAGATAGATAGATAGGAGAGGAGGGCACATAGGTGTGAGAAGAGGGGCATCATAGGTCATCTGGCTACTTCCTGATATTGTGGGGCATTGTATTTGGGGTTAAAGTTGTGTGGTGCGCTCCTCGAGGTCAAGGAAGCATACTTGCTAGTATTGAAGGTTTTGAAATCTGGATTGATAAAGCAGGAGGATGTTGTTGACATGTTTTTTTTGTGCTAGTTTTAATAAAGGCATTTAGTTGTTGGGAGACAAAATGAGAAATAAGGTTAAAAAGGCAAGGCCCAAAGGTGAGTAATAGTAGGATAAGGAATAGAGGTCCAAGAAATGGGGCTATAAAGAGGGATGACTTGGCCCTACCTGAGCTGGTAGTCTGCCATTTGAGTTCTGTTGACTGGTTTTGAAGTTTATAGGCTGCATCCTGAACTATGTCTGATTCATTAACAAAAAGCAACATTCTTCTTGAAGGTATAGACATGTTCCCCCGCTCCTTTTTTTTTTTTTAAAGCAGTTAATAGGTCAAGTGAGCTCCTATTTTAAGTACTATTCCTGCTAATGAGTTTCTTTGGAGACTGGTTATGGAAGTATATATGTCTTTTATGGTGTTAGCGAGGACAGACTGTAGATATTTAGGTAACATGTGGTTGAAGTAGTGATGCCTGCCACTCCTGTGCCTATGGCAGTTGAAATACCTATTCCTGCTAGTAGAGGTATGAGTTGGATTACTCTTTTGGATTTGGTTAGAGATGAAGAGACTGGAGCTAATAAAGGGACTTGGAGGGTTTGATTATCAGGTAGGACACTGATATCTGGTGTTTGGTATACTAATGTGCAGATGCTTAACAATTGGCAGGCAGAGATAGGAAGAAAACACTCCTGGAGTAGCAAAAGCTATAGGAGATGGTGGTTATTAATCCTTCTCCCTCCTCACTGGTGTATAGTTTAAATTCCCAAATGGAGTAGCTACCTGAAAGGGTAGCTTTGGTGAGGGACTGAAAGCATATATTATTGGGAAGGGTTGTATATTTGTATTGCTGATATACTGATAAAGAGAAGTAGCTGAGATTAACTTTTATGGGTTGTGTGAGGTTTAGAAATGAACATAAGGGGATGTCTGCACATTTGTGCCAAGGTGCCCCAGAGCTGAAGTGTTGCATCCTCTGTGTTAATTAGACATGTGAGTGATGGTTTACACAAGCAGGACGTGACCCCCTGGCATGAAAAGGATGTGAATAGATGTTTTTTTTTTTTTTTTCCTATGGGTGAAAGGCCAGAAAATAGAAGACGGTGCATCGAGACTTTGAGATGGTGGGTTATGTGATTTTTGGAAGGTTGAAAAGTAAGCGTGAGGAGGAAGATGAGGAGGAGAGTTATAAAGGTGAGGAGGAAGAGTTCCTAAGGGGAATGCGTGGGAGGGGTCAGAGAAGAAGCATTGGATGTAAAAGGGTGTTGGAGTGGTTAATGTGACTTGGGTAGTAATGGATCCCCAGATTGGAGGTTTGGGGGTTTTTTGGTTGGAGATGGGTTTTGATAAGTTGTCATTCTGGGAGGTATGTTTGGAAATAAAGGCATGTAGCAGACTTGGTAAATTGTTGAAGGTGGGATTTATTGACTTAGGGAAGTAAAAAGTTTATAAGGTGTCTCAGGGTGGAGGTTTTTGATGAAAATATTTGATAATATAACCTAAGAGGACTATTATAGCACGGCTATTGGTAGTATTATTAAAATAACTTTCATATGTATGGAGTTATTAAGGGCTTTTTTGGTATGTGAATTAGGTTTCGGAAGTTTAGGAGCTTTTATTAGCTGAAAAGAGGTAGGTCCTGTGGGAAATGAAGTATATTTAGGAGGCTTTGGTATGGATGGAAGCATGTGAAGTGTAGGATTGGTAGCCCTTTTAAATTTTGAATTGTGGATTTAGTGTGTAAGGTCTCTAACTTTGATTGTCATGAGTGTGGAAGAAGTGACAGCTATGTGTTGGTAGAGTGTTAGTTTTGGTGTTTTTGTTGTGAGTATAGTGGCAGCGCCTAGAACTTGGAGACATGACACCCAACCTTGGATGAAAGAGTTGAGTTATTTTGACAGATATATTATGGATTGTGGACTGACATAAAAATTTAAGGGTGAAGTTGTGGTTTGTATGAACATATAAGATGAAAGGTTTGGCAGGATTTGGCAGTACTAGGACTAGGGTCTTTAGGAGGGCTTCTTTTAGTTTGTGAAAATGAGATGAATTGTTTGTGAAAATGAGAAAATTAATTGGATCTGAGGGGTCTAAAGTTTTGTGGATAGGCCTTGTGAAGCTAAATAGAGAGACTTGACTAACAGATCAAAATTAGGTATCTATAATTGAAACTATTCTGTGAGGCCTAAGAAAGAAAGAAGCTTTTTTTTGGCAGGAGGTACAGGCATGTTTTGAAAGAGGTGTTTTTTGTGTGTGAGAATGACTTGGGTTGTTTGAGTTATAGTGAGCTTGAGATAGGTTACCTTTGTTTTGGCAATTTGAACTTTAGTGGGAGAGACTCAATATCCATGTTTTCCCAGAAAGTTGAGTAATTGAGAGGTATGTTGAATGCAAAGATTATATGAGGGATTGTACAGGAGAAGATCATTAACATATTGTAGAAGTTTATTATGGTAAGTTTAAATTAGATAGGCTTTGAGAAAGGGCTTGGCCAAAGAGGTGAGGATTGTCCCTGAAGCCTCGTGGCAGGAATGGTCAGGTTAATTGGGTTGAATTTTGTGAGTCAGGGTCTACTGAAGTGAAGGCGAAGAGACTTTGGCAGGGAATGATAAAGAAGGCATCTTTTAAGTCTAGGATGGAGAATTGGGTGAAATTAGGTGGGATGTGAGAGAGCAGAGTAGGGGTTTGGAATGATGGGGTGGATGAGAATGATAGCCTGATTAACAATATTCAGGTCTTGGACAAGCCAGTATGAATTATTTAGTCATTTAAAGCTTGTATGAGGACGTTGTGAAGAGAGCTGGTTAATTCTAAGACATTTGCCTGGAGCAATTTGGTAATAATGTGCTTGAGTCCCTTTAAGCTAGATGGACTTAAAGGGTGTTGGGGTTGGTTAAGGTAGGATGAGGGTTTTTATAAATTGACCATGATTGTGGTATGATGGCACATAACATTAGGTGTAGAAATGTACCAAAATATAGGATTTACAGAGGGAAGAATGGAGGATAAGGATGAAAGGGTGTGACATCTGGGCAGCAGAGTAAAATGAAGGGGGGTGGAATTGTAAGAGGGTGAACTGTATGGAAGCCTGAAACTTTGTTAGGCTATCCCTTCCTAGGATAAGTGTGGGACATTGTGGAATAACTAAAAAGGAATGAGTGATGGTTGTGTTGCATGGAAAGCAGAGTAGTGGCTCATTCATTTAGGAGTGAAAGATATTTTATCTACTTTGGCAAAAGAGATAGAGGAGTTAAGGAGGGGTTCTGCATATTTTGGCAAAACTGAGCATGAAGCCCCCATGTTCAACAAGAAGAAGACAGGCTTACCAGATACTGACAGCATTACCCAAGGTTCTGTGATGGTGACAATGGCGAGGGCAGTTGGGGTGGCAGACCCTGGGCCCCGTCAGTCTTCAATAACCAAGCCAAGGAATTTAGCCAGTCCAGGCTGTAGACGAGGAAACCTAGGAGTGTTAGAAGTGAGGGAGAATTTTCACTGATCACAATCTGACTTCCAGTGTCCTTTTTCCACAAATAGAACACAGGTTGGGGGCAGCCTAGGATTTGGGCATGCCCTTGCCCAATGTCCTGGCTGGTCACACTTGTAGCATTGTCCTGGCAGTATATGGAGGTTTGTTGGAGGTTGGAAGGGTGTTTTGGAGTCATTGGAACCCTGTTGAAGGGCTTCTGCCAGTAGTTGGTGTCTTGTCTGATTTCCTTTTGGTTTTTGAGCCTTTCCCTTCTCATCTTTATTGTTTAAAAGCCTTAAAGGCAGTTTTGATAAGATCTGATGTGAAGTCTGGGGTCTGGGGACCATCTCTAATCTTTAAAGTTGTTTTTTTTTTTTACGTATGTCTGAACTGATTGAGAGATTAAATGAAGGTGTAAGTATATTTTACCTTTATTAGAATTTGGGGTAAAAGTAGTATATTTAAGTATGGCCTCTGAGAGGTGGGAGAAGAAAAGGGTAGGGTTTTTGTTAGGATTTTGAGTAATTTCTTTGATTTTTTTTTCATAATTAACTACTTTTAGAGCTGCCTTGTCCATTCTAGCTAATAGGCAACTTATTATGTGACCCCTGTTTTTGTTATTGGGAAGTTAATTTGATAATTCAAAGAGGGCTCTGTGCAGAGCACTGTTGTGGTGCCTATAGGATTAAAAACTGGGTCCTGATGATGAAGAGTGTTGTCATGAGATTAAGTGCTGGCTAGTTGTGTTCCCTTTCCTCTGGGGAAAGGGAAGAGGAAAGAATAACATACAGGTTCTGCCAGATTAGGTTATAGGATGAGGTAATATGAAGGCCTGACTTTTTAAAAAAAGTTATTTAAGAGACGAGTTCTCGCCAAGTTGCCCAGGCTGGTCTCGAATGCTTGAGCTTAGGCAATCTTCTCTCCTAGGACTCCCAAAGTGCTGGGATTACAGGCTTGAGCCACTGCGCCCAGTTGAAGGAATTTTTTTACGACAAATGGCAGAGTTAGGGGTAAAGGAGCCCAGGCGTTTTTTTGTAATTTGGGAGAGGCTCAGGGAAAAAGGGACTTGAACCTGTACTATCCCTTCTGTCCTCTTTGAGAGGAAGGATGGGAACAGAAGTTTGGAGATAACTGGGGGACAGAGGACATTGGGTAGCAGGTGTGAGGGAGAGAGGGAAAAAGAAAGGGAAGGTTGTGAATAAGGGAAATTTGGAAAGGATTACAGATTTGATAGAGGGAGAGGCTGGATGGGAAAATGAGGAAAGCATGAGCATAGGGGACCTCACCATTTTCCATTGCATTGGAGTGAATTGTGGAGGTTACAGAGAATTTGGAAATTAAATTGTTAAAGATATGGAGAATTTGGAATTAAAGGCCTAATTTGGGGGCCATTGATTGTTATTATTCAATTGATCAAGCCACATTACAGAAGAAAATGAGATGCTTTGGCCTTAGAGTAAGACCTAAATTATTGAGGTTGTGAAGGAGACATCTGAGAGGGGTGTCTCCGGGAGATTTAGAGGAAGCATGACCCATATTGGATAAATTTCTAGGGGTGAGCAATTCTATCCCCAGAGTGAGAAACAGTGGAAGGATGGGACATCTGCATGAATTGCAACTGTTTCCAAGAGCCCATGAGGCAGTGTGGGGGCTGCTTTAAGGGCATTCCCCCCCAAAGTGACAACCATGGTCACCACCTGATGGTGACCAGAGGAGACCTCATACCCAGTGCCAGGGTTTTTGTTTTTGTTTTTTTTTACAGTGGTGGAGACTTGTCCACAAAATCGCAAGAGAGAGGAATCCAGCAGTGAGGAAAGAAAAAATCCACCCACTGATTAGTGATTGTTGCTGGATGAAGTGTCTGGCAATAGAGAAGGTCCTGTAGGAGCCACCCAGGTTGAGGACAAGCAAGAGGATGAGAGGGAGCAAAAGGGAGTGGGGGAGAACAGACAGAGGAGAATGGGGCTGAGGCACTGGGACAACTTAGAAGTTGGCCCATGGTAGGACCTTGAAACCCTTTCCTAGGTTCGGCACCAAATGTTAGGTTAAGAAAATGAGCAGATAGAGAAGAGAGCTGGGAGAGGGGCAGCTCGACAGCCACACATGTTTATTCCAAGGAGTAGAACCTGCAGAGTAGGACTCCAGATGAGACTGAAACCCACCCCTGCTTACAGGCTAGGGCAACTATAGGATTTGGGAAAAAATTTTGCCATTGGCATTGCTAGGGAATAACTAAGACTTGTAGTTAAGTAAGTTGGGAGGAAGCCTGGCAGTTATGCTAGGTGTTGCGTACAGCAGGATGTGTTGTAGCTTTGGCCTAGTTGGTAATTTTCCATCCCGGGGTAGCTGGCAAAGTGGCAGAGATCATTTAACATGGTGTCTCTAAGGCTAACATCATGTATGGTAGGTAAATGTTTGAGTGGGTAAGTTTTGAAACATTTTAATTCTTTATAATAGATTTATGTATATTTTTTGGCAGCAAATGATAAAATATAGCTACATATATCTTATACATTCATGACACACATTTTTTCTTAATTTTTCTAATTCTTCTGTGCTATACAGTTCACCTGTAAGTTTTTTCAAATATTGTTAACCTCCAAAATGTTTTCCAATATATTTATTAAAAAAGAAATTGTCATATAAGTGGACCCACAGTTCAAATCCTGCTGTTAGAGGGTATTGTATAAGGCATGCTAACACTTTGTTAAACTAAATAAACAGGAGTCCACTGACATGAGTCTATCTCTGTATTTTGAGTTCTTACCTAACAAACTGCATCTTAACTTAGTACATAAACAAACCAAAACATAACTACATTTTTTGTAATAAATAGTCAGGTTTCAGCCAATTACAAACAATTGAGCTCCACCCAATCACAGGCAGCCAACTCATCACACCATGCCCAAAGAAGGCAGATGCTTATCTGCAGCAATCAGGTGATTTCCCGACTTTGCTTCCATGTTTGTCCTATAAAAGATTACTGCTCACACTGCTGATTCTCCAAACCTCTTCTGGTTTTCATTTTCACTATAACATTTAATAATCATTTTTCTTGACAAAATGCAAGCTCACAGAAAAGACAATTTATGTTTACTAGATAGTGTTAAATTATTCTTTAGATTTTTAAAACCTACTTTTACTAAATGATGATAACACTTGCTAACTTTTTTGTGACTTGCTTGAGTGCTGCTGCCCAAGTCATGAATTATTCTTTGCTCAGATAAACTGTGTTAAATGAATTGGGTCTAAAGTTTTTCTTGTAACGTGTAAGGAATGAAAACAACTAGGAAGTAAGATAATCTCTTATAATCTTTCCTTACTTTCATTACAGTCTTAGTTGAGTTCTCCCAGAAGTCAACTTGAAAAAAATATTTGAAAGAAAATAGTTTGTTTGAGAGGTGATCCTAAGAAGCGCTGGCAGAGGAGTGGGAAGTTCAAACAAGGAAGGACAAAAAGCCAGTGCAATGTGTGTGTGAATGAGAAGGTTATTGCCATGGGCCACTGGGGTTCAATTCCTTTGGTGGCCTCCAGGAAACTATGTAGAAGATGCCTTAGACTTGTCCCACCAGAGTAGTGAGAAACGGAGGTATTTATCCACCAACTCCTGTCTTCTATTGTTTGGGGCTCCTCGAGGGATAGTTGACTTCCCAACACTTCTGTCCTGTTTAATGTGAGCCTCACACATGTTCCCACAACCAGAGATAGACCTTAGGTGGACTTTCACTAAGAAGCCATCAGCATGTAAGTATCAGCGAATGCAGAGGAAATATGGCAGGGCACCAAGAGTACCTGTTATGCCTACTCATTTTCCTTCACTAAGCTAGAGTAAGTCCCTCTTTGTAGCCAAGCAGTCTCTTGCTAGAACAGTTCCACTAGAGCAGCCTTTGGTAGCAGGGTTCCATTCATGGTATTTCTTTAAAGGAATAAATCTTATCTTCAAAAAACATATTTTCCATCCATTCTCACTGGCTTCTTTCCTGCAAGCCCCCACTGTCTGAATTAATGTCGTTTTATTGCATTACTGAAAGTTGATTCTACACTGTAAAAATTTCAATAAAAGGTTACATGAAGGGAACTGAAATTGGACTTAAATCTAATGGGTCTGACAATTTCCTTCACTAGAAGAGTCCCCTTTCATTAATTATTTATAGGCTGGTGACGGTACCACATCATGAATTAGAATAGCTTCACAGAACATCCATCTCCCAAACTAAGAAGTAATGACAAAGCAAGACCAGGCAGAGGTGACTAGACATGCAATACGCAAAATCTCTTAATGTTTACTATGAAAAATAGCAAAGAGGAGTGAAGTCAATATGGAAAAAATGTTTATTTTCCTGAACTGAAAAATGGAACTGACTAAAAAGGCCAAGGCTCAAACATTGATAATTTATAGTCCTACCTCAACATTACTCTTCCGACTAGAATGTGAGCCGTCACTTAACACTGCTATGCATTATTAAAGAAGCATGTTAGCCCAACTATTGAATCAAGGGATAGGCTTTATAAGTTATAGAATAATGACATAATGCCGAACCATGCAGAAGGAAGGCCAGAAATTATTAGTGAATAGAAAAAAAAGAGTTGATTGTCTATTTCTTTTGACCCTGGGTTATTTTCTCCACTATAGTTAGTAACAGGATTTGAACCAACCAGTCTTCAAGTGACCCTGGAAGAAATATCTTCCATATCCTATTGTCAAGGGTCTCTTCACAAAAGAAATGCCCAGTCTCTCTTTCAATGTCAGATTTTAGAGTGCTCTATTCTCTAGGCGTTGAGCTTCATAAACTTTGTTTATGTTGCTCATCATTCTGTCCCAGGGTCTGGCTCAGTGTTTGAAGTTAAGGGCACAGGATATGTTTGTTGACTGACTGACTGACAAGTGTTGGCCTTTCAATCAAAAGGAAATTCAGTTGTAGCAAAGATAAACAACGCTAAAAAAAAATGAGCCTTCCAAAAACATCTTTTGGAAAACAATTATGTTACACTATTTTAACTAATTTATCTAGAATCCTCAAGCATCTGAGGATTGACAAGAACATCAGAGCACAGTAGGTTATTGTGGGTAAAGTGCTAGATAGAAATTTAGGGGCTTGGTGCTCTAGAATGAATTTTGCCTCTAATTATATGAGTAATCTTAGATGTGTCATTTCCTCTCTCTGTTGTGTTCATTGAGTCCTGTTGAATCTCCCAGTTTTATTATGGCAACCTGTGTGTGATCCAATTCACTCCTCCCAACATTCTAGGTTAGAAGAGTCAGACGTCATGAATTACAACAACGATCAATATTTGGAAAGCCCAGGGCTCAAAAGTATAGCACTGCCTACCAAACTACTGAGCTGAAAGAGGTTCCCTCTGATTCTTCCCAAGACAGATAGGGACCTAAGAGTCATCTTAGTGGCCATTTTGTTTTTCAGAGAGGGTTCTTGGAGGGAGAGGTTTCTGGTGGCTTAGGCCTCACCTTGCTCCATTCAACCTTAAGGCTTCTAATCACTGCTCCGAAACTGGGGAAGAAGATGTTCTGGCCAAATCAGTACACCAATACCATATGAATAACTTGAAGGCTAGATAGAGTAAATGAGGAACAATCATTTTTCTCCATGTCTATTTGTAGTTTTCTAGCTTTTTTTTCCTGAATATTCCATTGTTTGGATACACCCTAGTCTGTTTAACCATTTAAGCAGGTTTTCTCTTTTTCTACAAGCTGAGTTTTGGGTTCACCCTTGGAAACCTGTGGGAACTTTGTAGGGAATGGGAAGGTTGAGGTAGATCCTGTTTGGGGCCTTTCAGTACTACAAGGCAAAACCCATTTTTATGGCATAGTTTGAGATTGGGAAAAGGGACTCATTTTCTTTGTATTTCATTGTATTACAGTGGAAAATTTTGTCAATGGGCAGAGTTGCAGCTCTGAAAATATTTCCTTTACTTTTTTATTTTTAAATACATTTTATCTTTGAAAGGAGTTTTAAGTTCACAACAAAATTGAGAGGAAAATACATATGTCCCATCTTTCCCCTGCCCCCACATATACATTGCCTCCCCCATTAGCAATGTCTCCTGCCAAAGTGGCACATTGGTCACAGTTGATGAAATCACATTGACACAAAGTCCATAGCTTACACTGGAGTTCATTCTTGGTGTTGTGGTTTTGACAAATATATTATGACATATATCCATCATAATAGTAGCATACAGAATAGTTTCACTGCCTTAGAAGTCCTCTAATTCTTTATGTGTTACTTTTTAATCCCTCCCTTACCCATAACCTCAGACAATCACTGATCTTTTTATTTTCTTCATAGTTTGCCTTGTCCAGAATGTCATAGTTAGGATCATAAAGTATGTAGCCTTTTAGAATGACTTCTTTCACTTAGTAATGCGTATTAAGCTTCCTCTGTGTTTTTTTCATGGTTTGTTAGCTCATTTAATTTAGCACTGAATATTCTATTGTCTGGTTATACTATAGTTTATTTATCAACACACTACTGAAGGATGTCTTGCTTGTTTCCAAAAATTGGCAATTATAAATAAAACTTCTATAAACATCCATGTGCAGGTTTTTGTGTGGACATAAGTTTTCAACTCTGTTGAGTAACACCAGGGAACACGACTGCTGGATTGTATGATAAGAGTATGCTCAGTTTTTTAAAAACTGCAAACTGTCTTCCAAAGTGGCTGTACCATTCTACATTTCCACAAGTAGTGAATGAGAACTCTTGTTGCTCCACATCCTTGCCAGCATTTGGTGTTATTGGTGTTATAAAATTTGGCCATTCTGATAGGTGGTATCTCAATGTTATTTTAATGTCCACTTCCCTGATTACACAGGACGTGGAGTGTCTTTTCATATGCTTATGTGCCATCTGTATATCTCCTTTAGTGAGGTGTCCGTTAAGGTCTTTGGCCTTAACTGGATTGTTTTATTGTTGAGCTTTAAGAGCTCTTTGTGTGTTTTGGATAACAGTTCTTCATTAGATATGTTTTTTGCAAATATATTCTCCCAGTCAGCAGTGTGTCTTCCCATTCTCTCTCTATTTATTTATTTGGAGTCTTACTCTGTCACCCAGGCTGGAGTGCCGTGACACACTCATGGCTACCCCAGCATTGACCTGTTGGGCTCGGGTGATCCTTCCTCTGCGGACTTCCAAGTAGCCAGAACTACAGGAGTGTGCTACCATGCCTGGCTAATTTTTGATGTATTGTAGAGACGAGGTCTCACCAAGTTGCCAGGGCTGGTCTCAAACCTGCAGGCTCAGGCAATTCACGTCTTGGCCTCCCCAAAATGCTGGAATTGCAGACTGAGCCACCAAGCCTGGCCTCATTCTCTTTTATAGGCAGAAGTTTTTAGAGTTAATAAAGTCCAGCTTACCAATTATTTTTTTCATAGGTGTTACATCTAAAAATTCATCTCTAAACCCAGAGTCATCTAGATGTCCTCTTGTGTTATCTTCTAGGAGTTTAATAGTTTTGTGTTTTACATTTAGGCCTATAATCCATTTTGAGTTGGTTTTTGTGAGGGGTGAAAGGGATCTATATCTGGATTCATTTTTTTTTTTTTGTCTTGTGGTTATTCAGTCATTCTACTATCATTTGTTGAAAAGACAATTTTTCTCTGTTGTATTGCTTTTGCCCCTTTTTCAAAGATCAGTTGACTGTTTTACGTGGGTCTATTTCTAGGCTTCCATTGACCTATTTATCCATTCTTTCACCAGTATCACACTGTCTTGATGACTGTAACTGTATAGTAAGTTTTGAAGTCAGGTAGTGTCAGTCTTTCAACTTTGCTCTTCTGTGTTAACCCTGTGTTGGCTCTTCTGGGTCTTATGCCTCTCAAGATAAATTCTAGAATTCTTTGTCAATATCCACAAAATAGATTACCTGAATTTTTACTGGAATCACATTGAATGTATAGATTACATTGGGAAGAACTGACATCTTGACAATATTGAGTCTTCTGAGACTTAGTTCTTCTTTGATTTCTTGCATCAGAGTTTTGTACTTTTCCTTATCTAGATCTTGTATGTATATTATTAAATTTACTCCTAAGTACTTTACTTTTAGGAGTACTAATGCAAATGAAATTCTGTTTTAAATTTCAAATTCCACTTGTTTGTTTTTATTATATAGAAAAGTGATTGGCTTTTGTATACAAACTTTGTATCCTGCAACTTTGATTATATAATCACTTGTTAATGCCAGGGATTTTTTTGTTGTTGATTCTTTTAGATTTTCTACATAGACAATAATGTCATCTACGAACAAAGACAGTTTTGTTTTTTCCTTCTGAATCTGTATGTCATTTATCTCCTTTTCTGATCTTACTGCATTATTGAGGATTTCTAGTACAATTTGAAAAGCTGTGGTGACAGGGGACATCCCTGCCTTGTTTCTGATCCTAGTGAGAAAGCTTCAAGTTTCTCACCATTAGTATGATGCTTACTTTAGTTTCTTCGTAGGTATTCTTTTTCAAGTTGAGGAAGCTGACCCACAGGTTTTTTGCTTATTTGTTTGTTTGTTTTAATCATGAATGGTTGTTGGATTTTGGCAAATGTTTTTCCTGCATCTATTGATATAATCATGTGATCTTCCTCTTTTAGCCCTTGATGTAGTAGATTGCATCAATTGATTTTTGAATGTTGAGCCACTGTTGCATACCTGCATATTTATTGCAGCATTATTCACAATAGTATCACTTAGTCAGGTTATATAATGCAAAGTTACAAAGTATTCCCTTCGCTTCTTTTTCTGAAAGATATTGTATTAAACTGATATAACTTCTTCCTTAAATGTTTGGTAGAATTCACCAGTGAACCCTGTTGGATCTGCTGTTTTCTGTTTGGAAGGTTATTAATTATTGGTTTAACTTACTTAATAGATATAGGACTACTAAAATTTTCTATATCTTCCTATGTTTCTTGACACTAGCCAGCATGGTATTCTCTGAGCTTCTTGAATCTATGGTTTGGTGCCTGATATTAATTTGGAAAAATTCTCAGTCATTGTTGTTTCAAATAAAGTTGGTCTTACATATCCACAGATCTAAAAATTGACCTTCTATACAACCCAGCAATCCCCCTTCTGGGAGTATACCTGGAGGAACAAATCACTCTATGAAAAAGATACCTAAGCCAGGCTTGGTGGCTCAGCCTGTAATCCCGCGCCTTTGGGAGGCTGAGGTGAGTGGATTGCCTGAGCCCGTGGGTTCGAGACCTGCCTGGGCAGCGAGACCTCATCTCTACAATAAATCAAAAAATCAGCCGGGCGTGGTAGCGCGTGCCTGTAATTCCGGCTACTCAGAAGGCTGAGGCGGAAGGATCGCCGGAGCCCAGCAGGCGAGGCTGCGGTGGCCGGGAGTGGCCACTGCACTCCAGTCAGAGCAACCGAGTGAGACTCCAACTCAAAAAAAGAAAAAGAAAAAGAAAAAGATACCTGAACACACATGTTTATTGCAGCATTATTCACTTTAGCAAAAACATGGAACCGTTCGTGCTGCCCATCAAAAGTGGACTGCATAAAGAAGATGTAGTACATAAACACAATGAAATATTACACAGCCATAAAGAAAAAATTATGGACTATGTAGCAACTTGGATGGATTTAGAATCTATAATATTTAGTGATCTATCACAGAAACAAAGATCTGAGTATTACATGTACTCGCTCATAAAGGGACCCAGAACATTTACTGTTATACTATAAGAAAAGGATTGGTAGTAGTGGGACACTGCTGGGGGTGGGGGACGCACATAGCATCAACAGGGTACCCAATCTCAAACCAGGCGAAGTGGTAATCAAGAGGAGGCCCAAACTTTACCTTTATGATGAGCACTTATGTACCTAACCCTGAATTGTACCCCACATATTTTTAAAAAATGATAAAATTAAATTATTGAATTTAGAGCAACTTAAAAAGAGAGAGAGAGAGAGAAAGAGAGAAGCTCACTTGGTGATTATTTCTTCAGCCCTGTCCAGCCTATCAAAAGCATTCTTCTTTTCTGTGTTTTAATCTCTAGCATGTCTTTTTTATTAGAGCTTCCCTCTCTCTGCTTAAATTGCCCATCTGTTCTTGCTTGCTGTCTACTTTATTCATCAGAGCCCTTCACATATTTATTATAGCTATTTTATATTTCAAGTCTGATAATTTCAATATCACTGCCATATGTGACTCTAGTTCTGATGCTTACTCTGTCTCTTCCAATTGTGTTGTCTTTTAATATGCCTTTTTTTTTTCTGATAGCTGGACATGATGTCCTAGATAAAATGTGTTAACTAAGCCTTTAGTGGCTTGGTGGTAAGGTACAGCGGGAGGGGAAAATTCCGTAGCATTGTATAGGCCTATGAGTAAGTGTCAGTCTTTTAGTGAATCTGTGCCTCTGGACTATGAGCCTTACCTGTGCTTCTTGGTCTTCCTTCCCTCCTTAGGTGAAGTGGCATGGCTATTATGAACTGAAATTGGACATTTTCCTTTTCCTAGGTCAGGTAGATTTTGAAAACTCCCAGTATTTAAGGCTCTGGTAAAATAGTTTCTTTTTAGGGCAAGCATTGTTAAAAATAGAATGTTCTGGCATATTTCAAAATGATTACTTTTTCTCTCTTTGTGCCAAAAGCAACAGAGGATTTTCTCTGATATTCACTGTGAGGACCTAGTTAAATTTCTGGAGGTAAACTTACAGAAGTTTGGGGATCCCCCATGACTGGGTCCTCTTGGCGTTTTTAACTCTTAGACTTGTCTGCACTGAGTCTCTGGCAATTTGCCAATTATGTTCAGGTTTTCCTATCCCAGCATGGATTTCTGTGGCGGTTTCTGCTCATGAATTTCTGCTCCTGTGAGTTGTGATTCTCTGTATCTACCTGCTGGTCTCTCCTTTTCTGGGGGCAGAAGTTTGCCCTGTGACCTCACATCTCCGATGAATCTAATACGAGTTGTTGATTTTGTTTAGTTTTTTACTTGTTAGCATGGATTGGCCACTTCTAAGCTCCTTACATCCTGGACTGGAGACTAGAAATTTCCTTCCTTTACTTTTTATTCCTCTGTTTGCAAAAGTCAGAGATTTGGACTCTAGGAGGAAGAGTATAGTCAAGGCTCTGGTGTTGAAAGACAGTGAGCTGGCCTCTGCAGCATGGTAGTCTTTCTGGCTTTAAGCAGAGAGATGTTTAGTAGAGAATTTTATGGTGACATCCCTGGACCTACAACATCCTGTGCCTAATATGAAGTTTTTCTTTCCACTTGTGATTCCTCAATTGATTTTCAAGAATTTACTACATTTTTCTAAACGGTACAGCCCACCATTTTCTGTGCTTTGTAGGATTAAGGAATAATCTAGTTTCCAGGCTTGGGAAGAAGACACTGCATATGGCCAAGTAGCTGAGCACTGCTCAAGTTCTGACAGGAAGTACAATTCTTACACTCCATAATGTGAATGACAGTCCTCATATTTGCAAATGTGAACTTGCAGCATCAGTCCTGAAAGAAGTCACAGGTTCAGGTGCAATAGGCACTCCGGTGGCTGGACATGAACTTCAGACCAACATCAAGATTCTTATAGTAGACAACAGGGCCCTGAGTTATTTGCCCCCACCCACTTCTACAGCCTCTACTCATCTACTTTCTCTCTTAGTTTCCACATTTCTGTCTGACCCACATTGTTTCAATTCCTCATTGGTGCCATGCCCTCTCCTGCCACATGGCATTTGCACATGCTACTCCTTCTTCATTCAGAACCTTCTGTTCATCTTGTGATCTCAGTTTGAAACTCACATCCTCAGATAGGATTCCCTGATTCCCCTGATAAGGTGAGACGCTATTGCCAACGCATAATGCATAATACTGTACTGTCTTTGTAGCATTTCATATGGAGGCAATTTTCAAATTTTTATTTATTAATGTCAAAAGATTACAGGAATACAATTAGGTAAACTTTTTTTGTTGTTTTTGAGTTGGAGACTCACTCCATCGCCCAGGCTGGAGTGCAGTGGCACACTCACAGCCATCCCAGCATTGACCTGCTTGGCTCTGGCAATCCTTCCACCTCAGCCTTCTATGTAGCCAGAACTACAGGCACTCATTACCACGCCCAGCTAATTTTTTATTTATTGTAGAGACAAGGTCTCGCCAAGTTGCCTGGGCTGGTCTCGAACCCGCAGGTTCAGGCAATCCACTTGCCTCAGCCTCCCAAAGTTCTGGGATTACATCACTTCACCTGTCTGGGTCCAAGTTTCTATATCTATCAAATGAGGGGTTAGACTGACAAAAGCTCTAGAGCTCCTTCTAACTCTAATACTCGATAATTTTTATGATGGAAGATACCAAGGCTTATGTTCAGACAGCTCATCTTTCTACCGATAGCCTAAGTCCAGTCCGAGTGAAGATTTATTTCTCCCAAGTGAGGCTTAACTTTTCTGAAGCTCTGTTTGGTTTCTTCATTTCACAGGTCAGTCTCACCCAGCCCTCCACTTCCATAAGACATACTGCAAATAGCAATAGAGAAAGGAAGACAAACAGTTCTTTAAGAAGGTTGACATGGATGATCAATACTATCCCTGTGAAAATGCCAGCAAGTTGGGGCGTTGCTTTTAAAAACCTTTTTTTTTTTTTTTTAAGAAAATTGTCTTTTGAAACACTATGACCTGATTTTCAGGGAACGACTGATTACAAAGTCTGGAGTTTCTTGCCAAGGCAGCAAGTTTTTTACTCCCACTCAATGATTAAAGACTAAGGGAAAAGTAAAACAGCAAGAGTCTCACATCCCTACTGACTGAATTGTGCTAGGTTGAGATTCATGGGAACTGGAGCACTGGAGAATAGACCAGTCATTCGGCATGTATTAGGGATCAGCAGACCACAGGGATCTAGGTTTTCATACTGAGGACATTTGCACTTGGAGTGGGAATGGTTTGGTCTCAAGTCTCTTTACACCTTGATACAGCAAAGACACTCTAACATTTGGGAACTGAGAATGTAGGTCATTATGAGCATCTCTGGGCCATTTTGAAGCTAATTTCTAAATCATTATCTAATTTCAGTCTAAAAACAAGTGTTCAGGTAAGATATTATTGGACCCATTTTACAGGTGAGGAAATTTAAGCCCCTTGTTCAATGTCACAGGACTAGGGCAAAGCAGAATTAGGTTTCATTTTATGTCTTAGGACTCTAAGCTCATGATGCCAGTTACACTAAACAGTGCTTCCAGAGCCTTCAGCCTCCTTCCCTGACTCCTTATTATGAGACAAGTCCAGGGCACATTGTAAAGTCTGTCCTTTAGGTTAGACAGAGTAACTGCCACCCTTGCTCTGCCTCTCAGTTCTCCAAATCCATCGATGAGTGGGAATGGGGCTGAATGGATACCCCTGGGGGGCGCCAAATCATCAGGTCCTGTGGTCTTTGTCCAAGGCAGGAAACACAAAGGAAAGCACTTCCTCTGACATGTCTCCAAAACAAAGTGAAAACTTGGAAAGACTTGGCTTTGAGTGAAAGGTGAAGGCAGAAACATTTCTAGAAGTGGCTTGGGGAGGACAGAGTTCAGGAAGAAGCGAGAGTGAATTTTTTTGTTTAAGTGTGAGAGGGTCATTATTTTGTTCCAGAGCCTGACACTGAGCCCAGTACATAGTAAGGAGCACGAGATATACCAACAAACCAAGTGTGTGAATGCATGCACAGATTTCATGGGGGAGAAGTACCTTGAACGACACCATCAGTTTTTTCTCATCCTCTACATGGCTCTGTCATCTACTAATAGGCCTATCCTTAAGCACACTCTCTAAATTAACTTTTCCTTCAATACAACACTGCAATCAACTTCAGCTATTCTTCCTTTTACCGTAAAACTTTTGGAAAAGAGTAGCTTACCTGTAGTCTCTCATCATCATCTTCTTCTTTAACCTCTTGAAGTATAACTTACTCTATTAGAATAGGACTGAATCTTATAATTTTATTTCTAGCATCTGATATATATATATATATATATATATATATATATATATATATATATATATCAGAGTCCTTGCTTTGAGGACAGTACATACAATCCTAAATGTGTTCCTTCCATCCCACACAGGAAATAGACACCTTGCCTCACAATCTCCTGTATACTGATGCCTCTGGATAGGCCTAGAATGCATCTTCTGTTCCATATGAAGTCAATTCTCTCCCTGTTCCATGCCCCCACCTGAACTAATTTGTTTAAACCTGGAATTGGAAACTGATCTAAGGTCAAGGTATAGCAAACTAGACAATGACCTATAAGATGTCCTGGGCTAAAAAGTTCTGCCCATGCAGGAACCCTGTGGACAATTACTCTTTCATACATTTGAATGGAAAGAATCAGGTGGAAGCAGAAATTGAAACTGAAAGAACATGAAAGAGAATGGGGATTATGAATATGCCACATTTTGGAATAAACCAATATTTTGAGGAATGAGAAATGTTAATAATGGGATGCTCTAATGGAAATAGAGGATGGTAAGGAAACATAATGAAAGCAGGAAGATTGAGAAGTCATGGTAAGAGAAGCAGACAATGAGAGAATAGCTGAGTTATATGTTTATTAGCATGGTAGAATGAAGATCCATGAACTCCTAAGACCTCAGTGCAAGTAGGCTTGGTTCTAAAATGCATTGTTGCCAGTCACAGTTTTTAGGGGATTTGGTCTTTTAAATGGTCTTTTTTTGTACATTTCCTTTCTCTTTTTTGAGTTGAACTCTCACTCTGTCACCGAGGCTGGAGTGCAGTGGCACGCTCACAGCCACTACAGCCTTGACCTGCTGGGCTCAGGCAAGCCTTCCATCTCAGCCTTCCAAGTAGCTGGAACCACAGGCACACGCCACCATGCCCAGCTAATTTTTTGATTTGTTATAGAGACAAGGTCTCACCAAGTTGCCCTGGCTGGTCTCAAACCTGTGGGTTCAGGCAGTCCTCTTGCTTCAGCCTCTCAAAGTGCTAGTTTTGGATCAATCCTTTCAACTTGAACTTTCTGGGGAGACAATTACAAGCATACAAACCAAACCCAAGTGGGTTATGCAGAAATAGATGATGATTTAGTTTTTGCACAGTTCTCTAAAGAAAATATTCAGTTATAGAGTGCTTAAAATATTGTAATTGGACCTTCCAACATGTCTTCATAGGACACAGAACAAGTCAAATTTCCCACTTTACAGCAACATGGGAAAATAAAAAGACTCAGTAATAGCAGGTGTCATGACACCTCAGCTCAATTCAATTCAGTTCTCATCACTAAATGTTGCAAACTTTATTGATCTCAATGATAGTTGTCATTTCTCCTCACAGTTATTCCCTTATCTAACATGTATCTAGGGAAACTCACAGTTTCAAAGAGGAGCTAAAAGAAGTTGCATCAAACTGAAAAGCTTATGCCTAGCAAAGAAAATAATCAACTTATGGAATGGAAGAAAATATTTGTGAACCATACATCTAAAAGGATTAATATCTAAAACACATAAAGAACTCAAACAACTCAACAGCAAGAAAACAACCTGATTTTTAAAAATGGGTAAAGAATCTGAAAACACATTTCTCAAAAGAAGATATACAAATGGCCAACAAGTATATGAAAATATAGTCAACACAACTAATCGAAATCAAAATGCAAGTCAAAACCACAATGAAACATAACTTCATACATGTTAGTATGGTTATTATAAAGAAGATAAGAGATAGCAAGTGTTGGCAAGGTTGTGAAGAAAAGGGACAATTTCAATACTGTTGGTGGGAATGTAAATTAGTGCAGACGTTATTATTATTATTATTATCTTTTTGAGTTGGATTCTTACTCTGTCACCCAGCCACTGCAGCCTCAACCTGCTGGGCCACAGCGATCCTTCCACCTCAGCCTTCCAAGTAGCTGGAACTACAGGTGCGCGCTACCACGCTCGGCTAATTTTTGATTTATTGTAGAGATGAGGTCACGCCAAGTTGCTCAGGCGGGTCTCAAACCCACGGGCTCAGGCAATCCACTCACCTCGGCCTCCCAAAGCACTGGGATTACAGGCTGAGCCACCGAGCCCAGCTAGCGCAGCCGTTATTAAAAACAAACAAATAAACAAACAAAAAACAGTATGAGGTTCCTCAAAACATTAAAAATAGAACTACCATAGAATCCAGCAATTTCACTTCTGAGTATACTATATTCAAAATAAATGAAACCAGTATGTTGAAGAGATATTTATACTCCGATGTTCATTGCAACATTAGTCACACTAGCCAAGATATGAAATCAACCTAAGTGTTCTTCAGTGAATAAATGGAAAAAAATGTAGTGTACATATACAATTAAATACTATTCAACCTTAAAAATAAATAAAATTCAATCATTTGCAATAACATAGATGAACCTGGAGGACATTTATGCTAAGTGAAATAAGCCAGGCAAAAAGGACAAATACTGCATGTTCTCACTTATATGGAAGATGTGGAATTTAGAAAGAGGCGGAAGGATCGCCGGAGCCCAGCAGGTCGAGGCTGCTGTGGCCGGCAGCAGCCACTGCACTCCAGTCTGGGCGACAGAGTGAGACTCCAACTCAAAAAAAAAAAAAAAAAAACAAAAAAAAGAAAAGTAGAACTCATAAATGCAGAAGTGGAATAGCGGTTACCAGGGGTTAGAAGGTGAGGGAGAGGAACTGGAAAGTTAGTCAAATGATACACAATTTCAGTTAGACAGGAGAAATAAGTTCAGGAGATCTACTCTACTCTACTACATGGTGACTACAGTTAATGTACTGTATACTTGACAGTTACCAAGAAAGCAGACCTAAAATGGTCTCATCACAACTAAATAATGAGTATGTTGAAGTAATTATATGTTAATTTGCTTGATTTAGCCATTCCACAATGTATCACAACATCATGTTGCATACCATAAATATATACCATTTTTGCCAATTAAAAAAATTAAGAAAAAGGAGAACTACTTCTACTACATCCCCTTGGAGACAAAACAAAACAAAAATGTTAAATACAACATGTATTAAGAGTTAAATACTACCACCACAGGTATTGGGGAAATGCCAGTTACAAGAACTGTAAGGTCTACTCTGGATTGACGTTGCAACCAAAGTACCATTTTGAACCGCTAGGGTACAATGAAAGTGGTGGTATCTGTAGGTTTTTTTGTTTGTTTGTTTTTGAGTTGGGGTTTCACTCTGTCACTCAGACTAAAGTGCAGTGACATAATCGTGGCTTACTACAGCCTTGAACTCCTGGGCTAAAGGGACCCACCCTCAGTCTCCTGTGTAGCGGGGACTACAAGTGGGTGTAATCATACCTGTAGAGACAAGGTCTCACAGTGTTGATTTTTTTTTTTTTTTTTTGTAGAAACAAGGTTTCACTATGTTGCCTGACTTGTCTCAAGCTCCTGGGCTCAAACAATCCTCCTACCTCAGCCTCCCAAAGTGCTGTGATTACAGGCTTAGCGACCCGTAGGTTTCAAGACAGTTTGCTCAAAAGAGAAACGCATGTAGTGACTGATCTATTTGTATATTCTGTGACTTGTGAACGTCAAACCAAACAAAACAGGTTTTAGGAACCCTACTGCCCTGCTAAACCCCACATGTGAAAAACCAACATGCTTTTCATTCTTGTACCCTCTGCCATTTGTGTAGAAGTTTCTCAGCTTCGTGGATCAAATCCAGGCAACAGTCAATCAATTATTTCTTAAGTGATGACTTTTTCCAGAGAATTCTATTTTTTCTTTCAAGGCCTGGCAAAGCAAAGGCAGCATGGCTTTCATCAGAGGAAGACTTGAGATTCCTCTCAAAGGAAAAACGTGCTGATTAAAATAAACTCTGAAATCATATTACAATGAAAAAGGCATTTAGCTAAGTGATTTAGATCCAGGGCTGACATGAGTACTTTCTTTGTCATGTACTGATTCACTGTCAGCCTCTGCAAGGCTTATCTGGAGGGTAAGATGGCCTGCACAAATTTAGGAAAGGCAAAATCCTTCCATATTAGACCAAATTCAAAACAGGATTTCCAAGAGCAGGAGTTTCTTCCTTTCCCACATCTTTCCAACAGTGGCTCATATATGGAGACGCCAAAGGATAGCTTCTGGGAAAGGGCATTATAATTTCTATGAACGCTCAGCCTCTAAAATCTTCTCTGAATACATATATAACCCAAACAAATAAATCACTCTGGCCATGTAATTGGAATTTCAAGTTCCTTAATTTTATTTCCCAAAAACGTTATCACTTCTAAGACCCTTCTACCTAAAAATTCCAGGGATCTCACTGCTTTGGAGGTAGTGAAAAAACATGCTAGAAATCCATAGTGTTTTAGAATAGATCCAAAAGAAAATTTAGATATCACTGATTTTAGCCCCTACTTTTACCGGTGAGAGTTTGAACCCAGAGCATGTTTGGGACTTTTGGTGCCCTCTGGAGAGGCACCATCATAAAACACTGAATTAATCTCCCCTGGGTGGTAAGTAGGTACCTGGACTAACTGGGGCTTACCTGACAATCCAAATCAAGATTTTGGAGCTCGGAATAAGGCAAACAAAGCCAGATGTACCTTCCTGATAGGACTTCTCTTCGGGTGGGTTTCGTGCTACACAGACCATTTAAACATCATTGTTATAGCTATCAATGTCAGTAGAAACAAAACTTCTCTTTCCCAAGATTCCAATAAAATTCCCACAACCTGGCCTTATTAGCCTGGCTAAATCATGTGTCATGTCCATCGCTGAACCATGTGTCTGTGGCCAGGTAGGAGTCAGAGTTTAGATAAATTACTTTGGTCAGATTGGGTCATGTCTCCACCCTTGAAGCTGGATCAGGTTAGCCCCATCCAAACCACATGAACAGAAAGAGGATGAGAGAGGATATCCCACATAAAGTCTAGGCTACTGTTATCAAAAGAAAGGGCTATGAATATTGGACAGGTCAAATTAACAGCTATCTACTCCACCTGGCTCTATCACTAGTCACCCTAGGATGATGAACAAGTCATTGGCCTTTTTGTGAAGCAGTTTTGTCTATAAAATGAGAGATCTGGGATAATCAGATCAGGGATTCTGATTCAAATTTTAGAGTATCTTAGAATGCTCCAAAGGGCTTGTTAAGATAGTTTCTTACCCTCAGCCCCAGGGATTCTGATCTAGTAGGTCTGGAGTGGGGCCCAAGGATTTGGTTTTCTGTCAAGTACACAGATGATACTGCTGGTGCTGTGGGTACTTCACTTAGAGTAACACTGAACTAGATGATGCCTCAGTCCCTTGGCACACAGTAATGCTTTGAGCAATTTAAAGTCTTCGATCTGAGGTTAAACTAGAAACTGTGCTTCTGTCGCCACTGTAAGAACAACAACAAAAACCTATGACGAAACACAAGAATGACAGCACCACGTTCTCAACTTAGTCCTGATCACTGGAGTTACTAAATCAGATCACTCACTTCAGTAGTTACTCACTTTAAGTAGACCACAATGGGTGGGTTATATGGGATTAGAGTAGGAAAGGCCTGTGCTTTCTCAATTCAGAGACGTCTGGGGACAACTTCTGTCTTCCTGATTCACACTAGTCTTCATTCAAATCTCTGCTGAGGCAGCCCTGAGACTATGAAAGTACCACAGGAAAGCAGAGAGTTTTCTGGTTAAGGACAGAATTTGGCAATAGGCAAATCTGGACTCCAGTATTCATTCTCCCACTCATTAAAGACTATGTGACTTTGGGCAGGTTACTTGATCTCTCTGTTTCTTAGTTACAAAATTGGGTGTTTATGTGGGATCTACCTTGTGAGGTTGTTGTGAGGATTAAGAGAGCTTCTGCATAGGTAAAGTATTTAACACAGGGCTTGGCACATGTAAATACAATAAATGCTAGCTAGGTAACACTTTAGGTCCATGATGCTCCTATACACTTTATAGTTGAGCTTCATTTAACAAGGTATACTCACATCCACTCCCAATTATTAACATCTTCTTAGTTAGGAATGCCCTGTTCTTCTACTCTAATGGTTGTGTTTTCTCTGGGTATCTGGGATAAAAGATGTTCTATGGTCAAGTGTTTGGAAAATGTTGGGTAAAATGAAGTTTTCTTTACTGTGGGACTTTTAAGGGTCTTTACTATGCTAATTCACATTGAGATTCTCTATAAGGGAACATGGGTATTTGATGGTTCCCAAACCTGTTGGACTATGCAATCCTTTTTGTAAGAAACTCCTACTAACACATACCAACATTTTCTGACACTGCAGAATGCAACCTGAGAAACTGTCCTCTGGAGCTAAACTCTACTCAAAAGGCTCTAGTATGTTGATGCACAGGCATGTTCAAGAGATATTCCAGTTATTGTGAATTAACATTCTGAGTGTCACTGCTGATACCTGTTGTAGGGACTTGCAACATTACCAGGAGGTTTTCATGTCCTAAAAAAAATTATTAGAGTGTTCTGAGTCAATAGGCAATCTTAAGTGTGGTGAAGGCTATACCAGATTCATCTACATTATGAAAATGTGATATTGATGATTAAATCCAGTAAGAAAGTGTCTGCCCTTTCTAGAACAGCACCTAATGCAACTGGGATCTCTGAAAAATGAAATGCCAGAGGATGCTTAGGCTAGTTACTCTCATTTGTAGAGTCTCTGAGCTCCGTGAAACCGCTGTGTCAGCACAGTTTCCTGAGATTGTATGTGATTCTCTGAACTCTCTCAAGAACATAAAATAAATTGAAAAACTGTGATACCACTACCATACGCTTTTTGTTCCAGATTCCATGGGTCTGGCTGTCCTACCCAATTAAGTGGAGCTGAACTTGAAGGAGGCCTTGAGTGTAGGGAAAAAGTCTGCTGGTGTTGAATTGCTCACCATTAAAAAATAAACACGTTGGTCTTACTACCAGCAGCAAGGGCTGTGACTCCTCCGCTTCTCAGGCTCCAACTTGAATCAGCTGGCCTGTGTCACCTCTCCATTAGTGTAGGGTTTGAAAAGCCCTACCACAGATGGACTGGAGATTAGGGGACCTGTCACTTACACTTGCCGAGATGCATTGTGTGCATTTTTAAGAGTGTGGCTCACAAGGGTGTTGCCTTTTAATTGCTAGCAGTGGAAAGATTTTTAAGGTGGCTGGCATGCCTTATGGGAGCCCCTGCCAAGGGAGTGTCCTATAGCAAACTTCATTTACCCCATGACTGACGTGATTCATGTGGACCTTAAGCTACTCTTTCATCTGTCCGCTTTTCTCTCTGTCCAGCTTTTCTTTCGCAGGCTCCCAGCTGTACTCAAAATTCTGTCAGTGCTGAACCCAGGCTGGGTACTGATTGACTCTCCCATCCTCTGCAGCAGGGACTATTTGTAAGTGGATCCCTGTGACAGGTTATCCTAAGCAGCCGGGTCCTTCAGCTCTCTCGTGCCCAGTGTGCTGACAGCAGGTTCAGCTCAGTGCATTCTCATTTCATTTTTGTGTGTTATTAAGTGAGAGTCCTAAGAGCCACTGCCATGAGGTTTTTGAAAGAAAAAGAAAGGGGTGAGGGCAGGAGAACAAAGAGATACTGGGATGTTAGAGAGAAAAGTAACAGCTCTGCTGTTACTTTGCCAGAGACAAACCTCAGGGAAAGTGGAATCTGGTCATTTCAGATGAGGGCTTAAGAATGACATTGGTATTAACAAGGCCCTGGGTCTGCTGGTTTCTCTGCCTCACTCACTGTTCAATACCCATGTCCAGCTCCTCTTTCTACCAGTCAGCATGTAAATGGCATCAGGAATCTGGGCACTCAGGGGCCCACTTAGTAGCTCACAGGTCCTGCGCTCGAAGTGCTTACTTTTAATAAAGAACCCAGCACTGACCAACTGGTGTCGGTGGACAAGTGCACAGAGTCCAATGGTGACACCGCTGAGATGCTGAGGCAGCTCTGTCATTATAATGTAAATATATTGTAGCACCAAAGATGCATCAGTGATTCCCAAACTAACAAGACAGTTGTAAGCTGTGACTCCCCTATCATGTACAATACTCAATGTGTCTGACTATTTCTTACTTGATTCCCATCTGATGGCTTGGCCACCTCTTCTCCTCTTTGGGAACAAGGATTCACATGTAGTGAAAAACAATCTACAAGGTGTGTCAGCAGGAAAACTGTCCATGGGATCTCACTGAGAGCAGAATAACTTATTGACTTTGGCTTCCATATGTTATGAGTAGCAAATAGAACCTAGGGGACCAATAAGTTTTTGTTAAATGTCATTGGATTACCATTGACCTTCCTCTGTTTAGAACCTTTTTACTTTTCCAAACAGGTTTTTATGTTTATTTTTACTAGAAGCCTTTGTGATAGAGCAGACACCTTTCAATTCTTTAAATGGGAGGTGACACCAAGGCACAGATGGGTTAAGTGACATCTTAGGGCAGGTGAGTGTCACGGTGGGTACCCAAACCAGCCCCCAAGCCACATGTCAGGGAGGGGCACATTTCAGGAAATGGAAGAGAATCATGGGGTCTCCCAGGTCCTATATCTGTGTCCTGTAATTATCTATAAGATTTTAATTTTCTCTTTAATTGGAGTATCTTATAAAATATTGAGGTTTTTTTTCAGTTGTAAAGTGAAAGTGAAAATATGTGATAATGATCATTGAAGGTTATGAATGAACAAATGTCCACTTCTGGGTTAAAACTCATGCTAAGGGCCCGGGCTTAGTGGCTCAGCCTAGCACTTTGGGAAGCCGAGGCGAGTGGATTGTCTGAGCCCGCGGGTTCAAGACCAACCTAGGCAACTTGGCGAGACCTCATCTCCACAATAAATCAAAACTTAGCTGGGCATGGTAGCATGTGGCTGTAGTTCCGGCCACTTGAAAGGCTGAGGCAGGATAGCCGGAGCTCAGCAGGTTGAAGCTGTGGTGGCCAAGAGGCGTGCCACTGCCCTTCAGCCTGGGTGACAGAGTGAGACACCAACTAAAACAAAATAAATAAATAACAACAACAAAAAACTCATGCTAAGACTTTTATTCAGCTGTTGAGTAACAGTTGAGTGATCAGACAGCATCATAAGGCATACAACTCCATCAGAAGAAATAACAATATCAATTTTGATAATAATGGAAAACAGAAATAATGACTGAGTAATTGGGGATTATTTACCATAGAAGCATTTATTTTGCTAGGAAAGTAAACATTTCCACTTCTCAGTACTTATCTAGCAGCAGGGAGCCATCACATCAGATAGCGCCTTGTTCAATTAACATCATCCCTTAATTATTTCTAACAACTATTAACAACATAACCAAGTGGATCAGTGGCCACAGTGCTTAATTTTGTACCTATACTGTTATGCTTACAGTGGCACTTTTGCTTTCAGAGTAAATTATTAACACCCAAATCTCACATGGTACCAAGAATGATTTTCATCCTTGTAAACACTTCTCTAAAAACTCTTATTCTCTAGATTGTGGATTCTCAACAGGGCTAGTATTGCCTAGGTGGCAACCCAGGGAGTGAAAATTGGTTGAGGGCTGAGGGTATGTATGACCAAAATCTCACCCATTTTAAATATAAAGCACAGATATACACAGTACATGAGCAACATAAGTATATCTGTGATAGTAACATTCATGAGGAGGTAATTAGGAAAAAGTACATATTTTTAAAAGTTCTTGGAAAGGCTGTGTGTTGGGTTGGGGGGCAGTGGCAATAATGACAACAGGTTTAAGTAACTCTACCCCACACCTATGCTTCTCAAACCTGGTTGCACATTGGAATTTTGAAAAATACTGATGCCTAGGCCATATCGAGTTTCTGATGTCATTGGTCTGGGTGAAGCTTGGACTTGGGGTATGTAAAAGCACCCAGAGGAGTCCTTTTTAAGGCAGCCAAATTTGGGAACCACTGTTCTAGATTGTGGGTGATGGAACTATCCACCCACACCATGGCAGACGTGACTGAACCTTGAGGACATGCTTTCCTAAGCCTAGATGTGATTTTGGCATTTTTTCCATACATTACTGCAAATTGAAGTTGATGTGTAAAATGAGACCTATTTGCCATCCCTGTCCTAGATGGTCCCCTGGGCTACAACAGAATCCAAACTCATATCCTAATGGTTTTCACTCCCAGAGGTTTCTCACTAAGTATCATTATGCCATATATTTCCTCATTATTCTTTTATTGATCAAGGAGAAGGGGAGCATAGAACAACAATTAGTGGTATGTGAGGAGAGGGGAAAATGTTTCTGAATGTCTAAGTATAGTGGTGCAAAGGTGTGTTTAGTCGTATCTGGGTAGGTCTGGTTGATGTTTCATTTTTATTATAAGTTCATTAGAGGTGAACAGACAAATCTGTCAGGTCATGAAATAATTCCAAAAGGTTTCATTTCATGGCAGGTCTTTTGTGAAGGATAACTGTTTGGTTTCATGCTAGTATCCTATGCTTAAAATGTATATCATTCAGCAGGCATAAAGTGAGTAGTTATTTCCAAAGGCTGGGATTAATATCAAGTTTTAGTAAAGTTAGGCAGATCTTCAAGTGGAAAGTCAGATGAAATAGTTTCAAGAGTAAGAGTTTCAGCCGGGCTCGGTGGCTCAGCCTGTAATCCCGCGCCTTTAGGAGGCTGAGGTGAGTGGATTACCTGAGCCCGCGGGTTCGAGACCCGCCTGGGCAGCAAGACCTCATCTCTACAATAAATAAAAAAATCAGCCGGGCGTGGTAGCGCGCGCCTGTAGTTCCAGCTACTTGGAAGGCTGAGGTGGAAGGATCGCCGGAGCCCAGCAGGTCGAGGCTGCGGTGGCCGGGAGCGGCCACTGCACTCCAGTCTGAGCGACAGAGTGAGACTCCAACTCAAAAAAAAAAAAAAAAAAAGAGTAAGAGTTTCTAATTAGCCCCCTCACCTTCCCCAAAATGATGACTGCTGAGGTAAAATAGGTTAAACAACAAATGTACTCCGTAAGAAAATTTGAACACAATTTCCTTTAATTTGATGGTTGGGTAAAACATGAAATTTGATATATTTATTTTGGTCACTTAAATTGAACTATTCATATACGTGTATGTGTGTGTGTGTGTGTGTTGTGTGTGTGTGTGTGTGTAAAATAGTAATTAGTTTTTGAAAACAAAATGGCCAGTAAAGATATGGAAAGTTGCATATCGTGTCAGTTATCCAGCAATTATAATAAAAATTAAAATCAAAACAAAGTCACCAGATGGATGAAAGTTTAAAAAGCTGAAAATATCAAGTTTGGAGAGGGTGGAGAATAATAGGAGCTCTTATATAGTGCAGGTGGGACTGTAAATTGGTTCAACCACTTTGAAAAAAGTTTGGGATTATCTAGTAAAGCTGAAGAAATGCATACCCTTTCCTGGATTCCTCCTAGAGAAATGAGCTCATATTCATCCAGACACATAAACAAAAATGCTTATAGTAGCACCATTTGTAATAGTCCCAATGGAAATAATGTAAATGTTTAACAGGGATAGAATGAATAAACAACCGTTATGTTTGCAAATGGACTACTATACAGCAATACCATTGATAACCTTCTACACATAATAACAAATGACTCTTGCAAACACAGACATGATGTTGGATGAAGACATAAAAGACTCCTTTAACACAAGTTTTAAAAATGCAAAACTAAACAACATGTGTAGGGTGCACACAAAGGTACTAAAATATAAAATAAAGCAAGAAAATGATTACCAAGAATGTCAGCAGAGTGGTTAAAAAAGAATGAGGTGGTTGCCATCATTCAGAAGGGGTACCCAGTGAGGTAGAGAGAGCATCCAGGGTACTGATAATATTCGATTTCCCGACCCACATAGTAATCACATGTATGGTGTTCACTCTCTTACTATTTGTAATACATTTTAATGAGTATTTCTACATGTATGTTATATTTCACAATAAAAACTAATAATTGGTTCTTAAATGTGCTATTTTCCATATAACTCATGTATTAATGTATTAATTTAAGTGACAACAAACAAAGGTTTTTGAAGGGGAGAGGAGAGACCCACAACATAAAGGAAAAGCAGAATGATAGGTCTTGGAAAGTACCAGTAGCAGGGCAACTTCAGGGTCCAAGATTCAAGGAACCCTGTTCTTAAGGTGTGGTTATCAGATAATTTGCTCAACCTCTTATATCCTGGGTCTCCCCATCGAAGATCCTAGTTCTTGGAAGAGAGATTAGAACTGACCTGGTCATATGCCTGGTTGGTCATGTGCCCTGATTCACCAGAGCCATGTGGAGTCAAGGAGGAGCCATTCTTCAAAGACTGGGGAAAAAAAAGGAGGAGACCTCACAGATGAAAATAACCCACACTGTGAACATTGTCAAAACAAATGGAGAACACCAAGATCCAAGAAGGCATGCAGATAAGAATCACAAGTGAAGACAGGATTGATTCGTTTCTTCGGCAATAATTGAATTGCTTCTGAAGGCTTCATTCATGAAAGGAAAGCAGTTCATCTGCTGGATTCTATTGATCATTAGATTCCAGGATTGGTATATAGAACTGATGTGAAATGGTGAACAATGACATAAGGATAAGATTCTTCCCACAGCACTCCAACTCACCATATTTTCCCTCTGAGAAATGGAAGTCAAGCAAACATAGTCATACCAATCACCCCTCCTCTTTAGAAAACTAGACTTCATCCACCCCTTATGATCTCTTTTCTGGTAAGCTCCATGGTGGCCAGAGTCACAGGACAGAGCTGAAAGTTGATTAAGAAATGCCAAGGATCAGTGCTCCTATTTGGACTTGAGAAGCAGAGAATTCACTTGTCAGTGGCAGGTGTTCAGCATTTTCTGGGTCTTCAAAGGGGAGGAGGGTAGGGTTTGTAAATTGGGTGACTGGGGGGGGTAGACAGGAAATATTGCCAGCAGGAATTCTGACCATCTAGGTACTCATCCTGTACCTAGCAACCAAGATAATTTTTTTTTCTGGAGTTGGAATCTTACTCTAACACTCAGGCTGGAGTGCAGTGGCAAGCTCATGACCAACCCAGCGTCGACCTGCTGGGCTCCGGTGATCCTTCTTCCTCAGCCTTCCAAGTAGCCAGAACTAAAGGCATGCACTAATTTTTGATTTATTGTAAAGATGAGGTCTTGCCAAGTTCCTCGGGCTGGTCTCGAACCCGTGGACTCAGGCAATCCCCTTGCCTCGGCCTTCCAAAGTGCTGGGATTATAGGCTGAGCCACCAAGCCTGGCCAAGATAATTTTTTTTAAAAAACTTGTGTCTACTTATGTAGTAAATCCTCACTTGTACTCCACAACTCTATAATAAATAAATACATACACAAACTTGTAAACATACCCTTCCCACAACTCAGCCTCAGCACTGAAATGACTCTTAATCAAATGGTAGGAAACACAGAGGTAATCAGTCCATCATGAAGCACAATAAGTTACCTCAGCTGCAGAGCCCAATTTGGTGACTGTGACATAATAAACTTTGAACTGAGCATGAATATTTGTATTCATGTGTCTGGATTCTCATATTCTCTTATTTATTTTTTTTTATTTTAAAAATATGGGGTACAATTCAGGATCAGGTATACAAATGGCCATTATGAGGTACCCTTGTTGATGAGGTGTGCTCTCCCCTCCCTCCCCTGGCAGTTTCCGACTACTGCCAATCCCTTTCTTATAGTATTATGATAATTGTTCAAGGTCTACTTATGAGTGAGAATATGTGGTACTCAGTTCTTTGTTTCTGTGATAGAGCACTCAGTATTATAGACTCTAAGCCCATCCAAGTTGCTGCGAAGTTCATAAGTTTGTCCTTCTTTATGACTGTGTAATATTCCATCATGTATATGTACCACATTTTTTTTATCCAGTTCTCTTTTGATGGGCAGCACAGTTGGTTCCATATTTTTGCTATTGTGAATAATGCTGCAATAAACATGTGTGTACAGGTATCTTTTTTATAGAGTGATTTGAGTTCCTCTGGGTATATTCTCAGAAGGGGAATTATGGGGTCGTATGGAAGGTTGATTTTTAGATCTTTTAGGAATTGCCATTCTGTTTTCCCGAGGTTGTACTAGTTTACACTCCCACCAACAGTGTAGAAGTGTCCCCTTTTCCCTGCATCTTCTCTAGCATCTATTGTTTTTTGAGTTATTGCTGATGGCCATCCTGACCAGAGTTAGGTGGTATCTCAGTGTGATTTTAATTTGCATTTCTTTGATGATTAGTGAGACTGTACATTTTTTCATGTATCTGTTAGCTGCTTATATGTCTTCTTTTGAGAAGTGTCTATTCTTATCTTTTGCCCACATTGTAATAGGGCTGTTTGTCTTTTTCTTTTCAGCATGTGTGAGTTCCTTGTAGGTCCTGGATGTTAGTTAGGCCTTTGTCAGATATAAGACTGTTTTCTTATCTCATTCAGCAGTCACATTCATCATACAACACTTAAATACATATTTGGTCTGCAGTTTGCACTTATTCCTCTGGAGCCTCGAGCAGTTAATAAACATCAGCCTATTAGCATTAATAAAGAAGCATCTTATGACACCTTGATCCAGAGTTACCATGGAGCCACTCTAAAAACCAACCCAAAGGTTGGCTTGGCTTTTAGCAACGCCTCTTTTATTGATGGCTTCTGTGGATGTAGTTGACATCCGCCTTCACCCATCTGATCTCATTATTTCAGATCCATGCATCCTAGCTGGCTTTGCCTCTTCTCTGTCCTCTATCCTCCCCTTACATGAATGCGATTGTTTCATTGCTTCCTTTCTTGGGGCCTGGGTTTTGTCTGGGCTTGGCTGGGCTTGCGTGTTTAAGGACCGATGCCTGGGCCCCGGGGTGAGGGTCTGGAGCTCACACAGCCCTACATGGGGTGACCTCCTCCTGTCGGGGCCATTTGTCTTGACGGCCTCTCTTGGGGGCCCTGAACAGGACGCTCCAAGTGGGCTTCTGGCGCTTGGTAGACAAGCCCCGGGATTGTTGCTGGAGACCCTAGGTCGCTTCGGGGCGGAGCGCGCCTTTCATGAATCCCGAGGCTGAGACACGCATGGCGACGAAGGAGGGGGGAACGTGCTGGGGAGAAGGCAAGCCTTGATGTATGCCCCGGTGGACAAAAGCTGCTAGTGTCAGCTTGATTTGCAAGATCAACATTCATGAGTTCCACCGCTTAGAAAGGGGGATTATCTGCAAACGGGAGTCTGAATGGAAGCCATAAATAAGTGATTTCACACTACCAAGCAGGAAGAATATTCTGCCTCCTAAATTATTCTGAACAGCATGTTCGGCCCCTCCCAGGTTCCCACCGCTGGCGAGCCCTCGGGGATGGTGTGCACAAATGGTTAGACCTTTGGGAGTCTAAGGGGCCGGGGACTGAGCACCAGAGCAGCGCCTGCTTTACTTCCCAAGATCCGCTCCGGGTTTTGCCTGGTGCTGCTCCGGCAATCCATTCCAGGCCCCAGCTGCTCTGGGCAGCGTTTTCTCTCTCGCCCGCCCGCAGCCAGACGGAGCCGCCGGGGTTCCCAGGCCCGACACACCACGGACGCGCGTTTCAAAATGTGCTCGAATATGCATCCTGCATCAAAGGCGCTGGGAGGGTCTTTCATCCCTTCTTTCAACCGCCTGCGTAGGGACAAGCTCCCAGCTACCCTCATTTGTAGCCGGTGCGCTCTGAAATGGAAATGTACCTCCTGATGCAAAAAGAAAGGGTGGAGATTTTTTTTCTTTCCCTTTCCCCTTCCTCTGCGCTCCGGTTTTCTCCATTTGCCTCGCGCTCATCCATCCTTTGTGTGCGCCCGGCTGTGTTTAACCCTATGAGAACCCCCGTGGCTGGTGGCTTGCTCTTCCCTTTCTCCCTTATGGCTGCCATCCGGTTTGTAGCCTGCAGTCTTCGGGCTGCCACGCACCCCTCCCTTGCTTGGAGGTAGCCACAGGTGGACTCCTGGACTTAGGGAGCCTGGACCTGTGGGGACTGGGGCGAAGGCCAAGCCTGGGGAAGCTCTCGCTGCCGCTGGAGGACCTGCTTGAGCCACCCACGTCACTGTGGTCTTTGAGGTGATTAAGTCCAGCCTCCTGGGACCCCGGCTTAGCTTGACTGATTTCTCCCTCCCACTTCCCCAGCTGCTGATCTGGGGGAGGCAGCCTTCCCTGGGGGGAGTGGGGTGAGGGGCGCTGCTGAGGGCTGGACGCTGGGGAGAAGTGAAGGGTTTAAGAGTCATCCCCCTGCTAAATGGTGCCCTGATGTTTAATGATGAATTACCCAGCAGGCAGCTGCCTATTTTGAAAACTTTTCACTCTTTTCCTCGGGAGCCCCCCACTGTTATGGGAAGATTTTAGCCTTTCAAAAAAGGGTCTGCCTGTTAGGGGTGGGAGGGTGAGTGGGATATAGAGAGGCAGAAACTGGAGAGAGAGCTGCGGTATATTCACTTTGGTGGGGGTCGGGGGAGGAGTTGAGCATCACACAGTGAAGGAGAAAGCTTTGTTCCAGGAGGGTTGACTGTAAGGGAGACCAGACCCAGGCAACAAAGACAAGTTAGGTAATGTGTCTGTACTGGAAAGAGGTGAGGGTCTGCAAAGGTCGTCTAAGGCATTGGTGGACAAGGGTTTGCACAAACCATGGGGTGTAGACGAGGCACAGACAAGAATGGGATGCTAAGGCCTTGCCCTTTGGCTGGGTTAGGTGTGGAGCGTGCCTGAGACTGGTCTGGACTGTGAACCCAGCCCACAGTAGCCATGGGACTCACTGATCAGCATTGGCTCTCTGCAGAGACACAGATTGTGTGCCAAAAGAATGTGAGAGGCTGCAGAGACACCTGCCAGTCTCCAAAGCTCGAGGAAATTGTTTCTTGACACTCTGCAAAAGAGTATACACACGGTGCTAACTTTTGTGAGGAAAAGAGAAAATGAGAAAAATGCATATTTTAAAAAGGAGAAGTATAAGAGGAATAAACCAGAAAATAATGAAGTGGGTTCCCTACACAATGTAGGTGGGAAGCAGGGTAGGAGGGCTATGAGAGGGAGTAACATTTCTATGGTGTAGCTCTTTGTATGATTTTGATTTTTGAAATCTTATTAATGTTCTATGTATTTAAAAAATTAAATCAACAAATACTAAGATTAAAGCCAAACTGAAGAAAAAATTAACCCAATTGTATTTCAAATGAATAATCACACTGAAAAGGGAGAAACAAGCACTCCAAGCATTGGACTGCCCATCTAGACTTGGGTAGGGTAGGAGTGGGAGAAAATTGTAAACGAATACAAAATTCTTTTTAATAGGTTTGCTTTTGTAGCAGCATGGAAAGAGGGATTCTGAAACGATTTCGATATTTTATAGTATTGAGCAAATAAGTAAACACATTGATCTTACTGGGACCAGAGTTCTCACTGTGGGAGAAGAAAGTTATAAAAAGGGAAAGGGGGAAGTCATGGATGTAAGAGGAATGGATTGCAATGGAAGGTTCTGGTGTGGACTCATGATTTCTGAAATATGTGTATATGCATGTATGTGTATTTATGAGTGAGGACCCCCAAAACCCCTGGAATTATCTTTTGAAGGGCGAGCCCTGGTAGTACACTCAGAATTTGTTCCTCTAGATCAAGCAATCAATCAAAGTTTTTATCTGGATGTTTTGAAGTTGCATCATGATTTGCAGAAGAAATGTCCCAAGTTGTGACAAACAGGTGACTGGTTCTTCCACCATGATAATACACCTGCCCATACCACACTGCAGTTTTTGACCCAAAATGGCGTGACCCCCGTGCCCCAGCCTGTTCACCCAATCTTGAAGTGACTTTTGTTTTTGTTTCCTCACAGGGAAATGTTTTGCTCATGTGGAAGAGGTGAAACAAAAAATGACAGAAACACTAAAAGGCGTCAAAATTGATGAGTCCAAAAACTTTTGAGCAGTGGAAAAAGCACCTTGATAGGTGCATTGCATCAAATAGAGAATACTTTGAATAAACATGTAAGAATAAATATACCATTTTTTATAAGTAAATTTGGTTTTTTTGTTGTTGAGGAGGTCCGCCTTAGAATATCTCTTTGCTCTGGTCACTGAAGTGAAGACACATCAGTAGCAGTGAGCACACCTAACAGTCAGATATTGCTTTATAATGCAGTATTCTAACTAAAAGGAACCAGGGATCATCAGAGAAAGAATTTTTAGGGCTGTGGCAGGAAAGATGCAAGATAGACTTGGAAGTTAAAAAAAATTTGAGATGAAAGTCACATAACAAAATTAACCATATTAAAGTGTACAATTTAGTACAGCCCAGTGCTGTGCAACTACTAACTCTTTTAGTGAGAGCCTGGAATAATCTGTTATTCCAGAATGTAAGGAAGTGACTCAAACTTACTGGGGCATGTCATGATGACAGTGGATCCAGCCTGGAGGTGGGAGGCTTCTCCTGCCCAAGTCTGGGGCAGTTTGAACACCAAAATAAATTATTGCAGTAAATTATAAATCACTGAAAAAGAAATAGGAATCCATTCCATATACTAATAAGCATAGAAATAAATACATGAAAAGGATGACTCTTTTGCTGGAAATATTGTATAGACTGACTTGTATTCCCTTAAAATTCATTTGTTAAAGTCCTAACTCCCAATGTGATTGTGTTTTGAGACAGGGCCTTAAGGAGGTAATCAGGAATTAGTGTTAAATGGGATCATAAAGGTGGGGCCCAAGTTCAATAAAACCAGTGTCCTCATAAGAGGAAGAGTCATCTGGGCTATGTACACAGAGAAACACCAGTAAAGAAGACTGTCATCTACAAGCCAAGGAGAGAGGCCTTGGGAGAAACTTATGCTGCTGGCACCTTGATTATGGACATCCAGCCTCCAAAGGTTTGTGGAATGCATGACTGCTCTCTCACTTGCCAATGAAACCCGAGAGGCAGGAAACTGGGAAGAAAGAGGTTTATTTCTGAATTCAGAATTCAGGGAGACAAGCCAGCATAGATACCAAGGCCAACTCAGCTCCTCAAATTTTAGTCTGTATTTATAAGCATAAGCACTGAAGTTTGCTATTGATTAACATCCAGTTGAGTGACTTACAAAGCATTCTACAACATTCCAGTTACAATTGTGTTTCGTCTGCTATAACATTCATTGCCTGCATATTCTGGGTACCCATTATTGGGAACCTGTAATTTTAGTTTAACAGTAAATCTAAGCAAAGGAGTTAGCAGAGCTTCCTACAAAGTAAAATATTATTCATTGTGATACATCATTAGCCAATGAGTACAACAAAACAAAGGAGTGTACTGGTTTTGGTTATAAGATTAATATAATTGCATTTTTTTATTTTAACCATAACAATGAATAACAATGATCATAACAATGAATAGCAATCTATTTTACTAATTACATGGATACAACCATGGGGTCAGTGATTCATTCTGTTCCAGAAAGGGTCAGCATAGTCTTAGAATTTTAAGGAATGTGGGTGTGTGCCAGGCAGTATTTCTAAGCAGCCAAACATTATTAATGGATTAGTATTAGAGGGTCTCTTTAAGAGGGTATATTTAAGAGAGTCTGTCCGTCATTTCCCACTGTTAGTCGAAGCCATGATATCCATCATGGAGTTATGTTCTGCTGTTTAGCTTGAACATATGTATGGCTTCCTCCTTCTGAAGATTTGTGTGGGTTAGAGACTTGGTTACAAGCTTAGGATCCTGGCAGTGCATCCCATACAAAGTTTGAAGGAGACATATATTAAGACTCCTATTATTAACTTTGTTAGGAAAAACTTTCCTATACTTTAAGACCCAACGGGATCCAAGAAAAAATGTTTGAAAACCAGTCTGAAACATTTTCTTTTTCTTTTTTTTTTTTTTTTGAGTTGGAGTCTCACTCTGTCGCCCAGACTGGAGTGCAGTGGCCGCTCCTGGCCACCGCAGCCACAACCTGCTGGGCTCCGGCGATCCTTCCGCCTCAGCCTTCCAAGTAGCCAGAATTACAGGCGCGCGCTACCACGCCCGGCTGATTTTTTGATTTATTGCAGAGATGAGGTCTCGCTGCCCAGGCGGGTCTCAAACCCGCGGACTCAGGCAATCCATTCACCTCAGCCTCCCAAAGGCGCGTGATTACAGGCTGAGCGAAACATTTTCAAGTACCTCCTTATCATGTGCATTTGAATCACCTAAGGCATTGATATCAGTTTTCATATGGTCCAGCCTTGTCGTTACGTTCCCTGACTCATCTGGGATGAAGGTGCAACATTCAGTGTGTACAATGGCACAAATGCCTCCATGGGATGCGATGAGAATATCTAAGGTCATTCTGTTTTGCAGGACTGTTGTTCTCATTAATACACCTTCTGTATTTGGCATCATTAAACTACTTCTGCTTTCATTAAGAGTTTGCTCTGTAAATTTGACTAGGGCCTCTATATGGAGAGAAATACTTTCAAGGCTTACATTAGGCATAAAGAAGTTTAGGACATGGTCATACCAACGAAACACCGAACGATTCCATCTGGTATGCAAGTATGGTAAGCTAGCTATTCTGGCGTTATGAAAGTTATCGTATTTAGTCCTTGTGCCCAAGGAAAACCCAGAGTACATCTTCCCATTCATCCTGCAGGCAACCAGGGCTACAGTTTAGTTCTATAGATCCAGCAAGTTCCATTAGGTGCTCGCCAAATGAGTCTGGGTCTTCTGATCCAATCAGTGTCAAACCAGTCACTTTCATTTCAAGACAATGAGACTTTGACAGTGCCGGAGAGGAAGCAATCCTAAATGTCTCATATACTCTGGGCCATGGGTAAGTGAATGATTTCACTGTTCCCAACAGACTGGAGCAATGTCACTTAAGCTACCAGACTCTGGGGTGAGCCATATGTGTCCTTCCCATACCTGGTAGAACCCATCTAAAGTCCTAGAACTTCCCTTTTGTTTCTTTGTTACTCTGCCTCCTCCTAGGGAATCTGCTTCCTCAGATTGGGATGGAGCATCATAGTTTGCTTTCACCTTCTCAATAGTGACATTCAGTGAAAAGCTAAAATTATGCCCGGGTTCCTCTAAGGAGTCTCGGACAGGCCACTGGGCTGAGTAAACAAGAGTGAAATCTCTGGTGCTCTTGGTGTGGGTTCGCTGTCTAACCTCTTTTATGAAAGCAGTCAGTGCTTTCTAGTCAGAACCCCGTAGAGGGGATACCCACCAAGAAAAGCCCAGTGCTCTAGAAATGGGGAGCTGTCCACAAATCCAGGAATTAGAATAATTAAAAGTATTGGTATAAGAATAAGCCCATTCCAAATACACATTTCCATAAATACCCAGAATGTAAGGTGACAATACAATAATAGAAAGAATCATTTTGTGCTTTTAAATAGTAGCCTCAAGTCCTGAACTGGCTTTACAGTCCACTGAGTCTGTGATGTGAAATTGGGTTGCCTTATTCAAGTGTATTTCCTCATTTGAGAGTGGCGTACTCAAGGTCTCATGCCAGCAACTTTCAATGCAGTGGCAGTGGCGAGCAGTACATCATAGGGCTCCTTCCACTTTTCTCGTAGTTGTTGGTCTGATCTTCCCTATTTCCTGTCTTTTAGCAGCACTTGTTCTCCAGGATGGAAAGGATGACAGGGTCCTTTGTTGTTCAGAATGTTCCTAGGGGAAGCAAGCCTCTGAACTGCGGTTAAAATTTGTCCCAAATGAACAGCATATTTCCTTACAAGAACATCATGATCTATATTCAAAGCATCATCCTCCCCTTAGGTGAAGGAAAGGGCCTTCCATAGATAATCTCAAAGGGATTTAAATTAATGCCACTTCAGGGACTGACTTGGACCCTGAGCAGTGCGATACCCAATACCAGTGTCCAGTTTAATCATGTCTCCTGACAAAGTTTGGCAAGTGCTGTCTTTAGAGTCCTATTGATTCTTTCTGTTTTACCAGAAGATTTAGGATGTTGTGCAGCATGTAGCTTCCAGTCAATTCCTAAGGCTTTACTAATCTGCTAGGTGATGTCTGAGATGAAGGCTGGCCCGTTGTCACTTTAGATGTCCTCTGGTAGACCAAACCTAGGAATTCTTTTTCTTTTTTTGAGTTGGAATCTCACTCCATTGTCTGACCTGGAGTGAAGTGGCACGCTCATGGTCACTCCAGCGTCGACCTGCTGGACTCTGGTGTTCCTTCCGTCTCAGCCTTCCAAGTAGCCAGAACACAGGCGCATGCTATGATGCTCAGCTAACTGTTTTGATTTATTGTAAAGACGAGGTCTCACCATGTTGCCCAGGCTGGTCATGAACCCGCAGGCTCAGGCAGTCCTCTCGCCTCGGCCTCCCAAAGTGTTGGATTACAGACTTAAGCCCCTGTGCCCGGATGGAATTATTTCTTTAAGTAGACAATGAGCTACCTCAGATGCCTTTTCTGTGCACTTCAACCCATCTGGAAAATGTATCCATGACAATTAGGAGAAGATTAAAACCTCCTTGCTCAGGGGACATGTGTGTACAGTTCACTTGCCAGATCTGAAAGGGAAAGTCACCTTTTTCTGAGCTCCTGGAGGTCCCAGTCTTCTGTTATTGGGATTATTATTATTATTGGCACAAGCAGCATCTGTCAGTGATGTTGTCTAGGCATTTTTTTCCTTTTTCCTTGTACATACCGCCTGACGAAGGCTAAAGGTGCTTCCCATCTGAAATGAGTCCCATGACATAGGTACTACAGGATTGGATAGCTTCTCAGAGATTCAGATTATTCCTTCTTTGTTCTTCCTCCAGCCTCCTCGTGATTTGGTAATCTTCCTTCCTCTGCATATTTGTCTTCCTCTAAGTCATATGGAGGAGTAAACTGAACCAAGTTTATGTGCAGCCGTTAAGGGGCTATTATGTCCACTGTGCCTAGGGTGATTTGCCTGCCCACCCTGACTGCAAAGGTGCCCCCCCTTGCAATATCCATTTGTGACTGTAGGTCAATGTCCAGGACAACGAATTACTGTCACTACAGAGTTTGTATACCGTAGGTGCCAAAAACATTTTAAGAAAGGGAAAAACTGTATTAAAATTGTAATACTCGATATATACTGATAACAAAAGATGAATACAAGTCACATTTGACTTCTGCAATTACAAGAGGTGCTACAAGGCTTATTGTTGTGCGAGGCCTCCTGAATCTTCCCTTGTGCACATGACACACAGTACCATGAGTCTCAAACTTATCTCAAATGTGTGCGATTGTTAGGTGTGTTAGAGGTTCTGTTGCATACTCACGCCTCTATTGTCAATTGTACTTGAATGTACAACATTCTTGAATTTCAAATACCACTTCAAAATAGTCTTGTGCTCTTTGAATGACAACCATGCTTCTGCCATTTTCTTTGACTGCCCTGCCTGTCTCATGGTGAAACTAGCGTTTATTTGCTTAATGCCATCTTTTTTTTTTTTTTTTGAGTTGGAGTGTCACTCCATCACTCAGGCTAGAGTGCAGTGGTATGCTCATGGTCATTCCAGCATTGACCCGCTGGGCTCCAGCAATTTTTCCTCCTCAGTCTTCCAAGTAGCCAAAACTGCAGGCTCATGCTACCACGCCCAACTAAATGCTAAATGCTATCTTTTGAGTGAACGTCATACTACACGTTGTTACTGTAATTAAATTCAACTTTGAAAAGCAATACATAGGTAACATCTCTTAAAATATGTATACATATTTTGGCACGCTGGTATAGCCTACAGCAATTCCAATATTTGTTCTGAATATTTAATATTTTTTTATCTGCCCTCACCAGGCCTCTTTCTTTCCATATTGCTCTGTGTGCATGGACAATCATGAAAGCATACCTTGAGTCTGGATATATGTTTACCTTCTTGTTTTCAGAGAGCATGAGGGTCTTTGTTAGAGCCACTAATACTGCTTTCTGGACTGAAGTTCCAGCAGAAAGGTGTTTGGCCCTGATAATGTTTGTTTGGGTTATACTACTGCATAGGCAGCTCACTGCTTTCCTGATGCACCAGACTGCTGCCATCTACAAACAAGTCCCAGTCTGGGCTTCCCAGGGTGGCTGTGTCTTATAAGTCTGTCTGACTGGCTAGACACGATTGCTGATTTCCAGGCAGCTATGTTCTAGAGAGGCTTCCTTCGTTGTAGGCAAGAGGGTGGTGGGGTTTAAGGCTGGAGTAATCTTTATGTTATAGTCAAATTGTCCAGCAAAATGACTAGATATCTTCCTAGGTGTTCAGCAGTGAGCCAATAGCCTCCTTTCTGCTCGAGGAGTGTCAGGACCCAGTGTGGTACATGTGTAGTAAAGCCTTGTCTTAAGGTCAGTTTCTCAGCTTCTTTAAGTAGCAGGTGGTTGCCACAGCTTTCAGGCATGGAGGCCATCCTTTAGCCACACCATCTAATTGTTTTAAGAAGTACGTTATGGGTTGGGGTACCTCACCCACCATTTAAACCAACACTTCTAGAGCCAGTCCTTGTCATTCACGCACATACAATTTGTAAGACTTTTTAGGGTTTGGAAGCCCGAGGGTAGGAGCTGAGATTAATGCCCGCTTTAGACTTTGAAAGGCTTGCTCATGCTCTAAGTTCCACAGAAAGGGAAACTCTTCTGGTCCTTAAAGGAGCTCATACAGAGATCTTCTTTAACAAATTTAAGCCTTTTTTCTTGGATACCTTGTAGCCATGTTGCTAGATGGTTTAACACAGTTATCATGTTCTGAAAACAAAGTTCTTTAGTAGGACTTATAATTCAGAGATCATCAACAGATTGGAGTAAGACCCCCTCTGTTAGCTGACTTTCCGTAGGTCTCAGGACAGTTTCTCCAAAGAGAATATGAGAATTCTTCATATGGGAGCACTGCCCGACAATACAAAGCAAAGTTTGGTGTCCAGCTTGGGCCATTCAAAGGCAAAAAGAAGTTGACGTGGTTTCTACATGGGGACACACAAAATAGCGTCGTTTAAATCTAATATGGTGAACTGGGAGGGATCCCCCAGCGCAGAGGTCAACAAGGTATTAGCATTGGCTACCATAGGATGAATATCCTGGACAAAATTATTGATAGCGCTGAGATATTGTACAAATCAATATTCATCTGAGTGGGGCTTCTTGATTGGAGTATAGGTGTACTATATGGTGAATTGAATTGGAATAAGTTGAATGCTCCTGAGAGCATCTTGTTTCAGAGGATATTGTCTTTTTCTTACTAGGAGAACTCCAGGCTTCAACTGTATCCTTATTGGAGTAGTGTTGACAGCCTTACCTGGACATTAGGTGACTCAAACCATCTGGATCAATGGCCTTATTTAATTCCTCTGGAATTGTATGAAGAAAGTCTTTCAAATCTTTTGGGCTCTAACTCAAGGCCCGTTTGGCCACAGACTCCTGTAGCGCCAGTCACTATTCTGCAGGTACCCGAAGATATAATTTTCCCTTCTGAGGCTTAAAAGTTATTTGGTCATACAATTTTCACAACTAATCCATAACTATACTCTAATAGGGGTATAGGGAATTCTGGGATGTATAGAAATTTATGTTTAATATTCTCATCTCCCATCTTGCATGCTAGTGGGTTCAGGAACCGGTTGGTTTGGATCATTCCATTCATTCCTATTATAGTTGCCACAGTTTGTGAAAAGGAATGATTAATTACTGAGTGCATGGTGCCTGAATCCACTAAGAAGTTAACACTTTAGGACCCCACAGTCAGTGGGACGTGAGGCTCCTGTGAGTTCAGCTCTATTGGTAGGCCTTAAAGGTAGAGATCTTGGGCACCCTCATACTTCATTGAACTCTCTTCCTGGCATAGTGTGTGCAGGGGTATTGGGATTAATAACTGGTAACACAGTTTGAGTAAAAGATTTTCTTGGGTTTTTTTTGATTTATGGGGCAATCCTTAGCATAATGCCTTCTCTTCTTTTTAGGGTTTGCAAGCCCGAGGGTAGGAGCTGGGGAAAAAATAGGCATACTGTATTTTCCCCAGCTTCTCCCTGCCCCGCCTTTTCCTCTTGTTCTCTTTTGTGGTGCTCCTGAGGCTAGTATGATCATAGCTTGTCTTGTGGCCTTAGCTTCTTTTACCTCACGATTATTAAATGCCTTGTAAGTGATATCAGTCAGTTGGGCAGTGTTCGTTCTGATGGCACCAGTCACTCTCTATAGCTTCTTATGGCTATCTAGTGTACTTTGTCCAGTAAAGGTCATATTTATCTACCAGATATTCTCAGGAGCCTGGGGATCAACATCGGTATATTTTCTGTAAGTCTGGTAAATTATTTCTATAAATTGGGAAGGATCCTCATTTGCTCCTTGCTACAACTCCTGGACTTTATTGAGGCACTTTGGCTTTTGCACCCCTTTCTGGAGGCCCTCTAGAATGCATCTTTGATAGTGTTCCAGACTAATTAGACCTCTTATGTTTGCTTCATTTGGGTCCCAGTTAGGGTCTGTACCTGGAACTGCTCCCTCAGGTGAGGGGTATCTTTGGGGTGTTCTGCATAAAGGCATTCAGACTTTTCCTTGACTTTGTCTAATACTAACCTTCTTTCATCTGCTGTTAACATAGCATTCATTAGTCTGACTATCTGCCCAGGTTGGCTTATGAGTAGCAAAAATTTCATAGAAAAGATCAACCATCTTCTGAGGATTCTCCCCATAAGGTGAGTTAGAATTCTTCCAGTTATGTAAATCCAAAGTAGAGAAAGGTTGTAAACCCAGTAATACTCTGCTTGGCCTGCAGCTTGATTTAGTCCTACCACGTATTGCCTCAGAGGGTATTGTATTGCCCAGGTTACCCCACAGCCCCCACCGAAATAAGTCCCCTGCATCATGAGAGACAGGGACATTAATTGCCCTTTTACCTCACTATATTCAGGTGATGCCAAAGGCTCAGACAAGTCATTGGGCATATCCAAGACCACTGGAGGCATTTCCTTATGAAGTTCCCGAATTTGTATGTTATGGCCCACAGGTGAAATTATGGGAACTTGGTCCTCATGTTAGTCAGACATACCCATGGCCCCCTGATTTTCTGAAAGAGGCCAGTTCAGGGAAGTTAGTAATTGTCTGGTCTCTGTCTCACTTTCTTCAATATTTTGTGAGTCAGGGTATACCTTTAAGGATCCCTGCACCATGAACTTTCTTCCTTCCTGCTTTGAATCCTTCTGATGTAACATAATAAATGCTTGTACATACAGTACTTCCTCTACCTTTCCTGACCTCTGACAGTGTAAGTCCAATTGCAATATAGTGTAGTAATTAAGACTTCCATCAAGTACCCATGCCTCACCTGATCCCAGTGGATACAGAGGCCAAGCAAGAAATGCATGATAAAGGTATCACATTCTTTATCATTGGTGAGTAGCAATATTTTTTCAAATCTGCTAATATACAACCTGCTAGGTTATCCTCTGGGATAGACTCAGTATTTCCTATAATGATGCCCTAAAGGGTTATAAACAGCAATGGTGGTAATGGGAAGTCCTCACGCTGTCTTTTGTGTCGATGGAGGCCAAGGCCTTCTTGAGTCTAGTCCTGAGGAATAAACAACACTCAGTCTCAATGGGATCTGTCCATATCTTATTCTTAAGAAGGTTGATGGATAATGTATTCTCATGTGAATAATTGTCCCAAGACAAATGAAAAACCCAAGAAGTGTCTTAAGAGCTAGGGTTTGCAAAGAAGACAAGTCTACAAGTCATTTCAATGGCAGGTGGTTAAAAAATTATCACCTGTGTAAAGAATAGTCATCCCCTATGTAATCCTAGGAATATACTCTATGAACCCAATATGCCCTATAACAAAATAAGTGAGTTAACAAGCAGTGCCATGAAGGAAAGTGTGCCTGGTGGTTGGAATCCCATTCCCCTTCACTGTTAGCAGAATGACAGATGCAACAGGCCACAAGGTACCTTAGCCTTTTCCTTAGCTAGCATGTGTTTTAAAAAGTACCTTTTTTCTTAATGCTGAGTATTAGTCCTGCAATTAGTTGTACATATAAAGTTTTTTTATTCCAGCAAGTGTTTAAAGGGTCATGTTTTGTGCCAAATTTCATGAAACTTTTTGGTCACTCTCTAAATATAATTCAGATTCCATCAAATCCATGAGGTGCCAAAAGAAAATTATCTTCTCTGCATATGACAGCAAAAATCACATTTTCCAAAGTTAACTCCAAATTGTGCTAGGCCAACAGGAAGTGAAGCAGGACATAAGTGAGATTTCTAAATTCATGTATAGTTTGACTGGAATGAGCTCCCCCTCAGAACCCATGAAGAACACAAGTTAAAGAAAGAAACAAGGGGAAGGGTTAGGCAAAGAGCGTAGGATGTTTAATGGCATTTCACTTACATAACAGATGCCTTTAGTACATTTCTGACAACAAAACAAAGGAGACTTTAATAATATAGATAGAGCAGGTGAAACAACATGAAGAAAATCAGACAGAAAAGGTTTATGTTTGAGAATCATGTAGAGGTGAGAGGAAATTGGCAATCTCTATTCTTGGATTGTATTAGGTGTTCTGGATCAAAGACGTAAGGCTTATGGAGGGAACTACTGACAGCTGTGACACCATCATCCATTTCCCTGCCTCTTATGTGGTACAGTTTTCTCCTTTGGTATTGAGAATGCCCAAAGGGTCCCAGGGCACTGGGTGTCCAGCCCTTATGTGCACCCCCTGGATGGGACATTTCTCAGGAACACTGGGAGCCCTTTCCAGCCTCCAGGCAATCTGCCTCTTGGATTCTCTCCAACACTCTGTTTCCAGGATCTGGTGTGGATTTGGATTCACTGAGCATCTGATCAAGCCCAGAGCCTCCTGGAGCTCCAGAGTCCTTTATGACTAGAATGGAAAGTTTCCTATGAGGCTCTTACATGTTGTGGGAATTAATCCCTGACATCTTTGCAAGTCCTTCAGTTACCTAAGAGAGTCCATTTGCGCAGATCAAATGGAAGAGTACTTCTTATCTTAGACCCAGACCAAGGTCTGGGTTTGTAGCGTCAGAATTTCCTAGTCTACAGGGGAGTCTTGCTGGCACCTACCCACATGTGCAACACAAATAGACTTAAACCGTGATTCGAAGACAATTAAGGAAAGGATAGTAACATTCAAAGAAGTAGAGATGTGCACCAACTGTGTTCTCAAAGTTATGACATGTCTCATTAAACAAAATATAACAAACCAGCCAGCTTTCTTAGCAAATTCAAATACAAAAAACAGGATATGCCAAAAAGTACTAACAGGTAGATTCAGCATTTCTCTGGCACCCACAAATTGGCTTTAAGAAGCCCAAATGAGAAACTGTCCCCAATCCTTGGCATACATTCTGGGTTGGCTTACCAAAAGTGCATCTGTTTTACAAGATCAGGTACCCGGTAAGACTCCTTTCTAACCAGTTTGTCTAAGGCTGGTCCTGGTTGGCAGGACCCTTCCTCAGAGTCCCTGGAGCATAAAATGGCTCCAGTAGCTGCTAAGGGCATCTCTGTCAGGAGATTCTGTTGACCAAAACTCCACGTTGTCTTGTGCCAAATGAAATGATCTGTGGAATGACATGACTGCTCTCTTGCTCACCAGTGAAACCTAAGAAGCAGGGAATTGGGAAGAAAGAGGTTTATTTCTGAATGTGGAAGTCAGGGAGACACGCCAGTAGAGATACCAAGGCCAGCTCAGCTTTTCAGATTTTACAATCTGTATTTATAAGCATAAGCATTGAGGTTTGCTATTGATTAACATCAAATTATGTGACTTACAAAGCATTCTATAAGATTACAGCTACAATTGTATTTTATCAATCATAACATTCACTGTCTGCATATTCTTGGTACCAGGAACCTGCCATTTTAGCTTATCAGTAACTCTAAGCAAAGGAGTTTTAGTAGAGCTTACTATAAAGTAAAACATTCTTCATTGTGATACATCATTAGCCAATGGGTACAACAAAACAAAAGAGTGTACTGATTATGGCTACAGGATTAATATAATTTATTTCTAACTTTAACTGTTGACCACAGCAATGAATAACAATCTATTTTACTAACTACCTGATTAAAACCATGGGGTCAGTTACTCACAGTCATAATTCTGGGGAATGCAGGCATGTGCAGGGAAGTATTTCTAAGCAACCAAACATTGTTAATGGATTAGTAGTAGAGAGTCTCTTCATCAAAACTGTGAGAAATAAATATCTGATGTTGAAGCCTCTCAGTCTGTGGTATTTTGTTAAGGCAGGCAGAGCAAATTAATACAAATACCTTGTGTCTTCTGGTAGATGTTGAAGAAGAACTGCAGCTTGGGAAAAAAAATATTCTTTTACCACCACTGTGTAATTAAGACTATTTCAAGCATTAATCACCTGGATGCTAAATGTAGAGAAAATTGTTGGTGAAGAACAGGCAATTTGCATGGTCTTAAAGTGTCTCCCCACAGATTACCTTTTAGTTCAAGGGGAAAAGTTATAATTATGTGGTGGAGAAATCAGATACCACCGTGACCAGTGATCGTAATTAACATTGCCAGTAAAGGACAGATAGACATCATGTGCTTCTGGATAGGATGCCCTCAGGAGGAGACAACAATACTCATATACTGTTTGCTGGGAATGCATAGCATGAATATCATAATGAGAAAACATCACACAAACCCCAAATGAGGAGCATTCTATTTTAAAAAGGTAAACTGTGTTTTTAAAAAATGTCATTATCATACAGAAATAACAGGCTAAAAAGATATGTCAACTAGCTATAATGTATGACTTTAGACTGGACCGTGTATGGGAAAATATCACTGGGTGTAGTAGGCAGACACTAGGATGTTCCCCAATAATCCCACTTCTTGGTATCTGCCTCTTTGTTTAATTATCTCCCCTGAATGTGGACTGGACTTATGGACTGGCTTTCAATGAATAGAACATAATAAAAATAACGAAATGTCACTTTGAAGATTAGGTTACAAAGAAATGATGGAAGCTTCCATTTGTGGGGCCTGCTCTCTCTCTTATTCTAAGTACCAACTGCCATGATGTGAGCTGCCTGATGGAGAGAACTATGTGGTGAAGAACTGAGGGAGAGCTCTGGTCAACAGTCAGTGAGGCTCTGAATCCTGCCAGCCACCAGGTAAGTGAGCAACTTCCTCAAGTTGAGCCTTCAGATGATACTACAATCCTAGCCTGCACCATGAGTGTAACCTGCTGAGAAGCCCTGAGCCAGTGGGCCCAGCTAGGCTGCACCCAGATACCTAACCTAGAGAAACTATCATAAGTGCTTATTATTTTCAATTGCTGTGTTTTGGAGTAATTTGTCATATAGCAATAGAAAACTAATATATTATATTAGTTGACAACATTAGAATTTGGACAGTACATGATATAAAATAATTGTATCCATGTTAAATAATTTACTAAAGATGATCACTTTACTCTGGATATGTAACATTGTAAAATAATATCCTTATTCCTAGGAAATATATACTGCACATTGATATATTAGGTAAAGGGATATGATGTTTGCGACTTACTCTCAAATATGCCTCTCTCTCAAATTTTATGTATTATATATATATAATGCAAGAGATATATGTAAATATAAATACATTTATAGAGAGAGAGAAGAGAAAAAAGAAAGAAAAGAGAAAGAGAAAGGGGAGGAAGAATGGTGGGGAGGGAGAGAGGGAGGGAGAGAGCGAGTTTATATAAGTACAAATGATTAAAGCAAATGAACGAAAATGTTAATGATCAGTGTATCTGGGTAAAAGATGTATGGGTGTTCTCTGTGCTGGGCTCCTGGGCTCCTGGGCTCCTGGGCTCCTGGGCTCTGTGCTATTCCTATACCTTTTCTGTGTGTTTTAAATGATTTCAAATAATCATTTTTTTAAAAGTATCAGATTATTCTGACATATCTTTAACAAGGCATTTACAAATAATGACTCCATATTTTTTAAGTTACCAATGTAAAACAACACACAACACCCCACTTTTCTCCCCTTTCTTCAAATATATCTTATAGGATTGTTTTTTAATTCTTTATAACACCACAAGAGAAGCAAAGCTCTAAACAGAATTTTGTTCCTATGACCCTCCTATATTTTGCTTATGTTTTTTCTTCAATTCTCCGGTGTCTGTTTTATAATTTTTGCTTTTAGAAGCTAACATTCTTAGCAACTTTGAAAGAGCTATCCTTTCTAGATTTTCTTTAAATAACAGCCTTATTAAGATACAATTAATATACCATAAAATTCACCCCTTTATATGTACAATTCAGTGATTTATTTTAGTATATTCACCAAGTTGTACAACCATCGTCACTATCTAATTTTGAAACATTTTCATAAGCCCCTCCCAAAACCCCATCTGTATCTATTAAGCAGTCACTTCCCATTCCCCACCCTCTTCAGCCCATAGAAACTGATAATCTGCTTTCTGCCTCTAAGGACTTGTCTATTCTGTATGTTTTATATAAATAGAATCATATAATCTGTCACCATTTGAGTATGGCTTCTTTTACTTAGCATAATACTTTCAGAGTTCATCCAAGTTACAGCTTGTATCAGTGGTTAATTTCTTTTTATTGTGAATAATATTTCATTGTAAGGGTATAACCATTTGTTGCTCTATTTAAGTTGATAGACATTTAAGTTGTTTCCACATTTTGGTTGCTATGAATAATGCCCCTATGAGTATTAGGGTACAAGTTTTTGTGTGGACATTGAGTATATATCTATGAGTGAAATTGCTGGATCATATGGTAACTCTGTATTCAATGTTTTGAAATTTTTGCCAGACTTTTGTATGCTTTTAGGCTATGTTATTTTTTTTCTAGACATGCCTTAGCTCATCTTACAGCATTGCTGTCTTGTGTATGTTTCTTTGCCCAAATTTCTCTTTGTGGATTTACAGTAGGCATGCTTCCTCATGAATTAAAGCAGTTTATGAGCAAAGACCCCACAGGCACAAGCTAAGTCCTTTCTCACCAATGAATCCCATTGCAGCCTACCCTTGTTTTTCCTTAAAATGACTATTTAGACTGTTTGCAAACCATTCTGGAACCTACATTTCCTGTTTAGGATTACATTTTAAGTATTTCTAGTGCATGTCTTTCATTTTTCACAAAACCCTGGGCTCCTGGAAAGTAAAGTCCATGCATTATTTTCCTTTCACGTCTTTTACCGCACTTAGCCAAGTATGTGAGTTAATTAGATGCTAAATGCTAAGTAGGGACTATATGTTATACTTTAATGTCTTTTACAGCACTTAACTGAGTGTGGGGCACATAGAAGATATTTATTTAATGGGAAATAAATGGATTTTTAAGCCCCTAAGATTTTACCCTAAAATTATTTATAATTTTGAATTTCTTAGCATGACTCCCGTTTGACAAATATAATTATGGCAACCAGCATGTTCCCTCCCCCAGTACCCAGAAAAAAATGTTCATTTCTCTATAAAGATGGCACCAACATATTCGATACCAGTCTTCTAGTGTTGGTGGAGAAAAGAGAGAAAAATAGGCAAGGCATTTTCCTCTTTTCTCCTGCTCTGTAGCAACTTCTTTGGGCTACATCTGCCTCATCTTTTTTCAACTTTTTCTCATGGTACTATTTCTCAGCAATGTGGTCACAATTTTGCTAGGCAGTCAAGGAAGAGGAGAGAAAAACTATGAATAAAGGTTGTATTCTGGATACTTGAAAACATGGACTCAGCTCTAAAACATCATGTCCAGATGGGCTCTCACATAATTTCTCTTCCACCTTTTCAAACTAAGACATCTTGTCTTTAAATCTAGAAATGTGAAATCTAGAAAAATCGGTGAATCTGAAAAATTCTTTGTTCTGCAACATATTTGGGAAATGGTGCATCCTAGTGAATGATTATTCTGATTAGTCAGGACTTACTACACACACAATACTTGGCTTATCGTTTTTTAAAGAACTAGGGTATACTAAGATACTCAGCACCACAGCTCCCCTGACATAATTTAAGATTGTTTTGAGATTCGGAAGGTATTTTGGAATTTTTGTGACTTTTAATCATTTCACTACATATATGCAACAGTGCCAGAGAATAGAGCCTTGTGGAGAGAGGAATTCCAGATCACCGAAGGATTCCCATATTCAAACAGGATGCCCATTGTATATCCCTTGCTCATCACAAAATGACAGCGACTAAGTGAAATCAGAAAGTGGAAAAGAGACTCTGCTTTTACAGTCTTCATCTTTAAAAGCCTTTTTTTCCCGTTTTTCCTCAGAGTACCCAGTTCCTCAGCACTCTGTGTGACAAGATTTCTTCCTATGAAAAATACAAGAGAAGTGAACCTTGGTTTGTTCATTGAAACTAAATACCGTGAAACAGTATAAGAGTTTTTTCTGGATTTTATATTTACGTTCACAGAATTATCCTTCACGTTCACCTTTGCTAAGACATTTCCATTTGACTCATTCATTTCTCTTTAGAATTGTGTGACATCCTGTCAAGTTTCAACTGCACTTCCTTAGTCTAACAAAGTCTATTATCAAGAAAGGTTTGTTTTAAGGATTCTTCCCCAGTGGGATAATTGTTTAGACAGAGGTTGTCCGTGAGTGTCTCCTCAAAAAATTTGAAACATAATGACTATTAAGAGCTTGAACACTGTCTTTAATCTGTCTTTAATCACTAAACTTTTTTTGTTTCTTTTGCACATACATACTGTTTACATGTCAGTATTTTTTAAATTAATTTTTCAGGGGACTATTAGGATGTATTTATTGCCATTGAAGAACTCACATAGTCACATTCTCAAATTAATTTAGCTATTGAACTCATTAGGCAACTGGAATATTTAGACCAGCTTTACAAACCTGTCTGCATGGCTTGTTCCTTTGCTTCATTCAAATCTCTGTTGAAATGTCACTTCCTCTGAAAGCCCTCCTTTGACTTCCCTCTCTAAACAAGTTATCCTCATCATGCTTTATTCTCTTATCCTTCTTGATTATTCTTTGCAGCACTTATCCCTATCTAATAGCATACTGCATTATTATTTAATTTATTAAATATATTATCTGATTTATTAATTTATTTGTTATCTTCATCTCCAAGACCAAAGTTTACTAAAATAGAGACTTAATTCACTGCTTGTTGCCAAGCCCTGGAGCCTAGCACGTAGCAGATGCTCAATGAATATTTGTTGAATGAGGCTAGGTGGGGTGGCTCACACTTGTAATCCCAGTGCTTTGGTAGGCCAAGGTAGGAGAATCACTTGAGCCTAGGAGTTCTAGACAAGCATGAACAACATAGCAAGTCCTCATCTCTATGAAAAAAGAAAAAAAGATTAAAAAAATTAGCCAGGTGTGGTGGCACAAGCCTATAGTACTAGCTACTAGGAAGGCTGAGCCATGATTAGGCCACTGCATTCCAGCTGGGCTACAGAGTAAAACCCTGACTCAAAACAAAAATATATTGACTGAATGAATAATTATTTGAGATTTATTAATAATGTAAAATTAAACTAAATTTCAGAAATTGATAGTTGACATTAGAGACAGCAATTTGTTTGTTGAACACCACAATGTTTAATTAATAATAATGTGCTGGCTAGTAGAAAGAGTGTGAGAAACAGGCTGAGTCCTCAAGGCACTAAAAACTAATATACGGCATATGATAGGTACATGTGATCAATGGCAAAACCAGAAACCATTGTACGAGTACCACAAGGAACTCACTGGTGAGCTACACACAATATAAGAGTTTAGAGGAAGACTTCTTTTTTTTTTTTTTAAAGAACTGAAGTGGTCAGAAAAGGTTTCCTGGAGGCAGGGTTTGAATGGCATCCTGAAGGAAGGTGCAAAAGCTAGCCAAAAGTGAATTTATATGAACAGTCCACTTAGGACTATGTACACTTCTGGTACCAATTACAAGTTCAAGAGGTTCTCATAACCACCTTCAGTTTTGATAACTCACTAGGAAGACTCATAGAAGGCACTGGTTATAGTTTATTACAAGGAAAGAATGCCACCAAAGGAAGAAGCCTATTGGGAAGAGTCAAGGAACAGCACCCAAAGCAGAGCTTCTAGTCATTCTCTCCCCATGGAGTAAGGAAAGTGTTGTTTTCTTAGCATCCATGTGCAACAGTATGCATGGAATATTGCCAACTAGAGCAGTTCACCAAGACTTGAGACCCACAGTCCTCACTGGGGTTCCATCACATAGGCACAGTTAACTGTCCTCAGAGCATTTCTCAATTTTCAGCCCCTCAGGAAGTCAACCTGATACTGCATTGTTGCTGTGGTTCAAAACTCCAACCCTAAATCACATTTTTGCAATTTGGCTGACCCAAGACACCTAGGCAAACAAAAACTCTCCTATTAGGTATGGAACTCCAAGGGCTTAGAGATTGTATCTGGGCTGGGTTAAATTCTTTACTAACAGGAAGAGAGTTTAGAGAAACCTATCATCAGAGCAATAGTGAATCACCTAATAATAGATGATCTATAAGCCTGGGACAATATTGTTCCAAGAAAAGTAAGAGTTTGTCAGTTTTGCAGATCAGTTTAAGAAAAATACTTGCTTTTGCGAAATGGAGGTAGATATTCAGAATGAGCATGTATGGACAGGTCATATTGTTTAAATTTTCTAAATAATTTTTCTAATTCTCTTAATGCTGTCTAAAAGATTTAGTAAATGGGAATACTTCATTGACCAGACTTTTTAATTTTGTAATCGAATGTAGTTTTCTTGGTTTCTCAGACAAGTCAAGCACTAATCCAGAAATGAATCCTGTGGTTATTATCTATTGCTGTGTAACAAACCAACATTGAATGGCTTAAAACAACTATCTTATTTTCTCATGATTCTGCAGGCTGGTGCTTTGGGCTGGGCTCAGGTAGATGGTTCTTCTGCTACTTTAGCCTGGAGTCACTCATGCTGCTACAGACATCTGGTGGCTTGACAGGGGCTGGGTGGTATGAGATAGCCTTACTGACATGGCTGGTGGTTGTAGGCATAAGTCAGGGTACCTTGGTTCTCCTTCATGGGAGAAGAGGGTGAGAGAAGAAACTACAGGCCTCTTAAAGCCAAGACAAAGAAATCTCGTAATTTTACTTCCAATGCATCTTACTGGCCAAAGCAGTCCTTCAAAACCAACCTATATTCACTTGTAGGGGAAATCGACTCTGTTGCTTGATGGAAGTAGCTGCAAAGGATTTGTGACTATTTCAAAAACATCACAAATCCTAATCACAATGTTTTTAAAAAATCTCTAATACAGTTTTGTCAGTAGATGGTTAGGTCTTAGCTTCCCCAAAGAAAGAAGAGTTTTATGCTTCTTAAGTAGAAAACGGCATTGGTTGGACTTCTCTATGTTGATGTTTAAAACCTTTCCGAAAGCATTTGAATGACTGGTCAATTTATAGTGGTACTTTCTGAATTGCTACTAATTGGTAAAGGATTTTTTTCCTTTTGTTTTTGGTCTTTTGCTCAGAGACCTTCTATGGTAGAGAAACTTGCAACTTTTAGATCTATAAAGTGAGTCCTCAGTCTGACCACAATTAACACTTCCTCCTTCAGAGCTTGGAGATGGGGCTTCCCTGGAATGCTGAACACCTGTGGGAAGGCCACTACCCTTGAGAAAAGGTTTCTGAAAGTCATTCTCTTCTCTGTGGGTAAGACTTCCTGGAAACAACTGGAGCCACTCTACAGAGGATAATAGATGTTGCAGCTGGGCTGTCAGAGGAGTTTAATTCCGAAGGATAGAGCATTGATTTGAAAATGAAATGGATGGGGGCATCAAGTAGTTAAATCTGGCACTGGGTTGTGCTATAGCATTTACCAAAGCTTTGTGCACTGTGTTTTCTCCTAGTGCTGTGGGACTTGCGTTTCTGGGGAAGCAAAAATTAATCACTTACAGAGAAGAACTAAAATTTCAAGTAGTATAAGTTGTCCTCAGTGATCTTTATCAATGCAGACCTGAGTCTTATAGCAAAATGCTTTATTCCCTCTGTGGTTATTAAAATTTCATTTCTCCAAATGACACTTTCCTGTCCAGGCTCTCCTGGGGAATCAGCTGTATTTGCTTTCATGGTCAGTAGTCAGCTGGATGGCTGTGTTTTCTGATTTCTACTTATTCAGATTTTTCTCTCCTGCTATCTGAAAGCAGGGCACATCATTGGAGCAATCTGCCTTGGTGCAGACAAAGTGATTATTAGGAATGTAGAGGAACCACCCTGCTCATATCAGCAGTAAAATATTTTCAAAAAATTGACCTTGGAGTTTCTGCCAGATGGAAACCATGGTAACCATGCTTAGCCCTAGAAAATTATTTCTCCTTACAGCATCCCTGTCAATCAGTGCATGCTTCTTTCAACTTCCAAAGCTATGATCCTTAAAAAGGATATGCCAGCTAAGGTCTATTATTCTAATATGTCGATGACTGTGTTTGGGACCCAGGGAGGGATCAGCCTTTCATGCTCCAACCCAGAGTCCCTAGGCAAATACCAAAAGCTAGTGTTTATATGGGACTTAACATTCACCAAGCACCTTTTTAAAAAAAGCATTTTACACACACTGTATTAGCTCATGTAATGCTTACAACCTCATGAAAGGGGTACTATTATCTTCATCGTACATGTGAGAAAACAAGGCACACAGATGAAAACATTTGCATGAGATCAAAGAGGCAGGCTTTCCAACCCAGGCAGTCTGCTCTGGAATCCATGTGAAAACCCAGGATTGCTTCTCCTTAAAGAGAGTAGCAGCTTTCTGGATTAAGGGAAGATTGCAATCCTTTGCCAATGAGCTTTGCCCCTTGGATTATGTCACTCCCTCCTACCTCATTGTCCTGGCTTATTAAGGCCCTTGAATTCATCAGGGTCTAACCAGAAAAAGAGAAAACACTTCAAGTATCTATAAAAGAGGGAATTTATTACAGGGCATTAATTACCCAGGTGATAAAGGAGTTGAGCGTCAAATATGGGAATTACAAGATAACCTAAAACCAGCAACAGCAGGCTGGAGAGCCAGAGGAAAGGAGTCATGTTTCAGGAGCCCAGTGGTTGACATCACCCAACAAAACCTGGAACCACAGTAATATCTGTGAAGGCAGCAGGAGCCACAGAAGAGTCTCTTAAGTCTCTCTTCTTTCCAGTTTATTCTCCCCACCAATGACAGGTCTTTCTAAACGCCTATCTAATCCTGTCACATACTAATGTCCTAGTGTACAAACATCTGATGCTTTTCCTGCACCACTAGAGAGCTCCTTAGGCTACAGCATCTATGAGCTACAAGATGACTTCCAAACATGCAATGATTTTTCACTCTTTGTCTTGGATTCATCTGCCCACTGAGTCTTGAATGCTGAACCAGTCAGGGTCCCAATTGGAAAGAGGCAGCACACTCAACTGATGCCCAAAGGGATTTATGTATAAAAGGAAGCTTGCACAGGAAGGGGAAGTGCCGGGTAGAAGAACCTCAAGGGCTGATTTCCACAGAGGAAACATTGCCACTTGTATGCCAGAAAAGATTAGAAGAGAGACTATTGGGGCTTGAGAGGAGCTGTGGGTTTTGGTTTAACTTTAGACTGAGAAACAACCAGTCTGAAGCAACTTCTCAGGAATGAATCCAGGGGAATAAAATACCCTGACCTTACTCTCCTTTTTCTCCAAGTGCCTGCTGGAGTTACTGGTCATAACTTAAAGCCAAAGGGCCCAAGAACCTGTTGATATGGTTCATCCAAGTCAGCATCCCCCAACACCTGAGAAAGCAGAGGTAAGAAGGATGGGACCGGGAAAGTAACAGAGGATGTCTGGCAAAAATGCCTTTTTCCTGACATTTCTGCTGCACATTTCTACCATCCGTTTTGGAAAACAAGCCCATATGTTGCCTCTTAGTGATACCTCCAGCTCTCCCAAGATTAAATAGTTTCTCATGGCCTCTCATAGTCTTTCCCACCTCTTGTGTCTGCTTTACAGATAGTGCTTACTCGGTGCATGTGAGTCTCCCTGTTAGATAAGAAATCCCTTGAGCACATATATTATCTCTATTTATATTCACAATAACTTCACCCAATGCTACAGTATTTTTTTGCATTCAAAAAATTTGTGGTTGAAGAAATGAGTAAATGAATGAACCGTCTATGATAACATGTTCTACACAGATGACACCTTCCATTAGCTCTGGGAACAGGGCATCTTCTTTCACACAGAGATGTTGCAGCTTTATACAGGTTTTTATGCATTAATTAAAAACAAATTTTAAAGAACCTACCAACTAAATTTTCTTCTAGGTAAATTCATCCCAACTTGATTAACTGTGAGCATTATCCACAATGGGCAATTATATTTACAAAAAAAGCCTCCAATAAAAACTCCAATTTATACCCCTCATTTTCCTAAGGAGATGCCAATGTTCCAAGACAATATTTCATGTCACATCTCTTCTAGAAGTCTAAGCAACTGGAATTTGTAGAGTTATATAATATGATTCTCATGAACAATCTAGAATTTTTTTTTAACAAAGCTGTGAATTCAGTTCTAGTATAGATACTTGTTCAAAGTTATTTTTTATTAGATTTAGAATTAAGTATCAGTAAGCCAGAAAATTAGGAGCAAGGGGGTTGAGGCCACATAGCAAACCGAAGATCTTTTCTGAAGAAGGAGATTCTAAGAATCTGAGTTCTCTTACTGCCTACGCCTCAAATAAAAACTGTTCTTTCCTTTTCTCTGGAAAAGGAAAGTCTGGTTAAGACTGTTCACTAATGAGACAAAATTATGACTTAAAACCCAATGTGAGACAAGTGGCTTTGTTTTTATAGATTAGAAATGTCTGAACTAGAAGGGGTCTTAGAGGTCATCTAACTCAATTCCTTCATTTTATAAATTGGAAAAAAAAAAAGCAAACTAAAATGAAATTTAGAAGTGTTAGTGACTAACTCCCCATCATAATTATGTGTGCAGACTGCTTTTAACCCTGGATCATCACATACCCTGACACTTTTGGAGGAAAGACATTTTGAAGCACATTCTCTAATGATGTGCATCAGATGTTTCAATGTTCAGTAAGAAGGATAGCACATTGCTCTGGGGAAAGATTTTAAGGCCCTACATACAATGGGAAGATGTAGCTAAAGCAAGATCCTGACCATGTTAATATCCATTTGACTCTCTTACATCTTGGTTCTATGGTCTGTCTGCTAATAAAGGGGCTCATAGTTCCCACATATTGTTTTGCTTTAATGCTTTGAGAGTTCGATAATATGTAATGACAAAGAAACATGTGCTGCTATGGCTGTATCCTCTGACAGTGCACTGGGTTGAAAAAATGCTCAACCATCAGTGAGACTCCCACTTCTTGCACCTGATGACAACTCCCAGGAGCACCTGTCTGCTGATGGGTCCTAAAATCCACATATAATACCTTAACTGTATTTTAGCTACATGGGGGCATGGTGAGGCACTTTGTGTATCACTTATTTTGATCAAAATCTTTTGCCTAAGGTGATTTTAACAAGAGAGAGAGAGAAGAGAGGATAAGAAGAGAATGAGAGAGAGAGAGGGGGGGGAGAGAGATATCATATAGGTGATCAGGGAGGGAGAGGGGAATGCAAACTAGGTATTTTACTGTCCTGGTTCTGTCAGCTCTGTAATTTTAAGAATTTTTATTTAAACCATTTGTGCCTCCTCCCTACCTATACAACGAGACAGGTTGGGTGAGGTAAACTTTAAACCTTTTCTTATTTTTAACAATTCATGTTCTTCTTTTAGAAAAGAGAAGCAGCAATAAGCCAGACTCTTTCATAGGTTGCAATGATGACCCAGAGGAGGAAAACACCTTGACTCGTTTCCATTTTACTAACGAGAACTGCAGCTGTTCTGCAGTCCTTCTCTATCTCTCTCAACCAAATACTATATACATGTTAAATTATTTTTGTTATTATTTTAAGGGTATCTTCACAATAGAGTAGTGACTTGGACAACAATGGGAGCTTACCACATGATAGAAGGAAACCAGGGGTGGGCAACATGAAGGGAAGAAACCCTTGGCTCTATAGACTCCCGTGTCTACAAAACATGCTTCAAAAAATAAATGTCAAGTACCATATTTTCGGCTGCTTTGCCTCATACATTATCTGGCTCACCATGCAGTTTTTAGCAATTGAAATTAGTTGGCCTTTTCTGTGGAATACCTACATTTCCATATCTCTTATCTTGGCAGTCCTGAGGTTCTTCTGGTGAGCAGAACTAGGTATCTCCCCACACCCCTCATAACTGTATCCACTCATATCCATGGAAACTTCTGGTCTTTGGGTAAGAGAAAGGAGACATTTTGAAGTAGAGGTACTTGGGGAGGAAAGAGGAGCAGGACAAGGACTATAGGGAAGAAGACTATGCCATAGGCCTTTCTACGACTGTCCATACCTGTCATCACCTCATGGGAGAAAGGGACTTGAAAAGGCTTATAAAGATTCCATGAAACTCTATACACAAGCGCTGCTATATTGGGACGTGGAGTCAAGTGTAATGCAGAGTTGAAGAAAGGGATATTTTGCCCGCTTCTCTCAGGATTCTGCTCCTTTGGTATCCTAAGTGTATGGGAAGCCTATCACAGAAGATTCACGTCAGGCACACAGGCAGCTACAAGGCACCTTCATGAGCCCAGCAGAGAAGAACATGGGCACATTTGCCCCAGGGGCCATGGAGATAGCACCAATGTGTGGGTTCTGCCCCAAGACTGAGCTGCTACTGTTAAACAGATCTAGGCTCAGAGCTACTAAAAATTGGCAACTAATGTGACTGCATCTATATACATAAGCAGGTTAGTGCTCACCAAATATCCTACAAACCAGGTTAGTGCGATGTGCCACTTTCGTGACCAGTGTTAAGGGGGAGGGTGTCCTTCCTCCACCTCTATCTTCCCTTTCTGTGGGAAACCTTAGAGGTCATGCATTACAGACCTAAGCTAGCCTATGGGGGAGGTTGCCCTGCTTGAATCACATGAGATATGAACCTGAACATTTAAAAAATATTTTTAAATAGTAATTTTGGTTTTTAACCCAATCATCAAGTGTGTGTCTGCATTTGAGTAGGTTCAGTTGGTATGAAGAAGGTGAGGGCAATAAACAGATTATTTTTACTTCTGAAAGGCCTATGTGTGTATGTATGTTTGTGTATGTGTGTATATACATATGTACATATACATCTATTTATGTGTGTGTATGTATATTGTGTGTGTTCTTTATTGTTCAAAATGAGCTTCATGTTTTGTGCCATCTTATTTTACCTATGGGTCCAGCGTGCTGAGTGCAGAAAGGGTCTTGCTCCTCTACCTATAACCCACTGTCCTACCACAGTGATAGCCTTTCACGTGTTTAAGAAGTGAATAAATAATTCACTGTGGTTCTTCTCACACTGAATATGTGTGTGGTCTGCCTCTGTGTCATGCCCCTGGACGGCATTTATGGGCCATATCAGCACTTGTAGCTCTGCTTTTTCGTCTCCTAAAAATTCTAATGTGCTTTTGCTCAAATTGGCTTAAGGCCAGCTAAGCCAGTCCACTATTGTCCCTCTTCAGCTGTCTTCAGCCATGGCCATTCGTCATGTGACTTTGTGTTCTACTTCAGTGCATCCTTGCACTATCCATTTGCCCCTTTGGCTTGGCAGTAGCTGGTGGTATTTCATCAATTAAATGTAGCAGGGCTTTACACTGCACTTTTCCCCCTCTGAGTCACCCTCCATGAAAGAAGGGATGAATCAGAGATGACAACACAGTTTCAGGCCGTAGCTGGCTGGCACAGAACAAAGGGACCATGCCATACTTTAGGGAGGTCTCTCTTGCCTGGTTACTTGGCTCCTTGGGGACAGGCTGTTTCTTGTTTCTAAGTCAGTGACAGTTATTTTTGTTAAACTAGAGGTGTTCTGTTCAGTCCCTGGTGGCAAGAAATCAATGAATCTCAAGATTTGGGGCAGGCTCTAGGGCTTGCCACATCAGAGGAAAACACTGATTAAGGATTAATGTGATCTGGGGAACACCCATGTCCAAACAATGGCATTGACACAGTGCCAATGTGTGGCTGGGTTAACACAGCAGCATTCTGGGATCCACTGAAAACTGGGGCTCTTTGATTTGTAACCTTTGAAGGTGGGGGAAAGGACTTGCTGGAAAGTCTTGATTCAAGCTGTGGTGGTAGTAATAGGTTCAGGATCAAATGACCACTTCATCTTCAAAGACTCCTGAGGCCTCACAGCACTGAAGGATACTACGGTAGAAAGTGTTATTTTAATACTCATTGATCAAGGGCTCCAGTGACTTGTTCTCAGTGCCTTGTGCCAAGTGGATACTGGACCTATCTTCTCTGTACAGACCCCCGAACTGTCCTTGTTGGAGAAACTCCAACACAGTTTATCAGGAATTGTCCTGGGACTTAATGGAGAAGTTTTCCTATCAGATATAGTCATGCCTGTAGAGACCCTGGATTACATGAATTCAAACATCTGTCAGTCATACCAGAGATGTGAGCTCACATATCATATGTCCTCTCTTCTTCCTTTCAGATGTTCTTGAGGTGATGTCAGATGCACTGGAGATGCTTGCTTTCCTCTCTGACTTTGAAGTGTCAGAAAATGGTTGTGAAGTGGCATCCTTCTCTAGAGGAAACGCACAGTAACCTCTGAGGCCTGTGTTTAGGTCATGGTTGGCTCAAGCTCCTCTTTCTCCAGGATGCCCTCTCATTCTGAGGAGGTACGTCCAGGCCTTCACCAGATTATATTATTGACATAACATTCTTCAGATAAGTGGCCCTCATCCTTTGGAGAAGTCTCCTAGTGCTTTTGAAACTCCTGATATTGTGCCAGGAGGAAAACATCAGATAGATGCTCATGACTATTAACATCCCTCTTTGATCACCTGCTAATCTCCTCCCTCAGCTCCGGACTGTCTGTGGACTTCAAAGAACAAGAAATAGTAAACACTGGGATCTGGTAATCCTAACCCTCATGCACCAGGAAGAATTTGGAACAGATTTGAGAAATGTTCTTTCTCCCTCTTTTTCTAATTTCATTACTTTGGGAAAGCAACTTTATTCCCTTGGCTTTCACCCTGTTTTCTATCTGAAAAATGAGTGGGTTAGGCTGGATACCAAGTATCTTTCCAATTCTAAACAATCTTAGCATTTTCTTCTGTGCATTATTAATCGGTTGTCACAGTCTGCAATATTTGCAGTGTTCTTAAGACAAATAACGAAAACTGAAATTGTCTTCAGGACTCTTCCTTTTTTTTTTTTTTGAATAGGAGTCTCACTCTGTCACCCAGGCTGGAGTGCAGTGGCATGCTCATGGCCACCGCAGCCTTGACCTGCTGGGCTCAGGTGATCCTTCTCCCTCAGCCTTCTAAGCTGGAACCACAGGTGCATATCACCACACCTGGCTAATTTTTTTGATTTATTGTAGAGACAAGGTCTTGCCAAGTTGCCCAGGCTGGTCTTGAACGCTTGGGCTCAGGCAATCCTCTTGCCTCTGCTTCCCAGAGTGCTGGGATTACAGGCGTGAGCTATTGGGCCCAGCTGTACTCTTCCATTTAAAAAGCTCGTTTGTATGAGTTATATCATTTGATCTTCTCCCAAAGTTGTGTAAAGGAGGTTGGGTAGGTTTTACTTACAGATGGTGAAAATGAGGTTCAGAGAAGGTAAATATCTGGCCTCTGATCTGCCTTTACAAGCAGAGTAAGGACAGGAATCAAGCGATCAGATGGCAAAGCTGGAACTGGCTCTTTTCTCTGCAGCTGCCTCTCAGTTAACAGAGGCTACCTCTGTCAATCACATCCATTCCTTGACTTTGTGGGAGAGCTTTGCAACCTACTCCATCGTTTTACACATGAGCTATAACTTGATTGCGAAGAGTCTGGAAAATTATAAAAGGGCTGCTAATATATTCCATAGCATAAATTCACTGTACAGGCTGTCAATCCCGCATTGCATACTCCATGCCAGCTCTTTTTGGTCTTGTTAGGAGAGGTGGGGAGGGAGGTGGGGGAAAGATCTCAAGCTATCATCTTATTCCCTCCCCGTAGCAACTCCCTGCAGCCTCCTGGGCTTTCCTTTTAAAAACAAAATCATCCACAAGGCAGAAGCAGTTTGTCATCTTAAGACCTTTGGAAGAATTGCTTGGAAAATGAACTTTGACAGCTCGGCAGGCACACTCGTGCAACAGGCTGCTGCACTGTTCTTCTCCATCAACCTTGCTTTCTTCCAGAACAAAGCCTCGACAGTTGGAGGAAGAGGGGCTTGAGCCAACATAAATAACCACAACCTACGCACAGGCCTCAGAGGTTACTCTAGGTTTCTCAGTGCACAGCCACTTAGAGAGGGATACTTAGGGAAGAGGGGAGGAAGGTGGTTACACAAGGGCATGGATAAAAGTTAGACATCAGGTGGTTGAACATACAGAGAACTGCCCTAGGCTCAGGCTCTTGAAACAGGGTGTAAGGTTTTTGTTCCCAGGCACACTTGTTAAATGGAAAATAGTCTAAAATGTCATCAGGTCCCAAGTGGATTAAGCGCAAAACTAGACTCTGAAGTCAGCACCAAGAGTGCTATTCTGCAAAAGAGACCTGGGAACTGCACACAGCTCTGCCATGAAATTTACTTTCCTCCCTCTCATCTGTAAAAGGAGGGTTTTCAACTAGCATCAACCAGCAACTATATGGCACTAACTCTGTGCCCTCCACTGTGCCAGACACTGATGATACAGAGAAGGTCGAGAAATAGCAAACACATTTGCCAGTGAACTAATTTCTGCCTTTGTTATTATTATTTTGTTAGTATTGTCATGCATTTTGATTCTATATCTGTTTTAAGCTCCACTATCATTATTTATTATTTTATGCAGTCTATCTTAATGTAAAATTATCTGTATATCTTTTTTTTCCAGACAGCATCTTGCTCTGTCACCCAGGCTAGAGCTCAGTGGCACAATCATAACTCATTGCAGCCTCAACTCCTGAGCTCAAGCAACCCTCTCACCTCAGTCTCTCCAACAGCTGGGATTACAGGCACACACCACCAAGCCAGCTAATTCTTGTTGTTGTTGTTTGTTGTGGAGACAGGGTCTTACTATGTTGCCCAAGTTGGTCTCGAACTCCAGGCCTCAAGTGATCTTCCCACCTTGAACTTCCAAATTGGTAGGGTTATTTGGAAGTTTGACTGTGATGTGTCTAGGTGTGGTTTTCTTTATTTGAGCCTGCTTATTATAGAACTGCTTGACTTTCTCAAAAATTTGTACAATTACCAAACATTTTCTTTTCAAATATTGCCTCTTTCCCATTCTTTTACCTCCTTCTGGTATTTCAATTCCAGTATGTCAGACTTGTTCCTTGTGTTTTGTCTCCTGTTCCTTTCTATATTCTACAATCGTTTTTTATCTCTGATTTAGCTTGGATATATACTGCTAATTTTTAATGAAGTAACCTTTAGCAATGTCAATCATCTGTTAAATTAACTTACTGAGAACTTAATATCATTTGTATAGTTCTCATTTGATTACTTTAAAAAATAGATTCTAGTTTTTGGTAAAATTCCCCATCTTGTTATCTGTTTTCCTGATAGTCAAGCCAATGTTTGATAACTCCTATATCTAACTCACCTATTTTTTTTTTTAGGTTTTTACCTCTTTGTCCTCTTCCTATTCCTAGAAAATTGCTTGCTAAACATTTGTATAGGGAAAATTGGAGAGGCTCGGCATAATGTTATCTTCTTCCAGAGAGAATTTACCCCATTTTCTGGCAAGCAGCTAGATTAGGGACAGTTCACCTCAATCTAATTAGGAACTAGGCAAATCTTAGGTTACTTCTGATTTTGCCTACTTCTAGGGTGCACAGCAGGAATCCTATAAGCTGCAGAACCTTCAGGGTTCTCAGATGAGATCCTGGACTCTGATTTTTGTCTATTAGGGACTAAGAGACAGCTAAAAAATCCATTCTGGTTTTCAGATAGTATTAACTCGGCTTTGAAGCCTTTCATCTATCAAATGCTGTGAGTGGGAAACCATCTCCAGGTGTTAGGCTCACTTCTCTCCATGTCCCTTCTTTCAGAGCTCTGGACTACACAAGTCTTGGATGCATTGGCAGCCAAAGACTTGAATTTTTTTTTCTTCTAGTTTCAGAAGACTGCCAGAAGTTCAGCTAGCTCCTCTACCTTTGAGATGCCACCCTTTGCTTAGCTTCTTAACCATGAAAAAAACCATATCCCAGACTGCATATATGTTGAGGTGAAAAGCACAGTGTAGAATGTTGGGGGGTCTTATTAGTGAACTCCCTTTTATCTTGGGGTTTTGGCCCCTCAAGTCTTGAGTTTCTTGGCTATTCTCCGATGCTTTCAAGCAGATGGATATTTTTATTTATTTTTTTTTTAAGTTTTTAGAATAATTTCTTTTCTTTTTTTTTTTTTTGAGTTGGAGTCTCTGTCACCCAGACTGGAGTGCAGTGGCCTCTCCCGGTCACTGCAGCCTCGACCCGTTGGGCTCCGGTGATCCTTCTACCTCAGCCTGCCAAGTAGCCTTAACTGCAGGCGCGCGCTACCACACCCGGCTAATTTTTTAATTTACTGTAGAGATGAGGTCTCACCAAGTTGCCCAGGAGGGTCTCGAACTCTCGGGCTCAGGCAATCCACTCACCTCGGCCTCCCAAAGCACTGGGATTATAGGTTGAGCCACCGAGCCCGGCCTATAATTTCTTTTTTTTTAATTTTATTTTAAAAATCTGAGGCCAGTGGATATTTTTAGTATCATCATTTTTTTTTTTCTTTTTGAGTTGGAGTCTCACTCTGTCACCCAGGCTGGAGTGCAGTGGCACACTCACTCATGGCCACCCCAGCATTGACCTGCTGGATTCTGGCAATCCTTTTGTCTCAGCCTTCCAGGTAGCTGGAACTACAGGCACGTGTTACCATGCCCTGCTAATTTTTGATTATTGTAGAGACAAGGTCTTTCCAAGTTGCCCAGGTTGGTCTCGAACCCGCAGGTATAGGCAATCTACTCACCTCGCCTCCCAAAATGTGAGGATTACAGGCTGAGCCACTGAGTCCAGCCTACCACTTTTCCTAATCATTGACTTACTACAAGCTACTTCCTAGTAGGAAAACAAAAGGCAAAGCAGCACATAAAATTTTCCAAAATTAATAGAGTATCAGGAGTGTGAGAGATTGTGAGAAGCAGGCATTTCAGTAAACTTTTCTGATTTAAAGATAATGCATTTGATTAATGCATTCCAATATCCAGTCCTATTTTTTCCTTAAAACCTGAAGCAAGATTTTGAAGAAAAGGAGATCATTAAGCAAAGTCATATAAATTGTAAGCCAAGGGAAGTATATATGCACACAAATAAATCCTTGCCATTCATTTTCCCAAGAAATATTTATCAAGGTCTTACTGTATGCCATCCACTGAGACAGGTGCTACTGATGGAACAACAAACTCTTTGAAACTCATAAGACGTGGAGGAATACAGAGATAAGCAGAACACAATAATATGTTATGATAAAGTACATAAGACAAGGATCTGTTTGGTTGAAGCAGTAGGTCTAGGTAGAAAAAAATACAAATAAAAAGAGAAATAAGGTTGATAAAGGGTTGGAGAGAGCAAGATAGCAAGAAATGATGTGGGGGGTAGAGAAAATAAGTGGTAGGAGATGATGCCTGGAGGACTGGTTTGATTTGCACAGCAGACAGTAGAGTGTCACTCTGTGTTGAGTTGAAGAGTGTAATAGTGTCATTAGATTGTAGTAGGATTTTGGGATGGACTGGAGACCACACTAGGAAACCAGATGTTCAGAGCCCTTTGGAATATCAGAATACAGCAAAGGCCCATCCCATATCAGAACCTCCCTTACCTAGCTCTGATGAATATTTTGGGTCCTATTCTATTTTAAAATGATGCTAAAACATCCAGAAACAACTAGGCCTCTGGTCGATCCCACTAGAGCCAATTGTGAACTTTCTAGTCTTTTGCTCTTCTTTCGATTCCAGTCTTTTCTATTCCTTTCTGTTTTTCGCTGTCCTGACTTCTTCATTCCCATTCCTCCTGTATTTTCACTTTTTTCTTTAGATGCATTATCATTTGAGTAGTTGGGAAACCTCCAAGAAAACAAATTCTAGTAAACCTCTTGTTGCTCCTGGATCTTTACAAATGACACAGGCATGTGAGCTGTACCCCTCAGGACTTTGTTGCCTCTTGCATTCTATTTTGCTGTTTGGCTGAAAGAACTATTATTCTAGTGGTGCAGGTTTCCCCTGGTTCCCTTGTTCCGTGTCTCTGAAGAGACAGAGAATGTCAAATAGCCAACGACCACACTGCTATCCCTTCCAAGAACTGTGACTGTAGCCGGGTTTTGAGAATGTGTCCTCATGGGCCTGTGTCAGTAGCTCAGTGGGCCTGTGTCAGTAGCTCTGCTGGAAGAGCATGCCAGGGTCACTCTCTATGCATTAACCTCAGTGACTCGCTCACTCCATCTCTCATCAACTGTTTCTTTACCATGCAAAGCACACAGAGTTCAGATAATTAAACATTTGTGGGGCATTTTACATTTTCATGAATCAATCAGCACTGAATTATTTTTGAATGTGCTCATGCAATATATTCCAAGTCTCTTCACCTTATTTTGCCAATGAACAGGAGTGGATCTATCATGAAGCAAATGAGGCTTGAGCTGGTCTCTTACTTGCCGGGGAAGGGGACCCTTCCAAGAGCCCAGGAGAAGCCCTGGTAGTCGTGTATTTGTAATTTATATATTTTTCCTCAATGATAGTCTTTCTTCATCCCTAACACCGATTTTGTAAGCTTGAGATCTCAGCATAACTGAATCCAGCCCTAAGGAAACTAAGCTAGTCTCATCTAGAGGATTACAAAATGAGAAGTAGCAAGACTCTCTTTCTTGTTACCAGGTTAGGTCTATCGTGATCTGCATCAGATATTGCTTTGCTTTTATCACTGGTTTCAGATGTACAGCTTTGAGTTTATAGGCAGTTTGTTCTTCAGATGTAGGCCAGTTCACTTTTCTTAAAAGATCTGTTTCTTGAGTGTGGTGGTGATGAGAATGTGCCTTGCTGAATCTCAACTACAAGGAAATTGATCAAGGGCAGCTGAGCCCTGAAAAGCCATTGCCATGTTTGTAGCAAGGCGGTGTTTCCAGCGGGCCAGCTGCTCACGCAGCAGGAATATTAAGGCAAAGCTATTCCTGAGAGACATAGGATTCTTCTGATGGTCAGCTTTGATACTGGGACTCCCTGACAGTATTGGCTAAAACTTCTTTAACTTCCCGCCAGTTTAGGATGCTTCTGCCCAAATTTCCTTGTCTTTCTCCTTCCCTTGGGGTCAGATTTGTATAATGGTCTGATGGCTTTCCCTGATTTCTTCCCATTTTCTGTCACACAGGCATTTCCCTTAATTGTATTTTGAATCTTGTCTTAGTGTCTGCTTTAGAGAATGCAGGCTAGCACACTGAATTAATAGGAACAAATATGATTGAATGTTAGAATGCATTAATCGTCTCACTCTATTTTCAGGAATCTGTAAATTAAAATTTGAAAATAAAATGCTCATGATCATGTACCTCCCTATCTTTAACTTTTCCCCACAGTTGAAATATCCTTCTTCTTCTCTATCTAAATTTTATTTATAATGTGAATCTCAGCTCCACTCCATCTCTTCCATGAAACCTTCTTGAACCTCCCTCTTCTGAATTCTTTTATGATCCTGGCTCTATAAAGTTAAATATCATAGTAATTCTCAATCAATTAGCAGTGGTCAAATAGTCTTCAAACCTCAAAAGGCCTAGCTCAGGCTAACAACCTCCACATGGCCTTCTCCTGCAAAGCTTATAGACTAGTGTTTTTAAAATTATGTTCCAATGACAGCAAGAGATCATGTATATTTTAGAAGATAAATGTTCCTTGGTCAAATAAATATGCACCATGGCCATTTCTCAGATATTTAAATGTGCGCCAGTGCACTGACCACTTGGAAACAAACCATGGAAATGGCTTCAATGAAGTCTGTATTCTCCAAATCCATTTGAGGATGCAAACAATTTCTATTAACAGTCACATGATTTTATTTTTTTAACACCACAATTTGAAAAATATGCTTGAAGATATTTCTTTCAGGGATGCATTTGTATCAAGTCATCCTCTGGATGTACTTAATGGGGCTGGGGAGGAGGGAAAACAATAGGTAACAGTGGCAGGTGGGGAAGCCTCTGGACCTCAGCCATGGATCAACATGAAAAGGGGTCAGGGATAGAGGAAGACAGAGCATGCAAAGTGCAGGCTGAGAAGACAGGTCCAAGGATGATATGAACTTATTCCTACTGTTTAATATTTAAAGGAAATAGCAATAGGTTCTTCTTCTTTCTTCACAGGAATCACATAGCACTTGCAGGGAATAGCCTTCAAAGACAACCCAAGAGCTTCTGATGCACTGCTTTGATTTGCAGGCTTAGCATTCATACGGTTTGCTTTCCAACTAGAATATGAACCATGACTGGGTGAAATGGCTTACCTTTCTTTAAGCTGCTTCAGTATTTACTATTTCCACATTCATTTATGATGCAGGGAATAATAATAATAATTATTATTATTAACTATTAGTAGTATTTACTGGATGCAGTAAATAATTATTATGCCCCTACTATGTGTCAGGTACTCTTCTTGGTGATGGGGAGGCAACAGTGAACAAAGCCCAACTAAGTTCCTGTCCTCACAGAACTTACACTTCAATTGGGTAAACAGATAATAAGCTGAAATATAACATTAGTGGCAAGCACTGCAAAGCATATAAAGAAGAATAAAGGATCAGAAGGTAGACTAGGCACAGAGTAGATACTTAATCAATCATGATTGATTAGTTATGGTCATTGAATTGCTTCAGTGATTCTCTGCAGCCTTCAAAGAGAATGTGAAAAGAGAATAATGTTATTGTGGCTTGTACAGATGTGATCATTTTCTAAAAGGTGAGAAAAACCTCACAGTGGGAAATCATTAATACCCTGTATAACTGCGTTCCTACTATTCATCAGTAGGCAAAGATTCAAATGTTGCAATGATGAGAACCACATATTTAGCACAGTTTCTCTCTGTATGACCATCCTCAAAACACTGATCCCTTTCTCACACCCTCCTCCCCACTAACCCCTTGTAATTACTGTTACGATTTTAGATTAAGACGTTAAAGTCCAAAATGTTTTTGGGAAAAAAAAAACAAAACTGGCAAGCTGTCACCTCCAAATACCCAGCTGAATTGCTAAGTGAATAATAATGCAAAAATGCTTGCCGAAGAAAAGAATAAACAAAAGCTTGTTATTGTACAATAAATTCTTTTCTGTAAACCACCACCGAGGAAACTGGCTCTGGGCTTATCACATTTTATTCAGGGCATTTTATTGAATTCTTTCTATGCTTTATTATTATTATGTTTTTGCAGGAGCTGGTGTCCTACCCTATTGTTCCTCATGAAATATTAATGCTACAGGAGTGTATGGGGAGCGATGCCAGTTACATGGCTGTTGATAGGAGTCTCCAGTGACTAGAATAAGTATTTAGTTCAGAAAATGGCAGTCAAATGGGAAGTATGCACTGTGGGCAGAGTTATTTTATTTTATCTTTTATTTTATTTATTTTATCCTTTAGCCAAAAGTGAAGGCTTTTTCTTTTTTTACCCTAAGAAGCCAGATTTGAGGACATCCATTTTGCCAATAACAGCTCTGCTCATGAGAAAAGAGATAGACATTGAAGACGAACTCTTCTGTTTACCACACAATCCACTTGGGTGGATTTGGATCTTTCTGGAAGGCTCCACATTGGCTCTTATGCTTGGGGCAGACCTTGGTCAAAGCTGTAAACCAGAGCCCACTGTCATATCTGAGTAATTGGCAAGGCATGACAGATAATTAGGCAATAGCTACTATTCTATATATTCTACTTATATATAGTCTACATATATAGGATTGATACTGTAATCTCATTTGATTCATCAGATAATCCTGGGAAGTAGGATTATCTTGCCTGTCTTAAAGATGAGGCAATTGAAACTTAGAGACATTAAGTATTTTGTCCAAGGTCACACAGCCATCAGAAGGCAGAGCTAGATTCAAATCTAGGTCTTCCCTACTCCCTAGCTGGGACTTTAGTCACTCTTCTTTGTATTTTCCCCTCTTGTCACCCAGGCTCAGAGAAGAAGGCAGAATATGGCAGCAGATATTCATCCTCCTCTGTCCCACCCTCTCCATGCTCCTAACATGAGGTGAGCACTGCTGAACCATCAAGGCCACAGATGATGACAAAGGATGTCTGGGTGATCTGCTCTTAAGTCATGGAGCCGGTTCACCTGTAGCCACAGTATTGGCATCCTCAGAGACACAAAAGATCCCAAAGATTCAGGAAAGTTTAGTATGTAAGAAAAATAGATATCAGAACAATCCTTGGAAGCCCATGCTGAAATTGTGACTAAAGAAGAATCTTTGATGGTGAGTGGCATGTTGAAGACAGGGATAGGAAGAAAAGAAGAGGTTAGGGACCAGGTCCAGAAGAAGGGTTCATAATAGTTTACTGGAAGAGTAACTTTGGCATGAGGCCAAGAATCGAGGTTCAAAAATATGGTGCACAAAAACAAAACACAGTATGTGAGAAGTGAGGCCTGCAGGTAGAAAACAGGGAGTTTAGACTTCTTAAATGAGGTGTAAACCAGACATCAGAGTTGGTGCATTGAGTAAAAGTCAGTCTGGGCAGCAAGGAAAACAGAGCATGGAAGGTGGAGCTGATTGGGCCTTGGTGGCTGGAGGTGGGACTAAGTTGGCAGATGGCTGTTATCCTGCCGGTATGGCAATCAACCAGAAAATATCTTGAGGTATACTCGCTCCCTCTGCCCTACCTTCAGTTATTCTATGTGCTTTAGTTTCCAGAGCCTCTTTATGCAGTGCCCAAATCTTTTCTTCTACTCTGAGTTCTAAAAATCACACATTCTCCAAGCCTAATGCCAGTAGAACACCTACTTCTCCCTGCAAGAATTTCACTTCACCTCAAAAAGAAACAAACATCTGATAACTAATTCATACTGCTGAATGTATGTCTTCTTACTGTCTGGTATGTTAACCTTCCCAATGATTTTTTTTATTTTTAAAATAGAAGCTTGTTAAACCAAAGGAATGCCATCCTAATAGTGGGATTATAGAAGGAGTCTCTTGAGAGTGTGATGATAAGCAGAAACTTATGGTGTAAACGGATTATATGAAGCTGTCTAGTCTCCTCATTCAGATTTAGGTTCAACTCATGTCTATGAAGTCTTTAGTAAGACCCATGTTATCAAGCTGCTTGTCTTCTTCCCCACCACAATCAAGGTCTGAAGCATAAAGGTGGACTCTTGAAAGTGAGAAAATGTTTATTCCATACTGCTTTCAACAAGACCAAACTGGAAAAAGAAAATCTTTATAGTCCATTTAGTGATTTCTACAAGGCTGGAAATTATGTACTTTTAAGTCCTTGGCCTCTTCTGTGGAAGCGGCCTATTCATTCCAGTTGCCTTGTTTTTGTTAATTAAGTATCTTTAAAGCAAGGCATTGACTCATTTGCTAAATGCAATGTCTAGAAAAACCTAAGTTTTTCTAGACATCCAAAGCACTAAATCCAACCCTGAGACTGTAATTTCAAACAAATTCAGACTTTTGCTTGCTTTAGGGATCAAAATAAGTATGTTTCAGTTTTACTAATATCCACAGCAGCATTGATGACAACAGGGACAATGATGAATGATGACCATGACAATGATAATGATGTTTAAAGCTTGTTTGTATTACAGTTTTTTAAAAACCCATTGTTTCAAAAACTACCAAAAATTGTCCATTTTTTGAACATTTTTATTGAATTATCTCAAGCAGTATTATTTCTGATCAAATAAATCCACTGCTGAGATGTTCATATACAGCTTTCTGTGCAAGATAGAGAAGCAGAAAAAAATACAAGACTATAAATAAAAGCCTAATACAGATATTCAGTATGTGGCATTTTAATTGAGAGCAGAATTGGAAAGCCTATCATGATACACATCTGTATTTAAATCTATTTATCATATTTGTCATCCCCTGTTCTTCTTTTATCTCTTTCTTTTTTATATTGCTCCATTGTCTTTTTCTTTTTCTTTTTTGGTGCTCCTCTCATCTTTCACTCTCCTTTTCAGCAAACAAAACAATGAAAAAAACAGCCTCCTAGATAATGAATTGCATTTTAAATTTGGTTTGTTTTCAGGGATTCTGGTTCTGAATTAATGTATTAAATGAAGCTGCAGGATTTAATCAAAGAAAGGAGGCCATCAGAAAAAAGAAAATCAACTCTGCAGGTAAGTAAGCCGGAAGCCGACAATAATTTGCATCTGGGAGCTGTGCATTAGGGATGTTTGGTCCAAGCTCTTTCCTGAGGAGCTAAAATGAAAACGATGTGCTTTGTTAGTTCAGAAGTCATACCCTTATAATAACAAGGATAGCAGGAAGCTTTTCTGATTTATTCTGCTGAGCCAACAATATCTGGAGTCATTTGCACTCATGAACCACTGGGAGAACATTAATTGTCCCAAAAGAGGTTGCTGTTATTGTCTAGGCAGCATCATGCATCCTTTTGAAATGGTTGATCCTGACCTGGGCTCTTGACCTTCCCTCCTCAGACTCTACCTTTTATGGGATCGGATGGATCTGCTGCCAGAGGTCAAGTAGTGCCAGACTGAAAAGCTTTATCAATTGCAAAACCTCACTGAGTACCTCTTACTAGGAAATTTGAATGTGGACACTTGTCTAGCATCTCAAACACATACTTGTGAGTTTTGCCTATAATTCAAAGCAAACAAACAAACAAAAAATTTCCCACTGTGTTGCAAAAACTGAAATGGAAAAAGAACTGTTGATTCTAATTCCTCAGCCCAGGACTTCAGATGCCAGTAATGATTGCCAGGAATGAACACCCACGGAGTACATCCCAGAAAATTAATTGCTTCTTATTTAATATTTACAGTGCTAAGAGTATGTTGGCACTGCTGGGCACATTTAAAGAGCCATGCCTGGAGTCCTGAGTATACCCCAAATGATGGCTGCACATGTGAAAGATAGGAAATCCAGATATGTTAAGATGGAAAGGAAGTTATTCTTCCTGTTTCTTTTCTTTGCTGTTGTAGAAAGATTTTAGCCCTCTTGGCCTTTAAGGTAAAGGCACTAGTTCCCATTTTTTGGGGTTCCATGCCTATTGGGTTATCAGCATCTACTGTAGAAATAGGAGGAAGGGGTTTTGAGGGAAAAGTGAAAGGAAAGGGAGTATTCAAAGGAGAAAATGCCTTAGGGGGGAACTGGGGATTTCCTTGAGAGCCAATGGGTAGTTCGAAGAGAGGTAGGAAAGAAACAGAAAGGGACTTACCTGATGGATAAACCAGAACTTGAAAGTGATTCTGAGTAGATCTCTCAAAAGAGGAGAAAATTATTTGCAAGAATGAACAGTTACACATTCACTACATTGCCAGTACCCAGGAAAGATAATAATGAGGGACTTCACGTCATTACATGCAGGCCTAACCCTGGCTGTATCCTGGGACTTCTACCAGCCTCTTTAAATTTATTTCCTATAGTTATGACACACTCTCTCTGCAACCAACTTTGCAGCATAGGTTTACAGCCAACAAAAGGAGAGGGACCTAAGTGCCAGAGGTCTGCGTGTATGGAATGAGTTGGGGTAGAGGGAAACTCTACTCATCTTGAGGGCTGTTGAATGCTTGTCACACTCTTGGAGAAGGATCAGTAGCTAATGACACCCATGTTAAAAATAGAAGACAAAACTCAGATTGTCAGCCCATGGCTTGCTCTACCTTCCTCTTCTGTTCAGGAGGGATTTAATTCTGCTGAAATTAAATGGCAACCACACAATCTCTATTCTTTGATCCTTTGGTCACCTCACTTCCTCTGTAGGCTTCAGTCTTGTTGGCAGAGTGAGACTGAACCAAGGGAGCCACATGAGCTGGTATGAGAGTAAGAAAACCACAGAGTGAAATGTGCATTTTGGGGGAGACTCAATGAAGAACAAGAGCTGGCTTATAGCATTTCAGAAAGTTATAGAACCCATGATTTATTTCCTGTAGGTTAGTTTGAAAGTAGGGAAAAGGCTATAAACTAGGAAATCAGTAAGTGCTTTTTTAATAGTGATATTTGCTGACTATTTTAAGTTTGGTTTTCTTAGACTTGAGTTCATGAGAGTTTTTATTTCCTCTCAGATACACTGTTTTTAAATAGTACCTGGGGCATGGCCCCATCTGCAGATCCAGTCATCGCCTGTATGTAGTCTGAGACAAAGATTACTTTCCAGTGCCTAATATGACCCACACTACTTTTGGCCCTCAGTCTGTCTGTGAATGTGTTGCATGTCTGAATAGTGACTTGCCCCAGAGCTAATGTACCTGCCCTGATGATGGAGGCAGACAAGACAGGGTCTGCCCTCTTCCTGCAGTTGAACCCCTAGAAGCATCACCAGGCAACTATTTGGAGAATGTGTGGGTGAGTGAAAACATTTTGACCCGTTTAGTTATTTCAACCAGAGCAGAAAGCAAGAACCCATGGCAACATCCAATCACAAGCATCTGTGTTCTTACTCATGCCTGATGGTCACACTTTTGCTTAATCTTTGATGAAAACATATTTCAAAAAGCAAACATAAAAAATTTCCAGCTATTTTTTTAACAAAGGACCTTCAGAAATAGTATAATTATCCAAAAGAAACTTTTATCATAGGAACTTTAAACCCTGCATAGTCCATCCTTGATCAGATAGGGTGATAAATGAAAATAACTCACAACCTTGTCATTCCTTGCTTGTGGGTAAGAGGCAGACATATCTGTTGATGTGGACTGCTCCTACTTGGAGAGGAAAATTTTTACAAAGGGGTATCAGGGGAGTAGGCCTTAAGGCCCCCTATAACTTCCAACGTGAAGACAATTCATTTAGTGCTAGAAAAACCACTGGCATTGCCACCTCTGCACCCTGGATACACAATCTCTCATAAAATAATAAGGATAAGTACTGATCCACAGATAGTCTGAAGCCGAACAGCTAAATTTAAGATGCAAGGTTTATATTGCCAGAAGGGTCAGTAGCTAATGACACCCATGTTCAAATGCTAAAGTCACATTCCAATTTTCCGTTAACTTGGAGAGGAAAAAAGGGAGACTGATTTTCTAAAAAAGTTAGAGGAAGGAAATATTAGTGATAGCCTCAGGCTGCTTATCAAATGCAATTAGGTTCAGCTGCATACAGTAGTAAACTCCAAAAGAAGTGGTTTAACAAGATAAAGGGTACAATTTTTCCTCAGGAAAAGGAAATTTGGTCAGGCAGGATAGCTCTAAGCACAGGCTGGAAACCCAGATTCTACTTTTCTCTCTCTGTTCTACAATCCTTAGAGCTTGGCTTCTATCCCAAGGGTCATATTTTGGTCACACAATGGCCACTGTGGCTTCAGTTGTAGCGCAGTGGTTCTCAAAGTGTAGTCTCCAGCATCAGCATCACCTAGAAACTAGTTAGAAATGAAAATTTGGCTTTGCCCCAGACCAACTGCATTGGAAACTACTGGGTGGGAGTGAAAGGTGTTTTGAAAAGTTGTCCAGGTAGTTTCGGTGCATTCTCAAGTTTTCTTATCCACTTTCACAGACTAGGAGACACAAGTGGGAAGACAAGGAAAAAAGGCAAAATGGTATCTACCCACCAGCTGGGCCACCTCCTATTAAAGAGGTTTCTCTGAAGCTCCCACCCAAATGTTTTCCAGCTATTTCTCCCTTCACCCCCTACCCCAGCCTCCCCCAATATGGGAAATGCAGGCTTTAGCTGGGCATCTTGTCACCTTCAACAACTTGGAGATTATTGTAAAGAGAAGCAGCAATACTTGGTAGGCAGCTGACAGGAGAATAATATCACTAAAGTACAGGGGCTGGGCACATTTTGATTACAGTTTTGAACCAGGTATATATACCAAATTGTTTTGGTTAGTAGATTATTATATGCTTTCAACTTGGATTTTTTGCTGTACTAAGACTATCAAATGCCTGTATAGCTTATGTATGACAAGATTCATTTTAGCTAAGTGTATAATCAGGGGACTATTTATTAGTAACAGGACTTTTTAAAAAAAGTTTAGTAACAGTTTTTGCTATTTTGAGCACTTGAAAATTTTCAAAAGTAGAAAAGTGGCTACACTCCAAGAAATTTCTAAGTTACTTTTGAACATCTATTCACATGTACTTAAATATTCCTAATATGCTCTCTGTATCCTTGAATGAACTAATTGATTGACTTATAAGAATTAAAGTTAACCGAAATAAATACCAGATTCCAACTCATCAAAATACTCTCTACCTCTTCTACCTTTCTTATCGGTATTTCAGTTTTAGAGAAAAAAGCCCAGTGACAAAAAGTGGCCAGCTTACATCAGGAATCTAATAAAAAAAAACTAACTTACTGGTCAGAACAGACTTGTCATCTTGTACTTCTCTATGTACCGCTACAGATCTGTAGAATGTGGCTTGTAGTGCAACATTGCCTTCAGTTGAGTTCACCAGGGCAGACACTCTGAGAATCTAAAATTTGTGTGCAGAAGTTCTGTTAAATAGTGCTCTCAAGGTAAACACACATGTGGGGTGAGGTATGTGGAAATGGATATGAAGATGCTGTGATGTAATGCAATTGTAGCCGAGGGCTCAGCACATCCTACTGGAAACCCTGTAACTGGTCTGACCCTCAGCATCATCTCGATTGAGGCAAGGGGGTGGAGCCATTGTACCTGCATGCTGACCAATCATTGGCTGCCACTGACCGAAGGGAGGGTATGTAAGGTTGGGTGAGGCAGTTCTTTTAAACCTACAATTCCTAGAGCACTCCCTGTGAACCTATAGTAGGCTCTGAAGGTTGTCTCCATGTGTCCAGGGGGACAGGTAACCCTGGTTGCCGCACATCCCTCTCCCTGTTTTTCTCTCTTGCCACAACCCACCTCCCCAGGTCCATAAGGGAAACTCCCTGGTGCTCCTGCTGCTGGCTATCATGTAGCACAGAGCCTGCTACAGAAATGATCAGAATATGTGTAGATTCTGTTATCAAAACTATCTGTAATCACTTGACCTCTTAGTGTCACCTCCTAATCTCTCAATACCCTCCACCTCTGCTTTCTGCTCCTCAAGCATGTCAAGTACCTCAGGGCTTTTGCATTCACTGTTCCCTCTCCAGGACCATGCTTCTCTTTAGATAACTATATGGCATCCTGTCCCATTTCAATCAGATACTACCTCCACAGAGAGGCTGTTTGACCATCCTGTCTAAAGTATTGTCATCCTATATATTTTTTATTTTGTTTATCATCATAGCATTTGTCACTACCTGCCATTATCTCTTTTTGTTTGTTTATCTGTGCCCCAAGAAAGGAAAATCCATGAAGTCAGGACCTGGTCTGTTTGGCTGGTGATGTATAATAGCCTTCAAATAGTGCCTGGTGCACAGTAGAAATTCAGCAGTATGTGGTGAGTGAAAACACGAATTCATTCAAATAAATTCTTTCAGATAAAAGAGTCTGACTTTAGCAGAAATGAAGAAGGTAAATGATTTTTAGATAACCAGATAATTTTAACCAATATATCACAATCCCCACTGTATCTTGCAATATCATATAAAGAATATTTAGTAAATGTGTTTACCTGTAGTAAACCATCTATTGCATTTCTCATTTGTATAGTTACATATTCCAGCATTCTTTATGCCTCTGTCACTTTAACCAGATCCTTTAAGGAGGAACAGCTGTGACAAGCTGTCAGGTGTTAGGTACAGACTATAGCTAACCCCTCCCCACTAATCCAGACTTGCTACAAAATCAGGATGCTATTTCATTTTTTTTTATTTTACAGGTTAATGAAAACCGTATTTTAGGTTTATAGACACAAAGGCCAGTGAAGGACTTCAGCAGCGCCTTTGATGGTAGAGGGGATGTTCTTTTTCTGCTGGGAATTCCCAACTTCATTTCACCTAGAATGTGTTTGATGATCTCTGGAGGCTCTCTTCAGGACCTGGGAAAGAGAAGGAGTGTGTTTGGGACTGGGCAGCTGAGGAGAAGGGAGATGAAGATCTTGGAGGGGAAGGCCTGGTGGTCTCTGTTCCCTGTCAGTCAGTTAAGTTCTCTGTGGCATTGCCAGCTACAGCTGGAAGATAACAGAATCAATTTCATGAGAGACTTTGTAGGACCCTTGGCCACACACAGAGTGGCTGCTGGGCCCAGATTACAAAGCATGGCCCCAGGGTTGGGGGGGTCCACTCATACCACCTCTGCAGAGGACCCACTGCTATTCTGGCTCCTCTTAAACTGACAGCTTTGGGATGATGGGAGACAGCACCCTTGACATGGATATTGGCATCCCATGATGGCCAGCAGGAGCACCAGGGAGTTTCCCTTATGGACCGGGGGAGGGGGAGAGGTGGGTTGTGGCAAGAGAGAAAAACAGGGAGAGGGATGTGTGGCAACCAGGGTTACCTGTACCCCTGGACACATGGAGACAACCCTCAGAGCCTACTAGCAATATACGAGGCAAGGGGCACTGACAATTTGCTTGAATGACTATGAGATTCACAGAGGCTGTAATTTTGGTCTCAATGAAGATGTGACCCTGTTTGTAGCCACATCCAGGTGACATTGGGATTAAAGAGTAATTGGCCTACAGTCCTTGCAATGCAATTATCCTGGAAAAGCGACCTCTTAAAGGCCTCTAAAAAGACTTAATTTACATTCCAAATAGAATGCATCTGTTTTTCAGATTCTGATTTTTTAAAAATGTTTCTGCAAAGGGTGATTTCCATAACCTGAATACTTGAAAAATTCAATTCTAACCATGTGGAATTTGAACCAATACAGAATTAAAGGAACCCAAAATGTATTTGCTTGTGAGGCATTGCCCTCAGGTGTATGGAGCTAGAATTTGCCTTTCTTTTACAAACGTCCTCTAGGGTCCTACTGCTCCCCTCAGTTTACTCACAGAAAGATGCCTAGCAGTCTACTTTTTGCCTTTGTAATAATACCTAATTTCCTTTGAGCTACATGCTTTATGCTTATCTCTTTATTATGGCCACCTTAAGTAGAAGATAGTATTGATCCCATTTTACAGAAGAGGAAACTGAAGTGCAGGGACCAAAGTGACACAACTGGGACTCTAAGGACTCCCGCTGATCTCCACTCTGTACTGCCTCCCATCCAGAGCCAACCAGGCTTGCATTCTTTTGACACCCTTTCGTAGCCATCCCTCTCCCCCATTCCATCCTCAAGTTCTAAAACTAAGGACACACAGTGACCGCTCCATGAGCTTCTGTTGTGTGGCTAATTCATAGTTTAGTGAAATGACTGACCAGCTTCCTTTTTGAGTATCATTAACAAAATGTTTCGTGAATATACCGCTTGCCAGTGTAACCATGAATCGGGAGCGGATTCAGAGCCTAAAGTGGAGTGCCTGCTTGGCTAACTGCAGAACACTCACCTGAGCTCTTCAGGAATCATTTCAAATTTTTTTTTTGACCAATTCTAAAGCCATTGAAGTCCACAGCAGGTTCATTTTTCCCCAGCAGTCCCCAGTCTACCTGATATTCTGACAGGCAATTTGATTTATCCATAGGCTTTTATGTTGGCTCTGTTTGGAAAAAAGTGGCAAGGCATTTGAAAGAAAGTTAGAGTCTACAGTTAATTTTAGTGAGCATGGGTGACCCATTGTAACTGACTTTTTAATTTAAAAAGGGTGGCCAGGAGGTAGAGGGTTTAAACAGGCTAGTTTAGGGAAATGTGTTTCCTACTTTTAGATTGGTGGAGTCTCTCCCAAGCACATTAGGCTGTTCAGCTACCCATGGTTTGGACGTGAAAAACACCAGCACTCTCTTTTTTATTTATTTTATTTTATTTTATTTTATTTTTGAGTTGGAATCTCACTCTGTCACCCAGACTGGAGTGCACTCTCTTAATCAAGCTTTCTTTTTCTTTTTTTTTTTTTTTTTTTTTTGAGTTGGAGTCTCACTCTGTTGCCCAGACTGGAGTGCAGTGGCCGCTCCCAGCCACCGCAGCCTCGACCTGCTGGGCTCTGGCGATCCTTCCACCTCAGCCTTCCAAGTAGCCGGAATTACAGGCATGCACTACCACGCCCGGCTGATTTTTTGATTTATTGTAGAGATGAGGTCTCACTGCCCAGGCGGGTCTCGAACCCGCGGGCTCAGGCAATCCACTCACCTCAGCCTCCCAAAGGTGCGGGATTACAGGCTGAGCCACCGAGCCCGGCTCAAGCTTCCTTTTGCCAGAAATTCTGTTTCCAGTCCTGAATCACTTAATTGCCTTTCTGTCTCCAAAGCCTTTATTGGCAGTTCATTAACAAGCATAAAATCCTTCAGAAGGATGCTCCTGTGCTTTGTAAAACCTCATCCAGCATCCCTACAGGGACTCTGATTCACTTCTTCACCATGAAGCTTAAAGTTGCTTTCCATACTTGTTGTTTTCCCTGTGTGAGTAAAGGGGAGTTTAGTAGCTCAAATGTACTCATGGTTTTTCTTTAGCACAGAATATGCTTGCTTAGTTCCCCCTTCATTCTACCTGTTTCATTCACTCTCCCAAAAGTTTGCCTGGATAATCCTACTCATTCTTCATGTTACTTCCTCAAAATCTTTAAAACACTCCACCCTTAAAAATCAAGTGCCCTGTTGTATTTGTTGTGTATGTAGTTGGTGCTAAATAAATGTGGTTGGATGGATGGATGGATGGATGGATGGATGGATGGATGGATGGATGGAAGATGGACAGAGACCAAGCAAGGTGGTGGGATCCCATTCTGTGAAAATTTTAGGAAATAAGTTGAACTCACAAGAGATCAATAGCAATATTTTGGTTTCCAAGGAAGTAAAAAAAAGGATGTTCTGTGTGTATCATGATTACTTTTTTCCAGGACTTGCTTAGATCCTAACTATCTGGCAAGGATGGATCTAGATACCTTTTTGAGGTACCATCTGGTTCTATGACGTGTGGTATGAGGAAAGTTGGCACTGGGTGCCAGTGCAGAGTGGTCACCTGTCATGAGTAGAGGGGAAGGAAGAGGAGGGGAGAAGTCCTTTCATCCCTTGAACTCTTAGCTACAGAAAGGTCTGACTCTTAATACAATTACTGGGTAGGCATGTCTGTCTTGGATGATTCCTTTCCCTCCATCTTTCCCTTGTTTCTCACTCCCCCAGCCCCACTTCAATGAGCATAAGCAGAAGGGAGCAGGGGCTCCTGCCATCCCATTAGCCCATGTGTGCCTTCCAGTCAGCCCTGAAGGTGATTGCCATTGAAATGGCATTTGGTGCCCCAGTGTGGTTCTGTCTTGGCTCACCATCTCTCTAAATGGAAGGAGCAGCCTCTCTAAGCAGCTTTTCGTTGCTGTGCTTGGCTGCTCAGGGCTCAGACACAACTCCCTGCCCAGCACAGAATGTGCTCACAAAATTGTTTCACGAATTGATGCCTCAGCCTGAGCATCCATTAGCTAGGCTTCCCTTTTGTTTTTAAAAAAATTTAATTAGTTTTCATTTGTTTTTTTTTTAAATAATACACGAATACATTTCAGTTGTAAAATTCAAGATCTAAAGCATAAAAATAAAGCTAAAGTCTACCTTGACCCTATGCTCCCCTTATCCTATCCTCCTTCCCAGAGGTAACTGTTGTTACCTTTTTAAAAATGCATTCAGGCTCATATGTGAAAATACAGAAAAAATGATTTTGTTTCATATTTTTAAAATGTAAACATCATATTATGTATGGTGTTCAGTAAATTGTTTTCTTATTTCACTAACATTTCTTTTCTGGTTAGTATACACAGTTTGACCTCATTCTTCCTAACTGTTGCATATAGAACGGCTATGGGTATAGTAGCATTTATTAACCCATCCCTTATGAGGAGACGTTTAGGATCTTGACAGTTTTTTGGCTGCTAGAGAAAACACAGTTATGAAGATTCTTGTGCACTCTACTTTGTGCCTGAGTGTGAATGTTTCTCTGAAAGAGAAAGCATGGTAGGCACATATGAAATTTTAATGCACACCATAAAATTGTCCTTTAAAAGAGCTAAAGCAATTTATATTTCACCAGCATGATACTTGCATGCCATTTAGTACATTCTAAATAATACTTGACCATTTCATATATTAAAATGTTCATATTTGGCAGATCTTTATTATTGTTATTCAAGTAATCATTCATTGGCTTATTCAACAAACATATATTGAATCTCGACCATGCATCACCCACCAGGCAAGAGAATTCACACACAGGAGGAGTTTTTGCTTTTGTTTTTGTTTTTGAGTTGAGGTCTCACTCTGTTGCCTGGGCTGGAGTGCAGTGGCACACTCACCTCAACCTGCTGGGCTCAGGCGGAAGATTTGGGAAGGGAGGGAGGGAGAGCTGCAACTGTAGGCAAGGGGGATGATGGGAAGCTTTGCCGACTTCAAAGCTTCCCCTAGAATCAGCTGGATGCCACTATAGGCTTGGTGGGACATTGATGCATTTTTTTCCTCACATCTTCAGGATAATTTACATGGATTATTACAAAGGACCTAGTATAATAATAAGGATGTGGTAATAATAATAATCCTACATTTCAATGATTCAACCTTCCATTGATTGTAACATGAGTCAGTATTTTGTGACCCACTGAGAGAAAATGCTGCCAATGATAATTGTACAATGGTATTGATTGTGTCACATTCTGATTTCATAGATGTAAAAACATAAAAAAGTCCCATAGTCTATGAAATATATTAATAATTCATAATTCTCAAGCACCTACTATGCACAAGATGCTGTAAAGCCCTTTAACATGAATTATTTTATTTAATCCTCACAAAATGTTTAATAATAGCTGGTTATCCAAAAAAAAAAAAAGTGCTTTGGTTTGTAGCTCTGGGCTTTGATTTTCCAGTTCCTATGGTGTAAACACTCCCACCTGGCCATTCTGACCTCTCTATGTGAAGCCACTGACTTCAGAGTCTGGAAGAAGAGCAGATAATTAGTTTTTGCAAGTCAAAGAGAGCTGACCCTGGCAAACCACTGGATAGATTCCATTATTACCACTTTACAGATCAGATAACCGAGACTTAGAAAGATTAGGTATTTTTCTCAGGACTATACTGCTAGTAACTAGCAAAACTTGCCACTATATCCTTTCAAAACCCTCACAAATAGGGGAATGGGTGCTGTGGGTAAAGGAGTTGGAATGATTCTTACAACAACCTGCTCTGATGAGCAATCAACTTCAGCTGGCCCCTCATTCCTACATGTGGGGCTGGAGCATTCTTAGGGGTGATGGGAACAACTGAGTTCTGTTCCATTGGAGTCCCTGCTTTCTTTCCTCTGTGGATATATATTTTTCTTTATTTTAGTTAATGCATCAAACATTTATTGAGCACTTACTGTAGGCAAACATCGTCCTAGGAACCATTCACTCGGCTTCCAAAGGTCATGGGAAGACACCCCTCCAACTTTCCAGTGGTGGAAGGGGAATAACTACCTACTATGTGGTGGAACTGTCAAAGTACATGGAATCACCTATGACAATTGTGAAACATAAATCAGGATTCTATTTCTGGTAAGGTGGAATAAAAGGTCATTTTTAGCTAAGAAAGGAAATTAAAACCTTCTACCATATACTTTCCTCCTTCCCCTGAACATTTTAATTAAGCTATCCAGGAGAGGTCACAAGGATGAAGACATCGCAGTTCTGACTTTTCTCATTATCCATCTCCTAGAGATTAGCATGTGATTAAACTGATTGGATCTTTCGAGCCCAGGGAAGCATGGTGAAGTTTGTGGTGCCCCTGAAAAGATGTTATCATAAGTTGGGCAAATGTCCCAAATATGGAGCTCTGTAGAGAGTTCAAACTTCACAAGTTCGCTGATGTGGGATAAAAATTATGCATCTGTGCATCTGTTATTTCTTAGATCGCTGACTCTGGTTCCAAGGAGTAGATTATATCCAGATGGGCTTCTGTCACCTGGCTACACCAACAGCATGCAACATGTTTAATTTATTTCTTTGCAGTCATGCCCTGTGTCCTTTTGCTTTGTCTGGTTATTTCCCACATAGCCCACAGGCAGGTGTCATGTTCTCGGTGGCCTGATCCCTTTGTAAGATCACCACCAGCACACCAGGACATGACTGCTTGGGCCACTGCCAGATGGGGAAATCTTGAATGGAAATATTCACATGTTGAAACAGTGCCAAGTAGAAGATAGTCTTGCAAAAACAACGTGGCTTTGGAGACACAATGCCTCTGATGAGTGAGAGGCGTGGTGGTATTTGCAGAAACCCAGCTGTTGCAGACGGTGGCATTAACTTGCCCTGCTTTGGCGACAGTTGTCTGAGTTTGGGATCACTGAACTTTAATAGAGAAAAAAAAATTTATCTCTATTACACTCTGTTAGTAAACCATAGTCTTGGGTCTCAGCTGCAGTTGTATACGGTATTTCTAAAGACAGACTTTTCCGGTTCTTCTAGCAAGAATGTATTAAATCACAAGACCATGTGTTCATTTTCAAACTGGAAATTCAACTTTAGTTGGGAACTGACCAATCAGGAGAACAAAGGCCATACAAAAGTTTCAAGGAAGAAATTCTTACATGACTGTAGACCTACGCAGTGATGCAATATTGCAAGATTCAGCAAGGAGGTTGAGTGAAAACAGAAGCCTTGACTTCGAACAGAGAGAAATAAAGCATGGTTAGGAGAAAGGAGTACAGATTGAGCTTTGACACTGTTGTATTTACTCTTACACCCAACCATAAGAAAGGCTGATTATCTGTTTTCTTTCTCTAGCTCTCTTCTTTGTTCCATCTTCTCAATGGAACAATGAGTGAGTACATCTCTCCATGCGCCTTCAGCCTCATGACTTTATAAATGACTTATGGGATGCCTATCCTTGTGCCCAACCACAAGCCAGGAGAACTGAGTGATAAAAAGAACTTAGGTTTTTGAGAAGCACTCAAGCATTGTAATATGCTTAAAACATACAGCTCCTGTGATAAAGATGAGAGGGGTGGCGGAGGCTCACTTTTCACTTGAGTGTGGTCTAGTTTTCTCCCTGTAACAGATGGCAGGCTCTGACCAGCTGCTATTGCTTCTTCTCCTTCTCTTTTTTATTCTCTGCTCTTTCTCTCTGCAAGGGAGGAGCAAGAATTAAATGAATGATAGTAGGCAGGATCTAGAGCACTCTAGGAAATTGAATTGTCTGAGCTGTAGTGACTTGACTGGGTGAGGTAGTCAGTCTTCCAAATTAGTCCTGCAATCTTAAACCAGGCATTGGTAGCCTGTGCCAAATCCACTCTTGGCTTCACTGGCCTCTCTATTTGTCCTTAGCCTCCACCTACCTCCTAATTGCTGTGCCTTTTCCCCCAAATGTCCAGTGCCCACATGTAGTTCCCAGGCTTTCCAAAATTACTGCTTAGCTGCCACTTACTGAGCCCTGCGATGTTCCATGTGTTATATGGGTGCTCCATAATTTTGCAGTCAGGAAGTATTATACCCCATTTCATAGGAGAGGAAAATACTCTGCCTGCATATCCAGTAGGTGGGAGAGTCCCAGTGCAAACTCAGATTTGCCTGTTCTCAGAGCCTGTGTTCTTTTTCTCTTAGATTTTGTACAATGTGGTTTTGTGACACAGGGAATGACTAGTGCTAGAATACCCACAGGGCACATCTGGGGCTTTGCCTGGTAACTTATTAGGATGGTAAATTTCCTTTGTTGCAGTTTCTATAGATCTCAGATTCTGTAGTTATTAAATACGTTGGGTTGGACTGGCTGATTCTAAGAGTTTGTGAGAGCTCAGGACAGAGCCACCATAGCTCAATTAATCCTGGGAATTCTGCCTCTCGGGCTGGAATCCTGGGAATTTCACTACTGGGGAGTAACCCACTTTAGACAACAAGCCCTCTAAATGAGATTCTTCCAGACTAAATCACAGTATGTTAGGTCTTTGTCCCCAAAAACACATACTTGCTTGGAAGTCTAGGAGATCTGATCTTCGCTTTGGAAAAGATATCTCTTACCTGTGTATGCAATTCCTGCATTTGGAAAGGTAAAAAGACCAAATCTGGGGCATATCCTAGGGGAAAATGTATTTGAAGTGGTGAGTTTATTACAAAGCTTATGAAAGGAAGGAAATTTAAGCAGTCCATGCAGATGAGCTCTTAAACACTGCCGAAAGAGAAGCCTAGAGAAGAAAAAGTGATTTTACCTGATCATATGGAACAGAGGTAAAGCAGCAGAACTTTTACTGCCAAGATAGATGACAGGGATATAGAGAAAAAAGCCAAGGGCATATTACAGTAGGCTTGATGAATGTCATCCCGAAATCTAACTCAATATTTGAATGCTATAAATTGTGTTAAGAAATATAAGGCCCAATAAACCTTAGGGACTATTTGTGACTGATTCAAGACGACTGAGTTTAAACTGCCGCTGATGAAATGGATGTGGGTAGAATAATGGTATTAGCAATTTGATAAAATCCTAATAAATCAGAGGTGGAACCTGATTTGAGTTACACAGAAAATCTTGCCCATGGGAATGAGATTGTAGCACGGAATCACTGCTTCAGACTCACTTCCAACATCCCAAGAAGGTTCCATCAAAGAGTACAAGGAAAGCATCTGCTCTGAATATGGCCACCATGTTTGTAAGCATTTTGTTTTCATTGCATGTTAATCTCACCTGTGAACACCCATTTTCTTAAATCTCTTTGTTGAGGATCACCTCATCCATCTCTTTGTTATAATGTTAGGTACAAAGATATCATTCTCAATTAAGAAAAGACCAGAAAAGAAGATACTAGGTAGTAAATCCTATATAAGCATAAGAAAGAAAAGCTTTCATCCTATTTCTTAACCTGAGAGCCCTGTAATGCCACTATTTGTAAAAATGTGAAAACCAGGTTTACAACATATATGCATATGGGGGATAATAATTTAAAGTAAATGTTCTGGAGTATTCCATCTCCTAGAATGATTGTTGCTCTGGGACTCCCCACTCACTGTAGCAATGGATTTAAGGTCTTCAGGGGAAGGGTGAAGACCGACTATAGCAGTAGAGTTATTTCTCATCCTTGACTAGCAGATGGTATTTTTGAGTCGTTAGCAAAATAATAGTCTTCAAAGTCAGAAGATGGTGAAAAGAAATGAATTTCTAAATTCTTTGAGCTCCCATTAACATGTCAGGAGTCAGGGCTGGTAGACTAACTCGTGGAGTTTTTATAAATCTAGATAGAGAAAACTTAGGATGTATTGTAAGGGGGGCCTAGATTATATGGGAACAGCAGGGAGAAACCTGGTAAGCCTGAGGAATTGTGGAAAGAGGGAGACAGGGACCATGGAACAGCCAAAGTGTCAAATGCATGTGATCTTGAGTGAATCCAATACTGAAGTTGGTGGCCAGCTGCCCTCACTAGAACCTCAGTGTTTCACAACTACTGGGCAACAGTTACATTGTATTCTTTGTAAATGGCCTTTCTTGGAGTTGACCGATGCTGTAGCCTTTTCCTCAGGGGTGACCTGATGAGGACTTCAAGAAGAAGATGGCATAGCACCAGTTGAGGTCAACAGCTACAGAGATAAGCTGAGGAAGCTCTCTTGACTCTGTTGAACCTTAATGTTTTGAGTAAAGAGTCTGAAATTTGTTTCATGGCCTGGTGAGAAGTCATGGAGGTGGTAAAAGGAGGGCCAGACCCACCTGGGGACAGAAATAGGCAACTGCTAAGAGCAGGAAATGCATTGACAAAGACCAGCCATGAGCATCAGAAGCTGAACTTCATGCCATAAGACCAGATGAAATTGTCTTTAGCAGATGCCAATCTTGAAATAGGATCAACCAACCCATGCCAGGTGGGCAGAGAGGGGCAGTACCTGTGCCAGCTGTCTCTCACTGTCTCAACCCTTTTCTAAATACGTGCTCCCCTAATTATCAGAAATACTCTCAAGCTTTTACCTCCACTCAGAGGACATCTTGAAAAGCAGGAAGAAGAGGAGGGCAACTGCCCACATTCCTGATCCACAAAATCATGCTAAAGTAAAATAGTGGTTATTTTGAGCAGTTAGGTTTTGGGGTGGTTTGTTTTGCAGCAATAGACAACAAGTATAGTAGAAAGAAAGTGTGTTAGGCTGCCAGGAAAGAAGTTAATGCTAACTATGAGGGTCTCTGGGATGGTGGAGGTGGGGTATAAGTAAAGCCTTGAGGATGAGCAGGCCTTGGATGAGTAGTGATGGTGAGAAGTATGGGGAGTGTGTTCCCCACATAGGGAGGAGAATAAGACATCATAGAAGTGGGAGCACATGGAGAATGTTTGGCACTTGTCCAGGGTGACTGGAGTGAGGCTGGCGTGGGTGGAAACAGCAACTAAGAAGAGATTTGTGAAAAAAAATCACTGGTTAATGTCAGGGCAATGCTTGAAATTGGAGATGCTTGTTGCTACCCATAAGGAGGTTTTAAGGTGAAGGACTTGCCTCTGGTTATTGCTTCAGTGTCAGATGCTGTCTATTGAAATATGTCATGGTGATAAACAAATAGGTTCACTGGTTCAGCCTGAACCCTAATGTGAGGTTTTTTTTCTCTCCAGTGAGAGTCCTAAGCTGTAACTTGCACTAAATCCATCTCAGCTTTGACTGATTTCCTGGTCTTGAGTTAAACCTAAAACCTACATCCTCAAGAATCCCGGGAAAAGAATCTGGTTGACCTATGGTTAATCTCCCTGCAATGTACTCACTTAGCTGTGTGTGTAATTCTGAAATCTTTCTATTAATGGTTATTTCTTTTCAGCTTTTAGAGTCCACTTATTAAAGCATAACCATTCTGCTCATTTGTTCAGCAAATATTTCTTAAAAGCCTACTACTCTATGCCAGGCACTGTTTTAGTCACTTTCCAATATTGAATAAAGGCAAACAAAGTCAATTTCTGGGAAGTTTACAATCTAAGGAGGGAAAACAATGGTAAACAAGTAAACAAACAAGCCCACGATTTAATTGCAAGAAAAGAAACCAGTGCATATAACCTATGGCTGCTGAAGTTTGGATGCCTATTTGATAAGCAGTCACGGAAAGCCTCTGTGGGGAGACAATGATTGAGTGTAGACTTGAATCATGAAGAAGAACTGGTCATGTGAGAGCTGAGGGACGGGCTCTCAGAGAGAGTGAACAGCCAGTGCCAAGACCTAGAAACTGGAACCCATTTTGCGCACCTGAAGAACAGAAAGCGTATAGAGCAGTGATGAAAGGGGAGAGACAGAAGAAGGGGAGAGGCAGAAGATTAGGGAGTCAGGTGGTGTTGAACATGGAAGTCTGTGGGCTTGGTGACAAGATGGAGTTCATTAAGGTTTAGTGAGAAGCAGTAGGAGCGAGCATGAGTAGTTTCATTTGTTAAACAGATCTTTGGCTGATGAAATGAGTAATCGATATCAGTTATGAAGTCACTGGGGATTCAACCAGAGGTTGGCAAACTTATTCTGTAAAGGGCCAGATGAGTACGTATTTTAGATTTTGGGGCAGTTTAGTCTTTCAATTCTGCCTTACAAAAGAAGCCACATGCAAATGAATGTTGCTGTATTCCAGTAGAACTTTAGTTACAAACACAGGTGGTAGGCTGGATTTGGCCTTTGAGCCATAGTTTGCAGACCACTAGACTGGATAATAGAGTGCGGGAATGTAGGCACTTAAGTTCACCAAGCAGAATGGTGAAACATGTTTAGTGGGAGCCTAGAGAATTCTAAGATACAGGCCCCAGTCTCCCAGAAGGGGCAGGTGGAAGAAAAGGATACCAGCAGCAAGCTTTTACATTTCTTAATTTTGCAATGGCTGGCCCTATGAACATGTGGGTACCTGTCTGTGTTCTGGCTGATGACAATAGGGGCCAAAGTTTACAGGGACAGTTCGTTTTATGGGACCTGAAACTTAACAGTTTGGGAGTTCTTTTTAAGAAAATGAATATAAATTTACAAATACAAAATTGGGGACAGGGCCTTGGCAAAAATTTATGTGTGTGACAGGCCCTGAAGCACAAGCTTTATTAGCTTCAGGGTAAATCCACCTCTGTGTGTATACATATTTCCCCATTCCCGAGCTCACAGCAACAATCTGAGCCTCATTATTTCAAGTCAGTCTGTTTCAGATAAAGCCTCCTTTAGTGACATCTGGTGCATGACTGAGACTTTGAAATACTCAGAATCCTAAAAAAAGAAAGAGGCACCTGCTCTGGGGAGATGATTGGATCCTGCTGTATCTGACTTGTCATCACCAGGTGCAGGTGCTCAGGTCCAACCCCACATCATAGTCCTTGGCAACACAAACAGTAGCAATGGACACCACACTGTGGGCTTGTGAGACTGATGTTTGCCTTGTGTCCTCACACCTATATTACTGGAGATGACACTGGAACCCAGAAAGAATATGTGCCAGTACTTTAGGTCATGAAATGGAAGCAATTTTATGGGCCATGTTTATTCTGTTTTATTTGAATGATTCTGCATGTGAGACTCAGAGTCTCCTCTGGATTCCACAGATATTTACTGGGAAAATACTGTGATAAACACCTGCAGTAGGAACTCAAATGTTCCCAGGGCTTCTAGGTGTGAGCGAAATCAACCCATGGAAAGTGAGGGAAGAGGGTGTGCTTGGTGGCATAGGAAAGGAAGGGGAGAGAGGGGAGGGGAAGAGGGAAAGGGGGATGAAGCTGGTGGGTGGCAAAAGATCATCCCCTCTGCAGTGTGCTCTCCCTCTGAATCCTGAATCCTATTTCACATATTGTCAGTTAAACCTAAGAAGGAAGGGAGGAAGGAAGGAAGGAAGGAGGGAAGGAAGTAAGGAAGGGAGGAAGAGAGGAAGGAAGGAAGAAAAAGGAGGGAGGGAAGCAAGAAAGGTATAGAGGGTAGGATGAAAGGACAGAGGAAGAGAGAGAGGGAGGGAGGAAGGAAGGAAAAGTGCTTGATGAGCACGCATTTCTATGGAAACAGTAGAAATAGCTGAGTCCTTTGGTGACAATGTGGAGGAAGATGTTGGTGGTGGGTGAGTCCAACAAAACAGGTCAGGAGGATGGAGGCCATGGAAACTCGTGGGAGTTGTGGGGAAGGCTTAGGTTGTCACAAGCCGTGGATTAAATGTTAGTTTCCAGTCTAATCACATCTATGAAGTACAGAAGGGCTCTGCCTTATAGCTCTGGTGGCAGTAGAGGGCATGTGCCTGGTGGAGTCCCTGAATGTTGGTGAGCATATGTGCGACCATATTCCTCTGACCTCCAGAAATACTGGGCAGTCTAACAAGGGGTTGAGTTTTTGTGTGAACCGATGGGTCTGTGGAAGTGATGAGTCATGGGTATAAACATCCTGTAACTACTTTGGAGACTCCAGGAGAGTGAGGCCTGGGAACATTTGGGCTGTTGTGGGTTTGCATATCTATCTCCTCCACTTAATATAAAGTCACTGAGACCATGAACCTTGTCTTAATCGTTTTCATAACTTTCTGGTCTCCCAATTACCTTTTTCTTTCTTACCCAGTGCTGAGCATAGGGCTCTGGAATAGCTGTATTTATTCAGTGATTGTGTGTATAATGAATACAAGAATTAAAAAAAACATGAATAAAACACTCTTACTCAGAAGAGACTTACTCTTCTCAGAAGTCTGTACCATGGCCCATGCCATCCTTCATTCCTGATCAGCTCTAGCTTCTTCCTGGGTTTTCGGGCTCTGTCTGTTTGCCATGTGAGAATTAATGGTACTATCATAGCATCGTTCAGGCTGACATTTAGAATTATAGAATGGCAGAGCTGGAAGGGACCCTAGAGACATAGTCCAGTACTTTCGATGAAATCTGAGATCCTTAAAAGAAAACCTGAGTAATTCCCATTTGTCCGAAATTCAAACAAGCAGGGAATACAAATGACTAGAATCTTTTATACATCCTATGCCATATATTTAATCTGTCAGAATATCTTATACATGTGAAGGTTTTTATGGGATATCACTTATATTATCTCACTGGATCTTCACTGTATATTTTAAGTAGCCATTGGTCTCTTCCATTTTACAAAGGTTCAGTAAGTTAAGTAACTTGCCCTCAATCATTCAGCCAGAAAATGGCAGCTGAAGCTCAAGGTGGTCTACCCATTCCAGGTTCAATGTGATATCTACAACCTGGCAGGAGGCTTGCCATTCCATGAATAACACATAGGCAAGCTGACCCCAAGTATCTCCTTAATAAGAAACACAGCTTCTTGTTTCTCTCAGTCTGCTATTGATTGGATTGCTCTAGAGCTACATGCCAAAATTCTCGATATAAAGTTCATGCTGTTCCACTAACTCTGCTGAGTTGTGATAAGTTCCAAGTGTCCCATTGCCGCCATAACAAATTTACCTACAACAGATTTAATGTTTGAAAGTGTTAACAATCCTGGTCATCAAAAGTCTGAAATGAAACTTACAGGGCAAAAATCAAAACGTCAGCAGGGTGGATTATTTCTAGAGATTCCAAGGGGGAATTTGTTCCTTTCTTCTTCCTGCTTCTGGAAGCTGTTGGCATTCCTTGGCTTATGGCACCATCATTCCAGTCTCTGCTTCCATCCTCACAAAGCCTTCTCCTCTGATTCTGACTCCTGCTACGTTTTCTTTACAAGGACTGTTTTGATCACATCATGCCCACTAGATAATCTAGGACAATCTTCCAGCTCAAGATGTTTAACTTAATCACATCTGCAAAGACCCTAAGGCAACATTATCATAGAGTCTGGGCTTAGGACAGGCACATATATTCACATATATTGGGGGCTGTTCAAACTACCACAGATAAAATTTTAATTTTCCTAATGTAGCAGATTCAGTTGTTTCAAAAAGAGATCTAAATATTTTACTTGCCAATGACTTTATCTGAGAAGAGAATGAAGGGCTGTCACCTACAAAAGGCCACTGTCACCCTAATAAGGGGGCATTTTCTCTCTCTGGGGCATGGACTGTCCTAGGTCTCTGAGTTCAGAGTAGAGGTAGAGGCAGCCAGATCAGTATCCATGAATGGAGACAAAATTTTTTAGTCCTGGCTTTTAAACCTCCACCACCTATAAGTGGACGATGTTTCAAATGCCTGTATTTATGTGCATGTTGATCAGTCTTTGATATCAATGTTTTTTTGGTGGGGAGGGATGGTCCTCAGCTTGAGAACCTTGGCTGGTTCTCTCCTAGGATTCAAACCTGTCTAAGCATGTCCAGAGGGCCCCAGAGTGCTCTTTGTCTGTGGAACCCAGGAGCCTGCAGGATAAGACTCCCCATAAAGGAGGAGTGTGTAGGAGCTACAGGTTTGGAGCTCAAGCAGTGTAATGGCACTGGGGAGCTGGGGCCACGTCTGTCACCAAGATCACCCTGTGCCCCAGCCCATAGGCTTACAGCCAAGAAAGTTAAACAGTGCGTACAATCTAAAAGAGCTGTTTCTCTAAAATCCCTGGGGGACGTAGAGAATGCAGAGAAGCCTTCACTGACTTGGCAGTATGGTGCCGCTGACTTGGGCAGCGACAGGAAGTGTTACAGGCGGCTTTTGTAGTGGTACCCAGGGATTTGGGGGCCTTAAAAGGCAGTTAGTAGGGGAAGAGAACAACAGTGAAAGCTCATTTTAGGATTCCCTTAGGACTAGTTGAAGGGACGAACAGCTTTGAAGGTGAGCCGAAGCTCTCAGAATTGCAAGTTGCAACACAACCAGAGAATCCTTGTAGTGGAATAATTTTTTTAAATGTTAACAGGAGTTTAATTTTCCTATTATTTTCTGTTCCCTTGTAATCCCATGACCCTTCCCTGTTTCAAGCCCAGACTTTGAGGTATTTATTACCATGGAGAATTGATGTTGCAATAACAAAAAAAAGGCTTTGAGTTTTAAAAGCCTAGCCCTGAGGGTACTTAAGGCATAAACAGTAGATTTGGACTAATACCTGCTGAGTTAGGGGAAGGAGTTTTATTTCTAGACTAGATAAAGGTTTCCTGGCCTAACTCAGTGCCTCAGACTGTAATCCAAGCACTTTGGGAGGCTGAGGTGAGTGAATTGCCTTAACCTGCAGGTTCAAGACCAGCCCGGGCAACTTGGCAAGACCTCGTCTCTACAATAAATCAAAAATTAGCAGGGTGTGGTAGTGCACACATGTAGTTCCCACTACTTGGAAGGCTGAGGCAGAAGGATCACCAGAGCCCAGCAGGTCGACACTGGGATGGCTGTGAGTGTGCCACTGCACTCCAGCCTGGGCAACGGAGTGAGACTCCAACTCAAAAAAAAAAAAAAGATTTCCTTCAGACCCACCTGGGCAACTTGGCGAGACCTCATCTCTACAATGAATCAAAAACATTAGCTGGGTGTGGTAGCGCGCGCCTGTAGTTCCAGTTACTTGGAAGGCTGAGGCGGAAGGATCGCCGGAGCCCAGCAGGTCGAGGCTGCGGTGGCTGGGAGCGGCCACTGCACTCCAGTCTGGGCGACAGAGTGAGACTCCAACTCAAAAAAAAAAAAGATTTCCTGAATTCGGGTGGATGGTGGTGGTGTTGGTGGTAGAGAGATATAGAGGGGAAGTCAAGAGTGAATATATATTGTAGATTTGCGAGTGGGAGTGTAGGGTCATGCTCTGTTCTACTCTGTCACTAACCTGGGAGGTGATATCACCTCCTGTTCAGTCTGGAAAATCTGAGAGCAAAGAGGTTTTGAGTCTCCTATAGCACCCCAGGAAAGGGGCCAAGTCCCATAGAAGGGGTACCTGTGTGTTATGTTTAGGGATGTGGAGTACTACACAACCTCATGGGTCTTGCCATGGCTCAGTTTGGTATGGCAACCTGCAGAATTGCTCCCTGCCCCTTAGAGGATCATGGCAGTAGGCATGAAGGACAACCCAGTCATTGCGTTCCTGGGCAAATGAGGTTTCGAGGGGAAGGAGAATGTCTCAGAGGATGTTGGTCTGCAGAGGTGATGATGTGGAGTGCTTTCCTTTCGCAATGATACCATTGAAACCCCTCCCCATACTTACACACAACCCCAGGGAAAGGAGGAATTCAAAATGAACTTGATTCAGTCTGTGCTATTTTGGCACAAAGGGAAATTGAAACAGAAATCAGATTATTCGGTTGTAGAAAAATAAAGACAATCACATTTTGCTCACATCTGAGTTAGAGTACCGCACTTTGCTTTTTCAACATTCTGTGGATGCATTTGCAGGTGACCTGAAGGTTTCTGGCATATAACAAGGTGTCATTTTGATAAGGCAAACATTTCAAGCCTCCATGTGGGAATTAGGCTATTTATTTGAAATGTTCTTCTGCCTGACCACCATCATCTCAGGGTTGCTCTTGCATACAGAGTTACTCTCAACGAGGTTCTGAGAAGATCACACAAATTTTAATTTATATTTACCTATTATATTGCCTGGGACTTGGGAGGAGGTGGTCAGAGCAAATTCTGGGCTATAATGATTTTTAATCTGAAGATTTGGAACAGTCTTGGAATATATTTGAGTCAAAGATCATCTATGATGTTTCATATCTTCAAAAACTGGTTAGCAGTAGAGGATATTTAGAGAAAACATAGAATTACTTTTGGACGTCTTATGCAATATTTTGAATATACCCTAAATAAGAGAGAATAGTGTAATATGCCCCTATGTGCCCATGCCCCGGCTTCAACTATTCACATTCTGCCAATCTGAAAATACAGAACTTTAAAATAGGAAATATTTAGTTTTAAAAGTGAGGAAACAATTGAGGGGTACAAAGGATCTTTGCATTCACACACCAGTGGTCTTTCTACTTTTCTTTAGTGAGTAAAATTATGCACTAATTAATATTTGATATTGAGTAGCCATAGTGTTTCATAGCTCAGCCATCCTGGATCAATGGGAGATTGTCCAAAAATTTTTCACTGAGCCTGGATCCTCTACAATCTCTGGAGAACTCCCAGGGTGAAGGTCGTTACCTAGAGGACTGCCCAGCATGGGGACAGAGCTGAGACAGTGAGGCATCTAGCATCTAACATTTAAGTGGCCCTCCATCTCAGGGTCATGCAAACACACAGGGTTGACACCATGTCTCGTTCTTGGGGCTACCACATATTTATTCCGGTTTCTGACCCACCTGAATCCCACGAGCTCCAGACTAGTTGCTCAACTACCTGGCTCATGGTATTACACCCTTTTGTGAGAAGAGGTGGTCGTGGTGGCATGACTGACTCCTTCTGTACTCACAAATTCACTTGACATGAAGTGTCTCCTGGATGTCCGAAATGGGGCTAGATGCCAGAGTATGATGGTGAATAGGTCAAGGGCCCTGGCCTTGAGGACACTACGATCAGGCAGGGATTCTCCCTGAATGGTCCTTTTTTCTATTTACATTAGAAGCAGTAAGCGCTATACCAGGATTACGTTAACCACAGGGATCACACAGGCTAAAGCCGAAAGGAGTTTCCAGGCCCTCTTTACTCTTCACAATTTTGGAGGATGTTGGAGGGGAAAGTAGTCGTTGACAATACATTTTTTCCTAGGTGTTTTCACTTGATTTTCACAGCAATCTATGACCTAGGTATTATCTCATCCTTTTAGAACTGTTGAAATGTTGGCTTAGTGGTACTAAGTTCTTGGCAAAAGATCTTGCAGCAAATAGGTTCCCCACTGGGATTTGAACCCCGGTCTTGTGACTTAAATTAAAAGTCTTTTCCAATATACTCACATGTTGAGGTGAAGGATTTTTGGATGGGTAGGCAGTTATTCTCTGCTTTAAGAAATAAATAAGTTTCTGTATTGGTCAGGATGCATGAGATTATGCTGTGGTAACCACAGCAATCCAAAGGCCCTTGCTAGAGGTAACAAAGGAAGGTGGACAGCAGGGGGCTTGGAAGGGACATGTGTCAGAGTAGCCACCAGAGCAGTGGAAGAGGCCCAGGGGATGGCTAATAGATAGCCCCAAGCCCTCAGTCTAATCCATCATTCTTCCCTAGCTGTCCTCAGATTCTGATTCATAAAGCCTCCCGTCCCTGTGCTAACTGACAACCCATGTGTCCTCTGAATTATATCTTTTTCCTCTCCTGACAGGGAGGGTCTCATCTGAACATCAGCTCTCAGAGGCAGTAAGCTTCAAGGGAGAATGGCTTCCTCCAAGCTTGAAGGCTCCAGTTCCCTTACTGAGCTGACTTCCAGGCACTGATTAGGGCCTGGGCCAGGAAGCAGTATGGCAGCAAGGAGCCAATTTCTAGGAAGCAGAAGGAGGCAGGGCTTTCAGATTTGAAGGTGCATCCAATTCATCCCAGTGTCACTGATGACTAGTAAATACCCAGTTTCAGATTCTCACAGGCTGGCTGTGCAGAACGATCTTCACACTCAATGTGGAGCCCTGAATTCAGGTTCTGGAGGTCTCCACATGAGATTAGACAAAGTTACAGGCGCGTGCTAGCAGTCTCAGAGGATGGTCACCAGAGAGCCCTAACCTGAATTCTATTCTGGTCACACTATTTGTGGTGCTCTGCGAATTTAAATACATAGAAATACTGTTCCTATCTTTTTTGGGGGGGGGTACCAAATTTCTTTATTTGAAGGAATGGTACAAATCAAAGAACTGAAGTGGACATTTTGGTGCAATCTATAGAAAAGGCAAAGGAAACCCCAACATGCATGCACTGCCTTGGTGACCAGGAAAGTCACCCAGTAAGCTATGGGGAAATTAGCCCAAGGTTTAGCTGTCATCACTCTCTCCCAGGGTGTGCTTGTCAAAGAGATATTCTGCCATGCCAGTTTCGGGGGCTCCCATCTTGCGCAAGTTGGTTATGTAGTCACCCAATTCTTTGATGGATTTCACCTGCTCATTCAGGTAATGTGTCTCAATGAAGTCACACAAGTGGGGGTCGTTTTTGTCAGTAGCCAGTTTGTGCAGTTCCAGTAGTGACTGGTTCACGTTTTTTTCCAAGTGTAATGCACACTCCATGGCATTCAGCCCATTCTCCCAGTCATCACGGTCTGGTTTCTTGATGTCCTGAAGGAAGATGCGGCCACCGCGTTGGTTTTGCAGCTTCATCAGTTTCTCAGCATGCTCCCTCTCCTCATGAGATTGGTGAAGAAAGTATTTGGCAAAGTTCTTCAAAGCCACATCATCGCGGTCAAAGTAGTATGACATGGACAGGTAGACGTAGGAGGCGTAGAGTTCCAGGTTGATCTGGCGGTTGATGGCGGCCTCCGAGTCCTGGTGGTAGTTCTGGCGCACCTGCGAGGTGGACGCGGTCATCATGGCGGCGGCTGAAGACGGGCAGGGACGGCGGCGCGGCGGCCTCGAGGGGGTCGGAGGGCGCGGCGAGGCGGTGGCGGAGGGGGAGGGCTGGCTTGGAGCGGTCAGCCGGGGCGAGAGACGAGCGCCGGGTTCCGTCCAAGCACTGTTGAAGCAGGAAGCCGCAGCGACTCTCGGCGCAGGACATCTCTGTTCCTATCTTTAAAATAGTTCAAATATGTGTATTCTGTTAATTTTGAATATGGCAATATTAACTGCATTTTTGTTGCCTTCTTCAGACATTTCTTCATTTTATGTTAATGTTCCAAAGCATCAAAATCTGAAATTGGCCTTTACAACATCTGAAAGTCTTGCCCAACCTTCTTAGCTTTTTAGAAGACCTGATCCCAAGAATAGGACATTGTTTCATAACTGATGTATTCAAGTTCTACATTTTATTTAACTTATTTCAGCCACATCAAGAAATTATGTAATAAGTTGCGTCTACTACCACAGAATGACTTTGTGGAGTCTGAGGCAATTGTCTAAGTTATTCTGGCTCTAAAAATTCTTCTTCTCAAATGTGCAGGTAATAGACACAAGGATGATTTTACCTTTAAATTATCTGACTAATTGCATGAATTCCCTTATAAATTACCATAAGTAAATAAATTATACAGATGTGTGAATATCACCAAAAATATATAAAATTGAATAAAATGTTTTTATACTGTAGTAATCATATTCACAGTCAGCTTTGATTATCTTAAAATATAATGCACTGTAGGCTATGTGAACATCAACATTTCTCATATTCTCTTTTATGTCCTATCTGTTTTCCAGCCAACATCTGCCTTGATTGATTGTTTAACTTTGGAACATGAGTTTTGTTGGTTCAGGATTACATGTGTCCAATATCCAGCCTAGTCATGCACTGATATGTCCAGGGTCTCTATACCTAGGTACCTGTTGTGGTCCTTGGTGCTATTCACCAGCTATTGCTGGTGTTCCACTCCTAGGCACTTCCCATCTTCCTTGGGATTGGGAAGCCATGTTACTTGCCCTGGCTGAGTTGTAAATGGAAGCATGTGTTCCTAGGCCAGAGTATTTAACTCCTGACACGAGACCTCTAGAACTTTTTTTCCCTTTACCGGGGCAACCAGGAACCTTCCATACTGTGGCTGTCCTGTTGGTTTGGGTCTTGGAATTAAAATGACCAGAACATAAGACAGAAATAAACCTGCTGTATTCAGTCACTGAGATTCTTTTCCCTGTAGTATAATCCAAACCCCCATCTTGACCAATAGATAATATACTCTCCTTCTTAAAGAAAGCATTTAGAATCAGTTAGGTTGCTTTCTAATATGGCAAGATGTGGGGTCATATGCCCCACTCTCTCCTGCTGATAACTGTTTCTCGACTGGGAGAATGGCTACCAGGCCAAGGTCATCTGTGTCCAGCTGAAATGCCCTTGAAGACACACACATCTATGAACTCAAGGCAATTTCTGAGAGTACACATCTTTGCTTCTGCTTCTTGGCACATAATCCTATTGCTGTATCTTGCTGCCTTTCCCATGCTGGGGTATATAATCTCTCCCCACATCTATCAGGGTGTAGGAAGTTTTATACCCACCAGCTGCCATCAGTTCCTTTCCATAGGTAATAATAAACCCAGTTCTTTACCAACTTGTCCTTGGGGTGATTGCTTCAGAATAGGTAAACATTACATGAGCGCCCTGTCTGATCTGGGGCTGCTGTGATACACAAGGTTATAACATCTTACATTTATTTTTATGTATTTCTATCTCTATTGCAATCAGGACAATCATATAACATCACATTAATGCTAATGAGCAACTTTTTGTTATGGGCAAAAATAATCATACTTCAATCTATATTTGAACACCTCTTATCAGTATTCAAACAGTGTCCATGTTTTATTCAAATTTCAATTGTTTTTAAACCACATGCCTCTGTTTCCTGTCAGGAATAAGGGTGGGAGATGAAAGGATATCAGGATGGAGGTAGGTAACTTTGAATTTAGGCCTCTCCACTGTAACCAGAGGAGCAGGTCAACTATCTCTGTATTTTGGGTTTCTGTAAAAACTTTGAAGAGAAGATTCTATTGTGAGAAATAATTCCATAATTAATGAAAAGGAGTTTGTGGTCTTTCTTGCTGATGACTTCATCATAATTCTTTTTTTTTTTTTAGTGTATGTACTGCTGAAGCAAGCACAACATCAGTCCTAATTCTTATATTGTGTTACAGAATATTCTAAGGAGCACAAACAGGGTGAATGAGAAAAAGAGTACAGTGGAATCATACAAACCTAGGATCAAATTCCAGCCACTAAACTGACTAGTTGTGTGAGCTTGCACAAGCAGCTTAATTCTTCTATTCTTACTTCATCAGCTGTAAAAATGGAGACAATAAGATGTGGTCATAATGATTAGATGAGGTATTGCCTACATAGTGCTTGGCACTCTGGGTGTTTAATAAGTGGTGGCAGCTGTTTTTGTTATTACTATTATTTGGCAGATCTGTGAGCTGAAAGCAACTTTAAGGTAGAAAAATCATTTCAAGAAAAGAAAGTAATAGAGCCTTGGGTCGAATCTAAGCCTCCTTGCTATGGAATGATTGAGATATCCAATATCAACATCAAGGTGGGTAACACAGCAATACAATTTTCTGCAATGAAATTGTCTTTTTCAGCCAGGAGGTGGAAATAAAAAAAGAAGCTTTGTTGGCTTTTCTACTGCATTCAGTACAACACATTTGTTGAGCACAAAGTAGGAAGAATCTGTTTGGTAGAGGAAAGCATGCAGAATTTAGAAACAGGTAGGGCTCAGTTTGAGTTCTTGCTTTTCCTCTTCCCATCTGTACAAAATAGAAGAAGATATTATAGTCACTCTCTCTTTACCTCAGTAAAAGATCTGTAAGAATGTATTAACAGTCCAATTGGGAGTATATTCCCCCAAATTTAGCTAACATTGATGGGGCTGTTGTGAGTAATAAGAATAATCAACACAGAAAAAGTACTAGGTACTTATTTATTAATACATTTCACTGTGAATCCATGAGGTAGGTTATTGCTGCTACCTCAATGCGACAGATGAAATCACTGAGGTGAGAAGAGTCAAGATCACACACGTAGTAAGTGATGGAGCTAGGCTCTGAGATTGGGACATTTCCAGAGACAGTGTTCTTTTTTTTTTTTTTTTTTTTTGAGTTGGAGTCTCACTCTGTCGCCCAGACTGGAGTGCAGTGGCCACTCCCGGTCACCGCAGCCTCGACCTGCTGGGCTCCGGCGATCCTTCCGCCTCAGCCTTCTTAGTAGCCGGAATTACAGGCGCGCGCTACCACTCCCGGCTGAGTTTTTGATTTATTGTAGAGATGAGGTCTCGCTGCCCAGGCGGGTCTCGAACCCGCGGGCTCAGGCAATCCACTCACCTCAGCCTCCCAAAGGCGTGGGATTACAGGCTGAGCCACTGAGCCTGGCCAGAGACAGTGTTCTTTTTTTTTTTTTTTTTTGAGTTGGAGTTTCACTCTGTCACCCAGACTGGAGTGCAGTGGCCGCTCCCGGCCACCGCAGCCTCGACCTGCTGGGCTCTGGCGATCCTTCCGCCTCAGCCTTCCAAGTAGCCAGAATTATAGGCATGCGCTACCATGCCTGGCTGATTTTTTTTGCTTTATTGTAGAGATGAGGTCTCGCTGCCCAGGCGGGTCTCGAACCCGCGGGCTCAGGCAATCCACTCACCTCAGCCTCCCAAAGGCGCGGGATTACAGGCTGAGCCACTGAGCCCAGCTGAGACAGTGTTCTTAACCATTAGAGTACACCGGTCTCTCATGGTAAGTGAATGCCAGGTCAAGTGTCCTGTGCACATAAGCTCTTCCAGAATTGTCATTTCTTTATCATGAGAAAATCACTTTGCCTCTCCCCCACACATTCTACCACATGAATCAGGATGCAGTCAAGGGCCATTGTCTTTACAAAATCTTTTCATGTAACCTAAGTTCACTCAGCTCCCTTCTTCTGAAACCCAGTGAGACTCAGTAAAATGCTAAAGAGAGCTATTAGTCAGATCTTCTTCTATTTAAGGAGGTTTAAGGTCTTTGACTCAACACCATTCTAAATATTCAACACACAGCACACAAATTTGGTATTACAAATGACTCCAACCTGTTGACAACTGGAGGAAAACAGTCTCCCCAACAGTGTAAGATGTCCTTCTAGTTTGATGTGACACCAACAGGAAATCCTGTGATGACTGGAGTGAGTGGATGGATACTCGTGATGTTTCAGGAGTAGTCTGGAGTTCATGAAGGCCAGGATGAGTTATTTTGACATTTTTTAAAATATAAAGGAGCTGTAAGGAGTTGTTAGCAATCTAAGAAATCAATTCTTTATGCTTTTTCACAGGAATTCATAGTGTCTACACCAAACATTCTGATTGGCTCTTGATGACCAGAATTTGTGAAACATAAATGATGAGTGACCTTGACAGGGTTATGGGAGCCAAAATTTGGAAGTGATGGTGCCCAACCATATGCTTCCAGGGCAGTTCAAACTTATACAACAGCCCAAACAAAGGAAAGGGCAGTGGCTACAGCCCAGAGTTGGTTTGCTTACTTGACTCACTGCTCATTAGCCTCACAGCTCCACTGGGGTTTAACTGATTCCAAGTGTGTTATCACTTCCTTGGTGTCTTAGTTGGCTTAGGCTGCTATGACAGAATAGCATAGACTGGGTGACTCAAATAATAGGAATTTATTTCTCACAGTTCTGGAGGCTGGAGGGTCAAGATTCAGGCATCAGTCAATTTGTTTTCTAATGAGGGGCATTTTTATGTCTGTCAGAACCACTATCTTTATGCTGCATCCTTACAAGGAAGGGAGGGGGAGAGAGAGAGAAAAAGAAAGAGAGAAAGAAGACAGGGAAAAGGAGCAAGAAGGGGGGGGGAGGAAGAGAGGAGGGGGAAAGGGAGAAGGAATATGGGAGAGGGAGGGAGGAGGGGAGAGAAAAAATGAGAAAGAGAAGAAGAGAGGGAAAGAGAGTGAGAGGAGGGGAGAAGACAAGGTACAGGGAATATGGGACAGGGAAGGAGGGAGAGAGAGAAGGAAAGGGATAAAGAGAGTTCTACTTTCTTCCTTTTCTTATTAAAACACTAATATCATGATGGAGGTTGCACCCTTATGACTTCATCTAAACCTAATCATGTTCCTAAGACCCCCACCTTCCAAAATCCCCTCATCACGCTGGGGTTAGGGTTTTGACACAAGAATTTTGGGGGGAGTACAAACATTCAATTCATAGCACTTTGTAATTATGAGTCCTTATCGAAAATTAAAATCATGAATGCATTATGCTGACTTTCTCTCTTTGCTACCATACTCTGACCTCTAAGTTCCATTCTCCTCCTCTCTCTTCCCTGCTCTTGCCCTGGGAGGTCAACCTCCACAAACTGCAACACCTGGGCATCCTTGTTCTCTGGATTATAGTTGATTTGGATAATGAAAAGCACCAGCAGAAGACTGGAAGGTGGAAAAAGAGAAAAATGTATTGTTTTTTTCTTATGTTCCCACCTTCTCTGTGCTGTTCTGGAAATGTCTACTGCCCTCTTTGACTACAATTTCTGTTATGCAGTTCCCTTTTCCATGGTCCCAGATCTCCACCTGGTGTCTGCAACACTTTTTCCTTTCCTCTCCTTCAAACCTAGGGGTGGTAATAGCTTCTGGCTGTTGCTAGGACCTAAGCACCCCACTAAATCTTGTCTGTTACCTCAAATGAGGATTTTTCACCTTCAACACTGTTGGCATTGTGGGCCAAACAATTCTTTGTTGTTTGAGACTGCTCTGGGCTTTGAAGTATGTTTAGCACCATCCTAACCTCTACCCACTAGCTGCCAATTGTTCCCTGTGGGGCAAAGTCAACCCCCAGTTGAAAAGCACATTTCTGTAATTTAAAAACACATATTTAAAAATTCCAGTTGTGTTGTCTCTTTCTACCAAGGATGCAGATTGTAAGAAACATTCTGAAGGTTTATCTAAGCAGGCTGGCAGATGTAGCAATATTCAGTCACCAGCTCTTGGCGGGCTCCTAAACAATCAGGAGATGGAAATATGCCAATGAGAAAACAACATGCTATTCTTATGTTTCCATGTTTCCATGTTTCCGTGTTCATCCTTTGATTTGGGATGGATGTTTATTTCTCACATTTTGGGGGCTCATCCGGGATTACTACATCCATGGGAGGGAGACCTCAGTAGATGAGGAGGTGTGACCCATCCGATTTTCAGGCGGTCTACTCTGTTCATGTGTCTCAACTCTCCACAGGCGCATAGATATGCCCAAGAAAATTGTGGTGGAGACAGTAGAGGCAACATAGGGAAAGAGCTAGCAGGCACTGTGGCAACCGGGCAACCTCATGCACAAGCCAAGGTTGGATAATTGGACTCTAAAGACTGCCTTGGTGGTTTGGCATTTTCAGAGGTCAACTATGTGTGACTGAGACATATCCTAGATATGCAGTGAGTGCAGAGTCTCGATCCATGATTCTGTTCTCCTGCAAGGGAAATGGCTGAAGACAGATAAAGTAGGTCCCAGTGTGTGTAAGAAACCTCTAGTAGGTGAGATTGAGTACATAGGGAAACTCAGGCATTGGGGTTATCAACCAAATTGAAAATGTGGAATAAAAATTCTAGGCCTAGGGGAACAAAGGAGGGCCAAGTAAATGGCCTAGGAGGAGGGGGAAGAAGGGAAGAGGTCCCCTCCAGGGACATTCCTCCATATAGTCCACTGGGGAAATGTTAAGATAGTGGGGAAGCAGTCCCCAGACTAAAGACAAGAAGAAACAAAATGATTAAATACTCTTGTTTTGTCTGGACTAGGAAGCCAATTCGCAAACCTGTGGTTTTTCTGGCCACAGTTGGCCTAGAGGAGGACTGGATGTGCCAGACCCTAGTTCTCCATGTTAATGATAAGGCTTCATTCTCACAGGAGGAAGAAATTTGACTCTTTCCTGGTTTCCAGGAGCAGTTTCTATGTTCCCCCTCAAGGCTGAGTGAACGGGCCTCAAGAAAAAATCCTGGGACCCTCTCTCCAGTCTCCCTCCCCCTTATGGAGAGCAGGGAAGCCAGAGGCAGTCAGGGGACCCTGGGTCCCCTGAGGCCTCTGAGCCAGGGGTCTTGAGGCTCCAGGGATGTTCTGAGCCTGCTTCTCCTACAAGCCTCTACCCAAACCTAAAGGAAGGAATTGGAACAATGCAAAAAAGACATAGGAAATTTTCTTCTCCTTTCCAAAGTCCCCATGGAGGTTTCTAAAATGTTTCCCCTTAGAGAAGTTCCTATAGGACAGGGAGAGATTGGATTCATAAATGCTCCTCTGACAAGCACCAAGGTCAGAAATTTCAAGAAGGAAATGAAGTCATTACTAGAAGAAACCCTTGGGGTGGCAGACCAACTTGACCAATTCTAAGGGCCCAGCTTTTACTCTGGGCTGAGATGATGTCCATAATGAACATCCTATTTACAGGGAAAGAAAGGGGAATAATAAGAAGGGCTGCAATGTCTATCTGGGAAAGGCAACATCCTCCCAGACAAGGGGTCTTACCCGTGGGACAAAAGTTCCCAAACTTAAACTTCAACGGAGACAATAATGATCCTAGAGATTGGGCCCAGATGCAGGATCTCAGGGAGTTAATAATTAGAGGAATCAAAGGATCCACCTCAAGATCTCAGAATGTTTCTAGGGCTTTTGAAATTCAACAGGAGAAAGAAGAAACTCCTTCTGCCTTTTTACAGAGACTGAGGGAGTAGATGAGAAAATATTCTGGCCTAATCCAGAGGACCCCGTGGGGCAGGGCCTCTTGAAGGCCAATTTTGTAGCTAAAAGTTGGCTTGACTTTATGAAGAAATTGCACAATCTTGACGGGTGGAATGAGAAACCAATTGAAGAGTTACTAAGAGAGGCCCAAAAGGTGTTTGTGATGAGAGAGCAAGACAAACAAAAACAAAAGGCAAAAATTGTGATGTCTACTGTGGAGAGAGTAATGGAGAAGAAGTTAAATAGAAATCATCTCCACCAGAAGGGGGGAAAATTTAGGCCTCAGTCGAAAGATAAAAATGGCCCTCCAGGGAGGACTGTCCCGGTTACAAGCAAATGTTACAAATATGGAAAACCCAGCCACTTTAAGAAAGAATACCCTAATGGAAAAAGGAAGAAATGTGAGGCCTCTTATGACTTTTGATAAAGACTAGGGGGCTCAGGGGCTCCCTTTAATGAGGTCCCACCAAGAACCCTCGATACATTTGCTGGTGGAACCAAAAAAGAAGAGGTGACATTTTTAATTGATACCAGAGTGACTCTCTCCTCACTAACATATCAGCCTCAAGGGACTGAATTCTCTAAAGAAAAATTGCTTGTGTTGGGGTAAAGGGGGAAAGATTTCAAGTTCTGATATTCAAGCACATGAAAGTTAGGTTAGAATCTGAGAATATTGAGTGGCCTTTCTTATTTGTCCCAGAGACTGGGATAAATCTCCTAGGGCAAGATTTAGTAGCAAGACTTAGTCTGGGACTAGAAGTAGAGGAGGGACAAATAAAGGTGGTAATGGCCTCATGGAGGAGGAAGATAACCAAATCAAAGAAGTTTTGGTCAAAGAAGGCAATGGTTTTGGTCAAAGAAGGCAATAAGAAAGGGTTAAATGTTACCCTATTAAGAAAATAAGTTAAGGCAGCCAGGGGAAATAGTTTGTAGAAGACAATATCACATTCCCACTGAAGGTAGGAGCTGCCTACAACCAGTAATCAAGGGCCTCATTAAAGATGGATTGCTGGAACCCTGCATGTCACCATATAACATCACTATCCTCCCAGTCAAAAATCTAATGGGACCTACAGGCTAGTGCAAGACTGAGGGCCATTAATCAGATTGTTCAGGCCCAATATCCCATAGTCCCCAACCCCTGTATCCTCCTTAGCAAGATCCCTTATGAACACACATGGGTCAGTGTGGTAGACCTAAAAGATGCCTCCTGGTCATGTCCCCTAGCCCCTGACAGCAGGGACCTCTTTGCTTCTGAATGGGAAAATCCTATGACTGGAAGGAAGCAACAGTTCTGCTGGATGGTACTACCACAGGACTTCACCAAAGCCTCAGATTTATTTAGCCAGATTTTAGAAACTGTCCTGGAGGAACATCAGCCCACAGCAGGGACCCAGCTATTGCCCTATGTAGATGACTTACTAATCTCTGGAAAGAAAAGGAAGGAAGTATCGGAGACAACTATTAGTTTACTCAACTTTCTAGGACAGAAAGGACTGTGAATTTCAAGGAATAAGCTACAATTTGTAGAAAAGGAGGTTAAATATTTAGGACATCTCATCAGTGAAGGGAAATAGTGAATAACCCCAGAGAGAATAGCTGGCATAGTGAGCCTAGCCCTACCCAAAAAGAAAAGAAAACTCAGAAAGTTGTTACAACTAACTGGCTATTGCCAGCTATGAATCTTATGCCTAAAGAACAAGAATTTTGTATCTGAAACTGTTAGAGGAGGAACCTGACCCCTTATAATGGTCTCAGGAGGAAAAACAAGCTATAGAAGATTTAAAGCAGGTTCTCGTTACAACCCCTGTCTTGGCTCTTCCTTCCCTAGCCAAGTCATTTCACTTGTTTGCTATGGTGGATCAAGGTATGGCCCTATGGGTACTAACCCAAACCTCGCAGGGAGGAGTGGGAAGAAGCAGCACGTTGCTTTTTTTTCTAAACTCCTTGACCCTGTCTCTCGAGAATGGCCAGAATGCATCCAGGCAGTGGAAGTCACTGCCCTGTTAGTAGAAGACAGCAGGAAACTGACCTTTGGGGGAGCCTTAATAGTCAGTACTCCTCACCAGGTCAGAAACATACTCAACCAAAAAGCAGGGAGAAGGTTAACTGATTCCTCAATCCTAAAATATGAGGCTCTGCTATTAGAAAAGGATGACTTAATTTTAACCACAGATGCTTGTCTGAACCCAGCTAGTTTCCTACGGAAAGGCAATGAGAACCCAGAGACAATAGATCATAACTGCTTGGATACAGTTGAATATCAAGCCAAAGTTAGATCAGACCTACGAGAGATCCCATTACATGATGAGGCAAGACTATTTATAGACGGGTCCTCCTGAAAAATAGAGGGAAAGAGACATAATGGATATGCAGTTGTTGATGGGAATCAACAGTCTCTATGTGAGATGGGTTGACTGCCAAACAATTGGTCTACATAAACCTGTGAATTGTATGCCCTCAATTATGCCTAAATTTTCTTACAGAACAGGAGGGTACCATTTACACTGACTCCAAATATGCCTTTGGGGTAGTACATGCCTTTGGTGAGATTTGGACAGAAAGAGGTCTCATGAGGAGCAAGGGAAAGGAATTAGTATGTAGGGAGCTAATCAAAGAGGTCCTGAAAAGCCTCCTGCTCCCAACTGAAATAATAGTAGTACATGTGAACGGTCACCAAAAGGGGAACACCTTGGAGTAGGAAGGAGGCTGGAAACCGTAGGAAACAGGCTGGCAGACGAGGTTGCAAAACAAGCTGCTCTAGAAGAAGAGGTCAAACTCTCGAGTCTCATTCCTAGCATTCCCAAAGTAATACTAAAGCCTCAGTTCACTAAAGAGGAAGAAGGGGAACTAAACAGGTTGGGAGTTATTTGGAATGGGGACAGGCAATGGTTCCTCCTGGATGGGAGGGAAATGATTCACAAGCCTATAAGAGAATCAATGACTATGCTACACAAAGGAAGCCACTGAGGCCCTCAGATCATGTGTGATTCCATATTAAAAACTTATTGATGCGTGGGCATCTATATACCATTGCCAAGCAAATATGTAAAGGCTGTATAACTTATGAAAAAATAAACAAAAAGATAATTAAAAAGCAAACTGTTGGAAGAAGGCCTCCAGGATAGAGATCATTCCAAAGCATTCAGGGAGATTTTACAAAAATGCCCCAAATAGGGAAATTATGATACTTATTAGTGGTAATAGATCATCTCTCAGGTTGGGTGGAGGCCTTTCCCCACATAACTGCCACTACAAGGTCTGTCATCAAAATAACTCTAGAACAGAGTATTCCTCGATTTGGACTAGTGGAAAATGCAGACTCAGATAATGGAAGTCATTTTACATCATGGGTATTGAAGGAGGTAATGGAAAGTTTACAGAGTCAATGCGATTACCACACCCCCTAGCACCTTCCTTCCTCAGGGAAAGTAGAAAAGATAAATCAGACCCTCAAAAGCATAGTACTAAATTAATAATGGAAACTAGATTATCCTAGGTGAAGTACCTTCCAATTGCACTTCTCAGAATCAGTACAGCCCCACAAAAAGATGTGGGCTTTTCTCCTTATGAATTACTATATGGACTCTCATACCTGGGCAGAACTACAGACTGTCCCACTATGGAAACAAAGGACCATTTCTAAAAAGGTGTATACTGGCCATATCTTCCACTTTATCATCCCTTAAGTTAAAAGGACCTCTTGCCCAGACCCTGCCTCTCGAGCTTACTGTTCATCCCTTCTGCTCTGGCAATTTTGTCCTCATAAAGACCTGGAAGGAAGACAAACTACAGCTGAGTTGGGAAGGTCCCTGTCAAGTACTCCTGACTACTGAGACTGCTGTACGAACAACTGAGAAAGGGTGGGCTCACTATACCCAAGTTAAGGGACCAATAACTCAAGAAGAATCCAAAGATCGATGGGAAATATCTAAGTGCCCTGGAGAATCCTTAAGGGTCAATCTAAGGAAAGTTCCATAAGAAACATGGGCCAGGCTAAAATCTGGTATTTAACATGGATAGGATTTTTTTTTATCATGAACGGGATGGAAGGTAATGGGAACTAGCAGGGAACATATGGCTACCCAATCAAACTGGTGATAAATATAACAAAAACTCTAACACCCCAAACCATTTGGTTTGATGCATATCAAGTTCTACCCTGTGGGGATTCAGAAAATCAGAGACAATTGTCACAAGCAGAAAAATACCTTTGCCCAGAACCAGGCATTGGCTATAGTAATGCCAGTCTCTGCCCCAGCTAGGATGATGTCTGGTGTAACATGCTATGGAAAGGATGGACAGTAAACCTGGTTGGGTCACCCCAAATTGGAGACCTTTAAAAGATAAAGTGCATCTTTCTAAGGGCACTCCACCAGAAGTATGTCAGAACTTAGAATGCAACCCTATATTTTTAACTATTAACAACCCAATTGCCCTAAATCAAGAGCCAAGGGTGGCATCTCGGGTATACAGATTAGGAGCAGATGTTGCAGAAGAAGACCCCCTAGGATGACTGATCCTTAGATTAGTTAATAATGACAAATCCGATATACCTAAACCAACCCCAAGTCCTGGAGGACATGACACTCCTAATAATGATCCCACAAGGGTAACTATAGTTGAAGTCAAGGATTTAAGACAGAAACTTGAAATTGACACAGGATATGGTGATGTCAATGCTGGTAGAATGGGTTAAATTCTCTGTGCATGCGCTCAACAAAAGCAATTGCTATGCTTGTACCGAAGAGCTTCTGCAGGCTCAGGTAGTTCCATTTCCTCTTGAATGGGATATATACTCTGCAGGAATGAGTTGCATGATGTCTCTATTCCAAGACAAGAATGCCTGGGGAAATGAAACCTGCAAGAGCTTGTCATTGCTTTTTTCCCCTGCATTGCAGAGGTCAGACCTGAGGGCAATCCCCTCCTTTTCGGTAGGGGTAATGAATTACTCTTCTTACCTCTCAAGGCGGGGCAAGAGTTCAGTAAGTCTGTAGGAGACCTGTTGACCTGTACCCATATCTAAATGTCACTGGTGAGTTGAGTCACAATTACTCTAACCTGTATATCCCATGAGTTGATGTTTGGTAATACCGTGGAAAGAGGGTCCTGAACAACTTATTGCTGTCCAACTGGGCTGGGACCTGTGCACTAGTCTAATTGGCCATCCCATTCACCTTGACATTCCATCAGATGGCTGAGGGTAACAGTGCTTATCACCAAAATCGTAGAACTCTAGAAGGATCTTTTGACTCCAATGTGTACATAGATTCAATAGGAGTCCCAAGAAAAGTCCCCAATGAATTTAAGGCCAGAAATCATAGCTGCTGGGTTTGAATCATCACTCTTCTGATGATCCACCATTAATAAAAATGTGGATTAGATCAATTATATATATTACAATCAGCAAAGGTTTATTAACTACACTAAGTATACCCTCCAAGGGGTAGCTAGTCAGCTGGATGCCACCAACTGGATGGCATGGGAAAATTGAATTGCATTAGATACGGTCCTAGCAAAGAAAGGAGGAGTCTGTGTCATGTTAGAAGGGAAATGCTGTACTTGCATCCCAAATAACACCACCCCCAATGGAATCATCATCAAGGCCTTACAGGAACTAACAACCCTAGCTAACAAATTAGCAGAAAATGCAGTTATTGATGATCCATTCACAAACTGGTTAGAAGGATGGTTTGGGAAATGGAAGGGAATGGTAGCCTTGGTCCTAACCTCTCTTATAATTATGGCAGGAATCTTTTTTTTTTTGCCCCTGCCCCCTGTGGCAGGAATCTTAACAGCGGTGGGATGTTATGTTATTCACTGTGTCCAGGACTTAACACAGAGACTCATAGAGACTGCAATTAACAAACAGATGTCCATGACATACCCACAAAACAATCTAATGCTCATGGAAACTAGATTAGTAGATTATGAAGAGGAAAGTCAAAAAATGTTAAGCCAATTTGAAAACAAATTAATAAATGTTAAGCTAATTTGAAAAGAATCTAAGAAGAAAATAGAACCAGAAATTTATAAAGAAATAGAGGAGGGAATTTGTAAGAAACATTCTGATGGTTCATTTTCAAGGCCTGTCTAAGCAGACTGGCAGATGTAGCCATCTTCAGCCACCAGCCGTAGGTGGGCTCCTAAATAATCAGAAGATGGAAGCAGGCCAGTGAGAAAACAACATGCTGCTCTTAAGAAAATAGAGACTTAGCCAGGGAAGGGAACCAGGGATAACCTTATAAGGGGGGGAATAAAAGGAACTTAAGTGACATCCGGAAAGATTGTATACCTTGCAGTACTCTGCCAATGAGGAACTGGGGGAAGGATTTATGCTCTAGGGAATAAACTGCTTGCTGTAGCTGCCCAGCTGTGTCTGCCTACCAGACAGCTGATGTTGCAAGACCACCATTAAAGTCTTGTTTCTGCTGTACTCCACTCCCCTCTTTGACTATAATTTCTGTTATGCAGCTTCCTCCATGACCACAGGTCTCTACCTGGTGTCTACAACACTTTTTCTTTTCCTTCCCTTCCAACCTGGGGATGGTAATGATTTCTGGCTGTTGCTAGGATCTAGACACCCCACCAAATCTTGTCTGTTACTCTAAATGAGGATTTTTCACCTTCAACAATATTGGCAATGTGGGCCAAATAATTCTTTGTTGTTTGAGGCTATTCTGGGCTTTGTAAGATGTTTAGCAATACTACCTGCAAACTCCCAATTGTTCCTGGGGGGCAAAGTCATCCTTCAGTTGAAAAGCACTATTTTAAACCTATCCACATTTCTGTAATTTAAAAACACATCTTTCAAAATTCCAATTGTGTTGTCTCTTTCTACCCAGGATGCAGATGAAAACACAGATAAATAATAATAGAATAAGTGGAATTTATTTATCACTTATGACATGTATATTGAGGTAAGATCTTTCAAAACATGAGATCCAAGAAAGAAAACAATGTAAAAAATGGTGTTGGTCATGACAAGCCTAGAACTATTATTGCTCATCTCAAAGACAGGATAGCCATTGGTGGGCTAAATAGTTCCCACACTAAAGCTGTGACTTCACATTGGGGCCACAGTATTGGAAGGAGGCACATTGTCTAAGACCTTAGTTTCATAGTAATTATGATCAGAGCGCTAGAATTAGATGGCTCAGAGTCAAATCTTAGTTCTACTGCATACTAGTCCTATGACTTTGGGTAAGTTAATCTCTCTAAGGTGGGATATAGACAGAGTTATTGGTGTCTGTAGTTCTTTTCTCATCTGGAAAATGGGTCTAATATCTTCTCAGATTATTGTGACATATGTATATAAGAGGCTTAGCATGGTGCCTGGCACCATGTAAAGTTTGCAGTAATGATCATAATAGGATTACTTCTGAGTCACTCATACACACACACACACACACACACACACATACACACACTACGAGTTGCACACATATTAATCATACAGACACCCCTCACAAGGTAAAAAAATCAATCCTGAGTTTTACTTTTAAAACATTACAATTTTTATTTTATGATACATACATGCCTACTTACTATAAAGACTTAAGGATTACTCTAAAGCATAAGTGTTCCCTCTCTTAGATACACCTTCTATAGTTTACTCCATTACTCAAATGTAATTATTTTAACAGTAGCTTGAACCTCATGGCACTGCCATTTTTTAGGTCAAAAATTGTCAAACATTACAATGTCATGTAGTTCAATCAAATAGCTCCCTGTGTATTTTTTGTAATTTTGTTCCATGCATTTATACACACTTATATGCACATATGCTAACTGTGATTATGGTGCCCATAATCACTTCTTTACTAACAATGTTCTGTGGATGTTTTTCCATGTTTATTGCTCTTTTTAAGGTTGGAAAGTTATTCCATTTTATGAGTGAACCAAAAAATTAATTTAGATTCTCTTTACTATTATAAATTCTCCAATTTTATTGCCATATACAAACTGTCATGCAATCAACCCTTATTACATAAGTAGTTGCACATATGGGTGAGCCTCTCTGTAGGATGAAATCCTGGAGTGAAATTGGGGAGTCAAAGAGTGCATACATTTAAAACCATGACAGATTTATCAAACTTATCCTTGCATTAATAGTGTGTTAAAGTGCAGGTTTTCTCAAATTCCCTACAGCGCGATATATTCTCAGGCTTTTACATTTTTGCAAATGTGATGTAGTTAGAAAAAGATAGCTCATTATAGTTTAAGTTGCATTCCTTTAATTACTAGTAAGGTTGAACATCTTTTCATACATTTGTTGAAGTTTTGCTTTTCTTCCATGAATTGCTTGTTCATTTCTCAAGCCCATCTCTCTGTTGGGATATTTGTCTTTTTCATATCAATTTGTAGGAGTTCTTTATGGTATAATTTATATCCAAAATAATTTATTCTGGTTATAAATTTTTTGTTTGTTTTATGTCTTCCAAATATTCCTGTTTGTCACTTGTTTAAACTTCATTTATGGTATCTTCCATCACTCAGAAATTACAATGTTTATGGGATCACATCTGTCAGCCATTTCCTTGTCAGCTGTGGGTTTATTCTGCCTGACTTCTAGAATGCTAGAGCATTACACCTACGGAACCCACAAGTCAGAGTCTGGGTACTCTTTTGAACTGAGTTGTTTGTGTGTGTGTCTTTCCCCTTTCCTATTAATGGTGGTATATTTTGGCTTGAGGAAAGAAACCTATTGTACACATGTAAAACCAAAACCCAGGACACTGACATTTGCTTACATCAACTGAAAAAACACAGAGATTAAGGATAGAGGCTTCTAATCTCATAGCAGACAGTCTTATTAAACACACACACACACACACACACACACAAGTTCTCTATGAATATAAAAAAATTAATAAGGAAGAATGAAAGAAATGCCAGTGTAATAGAGAGTGTGTGTAAGTGTTTATGCATAAATCTATTGCTTAAAAAGCAGGCACTTAAAACTTATTGTGTGCTTTGTAGCAATCTGTCAATAGGCAATTGTTTAAAAATTGTCAGTCTGTGAGTAGTTCATTATTACTTTTTTATTGTTCTTAAGGCATGAAACTGTTGCTCAATGATAATAGATCACTTTCCCAAAGTTACATAGTTGGTAAGTGGCAAAACCAGGATTGGAACTCAGGTGTTCTGACATGAAGCCTAGTGCCCTTCTCAGTAATCTGTAGATGGCTACCTATACTATAGAGTCAGAGAGTGTTTGTGTGTGTGTGTGTATGTGTGTCTGTGTGGGCGCATTTGTTTGGTCTCTACATTTGTGTCTGTATGTCTCTAAATATGGTGTGAGTGTCTCTATGTGTGTGTCTTTGTATGTGTTTGTCTATGTGTGCCTATGTGTGTGTGTACTTGTATGCTTCTAGTATGTATTCATACATGCCTGTGCCTATGTGTATGTGTGTGTGTATTTGGTGGCATCTGTATATCTCTGTGCATTTTGTGTGCATGCATGTGTCTATGTGTCTTGGGAGAGGAGACATAAGACCAATCATACAGGCATTGTGATTGTGGGGGGGGCGGCACAGAGTGGACTGGTGTTACTTATCTAAAAACTTATTTTGTATAAAAATGGTTCTGTGATAATTTTATATTTTATCCAAAGCAATTTTTTTTAAAACAAACCTATCGATTAAAACCTTAGCCCATCTTTCTTTGATTTCTTTGTATTCGTTCACTTGGCCTTGTCAAGTCTCCAGATAAAATGGGCACTCGATAGAGCAAGGATGATAGAAGCAAAGGACTGAGTACCACATGTTCTCATTCATAAGCGTACCCTAAACTTTTACCATGATACTGTAAGAAAGGGATTAGCAGTAGCTGGAAACTGCCAGGGGAGGAGGGAGCACATAGCATTAATAAGGGCAGCTGATCTTAAACCAGGCAAAGTGGGAACCAAAGGGAGGCCCAAACTTGACCTGTGTGATAACCACTTGTACACCTAATCCTGAATTGTACCCCACATCTTTAAAATAAAACAAAAAAAAGAAGCATTAGCTAATTTATGATTATAAAGACAGGCAGGCCACAGGCAAGTCTGGAGTGACTCTAAGCTAATGAAACTGACTTTTTATTGATTGGGAATATGTTTGGGGTCAATGAGTATTATTCCATTTGCTTTATGGGAAATGAGGCTTATGAGGGTATAGTGTTACTATATGGTTGATCTGGTCAGACTTTGGTGGGGTTATCCCCCTAGTTCAAAGGGAAATACAGCAGTTCTAGTTGCAGCAGTGGGGAAATGTACAATCTTGCTGTTCATTCATCTGAAGAAGAGGCCTAGACCAGGAGGGAGCCAGAGGTGCAGATAGGTTGTACTCTCTGACCATGGCCTGCATGTGTGAGATCAGCCTAGAGAGGAAAGCCATCTATAGGGAACAAGATGGAAGGGCAAGGTCAGGGAATGAAACATGCATTTTATCTCTACCAGGTTGAGGCTTGTCAAACATCATGCCTCCATTCCTGGCGGGATTGACTGGTTCTGAATACATCCTTGACACTCAGCTCAGGTGACTCTCTCCAGCAAGATTACCCATACCTCTTGAGTACAGGCCGGGGCCTCTTTTCTGAGCTCCCAAATGTCTATGTCTTTGTTACCACTTTTATCCTTAGATTCTAAGTATCCCTCCATGTATCTGACTCCTTCACTATAAGCTTCTAATTCATCTTTGTATTTCTAGGACAGACACAGCCTGATAATAATATTAGCCAGCCAGCCCACACCATTGCCTCTGACAGCAGAGTGGCAGGAAAAATAGCCAGCTCTTATATAATGGGTTCTGTAGCTCAAATCCTCATCTAAAGCTTTCCATGAATGCATTTAGTCCTCACTAGAACCCTAGGAGAGGGATGCCATTAATATCCCCATTTTACAGGTGGAGAAACCGAGGTACAGAGTAACTTAACCAAGGTTAAGTAACTCGCTCAAGGTCTCATAGTTAGTGAATGACAGAACTGGGTTTAGGATTTATGCTGTCTGGCTTTCACTACACACTCTTACTATACTGGGCTACACAAATGTAGCATCAGGACTCAAAACTATTTGTTAAGTAAAAAAACAAATGGCTTATTTCACCCTGACAATAATCTCTCAAGGTAGGAGGACTTGAAGAGAAGAAACACATGGATAGAAAGAGGAAAAATGTGGGTTCTGTACTATGTCTATACTTTGAAGCCCACGTTCTTTCCAGAACTATGTTAATACTAATATCTGGCAAGGATACTGGTGGGTTAGGCACAATGGTGGGTAAAGGATCTCAACTGCACTTATATTTGGGGAAGAAGTGACCAGAGGGACAGGCTGATGAGTAGGACACTGGAGTGGTAAGAACCCAACCAGGCCAGGAGCCATACTCTCTATTGTGTCTTTTTAAAGTAGCCTTTTAGAAATCCTCGATAATGTATTTATTTATTTTATTACTTTAACTAAGAAGCGGTTAAACCTAGAGAAGAATTTTTCTTGGTTTTCATGATGATGACAGAGAAAAACAAACCGGCAGGGCTCAAATTCTAGCTCTATATTTTTTCTAGCTGTGGATCTTTGGCAAGTTACTTAACCTCTCTGTACTTGTTTTCTTATTTTAAAACTAGGAAAAATAAGAACAAGTATTCACCTTGTGGGGCCGCTGTGAGAATAAAACAGGTTAATTCCTATGAAGCACTTAGAATCATTCTTAACATATGTAAGCATTCAGTAAAAGTTACTATTAGTTCATGTGGTATTTGAGAAGAGCACTAGATTAGGAGTCAAGGTATTCAAGTCCCAGTCCCATCTCCTTCACCATATGTGTGACTTTAGACAAATATTGTTTTCTTTTTAATCTGATTAGTTGTTAATAAACAGTGGGCTAGGCTTGATAACCCCTTGCTTTCATGGCATCTATGATTCTATGTTAAAAGCGCCTGTAAGTAAATTGCCATTCCTTTAGGTTGTGAACATCCATACGCCAGAGATCTGTGGAAACAATGTTGCTTCAGGGACTGTGCTGAGCCAGCAAACAATCAATCGTGATGACAAGCAGGAAACTCCCTCCCTAAGAATACCTCACAGCAAGACAGAAACCCCTGTCGCTGACCTGAGAGGGGACCTGGAGGCAGAACCTGGAATTCATCTCTGAGAGCTGAAGAGGCTGCGCAAGGGCGGGCAGACCTCCTAACACACTGCTCTGTTCATTGATTGCCTTGAATTTTCTTGGAAGATTATCATATCCCCTGCAAATAATTACAGTTTTGTCTTCTTCTTCTTCCCAATATTTGTACCTCTCATTTTTTAAAATCGCATTGTCTAGGGACTTTAGTACAATTTTAAATAATCATGGTTATAGTTCCCAAACTTGTTCAGTTTAAATGGAAATGCCAGTGTTTCAACATTATGTTGCTCATTATAAATCACAGTAGGTAAGTAGGTATGCTTACCAAATTAAAGAGGTTAGTTCTAGTTCTAATTAACTAAGAACCCTTTCTTCCCTCCCTCCTTCCCTTCCTCCCTCCTTCCTCCCACCCTCTCTCCCTCCCTCCTTTTTCCCCTGTCTTTCTTCCCTTTTTCCTTTTTTGGTTTTTGTTTTTTAGTTAGAAGTGTATTAGTTAAGTTCTTCAGGGAAGCAGAACTAAGAGGATGGATGATGGATGAATGGAGAGATAGATCAATAGATAGATGTTTTAAAGAATTGGCTCACACCACTGTAGAAGCCGACAAATCCAAAATCTGCAGGGTAGGCTGGCGGGATAAATTCCCGGAGAAGATTTGATGCAGCAATTTGAGCTTGAGCACAGTCTGCTGTGAGAATTCCCTCATCCTCTGGGAGACCAGTCTTTTCTCTCCTGAGGCTTTCAACATATTGACTGTGGTTCATTCACATTATGAAGGGCGATCAATTTTATTCAAAATCTATTGATTTTAATGTTAATCTCATAAAAAAAAAACCTTCCCAGAAACATCTACAATAATATTTGACCAAATATTTAGGTACCATAGCTTAACCAATTGACACATAAAATGAAGCATCACAAAGACAGAGTTGAATTTCCTCAAATGCATTTTTAGTATGCATTGTGTCATTTTATCTTCTGTTAACAAACTTAATTTTACTGATAAATTTTTGAATATTGGACTCTCCTTGCACCCCTGAGAGAATTCAAACCAGTCTATTCTACTAGGTTTCAAGATATTCTAACAAATTCAAAATAACAATTTTTGGCGTGGATATTTGAATATGGATGTAAAGTGGCAAAGTCTTTTTGGAGTGTAATTGGACAGGATCTAGAATATTTTAATGTACACCTTTGACCTATCAGTTCTATTTTTTTTCCTTTGTAACAGATTCTCAAAAATACCTTTGCATGTAAACACAAAGACTTTGTAACAGTCTATTCATGATAGAATTGTACATAAAACAAAAATTGGAAACAGCCAAAATGTCATTGGGAAAGGAATAAATGAGTAAACAGGCATATAAGAAATGCTAGCAGCAGTTACAATGAATAGATCTATGTAAATATAACCATGTAGAACTAGATAGCACATTGATATTTGTTTTTATAAAAGCGAGTTTCAGAATAATAACCTCAAAATGACATATTAAAAAATAATCAAATTTTTATATGCGCATTATACTATAAATGGAAAGAAAATCATTTAAATTATACCCATCACACTGATAATAATTTTTCCCCTTTGGAGGATATCATCAGAAAGTACTGCTATCTACCTGTATTTTTTACAATGAAAAAGGACTAATAAATTACTTGTCTAATGCAAATTCAATATTTAAAGTTATAAATTTACAAGCTAGTCCTTCATCTCAAATATTAGAATTTAGTTTTTAACCCTGACATGTTAACTACATACATGAAAACTCATTACAAAATAGTTTGTATCATATTTTTAAATTGAAATTTATATTGAAAAGTTAAATACCAGATTCTTACAATATCACTTTAATCTACAACATAGAATGACTAATCTCTAAACAAAAAGGAAATGTATTTTATAGAAAGTCAATAGTGGTAATTTAATAAGAATTTTCTCCTATTTCGATTAACACGAATAGCTATGAGGCCTAATTTTAGCTCACATAATAATTTAAAAAGCAAAGATATATTACTCTTTCATGAAATGTTAGTTATGTTACAAAACACTGATCCCCCACATACTGGGTGTTGTGCCTCAGAATTTCACAGTAATAACCAGAGAGAAACAGAAAGTCATAACAATTTGATTTAATAAACATGGTTTCACATAAAAAACTAACAAACGAGTGGAAATATTTCTTTATAATTTTGTTACAGAAACTAAAATGTCCTCTCAGCACTCGAGGCTGAAAATTATCTTCTGATACTTTTATTACACTGATCAATAACATATATAACTTTTATGGGATGGTTTCTTGCTTTTGAGAGAAAATATAACACATAAAAATAAAATAATCTCACATCTACTTTGATTCTTATATATGAATTTAAGGTTTTTCTTTTCAATAGAAAAAGGGTGGAGGGAAGCCTCATCACTGAGGACACCTTTCTCCAGAAAATTAACTATTCTCCCAAGTCAGCTAGATCCCTGGACCTTTGAAAGTGACATAGTGACATAGGTCTAATAGAAAGGAAGACTATCTATCTGTCTGTCTGTCTGTCTGTCTGTCTGTCTATCTATCTATCTATCTATCATCTATTTATTTAGAGACAGGGTCTTGTTCTGTCACTCACACTGGAGTTCAGCACCATCTTTGCTTACTGCAGCTTTGAACTCCTGGGCTCAAGCAATCCTCCCACCTTAGCCTCCTGAGTAGCTGGAACTACAGTCATGGGTCACCATGCCCACCCAATTTTTTTATTTTTTGCAGATATGGGATCTCCCTATGTTCAAGCAATGCTCCTACTTTGGCCTCCCAAAGTGCTAGGATTACAGAAATGAACCACCCAACTCATAACTTCCTATTTTATGTACCATCATTCTAGCACTCAAATCAGCTGGATTTGTGGGTATCCAACCTACACAGTGGCAAAGGGTTCCAGGCTCAGAAGAACCCCATATATGGTTTAATGCTCTGCTGTCCTTATCTTGAAATTCCTAATAGTTTTATCTTTGAACTTGTATTTTGTAAGTGAAGTCCCAATGGGACAGTGGAGCATGAACATGAGTAGAAGAGGTGCATGAAATATGAGTGACCTCTATTCCTTGCAGCCCCATTCTTGTATAGTGTTCAAGATATCTCATGAGCACAGGGTTCCGGTGGACCCATCATGCACGGAAGTTCAAGGTGAGTACAAGGCAAGCATCTTATGTCTATCCAAGAGGGGTGCTGATAGCCTGGAGAAGCTCCACTTTCTGCTCTAACCAGAACCTGCTTCCACACAGAAAGAAGGCAATGGTGTTCTAAGAAGCAATGACAGTGGAATCCTATCATATCCTCTCTTACCCATGTTACTTCCCTGTATTAATGCTAAACACGAACCCTGGTCATAGTAACATAGAAGGCAAGGGAAAGATAGGGTAACCCATAGTTCCCTTAACTTTAGTCCTTCGTTATTCATCAGTAAGCAGAAGTTAGAGAGTATTGGTAGAATGTGTACATAGGAAGAAGTTAAAAAAAAAAAGAGCTCAGTTTTGTGCAGCGCTTCCACCATTCTGCTAAAAATGAAATATACACATATGTATGCTGAAATATACATTGTGCAATATTAGTGATTATGCATATGAGTTACGTGCTCTTAAATGTGCATTCAAAGCTGACATTGTATAATATAAAGATTAATGGTAAAATCCAGCAAATAATTCACATTTTTAAAATTTAGAACTTCATTAAATAGCAAATAAAACCCACCATGACAAATTGAGAGACAGAAAGAAAGGAAAGCTTTATATTTTAGTACCACTGATGACATATTTTTCCTGCTTTTTGAACAAAGGACCTCAAATTTTTATTTTGCACTGAACTCTGCAAATTATGTGGTTTGTTCTGGCTCAAACGCCTTACTGAAGTCATCTTTGGTTTCTACTACTGCCCAATAAAAATTAATTGCTTTCCTTTCACTTCTAATTATTTTTATTTTTATTTATTTATTTTTTTTGAGTTGGAGTCTCACTCTGTCGCCCAGACTGGAGTGCAGTGGCCGCTTCCGGCCACCACAGCCTCAACCTGCTGGGCTCCAGCGATCCTTCCACCTCAGTCTTCCGAGTAGCCGGAATTACAGGCCTGCGCTACCACGCCCAGCTGATTTTTTGATTTATTGTAGAGATGAGGTCTCGCTGCCCAGGCGGATCTCGAACCCGCGGGCTCAAGCAATCCACTCACCTCAGCCTCCCAAAGGCGCGGGATTACAGGCTGAGCCACCGAGCCCGGCTTTCTAATTATTTTTAAACTTGCATTTAGCAATTTGTTTTGCCCATGCTGTTTGGAGCCATAATTACTATGTACTTACCTATAGCTACTGGTAGCTGGTGTAATTTTTCCCAGATTTCATCTGTGGGTCACCTACATCAGGATTACCTGGGAGGAGGCAGCTCCCATAACAAGTTGTCCCTTGGGTTGGAGTATATTGATATGGTGCAATGGTTCTCCAAAGTGTGGTCTGAGGACCAGAAACATCAGCATCACCTGGGATCCTATGAGAAATGCAAATTTTGGAGCTCCTACCCAGGGGAGGGGATCAGCAATCTGTTTTTTAACCAGTCCTCTAGAGGATTCTGTTACAAACTACAGTTTTAAAAACACTGTAAGAAAGAACATGAGTTCTTGAGGTAGCTAGACTTGGAGCTGATACCTGGCTGAACCACTATACTACCTCTGGAACGTTATGCAAAGCTATTTCTTCTTGAAGACAGGCTGAGTGAGAACCTGAAAGTAGGGGGAAAAAACTTGTAATATCTGTAAAAACCCTACTTAAAAGTTCTCTCTTTGTTTACAAACTATACTTTGCCTTTCTGTATTGTTGAAGCATAGGGAGAAACAATTTGAATGCACAGGAAGAGTTCTAATTCAATATTTCGTGGGCCCCTGAGGTTCCTTGAGGCAAGTAAGAGTAGGTCAGGATGTATGTCGCTCTTGGAATGAGAGCCTGAGTAATGTCACCGAGAGAGCTGACTATGAGAGTGAAATCCTCTCTGAGGTCAGCACCCTATGAGTTATCGAGTGAGTTGATCCAGCCCAAAGGCGCTGAACCCACAATGGACGAATCCCTCTCTGACAGAGGTTGAGAGGAGATCCATCATGTCTAAATACTGCTTGCTCTGTATTTAGTAAGAGAGAAAACACACAGTGAAACCCTTTTGGCTAGCATCTAGCTTCTGGGATCCTGCAATTTCTATTTCACTGTGACACAAGAGGAACCAAAATACAGTTTTTACCAGATTGGAGTGATTACCCTAATTTTGATAAGCTCTGAGAAACTTCTTTGGCATTCAATTTAATCAAGTGGTGAAAACTGGAATATGAGGAAAGAGACAGAAACCAGTTCTATGCATTGAACCCTCTGTGTTTACATGCATATGTGTGTGGGTGTGTTATGAATGTGATTATGGACTTTTTTGTTTTATCATTTTATATTTCTTTTAATTATTATTTATTTATTACCATTGTACTATTTTATTTAGTATTTGATTATAATACTAAAGCAAAATGCCAACTTCAGTCATTTGATATTTATTTTGCATAACATTAAAACATCAGTATGATACCAGTTATGTTTCATATTGTACTCAGAGTTCATGAAACAAAAAGTTATATAAACTATTTAATGGTAGCAACTAAAAATTTAAATATACTCTAAGACAAGTAAAAATGGAAAATTTTTAAAGTATGCATAGTAAGCATACATTGTTATTGCAAAATCACTTATTAGCAATAAATTAATAAAATAATTATTCCAAAACATTATATAAAATAAAAAAAAACCTTATCATCCCTAGAAACTTGAAAATTAAATATTACTTAAAAGTTTAGTTTCCAAAAAAAAAACCAAGGTGTCATAGTGAGAGTCTCCTGTGGTACAAGTTTTTCCAGCTGTTGAAAACTCTTTGACACTTTGTGGGAGTTTTAGAGTTACAACTCTAACAACACAAATGGTGACATTAGAGTTATAAACTAACTCCAAATATTTTCCTGTGACTTAACATTTTCAAATAACCTCTTCTCTTGTTTCACAACTTTGAGGAGGTGTTTCTGAAAAAGCTCTTTCTTTTTTAAGGACTGCCGTCTTCCTATTGGTTTTACGCTATAGCTCTGTTTAAAAGAGAGCACTGCCAGCCTGCCTTTGACCCTCAGTTTCGTCATCTGTAGATGGAGTCTCTGATGTAGTTACCTGCATCAATATCAACTCCACCATGTTTATATTCCACTTTTTCTGAAACTCTTCGAACTAGAGTAAGAAATATTCCTTGCAATAGAAGCTTGACTTCATCAGTTGTCATTTTCATTCTCCTCTTGAGGATTATGGAAGTTTAGAAGAATGCTTTCTAAATGAATAGCTTTGTTGGACTTGAAATTTTAATGTAGTGAATAACTCTCTGGGTATATCTCACATTACAAAAAACTTAGTTTCAGAGTTAAAAAAATATATTTTTAAAAAGTATTGCTTCCAGAGAAATACAAGTATTTCAATACTTAAAAAGCAGGCACCACAATTATTTACATAAATGACATAAAGTATACTTGTACACACACTAACACATCCAACTAATTGTTAGTGAAATTTCTGTCTATTTCACAGTCATCTCATAATGATATGAGCTCAATGTGAAGTGTGGGTATAGAGTAGTTCTTCTGAGAGCAGTTCCCATGATGCCTGGCCACAACACCATGAATGGAACACGAGGATGTTCCATTTTCACCACCGAAAAATTGAGAAACATTGAAGTACCTATCCACTCAGGACAAAGGCAAGGGCTGAAATGCTCACTGCAGCCCACCCGGGCCTTGGAGGCAGCTGTAGGTTGCACTGCAGACCTCTGGGGAGTAAGGCATGCTGGGCCATTCCTCCAATGGCCTACTCTGAGCCCCTGAGCCAGTGGAGAAGCCTGTCCACCTCCACAGAGATAAAGGCAGATTGGGAGTCCTCTGGGTGCTCAGTTCTCCTGCTCACACTATGGCTCTGGGCAGTTCGACTCAGTGCAGTCAAGGAACCATTCACTTGCAGCTTGGAAACCAAGCTGCAACTGCCATGTAGAGACTGAGAAGACCCAAGTGGGGTTCTGTAAGGTGTTCCTAACAGAGCCTGCATCTGTTTCTTTGTGTCATATAGTAAATGTGAAAAACACCCACACGGTTTTTTAGCTTCCTTTCCCTTTATTTAACACTCCCCCAACCCCCCACCTAGTGCTGAAACCTGACTACTGACCACTCCAGCCTCTGGCCTAATTTCCAGTGGACATCTGGCCAGTGGGGGCCAGGTCCAGCATTTTCTCCTTCATGATGGCCAAACCATCTGGGGTAATCTCTGGCAAGCAAGGAGGCTAGAGAAGTTGCTTTTTCAGCAGATCAAATCAAACGCAGATGGGGAGAGGAAGTTCAGGGCTAAAAGGCCTGGTGATTCTCCATGACCCATTTTCCTCTGGGAGGTTGGAGTCCATCCAGAACTGCACACATCCCTGAAGCTATCGCACGCTTTCTGGCTCTGGGTATCTGTAAAGGACTCTTTCCCAATTGAACTGATAACTGACTTATGAGTCTAAAGCCACAATATAAAATAAACTGGAAAAAAAACCCAAACAAAACATTTTATATAAAATGTAATTCATATAAACATTTTTGTATATCAGGCATTATAATAGAAGCTGGGATAAAAAAGACAAGTAGAATGAAAATCCAAGAGTCCAAGCAGCTCATATTGCAGAAGCATAAACACCCACATGCAATTCTTGAGACAGAGGTATGACCAGGATGCTTAGGAACAAAGGGGAGATCAGGCAAGGCTTTAGGCTCCCGACACGAGAAAGGTGATCTTGGCTGGGTCTTGAAAGGTTAAGCAGGACCATACCAGCTATTCATAGGAAAACTAATCTACAGAGAAAAATTAATGAGGGATACACGTGGGGGCAAGAAAACCCGTGACTGTGCTTTGTAAACAACAGAAAACACCATGGAGTTGGATGTACTATTTGAACAAGTAGTAAATGACCTAAAGTAAGGTTGGCAAGTGAGGTTGGAACTCAGGGCAAAAGGCAATGTTTGTCTGGATGTCTTGGGTTAATGAAAGACACCATCACTAGATTTCAAGCAGGGGAGTGTAGTAATAGCTTATGTTTTAGAAAGTCCACTTAGGTGGCAGTGCAAAAGAGAAACATAGCCAGAGGGGAGATAGTTAATGATACCGAGAGAGAGAGAGAGAGAGAGAGAGAGAGAGAGAGAGAGAGAGAGAGAGAGAGAGAGACTGAAGGGAGAATAGGACTGCAAAAAGATTTTTTAAAAATTTAAATGGAGAAGATTTGAATACGCTGTAGGCTGAAGGTCAAATGCCACTGGAAATATAGAGAATGATGGTACAGGAGAGAGAGCGGAGATAATTGATGAAAATGTTCACCTATGCCTTGCCTAATGTGCTGAGTTTTTTTTTTTTTTTCAGGTGACTACAGGCAGCATGTTAGCATTGGTCACTCATAAAATAACACACTAAATACTCAGTGTTTTTGCCTAACAATACAAAAACAATGAAATGATAGCAAAGTCATTAAAGAAATGCCATCTTCTCAGGGTAGATGGACTGACATGAAATAAAAGAGTCTACCAAGAAAGGGAAAAAAGTGATGGATGTGACAACATCCTATCACAGGGTAGTCAAGCTACTAATAAACCAAAGTGATGTGAAGGGTGGTAAAACAAGAGAGGAAGCAGGGAGCAAGGGAGAAATCCTGAAAATCACACAGACTGCACATAGAGAAGACTAGGAACACTGGCGAGAGGGACCAGGCCATGTGTTTGTGGAATGGAGAATAATGGCATGGGAAGTTTTAACCAGCACACAAATCCTGCTGGCTCCTGCCTCTGACCTTTGTCACCTAAGGCAGAAACTGTGGAAGAGCTGCCAGCGGTGGCTTGTAGCCCAGGAGGCTAGAGACCTTTGGAGACCATTTCGCAGCACCTCTGGGTCTTTTGAATCACCCCACAGTAAACTGGCCATTCATCTTTTCAACTTGGCTGACCACCACTCATATTTATAAAGACAGCTGTCTGCAGGAGGACTAGACCTGAGATCTGTGGACACACTGTGATTTCCCTTCACCTATTGCCTCCTAAACAATGAATAAATGCAGTGCTGTGCTTCATGCCTCAGGGAGTGTTCACCTCTCCCAAAGTAATAGATGGGGACTGGGATGGGTAAAGCTGTGCTTATGTTTACTAGAATCCTCCATAAAATGTGTCATTTCCAGAGCCCAGCTCAGGGCTTCTCCAAATTTTAATGTCCACACGCATCACCTGGGAATCTTGTCGAACAGCAAGTTCTGATTCGGCAGGTGTAGGGTGGGGGCCAAGATTATGAATTTCTAACACGTGACACAAATGTTACTGCTCCATGAACCACACCTTGAGTAGCAAGGCACTAGGAAATGCTCTTTGGTCTCCTTGCAGAGAACCTGCATGGAAACATGGCAGGATATCACCTCTGCTTTACTACTAGCCAGATATTACTATGAAGCTGTCCTTGGCTCAGAGTTCAGTTTCCCAGTGAACTTGGCCTAAGTTTTCCTGGCCACAATCAAATAAATCTGGACCTGAAGAAATCTGTAAGTACAATTTCCTCTTCTGTCTTAATGGCGTGGAAAAGACAGGGCAGGTACTCTTGGGATTCGCTCGTGCAGCAGAGCAGAGTAGATGAGCCCACAGAGAAATCAGATTTCCAAATGACTTTTGCTTATGACCTGATTTACGTCTCCACAGAGTGAGGGAAATGAGTTCCTTTCCCAATCTAGGACCAATTTCCTTGCTGAATAAACTCTGTTTAGAGGGGAAACAAAAAACAAAAACAAAATTTAAGGATTTGTGCAAGGTACACTAGTGAAACAGCGAAGGCAAAAGTTTTCTAGAATATTATAGGTTCTTCCCAAGGGGAGCTCTTTTTATCACCTGAATGTGTTTCTTTAATTTGATAAACAGCAGGAAAGGAGAGACTGGCATTGAAAAAATACTTAAAACACTGCACGATGCTTCAGTTAGCTCTGGCACAATGGCTTCTTTAAAAAGAAAGTTTTATTTTCAGTGGTGTCTCTCAGCTTTGCTGAGTTCAACAAACATGCATTTCAGTGTCTATTATACAGCAGGCTCTGTGCTGGGTGCTAAGCACACAGTGATAAGAAATGACCGCTGTCCTTGGGGAACACTCGGTACTATGTGGGAGACAGACAAATAGAGAGATAATGTCTCTGCAATACTGGAGGTAAAAACAGGATGTCTTGAAACACAGATGAGGTCTTCTTACCCAGCCTGGAGTTGGAGAGGGTAATACAAGGAGGCTTCTTTGATTATATAACTTCTAAACTGAATCTAAAGCTTGAGTAGGAATTAGGCAGGTGAGGACGTTTTAGAAAGATGCTGGTCATTAACATTAACATGGAGTATTTCTGGTTCTTCTCTCTTCCAGGTACATAATAGAATAGCATGCCCCATCTCCTTGCATTTAGGTGTGGTCACATGACATGCTGGAGCTGATAAAATGAGAGTGAAAGTAATGTGTCTCTTCTAGACAGGAGCTTTAAACATCTGCATGTGATTTTGCCAAAATCCCTTCCCACTGCCACAGAAATTGTGAAAACTTATGTTAAAATGAAGCCCCCATCAATCTGGGTCTTTGAATGACTATAGTGAGCAGAAGCAAACCTCTGTTATTTAAAGTCATGAAATTTCAGAGTTGCTATTGCAGCATATGCTAGTCTGTTCTGACTGATACAGAAGGGTATTCTAAGCAGGGAATTTTATTTACGAAGTCTCAGAGATGTGCAATACCTTAAAAAAATTTTTTTTTAATTTTAGAGATGTTGGGTACAATTCAGGATTAGGTATACAGGTGGTCATTGTACAGGTAAAGTTTGGGCCTCCCTTTGGTCTCAACTTCGCCTGGTTTGAGATCAGGTATGCTTATTGATGTTATATGCCCTGTTCCAGCTGTTTCTGTCTACTCTAATCCTTTTCATGTAGTATTATGATAAATGTTCAGGATCTGCTTATGAGTAAGAACATGTGGTACTCAGTTGTTTGCTTCTGTGATAGATCACTGAGTATGGTAGATTCTAAATCCATTCAAGTTGCTGCGAATTCCATAATTTTGTCCTTCTTTATGGTTGCATAATATTCCATCATGTATATGTATCACTTTTTTAAAAAATCCAGTCCAGTTTCGATGGGCAGCACGGTTGTTTCCATGTTTTTGCTATTGTGAGTAGTGCTGCAATAAAAATATGTGCGCAGGTATCTTTTTCATAGAGTGAATTAAGTTCCTTCTGGTATATTCCCAGAAGGGGGATTGCTGAGTCGTATGGAAGGTCATCTTCTAGTTCTTTTAGGAATGGCCACACTGTTTTCCATAGCAGTTGAACTCGTTTGCTTTTCCACCAACAGTATGGAAGTGTTCCCTTTTCTCTGCATCCTTGCCAGCATCTGTTGTTTTGTGTTTTATTAATGATGGTTATTCTTACTGGAGTTAGGTGGTCTTCCAATATGGTCTTGATTTGTATTTCTCTGATGATTAGTGAGGCTGAGCATTTTTTATGTGTCTGTTGGTTGCATGTATGTCTTTTTTTGAGAAGTTTCTATTCATGTCCTTTGTCCACTTTTTAATGGGGCTTTTTGTTTGTTTTTTCCTTTCGGCACATTTGAGTTCCTTGTAGATCCTGGATGTTAAACCTTTGTCGGATATTCAGTTGGCACATATTTTTTTCCCATTCTGTGTATTGTCTCCCCACTCTCTTGATGGTTTCTTTTGATTTTCAGAAGCTTTCAGTTTGATGAGGTCTCACTTGTCTATCTTATCTCTTATGGCATGGGCTTTTGGGGTTTTGATCAGAAATTGATTGCCTAGAGGTATGCAACACCTTTGATCTGAAAAGTGCTAAAGGTTAATAATAGCAGGATATGTAGTGGAGAGTGGGATAGATGGGGGTGGGGAGTGCTTAACTTCTCTGGGTCTCAGGATAACAGAAGCTTAATTACGTGATTGAAGTAAAGAGTTGGCTGGATGAACTCTTGAGTTTCCTTTTAACTAAAGACTTTGATTTTACAAAATTGAATGTGGTTTATATCAATTCCTCTGAGAACTCCCCAAATTTTCAGACATGACTGGACTTTCATTCCTCTCTGGGAAGCCACAGTATTAAAAAAACAAAACAAAACACCATATTATAGTAGTAAACATTTTACAAAGTGTTTATTTTTGTTATCTCCACTGGACAAAGTTTCTTGATGACAGAAAATATTTCTGTTGTATTCCCAAGATCATACACAATGTCTAGGAATATAATAAATGTTATTTGAATAAATGAATACATATCCAGCTTCTTTATGAGATATTTTATGGGTTTCCTCAGCTTCTTTTGCCCTCACCTCCTGTCTTCCAGTCCGTGGGCTGTATTGCTCCACCTAAGTCACTCTTATGACTAATTGACTCCCTATGAGTCCATTTGGCCTCTCTGCCTGAAGACAACTAGCCAAGGTGTCCAGCTCCTGTTGCCAATTCCAGACTCTGATGAAGTACATGTTGCAGAGTTTCCCAGGTACATGCTGAAAAGACCAAGAAAGACAACTCAGAAAAAAGCCTCTGAGGCAATGTTTTCAGAGTGGGGGGTGGGAGGGAGTCATCAGATAAATTCTCTTTCCCTCCCTGCACTGCACAATTCTAAAGAGGATCCCGTATGGAGTCATCCTGCAGAGTAATCGGCTCAATCTCTTCATGGCTCGTTGTGAATCAATATTCAGGTAGTAACACATCACCTTTTATTGTTTCTCATCCTTGTGCCTCAACTCTATTTTCTATTATTCTCACTGCTCCAGATTCCAAAAAAAGTATCAGAATGTCATCTTTGGCACAGACTTTGTTTTCTAAGGAACTTGGGCTAAAACAGTTGGTTTTGGAGATGGTTCTAGAAACAGATCCTTAATGAAATTTGGAGTTTGATTGTCCATAGATCAAAATCAATAAGGTCTGCAATGCTGGTAGTAAGTAGATTGTTAATAACACCTGATATCCAGTGAAATCAAATCACAAGTACTTTGGTGTTCACCTGAAGTTGATTGAGATGAGGTGCATGTGAAGCACAAGATGCTGAGGAATCTAGTATGAGAGTGATGATAATTATATGTATTTTGGAGTAACGTGGTTGTTTTCGACTAAACTGGATTCCTTGCAAAAAGAAAGTGCTAGTCCCATGGCACATAAATGCACACTGTGAAAGTCTCTCTTTAGTATCTTTAAAAGAGACTTAGTTCCTAAAGTTTCAAGGTAGGCAGTGCTGAAAATCAGGCCTAGGATCCAATTATAAAGTGCAATTCTTGAAAAGTATACTTTTATATGTGTAGTGTGGGCAGGTGTCTTATATGAAAATTAGGGCCCTGATAAAAATATGGAATAGAGATATTTGTGTAGGTAAACCTGAGAATTTTAACCCATGTTGTTTTGCCCCTTCCCCATTTGCTGGAGAACACAGCCCACCTTTCCTGGACACCATGTAATGTTTCATCTGAAGCAAGTGCCTTTAAAGATGTTGCTTATTCTTGCTCCATTAAAAAGTGGGCAAAAGATATGAATAGACACTTCCCAAAAGAGACATATGAGCAGCCAACAGATATATGAAAAAAATACTCAGTCTTGCTAATCATCAGAGAAATGCAAATCAAAACTGCACTGAGATACCACCTAGCTCCAGTCAGGATAGCCATCATCAATAACTCAAAAGACAACAGATACTGGCAATGACATTGAGAAAAAGGTATGCTTCTAACACTTTTGGTAGGAGTGTAAACTAATACAACCTCTGTGGAAAACAGTGTGGTGATTCCTAAAAAATCATACTACCCAGCAATCCCTCTTCTGGAAATATACCCAGTGGAACTCAAATCACTCAATGAAAAAGATACCTGCACATACATGTTTATTGCAACATTGTTCACAATAGCAAAAACATGAAACTAACCATACTACCCATCAAAAGTGGACTGGATTCTAAAAAGTGGTATAGATACACAATGGAACATTACTCAGCCATAAAGAAGGAAAAAATTATGGACTTTGCAGAAACTTGGATGGATTTAGAGTCTGTCATACTCAGTGATCTATCACAGAAACCAAGAACTGAGTACCACATGTTCTCACTCATAAGTGGACCCTGAATATTTACCATAATATTGTAAGAAAGGGATTGGCAGTCACAGGACACTGCCAGGGGTGGGGGAACACATAACACCAATAGGGGTACCTGATCTCAAACCAGGTGAAATGGGGACAAAAGGGAGGCCCAAACTTTACCTGTACAATAATGACTTATCTACCTAATCCTGAACTGTACCCCGCATCTTTAAAAAAAGAGAGAGAGAGATTGCTTATTTTTGCCGGTATCCAACCTGTTGCTTCTCATTCCTTTTAGGCCAATAAACAGAGTGAGGAGTCAGCATAGCCCAAGTGAGAAAGTATAAACTCTACTTTTGGAAAAAAATCATTTACCTGCCAAGGGAATTATTTGATCTGGCCGATGTATACTGAACAGACACAGAAGAATACATGGCATGGGAATGGATTTTGAAGGTGTTGGACTGAGAGAGGGATAGAAGGCATAAATACACGTTGACTAGGGAAGAAGTTATTGTTATGGGGATTGCACCATGATTTGAGTTTCATTGCTCTGGCAAGGATACTTGGAGCTTGTTCAATATTCTGTAGAGATGAATCTGGAATATCCAACATGATGATGGCATCCATAAAACTGAAGTTGAAGATGCCCCAATTTCCTTGGCATCGTATAAAGAAACATGACAGAATACTTAGAAAAGTGGAGTGTAGCCGGGCTCGGTGGCTCAGCCTGTAATCCTGCGCCTTTAGGAGGCTGAGGTGAGTGGATTGTCTGAGCCCGCGGGTTCAAGACCTGCCGGGGCAGTGAGACCTCATCTCTACAATAAATCCAAAAATCAGCCGGGCATGGTAGCGCATGTCTGTAATTCCGGCTGCTCGGAAGGCTGAGGCGGAAATCGCTGGAGCCCAGCGGGTCAAGGCTGCGGTGGCCGGGAGCGGCCACTGCACTCCAATCTGGGCGACAGAGTGAGACTCCAAATCAAAAAAAAAAAAAGAAAAGTGGAGTGTAATAAACTTAACCAAGCAGTAGTCACAATCACAACTGTTAGGCCAGCTGTAGTATATTTACTATATAGTAGGTAATCTATACCTACTAGGCTGAGTATTTTTTCATGTATCTGTTGGCTGCTCATATGTCTTCTTTTGAGAAGTATCTATTCGTATCTTTTTTTTTACTAGAGAATTTCAACATAGCCTTATGTCCAAACTATGGATTTAATGAATGCTTTCTTCTTGATACACATCAACTGGGAGAATCAAAAGTAGCAAATCATTACATAATAAAGAGGATATCAGTATATGTTTACTATCTCATTCCAAGACTTGTTCTAAAGACCTTGATCATTCTTGACATTCCACAGAACATCACATTTGTCCACTCTATTGATGACTTCATATTCAATTGTCTGGATGAACTAGAAATGGAGTTTTCCTTAACTGCTCTAGTAAGAAATATGCATGCCCTAGGTTGGGAAAGGGAAAAAAAATTAAAAGCCTACCCCATCGGTGAAGTTTTCAGGAGTCCAGTAGTAAAGGACATACCAGGGCATTTATTCTAATGTAAAAGACAAGTTGCTGCACTTCATACTTTCTACCATTAAGAAAAAGGCACAGGGGCATAGTGGCTTACATCTGAAATTGCAGCACATTGAGAGGCCAAGGCAAGAGGATTGCTTTAGGCCAGGAGTTGAAGATTAGCCTGGACAACATAGTGAGACCTCCCATCGCTACCAAAAAAAAAAAAAAAGAATTAGATGTGGTGGCATGTGCCTATAGTCCCAGTTACTCAGAAGCCTGAGGTGGAAGGATTGCTCAAGCCCAGGAGTTTGAGGTTGCAGTAATGAGTTATGATGGCTCGCCACTGCATTCCAGTCTGGGCAAGAGATTGAAATCTGTCTCTCTGGGGAAAAAAAGGCAAACCACTTGCGTCTCCTTTTGGATTTTGGAGGGACCATATACTACACTTGGAAATATTTCTACAACGTAGAAGACTTCAAATAAGACCCAGAGCAAAATAGGATTTTAGGCTCTACAATATGCAGTTCCAGTGGTTACTAGTGGTTTGGGTAGATAAGATAATGCATGGAGTTTCTGGAAAGTCATAAGAGGAGAGCTGTGGGTAGATCCATAGGGCTCTGAAGCAGGTCATGCCTTCTACAGGAGAGAACTACGATGTTTGAAAACAGCTCCTGGTGTTTAAATGAGTCCTAGTGGAGAGTGCACACCTAATCGTGGAGCACCAAGTGGTCCTATAAACTGAGATGCTCTTTATGATCTGAGTATTATCAGATCCATTGACCCAGGTAGTAGAGCAGGCACAACAGCAAATCACTGTATATTGGAAGGGGTTTATTGGGGACTGGGTTGAGTGAATTACAAAATCAGATGGTCCAGATTCCTATATTATCTGCTTATGTTGCACTGATGCCTCTTTCTCATTCATACCTTTGGCTAATGAGGGTTTTTCTATAATTGACTAATGAAGGAGAAAAGGATTCTGGTCTGATTCACTGATGAGTCTGAGAAACATGTTGGTGCTAGCTGGAAATGGGCAGCTGCAACAATATAGTGCCATGCAGTTTTGACCTGACGTGGTGGTGAAGGAAAGTGGTGCAAGGAAACCCTTTCAGTGGGCAGAGCTGTAAACAGTAGACTTATCAACACCTAATATGGAGAAAGGTGGTTGGAAGGGTGAATACATTGCTGACTTAAAAGCAGTGATGAATGGTTAATGGATAGTTGGGCAGGGTACCTCAAAAGAACAAGACTGGATATCAGTGACTAGGTAGTCTGTGAAAGAGGTATGTGGGTGGGTCTGTGAGAATGGATACAAATTGTATGTGTCTTTGGATTTTATATTGGTACCCATCAAAAAGCATCAACTGCAGAGAAATGAATCAATAGACAAGTAGTCAGAATGACCCATTCTATGATACCAAGCAGCCTTTGGTTAGCTCCTTGAGTACATCTGCAATGGGCCAACAACGTAGCCGTGGTAGCAAAATTGGAAGCTTTGTGTGGACCCAACATGGCCTCCCCTCCCCATCAAGGATTATGTAGTTACTCTTACTCCTGAAGGCCAGTCTACCACCAGCAGTGATCAGCACAGAGCACTCAATATGGCACAATCCTTGGTAAGACTGCCCAAATACTTTGTAGCATATTCATTATTTTGGATCATTCCCACTCTAGAGGAGGTCATTACTGGCACTGATAACTACCACAAATGTGGATTTTACCACTTTATACACAGTGCCTTCATTATCTAGGGGCTTACAGAATGCCTAATAATATCCTACACAACATTGACTAAGACCAATGTATATCACCTATGACAAAGGAGATGGCAAATAGACTCAATCACAGGCTTCGTTGGTTTTTATCATGTAAAAACCATCCTGAAATCTCTGGATTCTTTTACTACTTCTTGATTTGGATGAACAATTATTCTATAGGACAGAGGTCAGAAAACTGTGACTGGTGGGTCCAAATCTAGCCTGCTATCTGTTTTGGTGGATAAAGTTTGATTGGAACATAGCCATGTCCATTTATTTCTATACTGTACATATTTGCTTTGGCACTATAATGGCAGAGTTGAATAGTTATGAAAGAGATGCATGACCCACAAACCCTACAATTTACTATCAAGTCCTTTACAGAAAAAGTTTCCTGAACCCTGATGTTGGACATAGTCTCTTGTTTGCCAAGGGACTGCCAAATAGGCTGTGTGATGCAACAAGTGAAGATGAGTTAATTCTTTGTAGGGCAAACTTTGACCTATGGGATACAGGAGATTGGAAAAGAGCAAGAAATTAAATTATCTTCTCTTTCTTCCTACTCTGAAGCATGTTCTACCTCAGCTTTACCTCAAATAAAATGGTTATAATAGCTGCTTTAAAGTTTTTGTCTGATAATTTCAACATCTGGGTCATCTCAGTTGGCATCTGTCTTTTATTTGAAAATAGGTCAGATTTTCCTGGTTCTTAGAATGTCTAGTAATTTGGGACTTTACTTGGATGTTTTGTATGTTATGCTGTGAAGCTCTGGCTCTTAATAAAATCTTTGAAAGAAAACATATTTTTTTGTTTGTTGGTTGGTTTGTTTTAGCAGATACTGAACCTGTCTTGCCTTCTGTGAGTGGTGATTCTCATGTCAATTCCATTTTTAAGGTCTTTGCCAGGCTGCTTGGATCTACTTCTCACATATGCTACTGGAGAGTTAATCTTAGAGTGGGCAGTGGTTTATATGGTAGTTTGCTTCTCAAAGCTTGTGTTTCTTTGGGTATGTTCTGCACATGCACAACTTGGGGTGAGCCTGGGACTTATATCAGTTTATGTGAAACTGGGGGATCTCTTTTTTCCATTCTCCTCTCTACAATACTTTTTTTCTTCTGTCTTTCGTTCCCCGAGGGTTTCTTTTCTCACTTCTCTAGCTGGAAAAATGGGGTTTCTCTTGGAGTTGTAGTCACCATTACTATCACGGAGAAATGAAGAGAGAGAAAAATAAGAATTTCCCTGACACTCTCTGCAAGACAGAGACCCATTTTCCTAATTCCTCTATTCAAAGAGATGAACTTTATCTCAAGGTTTTTAGATGTTTATGGCACTGTGGCAGTGCAAACATGTGACTGAAATTGGGGCAGGACTAGTAGAGAAAAAAGAAGGAAAAACAACAGTAAAAATTCTCCTCACACTCTGCAGTTTGCAATGGGCTCCCGTTGCTAACCCTGCAGACAGAGAGATGTTTTTTGGAATTTTTCTTATCTATGTCTTGTCTTATCTATGTTTTCTTATCTGACTTACCCTCAGATCAAAGCCCAGAGGTGAAGGAAGAAAAAAACAACCATCACCACCAAAATACTGGAAATTCACTGCCATCACATTACTTGTTCTTCAAGTTTTGACTTCTTTCTTCAATTCACCTACTACTGTTTACTAATTAAGACCCCTTAAGCAGTCACTGTTTTTAATTTTGTCTAGAGTTTCAGTTTTAATCAGTCCAAGATAGGGCTTACTATATCTTGGCCAGATCCAGAAAGACCAACTTAAGGTATTAGATTATATCTGTCCCCCTCCATCCCTTCCCCAGAGTCCTTTCTGTATTTCTTTCCAGATCAACTAGAGACTTCTTTGCTTTTAGGAGGAGATTACACAGGCCATGGAGGAAGGGACAGGAAGTCTACAGAATGGGGTATGAACAGAAAGAGGTTAAATAGTCTTGTTTAAGAAGTTGAACCTGGAAATTCCTCCCCATTGCCTTGGGACTTCCAAAATGATTAGTGTCTGAATGAAAAATCGGCCACGGTACAAAGGAGTTGTGGGCAACAAAAATGTTATTGACCTATCCAGAAGAACTAAGAGACTGCTGAGAAGAGAGGAGAATTCAGAAGGGTAGCGAAATATAATAAAATTGTATAAATAAATGCAGTTTCCCTCCCTAAAAAAATACCCTAGCTGAGTGATCATTTACAAAAACTTGAAAAGTATTCCTTTCCCTCCCCTCAACCATTAGCACCTTCTTCCAAGGGCTTGAAATCTAACATCATGCCTGTTTTTCAGTTCCCCACTCTAAGGAGGCCATGGTGAAAAGTTGTTCCCCTGTGGCCAGTTGCTGATACTCTGTGTCACGGTCATGGGCATGCCAACCCTTGGCCTTCTGTTTTACTCACACCCATAGTGAAGTGCAAGGGAATTAGGCACTGGGGTGAAGAGGGCCAAGTGTGTGTGCTTTGTAGCAAGCAGACCAGGATGTGGTTGTTTACTGTTCAGGGAGACTTGAGCTGGTACCCTCTCTGCCTAGGCCTCAGCTGTTTTGCCTGTAAAGTGGGAGTAATGACATCTTTATTGAAGGGCTGTGGGAATAAATAAGATAGTGCATAAAACTGTTCCTCATTCCTGACTGATCTTCCCTTTCAGGTTCCAACTGAGATTTGAGTTATGCATTACATTATCCAAAAGTGAGATATATTTTTCAAATTTTAATTAAACTCTGCTTATAAAATATTGAGTGGTAAATATTCTAGCATTCCCTGTCTTCAATATATTATTTAAACTGTTGACATAATAATCTATTTTCTTTTTTTTTTTTTTTGAGTTGGAGTCTCACTCTGTCGCCCAGACTGGAGTGCAGTGGCCGCTCCCGGCCACCGCAGCCTCGACCTGCTGGGCTCTGGCGATCCTTCCACCTCAGCCTTCCAAGTAGCTGGAATTACAGGCATGCGCTACCACGCCCAGCTGATTTTTTGATTTATTGTCGAGATGAGGTGTCGCTGCCCAGGCGGGTCTCGAACCCGCAGGCTCAGGCAATCCACTCACCTCAGCCTCCCAAAGGCGTGGGATTACAGGCTAAGCCACCGAGCCCGGCATAATCTCTTTTTTTAATAGGAGAATTCTAAGTTGATAGGCCTGGTATTAATTATGCTTTATTATCCTATTCTAAGTATTGGTTTTACTTTATGTTTTTCATTTAAAAACATTTTTCCTTGTACCACACAAAGAGACCAACATCATGCTTTGCACTTAGCAGGTACTTATTAACTATTGGTTAATGAATAATGACCAATGACACGCTCTGAATATGATTTCTCAGATTGAATTGAGAAGATCTATTCAACTCAACTCTTAACATCAAGAGGAAGAAAAGAAAAGTAGAGGCTAAAAAGCACTGGTTAATTAATTTTGCCTATCTTTTACATTTTGATCCCATGGAAATATAAAATTCAGAAGCATAATTGTTAATGTGCAACAAAATTTGATCACTGAAATTCCCCAGCTGCATTTTTAATTCCACTGTCTTCTGGCTGAGCAGCTCAAGACAGGATCTGCAGTTTGTATTAGAGAAGGTTAGTGTAAGGAGGGTGAATGGCTTCCGAAATAACAAGTCATTTATCACTATTTACACCTCTTAGGTTTTATTTTCTTTATGATGGCACACTGTCAGGAAAGATGATTCTGGAACTTTGTTGAGAAGACAGGGAACATTTGCCAGTAACGAGGCCTATCATTAGGTAAGTGATACGGGAGTTGGAAGAAGAGACAATGGAAGAAAGACATGAATATTCATTGGAGGCCTGCTCCGCATCAGTAGCTTTGGGTACATCTTTTCACATGCTCCTTTTTAAAACAGCCCTGTGAAAGAATAAGATGTGATATTTACTGGGGGCTTACCCTGGGGCCAGACCTGTACATTCAACATCACAGTGAATTCTCAAAACAGTCTATGGTGTGCAGTTGCATGTATGTACTTCAGAGGTAAGGCTGCAGGCATTAAATATCTTTCCCACAGTCATACAGTTACCTAGAAGTGGAACCAGAGTTTTAAGACATTTAGTCTAACTTCAAACTTTGAACTCTGAAGATCATTTTTTCTCAAAACGAAAGTACTTTTTCTCATATAAATAAGGTATGCTGATGGCAAGAAAATCAATGCAAGAACCCTCAAAATAAATATTTATCTATTTAATTTTTGAATAGGTAGTGCATTCACATAGTTCAAAAGGTAAAAAAAAAAAAAAAAAAAAAAGAGGTAACTACTGTTATTAAACTACCGTAACTTCTGGATGGTTGTTTATGTGCATATGGATTTATTTCTACCTTTTTACAATGATGGCATCATATATACACTAGCTTATATCCTGCATTTTAAGTTTTTCACTTCATTGCAATCTTAGACATCTTTACAAATCAGAGCATAAAGATTTTTGAATTCTTTTAATAACTGCATCACATTCTATTTTATTAATTTCTAAAATTAAAATTCATAAAGTACTTTACCAATTCTTGATTAATTAACACTCAGTTTTTTTTAGATTAGTTGACTCTTATAGTCAATGCTAAAATAAACAGCCCCTCACATGTGTCATGTGTCTTGTGTTTCTGTAGGATATATTACCTTCAAGTGCCAGTGTATCTGTAGGATATTTTGCTGGGTCAAAGAGTAAAGGCAGGTATTTATAATTATAGTAGATACTGCCCAGTTGAACTCCATGGGATTATGTCAATTAGTTCTCTCACCAGCAGAGTTTAAGGGTGCCTGTTTCCCTATAGATCTTGCTGACAGCTTTTTTTAAAAAATTAAACTTAGGATACTTGCCAATCTGATAGATGAAAAATTGATGAAAAGTATTTTGAATTATTTCTCTTATAATGAATAAAGTTGAAAAATTTTGTGCATATTTGAGAAATATTTGTATTTCTTTTTCAGTGTGTTATTTGTAACCTTTGTCATTTTTCAGTTGGTACTCCTTTGTATATGAATGAGTTAACTTTTTGTGTATGAGTTGCAAATAGCTTTTTCTAGTTTTTCTTTTGCCTTTTGCCCTTAAATATGGCTTTATTTCCTTTGAAAAATTTCTCTTCTTTTTTTTTTGAGTTGGAGTCTTACCCTGTCACCCAGGTTAGAATGCAGTGGCACACACATTCACGGCCACCCCCAGAGTTGACCTGCTGGACTCTGGCGATCCTTCCACCTCAGCCTTCCATGTAGCTGGAACTACAGGTGCACACTATCATGCCCGGCTAATTTTTGATTTATTGTAGAGATGAAGTTTTGCCAAGTTGCCCCGACTGGTCTCGAACCCATGAATTTCTATTTTTTATGAGTCATATTTACCAGCCATTTCCTTTAGATCATCACCACTCCAAGGTAATGAGATAATTCGCCCATATTTTCCTCTAGTACTCTTTTTGTTTCAGTTTTTATGGTTAAAACTTTGATCCCTTTGGAGGCAATCCCACTGTTTAGAATGAATCATACATTCAATTTTACGTATATCTAACTAGATCTCCAGTTCTCCCAATACTATTTATTGAATCAGTTCATGATTGATTTGAGATACCCTTTTTATCATATACTGAACTCAAATCTCTATATAGATATGTCTGTATATATATGTCTTTTTTGGACTTTATATCATGTTCCATCAGTCTGTCTGCTCATATATTATTACCGTACTGTTTTAACGATAAAAAGTTTTAATGTATTTAATAACTAGTATGATTTTCTGCAGCCCACAATTGTTCCTCGTTTTCAGAGTTTTCCTGGTTATCTGGATTTATATTTCCATGTGAAGTTTAGAATCACATTTTCTAGTTTTCTTTCTTTTTTATTTTTTTCAGTCTTACCTAAAATATAGAGATAGAAAACTTTTCAAATCTGAGGAAAGGTCTATAGGCTCCCTATGAATGCATCTAGCTTTTAAAAAATTTTTATTTTAAAGATGTGGGGTACAACTCAGGATTAGGTAAACAAGTGATCATCATATAAGTAAAGTTGGACCTCCCTTTGGTCCCCACTTCGCCTGGTTTGAAATCAGGTACCCTAATGATGTTATGTGCCCCCTACCTCCCCTGGCACTTTCCAGCTACAGTCAATCCCTTTCTTATAGTATTATGGTCTACTTATGAGTAAGAACAGATGGTGTTCAGTTCTTTGAGATTTAGAGTCTATAATAGTGATCTATCACAGAAACAAAGAACTGAATTACCATGTGTTATTTTTTTAATAGCCTTTTGAATATTTTTGTTGGAATTGCATTAAAATTATAAATTAATTTTCCATTTTTTAAGTCATTTTAGGTCTTCAGGATTATAAATGTTTTTCTTTGTGGGTCCTACATACTTTTGCTAACTTAATTCTTGTCTTGGCTGCTATACTGATGTGTTCTTATATTATATCATCTGTGTGGTTGTTGCATATATGTACATGTGTGAAAGCTAATGCTTTTGTCTGTTATTTGTATACCCCTAACACTATTCTGAATTCTCTTATTGATTGTGGTAGCTTTTCAATTAGTTTTCTTTTTTTTAAGTGTATGGTCCTACATAGTATCTGTAAACAATAATTTTTTTCTTTTTCTTTCCAATTTTTAGAATTATGATTTCTTTCTCTTTCCCAGTTGTATTGGCTATTACTTCAGTACAATGTCAAGTTCTGTTTCTGACTATAATGGAAATGTTTTTGTGCTTCCCATTAAGTATAATGGTAGCTTTGAAGGTAGGTTGAAGTATTTTATCTTACTACAGATTTATCTAACATTTTTTTTGTTGCAATTTTCACAAATTAAGAATGGATACTGAATTTTGTCAGAGGGTATAATTTAATACCTTTTTTCCATGCTTATGTAATCTCAAACATAGGAAGTTTTGTCCTTACTTGTAAATAAGTTTAACCTTATCTTATATTTCATATTACACAATACTCCATGGAGTTCTTTCCAAATCACCTCATATAGATCTAGCTCATTGTTTTAATGACTGCATAATAGTTCATGGCTTGGATATAGTGTGTTTATTCAGCCATTCCCATGTGATAGGCATTTCCTTTTTTCTTTTTTCCCCTATACTATAAATAAATCTGCAGTAATCATCCTTGTATATATAGTTTTATGGGATTGGCCCTTTTATTTGTAAGGAATGTATTCCTAGGGATAAGAGTGCTGAATTGAAGGTTATGTGTAATTTTATTTTAATAGCCACTTTGCTATACCGTTGAAGATATCACAGCCAGAGCTGGAATTCAGTGAACACTCTCTAACTCTAAAGCTCATTAAACCAAACTGTTGCCCAAATCAGAACCATATATAAAGCAAATTATAGAAAATCACTGCGCTCATAGAGTCCTATTACACTTCATCTAGCGAACAGAATGTAAACATCAGATTATTCACTAAAGAAAATCTTTACCTCACAAGCATTTATCTTTGTGAGTTTTGGAATTTGATGAGCCATGGTTTCGGCAACTTTGGACAAGATATTTTGTCTTTCTGGGTATCCATTCTATCACCTGGGAAATGGGAATAAAAAGAGTACCTACCTTACACAGTTATAAGGAGAGATCCCATTGCATCTCAAGCCCATAGCAAGGTATCTGAAACAAAGTATCTGAATTTTCTAAAAATATATATAACAGTAAGTTATTTGAAGTTACTAGGCCCAGGTCAAATTTTTGCTGTGAGCTTTGTGGTTGTCCAGACATGGGGAATAGAAAGTTAGCTGTTGGTCAGCACTTGGACCCTTGAGCCAGGAGAAGCCTTCACAGCTGTGACCAGGATGATAATTCACAGGCTAAGGGGACCACAGCATGTTTCTCAGGGCAGCTTGAGCCAATTCATGATTCACAGTGGACAGATACCAGTGGGAAAGGTTGAGAAGAAGGGATGAATGAATAAGGGAAACAGGAGAGAGGGCGAGAGAAAAGAGAGAGAGATGAGCTAAAGGCATTGTATTAGTTTCCTACTGCTGCTATAACAAATTGCCACAAAGTAACTTAAAACAACAGAAATTTATTATAGTACAGTCCTGGAGGTCAGAAGTCCAAAATCAGTCTCACTGGGCTAAAGTAAAGTGTTGGCAGGGCTGGCTTCTTTTGGAGGCTTTAGAGGAGAATCTGTTTTTCTTGGCTTTTCCTGCTTCTAGAAGCTGCCTGCTTGGCTTGGCTCATGGTCCCTGCCTCCACCTTCCCCTTGCATCCCTCCAGTCTCCAGTTCTGTTGTCACGTTACATTTTCCTTTTGTGATTCTCCCCCCCCTTACAATGACCCAGTAATTCTGCTAAGTACCACCCAAATAATCCAGATAATGTCTTCATCTCAAGGTCTGAATCCTTAATCACATCTCTAAAGTACCTCTTGCCATGTAAGGTAACACAGTCACATTCTGGGGGCAGGGACACAGGCGTCTTTGGAGAGGCACATTACTCTATCACAGACATACACGCACAACTTGTGGAACCAATGCATTTAATTTCTGTGCTTTAGAAACTCATCCTAATACTAAAGGCACCTGGTTTGTTCATCTGCCTCCTTTCTGTTTCCCTAAGAATCTTTTTCTTGTTTAGCTAAATTCTCCTCTCCTGCTCATAGAGAAAAGACAGGATCTATTTTATTTCATATGGGATGGGGAAAGTGTACATTAGACTTGATAGTTTTTACTGAGCATGCCTTTGAATGTTTTGAGGAAGACTCTGCTGCATAAGCCAAAAGACTGAAGAATGTGGCCAACAGAATTTACCACCTGCCTTACTTCAGGGCTGTCTTCTAAGTTGCATCTGATTATTCTCCAGATGTTAGACTTAAGAGTTTTATCTCACTTTGTACCCACCATCTTTCTATGTGTTCACTTGCTTCTGATCTCTGTCCTCACCTTGACCTTTGTGTTAGTCAGCTAGGGCTGCTGTGACACAACACAGCAGATAGTGTAGCTTAAACAGAAATTTATTTTCTTACAGTTCTGGAGGTTAGAAACCCAAGAGCAAGGCAGATTTCTTCTGAAGCTTCTCTCTTTAGCTTGTATATGGCTACTTCTTTCTGTGTCTTCACATGGCCTTTTCTCTACTTGTGTATCTCTGGTGTCTCTCTGTATGTTGTAATCTCTTTTGATAAGGACACCAGTCAGACTGGCTTAGGGCTTACCCAAGAGGTCTCATTTTAACTTAATCACCCCTTGAAAACCCCTATCTCCAAGTATAGTCACATTCTAAGGTACTGGAAGTTAGGACTTCAACATATGAATTTTGGGGTGAGAGAACACAATTCAGTTTGTAACAATTGCTGTATACCTTTTTCTCTCCCCACTTCAACTCAGACCACACACAATGTATGCCATCCCTTGTCTCTTTAACCACAACCAGCTTCCATTCCTCCTGGTTATCTGATGGGACCACAGACACCCCAGTTGAGGCCAACTGCAAAATACTATGACCTGGTAAAAATCAAATAAGATAAACCTAAAGGACTTACTCACCAGGCTAAGCCATTGTAGGTCTAGCATGATGCAATTTGGCATTATTTGGGATAATATTTTGACTCCTACAAACATATAAATACCACTTTCTTGAACTAAATATAAAAGCTACAAAACACAAGTAATAGCCTAAGAGCTAAAGGATATGTAATGAAAGAATAGTGGAAGGTTCCACGATTTCACTTCTCAGAGGGCAGCTGCATCAGGTGACAGTTCTGGGGAATCAGAACCCTGGGTTTCAGCCTCAGGTCTGCCCCTAATATAAAAAAGAGAAGTCTCATAACCTTTTTGCAGTTCAAAGTATCCATCAGTAAAACAAGGATAAACACATTTTGTTGACAGCAAGAAGTAAAAGCTCTGGAAGTTCTTAAAATCTGAAGTAAATGTGCAACCATAAAATTTTGTTTAAAAGCATGTTTTGTTTTGGTTTTTTTGCACAGATTTTATACTACTCTATAAATGTGAACTTAGAGTTTTAGCTGTGGAATTCAGTAAGAGCCTTAACATGACTCTTTATCCTAAGTCAGTGCAAACAGTGTGATGAGTCACCTACAGAACTCCTAGATGAGTGTTAGACTTGTGCTTCTAAAAATCCTCATGTCTAAGATATCTCATGTCTGAGATAATCACGTCTTGAAGTATGCAATACTGAGTGTCTTGTTATTGTAATAGAAGACAGTCATTCCCTTTAACCCTGAATGCTAGAAGTAACCACATTTAAGTGCTGGGTCTTTCCCATTTCAACTCCTTAAAACAGAAAGATTAAGGAACTGGGGGAAAGGGAGAGAGAAATGAAAAGAAGCTTTTGAAATCATAAAAGAAAAAGAACTTGGGTTTTGAGAGTGTTTCTAGAACAATAAAAACAAGACATAGATTCGTTGATTCTGCCTTAGATGTTTTCTGTAGTGCAATAAAACAGACCCAAGTGTGCCTCCCAAATGCAGGGACTGGATTGAGAAGCTTATAGGCCAGGAAGGGAGGATGTATGTCACCAGAACAATCTGCTGACTGTAAAAGTGGATGGAGAACCTCGCAGTCTCCTGTGGCAGAGGTTAGAGTCAGTGCCCATGCTCTCTCCGTCACTAGGGAAGGAGGCTTCTCTGTTGCTCTCCATGCTTGGGAGCTTGTTTGAGTCATTGAGGTCATTTGGGGCACAACAAGCGAGATTTGGGGAAAAAAGAGATCAGAGAGTGAGAAAAGAGAGAAAAGGAGTGCAAGGGAAATATGAATCTCTTGGCTCAGCCCCCCAGTACATGTTGCAAACATCTTATAGGCATATTTTAATTGGAACTCTCTATTTGGAGGAAGAGTCTGAATATACTTTCCAAAACTATAAACTTTTCCAAATGACCTTCTTTTCATGGGCCTTTCCCAAACAAGTTTGATGCATTTACTATCAGATTAAAGAAATTTTCTATTTTTCCCCTCCTTAGTTTAAATTTTGACTTTTTCCCATTTTCTGCAGTCCTGTTTCCCATGGCCCTTTCGCTATGCAAAAAGGGTGTGTACCTGTGCACATGTGCAAGACATGAAGGGAAATTAATAAACTAGCAAGAGGATTGGAGGGCAAGTTATGAAAGGAGGGTGAAGAGCTAAATTTATATAACCTAGAAAAAGAGAAGGCTCTGGAGGAACATGATAAAGTTACACTTCACAGAAGCAATATAAATGAAGGGAGGGAATTAGTCATAGTCTCAGAAGATGACAGGACAGAAGGGCTGGCACCAAGCCAAGGCAAGGAAAGGGGCTCATGATGGATGATAAAGCAGAGACCAGAGGGAATGCCTGATGTGCAGACCACGACCCCACCCTCCCAGTTCATATCCGGTGGCAATGAGGGATCCAGCAATGTCACAGTCAGCTGGGCAGTTCCACACAGAGCTTTCCCGCCCATGGCTCCCCCAGTCTGGCAGAGTCTCCTGCGCTGCTATGGACAGAGAGGTCAGGGAAAGAGTGAGATTTTTTTTTCCTCCGATATGGACAAACTTCCTCTGAAAGTAACTTTAAAGAACCAGACTTCCCTCCCTAAACACAGAAATAATTTCAAGCATAACACTCCAGTGACTTATGTTCATTTTTTAATTCTATCTTGCTCTGTTTAATTTTTGATCAATTGAAGCTATTTTAATGCTTGTGAAGTTTTTCGTCTAGTCAAAAATGAGGACAATCCCCTTTCCTCTGAACATAATAGCATGGACATTTGCTGGCTGATTAAAGGGGCTCCATGCCACCAATACCTGCAGTGCATTGAGTGGTGAACAGAAAGCAGGAAGTTAAGCTTCTACTTCTTACTCTGCCAGTATATTCATTGTCTATTGCTATGTAACAAAATACCACAAACTTAACTGCTTAAAACTACACACTTTTTTTTGAGTTGGAGTATCATTCCTTCGCCCAGGCTAGAGTGCAGGGGCACGCTCACAGCCACCCCAGCGTCAACCTCAGGTGATCCTTCCACCTCAGCCTTCCAAGTAGCCTGAACTACAGTGCTACCATGCCTTGCTATTTTTTTTTAAATTTATTGTAGAGGCAAGGTCTCGCCAAGTTGTCCGGCCTGGTCTTGAACCCACAGGCTCAGACAATCCACTCACCTCGGCCTCTCAAAGTGCTGGAATTACAGGCTGAGCCACGAAGCTTGACCAAAACTGCACACTTTTATGATCTCACAGTTTCTATGGACCAGAAATCTGGGTATGGCTGAGCTGGATCTTCTCCTTCAGTTTCTCCATTGCTACAATTAGGATGTCAGTCTACGATCTCCTAACAGTCTGTAATCAAGGTTGGAGTGGCTCTCAGGCATCTCCAGGTTTGACTGGGGCAGGATTCACTTCCAAGCTCTTGCACAGTTGCTGGCAGGATTCAGATCCTGGCTGTTGCACCGAGGACCTCAATTCCCTGCTAGCTGTTGGTCAGAAGCCACCATCAGTTCCTTGCTCCATGGGGCTCTCCAACCTGGGAGCTTGTTCATCAAAGCAAGTAAGTCAAGAAGGCAAGAGACAGAGAATGCCAGCAAGACAGAAGTCACAATTTTCATGACCTATTCTTGGAAGTGGCTTCCCATTGTTTTTGCTGTATTCTGTATGTTAGAAGCACATCATTAGATCCAGGTCCCATAAAGGGACAGAAATTATACATGGCATGGATAACAGGAGTTGGGGACCATTGGAGGACATTTCAGAAAGCTAAGTACCATAGCACTAACCTGATAAGTGGTCTTGGACCTCAACTTTTTCATCTGTTTAATCTAATGATAAAAAGAACATTTAAAATATGGCCAAACCAGATTGGGACAACAAATTTGACTGTTTGCTGAAGCCTTGGTAGATTGCGTTAGTTTGTAAAATAGATCACATGTGAGACAATTGGCAGGATTATGGGGACTCCAATGAACTCCACTGAACCTATAATTTTCAAAATCAAATCTCTTAAAAAGACATAGGTCAGCCGGGCTCGGTGGCTCAGCCTGTAATCCCGCGCCTTTGGGAGGCTGAGGTGAGTGGATTGCCTGAGCCCGCGGGTTCGAGACCCGCCTGGGCAGCGAGATCTCATCTCTACAATAAATCAAAAAATCAGCTGGGCATGGTAGTGCATGCCTGTAATTCCGGCTACTTGGAAGGCTGAGGTGGAAGGATTGCCGGAGCCCAGAAGGTCGAGGCTGCGGTGGCCGGAAGCGGCCACTGCACTCCAGTCTGGGCGACAGAGTGAGACTCCAACTCAAAAAAAAAAAAAAGACATAGGTCAATCAGAAAGAATCTCAGTCCTGGTTGGACCTACAGGTCACTAGTCTGACATGAGCCTAGCTAACACATTGTTCTAGATGGGTGACATATAGTGGGGACCCTACATGTTTTTGTTTTCTTCCATTCTCCTAAACACCCATGTCACCTTCCATCTGACTGAAGCAAAGGGTACAGGCCATTCTGTATGTCATTATTCCCAACTCTTGTGAGGAATCAAAAGACAATAATGACAGTAAGAGGAACATTTCACTAAAACCCAGTTAGTTCTTGCTAAAACAAGTGCCTATTGGTTACTAGAGGGAAGGTAAGCTGGCTACCTGGCTCTCTCTGTCCAAACCTAGTTCTACGTGTGTTCCTTCCATCAAACAAAACACAGTGGCATTCACTAAAAAAAGGTTATGTTGAGTTGAGGTAATACTTTTTGATAATAGAAATAATTGGCATATTATCATCTCTTTAACAAATATTTCTTGAGCTCCTGCTGTGCCTGGAGCTACACCAGCTCTGGGGATGCCCAGATGAATACGATATGGTTCCTCAGACTCTCTCACTGTATGGAGGACAAACTGACAACACAGTCTAGTAAGTGCCAGAGAGAAGAGTATACAGGTTAAAAGACCACAGGAGGGGACAACTGGGTCTGTGTGGTGTTAGTGATACGTGGTAGTGATATAGTGGTCCCTCTCTGAGGGACATGATCCATGATTCCCATTTTTGCTTTTGATGTCAAAATGTTTTACAATGAGATTATATTATGAATCTTCCTAACCCATGGGAATTGCAGGAACACAGGTATGGTATTACTCTGCTTGATAGAGAAATAGCCAAGAGGGAATCCTACAATATAAAGCAGAAGTCCCCCTAAAGACTACTCAAGCGCCTAACAAGATCCCAAGGTAGGGGTATAATTTAATCTCTGGCAGTAGTTGAATTTCTCAGCTCTGCTGAGCTTGAGAGAGGACCTTGTTTAAAATCATATTAATCATGGCATTTATACATTGCTTCTTTGAGATCAATTATCTACATTATTATCAGCAATGTATCTAGTAATAAAAACAGTTATAATAACACTGTACTATGGCGTTTTTAAAACTTCGCACTTGATAGCAGCATAAAAGTCAGAGTTTAGAAAGGGAATGCAATATATCCTTTCATCAAACTTAAATGGCCTGAGTTCAAAACTCTTTTTTATTTTTTATTATTTTTTATTTTTTTGAGTTGGAGTCTCACGCTGTCACCCAGACTGGAGTGCAGTGGGCGCTCCCGGCCACCACAGCCTCTACCTGATGGCTCCGGCGATCCTTCTGCCCCAGCCTTCCAAGTAGCTGAATTACAGGCATATGCTACCACGCCCGGCTGATTTTTTTATTGTAGAGATGAGGTCTCGCCAGATTGCCCAGGAAGCTCTCGAACTCACGGGCTCAGATAATCCACTCACCTCGGCCTCCCAAGGTGCTGGATTACAGGCTGAGCCACCGAGCCTGGTTGAGTTCAAAACTCCTAAAGAAATCAATTCAATATTATTGAAGCGCCAAGTCCAGGATAATGACAGAGTACTTACATGGAATGTATAATTACTTAATATTAGATTTAAGAAATTAACATTTTTTCCTTGCAATAGGCTATTGAAAAAATTAAGACAGTGGTGTTTTCCACCCCTTAGTTTGCCTCAACTGCCTCTAACTAGGTTGCTATTTGCCGAACTGTGGTTTTTGTCATGAGATAACTGGCTATTTCCAAAAAGAGTATTTGCATATTGAAAATTATGCAGGAAAGTGCTTCAATTCCCCACCTTACTTTGTGTCTATCAGTGAATCCAAAGTGTTGCTTTTCTGTGATCAGACAGAAGGAAAAAGTTCTGTGTGTTTATTCATCTGGGAGCAGTATAATCAGCCACTCTCTCCACCAGTCCTGAAGAGCAGTTCAAACAGCATCTATTTAAATTGAAGACCAATTAAATAATTATCAAAAGCATCAAGAAGACAGCAAGGATAAGACTCAGAGGAGCACATGAAGTCTGGCAGAAAGAGTTGCTGTTTTGAATTTTTCCCTCACCATTTATCAGACCATGTGCCGACACTGACCTCTGCATATCAAACAGGGCCCTGGGCAGCTTCTTTTGAATATATGGAACTCCCCAAGCACAAAGGAGTTCTCTGGTGTTTTGCAGGCTTAGGAGACAATGCAATTTTTTTCCAGCTAAACTGCCGGGCCATTTAGGTTTGCAAAAATGGACACTGGGTTCAGGACTGAGCAAAGCCTACATTCTGGTCATCTGTGCATGAGTTTGCTCAGTTAGTTGAACCCCGCCCAGCCCACCCACCTGATGTGGCTAAAATCTTCAAAGTGCTCCAGTGGAGTGGTATATTCAGGTCCTTGTTATGCATGGATAATTTGCCTCTTCCTCTCTGACTCCTCTTCATTCTGTCTGCTTCAGCTTTGCTCAAAGAAGTAGACCCAGGAAAATCTTCTGAAAATGAACCCAAAGCAATCTCCTCCATGTCACACACCTGGCAGAGGATATTCCTGAGGGCCTTGCCATTCACTTGCTTCTGCCCCTGTGCTGAGGCAAAAATAAGGCAGTGTGCAGCCATCCTGCTACAAACAAGCCCCACACATTTATCCTTGCGAGAGAAACAAATGTCAGCAATGGCCTATTCAGAGTGGGTTTGGGACTCATCATCTGGCTCCAAAAACGAGAAATCTCTGAGGTGGCCCAACACAAAAGGATACAAGTGACAAAGGGTCAACAGCAGATGCTGAATAATGGAATGGGAACAAATAGCATTCATGGGCTTCACGTTTTTTGTGTCTCCCTCAGATGGTGCCTCATTCTTCCCCTGCCATTTTCAATTCCAACCATTCCTATTTTCATGTCTAAGGGGGTTGCTTCGGGGGCATCTTGACTGATATCTGCTTAAGGTTTTCTGCCTTTGGATTAAAGTGGGCCTCCTCAGTGTTTTTGCAGAATAATGACATGTGTCTGCAAAGCTTTGTAACAGCTGCCCATCCTGCCCTGTGTCACAGAGATGGCTATATTTTCATGCTTAGTGGAAGTGATTGCATTGATGCAAAGTTTGCAGAACAATCTGAAATCCGGAACAAAGAAACTGTGGGCTCACCAGAGTTGTCATTGACCTTGAGCTTGAAGACAAAGTATGGGGTCTATAATTTTTGTTACATCCAGGCCATTATTTGGTGTCAAAAACCAAGAAGGAAATGTGTATACAAATACTCACCCACAGCTCTCACCTTTCTACATGTAAAAAGGAAGCAAAGACTACCAGCAGGGTGTTCCTACCTCATCTGTAACACAAGAGTCAGAGGAGTAGAATTTGAGCGATTTTAAACAAAACAACAGATGTAACAACATTGAAGTCAGTCAAACAATTATCTCTCGTGTAATGACAATGATAACACAAATAACATTTATTTAATGAATACTATGTTCTAAAGACTAATCTAAGAACTTTACAAGTATTATTTTATCCTTCTAATTACTATAGCATAGATGCTCTAATTATCCCATTCCTCACACAAGGAAATTAAGCAAGCACAGGGTGCTTGAATAAATTGTTCAGACTCAAGGTAAGTAAGGAAGAGCTGAGATAGGAACCCAGGAAAACTTGCCCCAAATCCAGCTCACAACCAGAAGACTTCATCAGTTATGACTAGGAAAAGCTGAATATTAACAGAAAATTGAAAATAACAAGAGCCAGTACACGTATAGGTTTATTTTCTTTCTAGTTATACAAATGTGGAAGTAGCAAGTCTAGGGCTGGTATAGCAACTCCTAACCCCTGGGGACCAGGTTCCTTTCTATCTTTCTGCACCACCATCCTTACTTAGTGCCTACCCTAAGTTTACTTCATGGCACAAAGTACTTTTAGAGCCTCAGTTGTCATATCCAATTCTGGGAAATAAAGTGGAAGAAGAAGGGCAAAAATGTACCCAAGTAACTGTTTGCTTTTCCTTTAAGGAGAGTTTTCTGAAGCCCCACCCATCCACTTCCACTTCCATCTCATTGGCTGGAACTTAGTTATACGCTCATACTTATCTACAAGACAGGTTGAAACATACAACTTTTAAGTAGAGGATATTGTCACTTGGGATACAACAAACCTTTATTTTCAAAAGAAGAAGAGCATAGATATTGATAGGTAGCCAGCAGGCTATGCCAAAAGTCCTGGCTGGCTTTAACTCATGATTTTGATACAACAGCTGTAGAATAAGACAAGTAGGCTCTTGTGTCTACTGTTGGCTTGGCTACTTGATCCTCTGGTTATCATGGGAGCTGAGGAACCTCCCAAGAATAATCATCAGCTTCATAATCATCAGCTTCAGATATATACTGGCATGTACCATGACTGAGCAGAGTTAGGTGGGAAAGATCTCAGAAGACTGTTAGAAAATGGCAAGGTCCTAGAGAGAGAATTCATCATGAGAAGGAAAGAACCTGTGAGTCTGAGTAGGAGGTGAGCATAACTCTAAGTAAAGCTTGGCATGTTGTACTATGACCCACTCTGTGCTTTTTCTGTGCTGGAGACAAAGATGTCTTTGCATGTAAACTCAAGTGACTGTATTATTCAATTCAATAACATATCTGGACATAGACAGCCCTGCTGTGAAGCTCCCTCTAACTGAGTGTAACTCAGAAGGGAAGAAGCCGTGCTTATCACTGTAATAGTATTTCACAAGTTGCAATTCAACCATAGAGGTGACTTGAGGATTAAGCATATGACAGCCATGGAGATACACAGGGAAGTACACCTTACAGTGGCAGACAAAGACAGGAAACTAATTTAACCTCTCACTTTCCCTCTCATAATGCTCCAGCTCAATTTCACCCAACTGCAAATGGAAGTTGTCCACAGAGAAAAAAATATGAGAAGAGAGAAAAAAGAAGAAAAGTAAGACTCGAAGAAAGCAAAAAAGAAGGGAGAGATATGAAGAAGAAAAAAGATGAAAGAAGAGAAAGAACAAAAAGAAAAGGCACAAGAAGAAAGGAAAGAAAGCTAGATTCTTAAAATTCTAATCATCATCAGAACTAGAGGTAATATTAATGGTCTTAAAAGTAATGTTTGCTTTTATTTTCAGGATGGGTGATTAAATAACTTGTGAGAAAATGGACTGTTGACAATTGTTGGAAAGTACACTCTCATTCTCACAGCTCAGTTAGTAATACTGGAATATTTATTGGGCAGTACAGCCTTCACAATTTTCATCTTCACAGTATCTTTCATGGGAGGTATGAGGATCCTGAGCATTGTGATTGAAGAACACTGAATAAGGAGAAAGGTCCTGGCTCTCAGGTCCCACTTTCCTTCTCTGCAGAGCCCTAAATATCCCTGCCTTGCTTAGACGGCAAGGAAGATGTGATGGTCAAATTAGAAGATAAACTCAAATATTTCATAAAGATATAAGTTGTTGCACTTAACAGAGGTTTTAAGACCCAGTACAATCCAGCCAAACTCCTTAGGGTAAGTTAGAACTTAACTGATTATCGATTTCTCCTAAATATTTTGTAGTATCGCTGAGCTCTACCAAAATAAAGGGACAAAGCATATTTCCTAACAGTGCCACAGGAAATGGGTCTTTGCCCATTTTCTAACAGGTTTTTGAGGTCCTTCTTACCTAACTCTGCTCGGTCACGGGATGTGCCAGGTGGTATATTCTGAGAGAAACTTAGTATTTAGGGAAGCAGAGGGTGGCCCTGTGGATTTCAGATGGGTCTCAAAATAATATTTGCTGGCCATTTTAGGAACTATCATTTCAAAGACTCAACCAGGACACCCCAAAACATGTGTGGGCACAAATGTGTGGACACATTTGATCCTAGGAATCAGAAATTTCTGGACTAAAACTTTAGCTAAAAACAATTTGATCACTTAAAATTCTTTAAAATATCAAACAGCTTGCATGGTAAAATGGAACCTGAGTCTAAATGAAAACAGAAATTAGAAAATTAAGAGCCTGAACGTCAGAGGCAGTTTTTCACATGTTTTTTGGCACATTGCAATTAATCTAGATATCAGTAGCAAAAAGATAATTATAAAATCCTTACTAATTTAGAAATTATGAAATTTACTTCCAAATAATTTATAGGTCAGAGAACAAATAATTTAAAATATTAGAAAACACTTTTAGCTGAACAATAAAAATGACTTTATCTCCTACCTGTAATGAGGTAGACACAGTGGTATTTGGAAATGTATAACTATAAATGTTTATGTTGGAAAAAAATAAAGACTGCAAATTAATAAGTTCAGCATTTATTAAAGATGCAGTCAGAAACAATTTAACAGAAAACATACAAAATAAAGAGAATTAGCCGGGCTCAGTGGCTCAGCCTGTAATCCCATGCTTTGGGAGGCTGAGGTGAGTGGATTGCCTGAGCCCGCAGGTTCGAGACCCGCCTGGGCAACTTGGTGAGACCTCATCTCTACAATAAATCAAAAATTAGCCGGGCGTGGTAGCGTGCGCCTGTAGTTCCAGCTACTTGGAAGGCTGAGGCGGAAGGATCACCGGAGCCCAGCAGGTTGAGGCTGCGGTGGCCGGGAGCAGCCACTGCACTCCAGTCTGGGCGACAGAGTGAGACTCCAACTTAAAAAATAAAAATAAAAATAAAGAGAATTCACAAAGTCGAGTTGGTTTTTTCCTAAAGAGTAATAAAATTGAGAATTTTCAGGCAAGATTGATCAAAAAGAAAAAAAGGCTACAAATAATGAGTATCAGAAATGAAAAGATGGATGTTCTAAAGGTGTTACAAAATTTAAAATGTAATAAGTGGATACTGTAAATAACTTCATGTGAATAAATTGGAACAATTTAATAAAATGATCAAATTATTTAAAAAATATAATTTATCCTAACTGACTTCAGGAGAAATAGAAAACCTGAACATTCCTACAATCATTAATTAAATAGACTCAGAAGTCATGTATCTTCTTCCAAGAAAACTATTAATGAGTTCTACCATAAATCTAAGACAAAAGACAATTTAAATTTTATACAGGTTCTTTTTTACAAGAGAATAGACAAAGAAGGAATACACTTTATATTAGTACAGGTAATTTTTGCTGTGCCCTTTTCCAATTTGTAATCATGCCATTTGGATTGTGAATGGCCTACAAGAGATAATATGGAGAAGGCGCTGGCACTCTTAATTGATTTAGGCTATAAATGCATGTCCATTTTACTCATATTCTTACTGGCCAACATAACTGCACAGGAAGTTGGTGAATATTGCCTTCCATGTAGAAGATGGAGAAATGATGTGGTATAAACATAATAAAAACTATAGGACAATCTCCTTTATTGATATACATGCAAAAATCCTAACCAAAATATTAGCAAACTGAATCTAGTAATTTTTAAAAAAGATAACACACTAGGAGCAAATTAGGTTTATTCCAGGAATGCAAGGGTAGAATACCAATTCATATAATTAGTCACATTATTATATTAATGAAAAAAATCATATAATCATATCAAAGAATAAAGAAAAAGCCTATGATAAAATCTAATATTATTTATGATTTTAAAAAACATCTCGCCACGTTCAGTGGCTCAGCCTGTAATCCTGCACTTTGGGAGGCTGAGGTGAGTGAATTGCCCGAGCCCGCGGGTACGAGACCCTCCTGGGCAACTTGGCGAGACCTCATCTTTACAATAAAAATCAAAAAATTAGCCAGGCGTGGTAGTGCACACCTGTAGTTCCAGCTACTTGGAAGGCTGAGGCGGAAGGATCGCCGGAGCCCAGCAGGTCGAGGCTGCAGTGGCCAGGAGTGGCCACTGCACTCCAGTCTGGGCGACAGAGAGAGAAACCAACTCAAAAAAAAGAAAAAATCTTTTAGTAAAGTAGTAGTAAAAAAGGAACAACCTGATTCATAAAAAGAGTATATAAAATATCATTCAGCAGAGATTATGTTTAATTGTAAAGTGCTATATTCTTGTCCTTTGAAATCAGAAGCAAGAAAGTAACTTATTACTACTTCTAACTTATTTCATTAAACACTGTACTGGAGGTCATAGTCAGTGCAATGAATCAGAAGATATTTTTACCAGTTAAAAACAAAACTCCCACCACTTATGGATGATAAAATCTTTATATTTAAAATTAAAAGCTACATAGAACAATTTTAGAATTGACATGAGAATCTGGCAAGCCTTCTAGAGACACAATTTAATGCAGAATCAACTATAGGTCTATATCAGCATCCAACAACAATTTAGTAATAGTGAATCTCTTAGAAATAAATCTAACAAAATACCTGTAAGACTATGGTGAGAAGAGAATTAAACTCTATTGAAAAAATTTAAAGATGTCTCAATAAATGTGGAGATATGATTGTGGGCTGAAAGACTCAATATTGTAAAAATTGTCAAATATCCCCAAATTGATTTATAAATTTAGTAGAAATTGTGGAGCTTGATAGGTTAATATTAAAATTTACATGCAAGTGCAAATAGCCAAAATAGTCACCTACACTCTTGAAGAATAACAAGATAGGAAGAAATCTTATATTAAATTTCACAGCTTATTTTATGGTATTTAATACAGTGTAATATTGGTATAGAAATATACAAAAATGCCAGTAGGATAGAATAGATAATGTAGAAAATATATCTATGCATGGCCCACATGTATACAAAATACAAAAGAGAGGACCTGAGAAAAATTAGAAAGTAAAGTATCCACAATAAATAGTGTTGGGACAAATGGGTAGCAATATGGAAAAAACATTATTGGATACCTATTTCGCACTATACACAAGATTAATTCTAGGTGAAATTAAAGACCTAGTATGAAAGTCAAAACTGTAAACCTTTAAGAAGATAATATAATCTTCAGGGTAGGAAATAATTTTAGACACGAAAAAGCACCAATCAGAAAAGACTGATAAATTTGACATCATTAAAAACCAATAAATTATTTTCATCAAAAAGCAATTTAGAAAAGTGAAAAAGAAAGCCATAGAGTGGTAGAAGCTATTTGCCTTACATATAACTTACAGAGGCAGTATGAATGCATAAAGAACTAGAAATCAATTAAAAAAAAAACCTGTAAGAAAAAGAACAAACATTTCAGAGAAAAGGAAATTCAAGTGAGTAGTAAATATATAAAGATTCCTCAGTCTGCAGTGATAAAAATGTAAGTTAAACCACAGTGAGATAACTTTACCTCCAGATATACTTAACAAACTGGTCAATAAAATCCCCGATTTGGTGAGAATATGGACCAATTGGCTGGACTGCAAATCTATAAAAATCCTTTGAAGTCAACGCCCCCAGGCCAACCAAGCAGCTATGCAACTACATCCTTGGTCTAAGAAACAGACACACCCCCAGGCTAGCTGAGCAGTCCTACACATGCATATCAGGCATAAGAAACACCCTTGTGGGCTGCCTCTAGTGAGCATGCCCCTAGGTCAATCAAGCAACCATGTGCCCTCATGCTCTCAGCCAGTGTAACAGCCCTATGGCTGCAACTCCAGAAAATCAGACTCTTAGGTTAACTGACTCATTGTATGCATGCATGTGCCTCTGACTTGATAAACAGCCCAGCAAGCTCACCCCTGGCAAAGTTACACCATTGTCACCACAAATGTTCTCAGTCTAGGCCACTGAGAAACACAAATATCAGTAGTGTGGATTACAGCTAATAAAGCTGCACAGAGACACTACTGAATCCATCTAGAACTAAGACCAATGCACCCCATCAAATTGGCACTCCAAGACTCATTCATACAAATAACTCTTTCATACAAAACCTATCTTATAAAGTTAGAAGAGGTGACATTTCCACTAGGTGTGTAGAAATCAATGCAGGGACACATCAACCATAAAAAAACAAAGAAATATTTAAACTCCATAGGAAAACAATTATTCTCCAATAATAGACTTTAATCATTAAAAAGTGTATGAAATACCAGAAAAATAATTCAATATAATAATCTTAAAGAAACTCAGGAAAGTAGAGGAGAATACAGATAACCAATTCAATAAAACCAGGAAAGTAATTCAGGATTTGAATGAGAAATTTAACAAAAAGATAGCTATCATAAAAAGGTACAAAAGAGAAATTCTAGAACTTAAGAAGGCAATGAATGAAATAAAAAATACAATCTCAAGAGCTTCAACAACAAATTAGAACAAGAAAAAGAAAATATTTCTGTACTTGAAGCTAGATCTTTTAAAATAACATGGACAAAGAAAAAGATAAAAAATAATGAGGAAGGCCTATAGGACTTATTTGACACCACTAAATGAACAAATATTCATATTATGAGCATTTCAGAAGGCGAAGAGAAAGAAAAAAAATGAGGAAAACATTTGTAATGAAATAATGGCAGAAAACTTCTCAAGTCTTGAGAGAGAGCTAGATATCTAGATCCAGGAAGCTCAAAGAATTCATATAAATTTGGACCTAACAGGTCTTCTTTGAGGCATATTATACCCAAAATGTCAAAAATCAAAGACAAAGAATTTTAAAGTCATAAGAGAGAAATGTAAAGTCATGTATAAGGGAAACTCAATTAGATTCACAACAGATTTCTTGATAGATTCCTTATAGGCCAGGAGAGAATGGGTTGATATATTCAAAGTACAAAAAGAAAAAAAAAGGAACATTATACCCAGCAAAGCTATACTTCAGAAATGAAAATGAAATAAAGTCTTTCACAAACAAGAACTGAGGTAATTCATCACCACTAGGCTGGCCTTACAAGAAATGCTCAAATAAGTATTACCTAAAAGTGAAAAGATGACAAGGAGAAAGAGAAAGGAATCAAACCTATCACTATAGAAAGCCACCCAACCACAGAAATAAACAAGAAAAGAGGAAGTAAAGAGCAAAGAATATACAAAATAATCAGGGGGAAAATTAATAAAATGATAGTCTTCATCTATCAATCCTTGAATATAAATGGATTAAATTCCCCATTAAAAAAATATAGACTGGTTGCATGAATAAACCCCAAAAGACCCCAATATATGTTGTCTCAAAAAACTCACTTCAACTGTAAATATGCACATAGACAAAGTGAAGGGATAGAAAGTTATATTCAATACAAATGGAAACCAAAAGCAAGCAAAAGCTACACTTACATCAGATAAAACAGATTTCAAAGTAGAAGAACATTATATAATACTAAAGGGATCAATTCAGCAAGAGACTATAATAATTGTAAATATGTATATGCCCAACACTAGAGCACCCTGACATATAAAACAAAGTGAGAAATAGACCCCTATACAATAATAGTTGAGGACTTCAACACCTACTCTCAGCACTGAAGCAATCAGTTAGACAGAAAATCAACAAAGAAACATTGAACTTAACTGCACCATAAAACAAATGAACCTAACAGATATTTACAGAACATTTCACTTAACAGCTTTGGTATACACATTATTTTAATCAGCACATGGTGTATTCTCCAGGATTTGAGAATATGTTAAGACAAAAACAAAATCTTAAAAAATTTTCAAACATTGAAATTATGTCAAGCATCTTATCTGACCACAATGGAATAAAACTAGACACCAATAGCTAGAGAAACATTTGAAACTATACAAATACATGGAAATTTAACAATGTGCTCCTGAATGTCCAATGGGTGAAAGAAGAAATTAAGAATGAAATCTGGCCTTGCTCTGTGCCTCAGCCTGTAATCCCAGCACTTTGGGAGGCCAAGGTGAGTGGATTGCCCGAGCCCACAGGTTTGAGACCTGCCTGGGCAACTTGGTGAGACCTCGTCTCTACAATACATCAAAAATTAGCCAGGCATGGTAGCGCGCGCCTGTAGTTCCAGCTACTTGTAAGGCTGAGGCGGAAGGATCTCTGGAGCCCAGCAGGTCGAGGCAGTGGTGGCTGGAAGCATGCCACTGCACTCCAGTCTGGGCGACAGAGTGAGACACCAACTCTAAAAAAATAAAAAAGAATGAAATCTAAGAATTTCTTGAAACAAATGAAAATGGAAACAGAACATACCAAATCCTATGGGATACAGCAAAAGCAGTATTAAGAGGCAAGTTTATATAGCAAAAAATGAAAAACATGTAAATAATCTAATAATGTGTTTCAAGGAACTATGAGCATGAAGAAGTCAAGCCCTAAAATAGCAGGAAAAAGGAAATAATAAAGATCAGAGCAGAAATAAAATTAAGACAAAAAATTACAAAAGCTCTACAGAATGAAAAGTTGGTTTTTGAAAAGATAAACAAAATGGACAAACCATTAGCTAGACTAGGAAAAAAACAGACCCAGATAAACAAAATCGTAAATAAAAAAGATGTCACAATGGATATGAGATAAATACAAGGGATCATTAGAGACTACATCATATAACTACATACCAATAAATCTGAAAAACTAGAAGAAATTGATAAATTTCTGAACACAATCTACCAAGATTTAACCAAAAAGAAATAGAAAACCTGAACAAAGCAGTCACAAGTAACAAGATTGAATTAGGGATAAAAACTCTTCCAACAAAGAAGCATTTAGAACTGGATGCCTTCATCATTTAATTCTACCAAACCTTTAAAAGAGAATTAATATTAATTCTTCTCAAATGTTTGAAGCAGAGAGTATTCCTCTAGTCTTATTCTATGAGACTAGCATAACCCTGATAACAAAACCAGACAAGGATATAACAATAAAAAAGAGAACTACAGGTCAACAGCCCTGATGAACATAGATGCAAAATTTCTCAACAAAATACTAGCAAACTGAATCCAACAACATGTCAAAAAAATAATACACTACTATGGAAGGGGGTTTTAAAAAAACATCTACAATGTCAAAAATTAGGCTAAACATGTACTCAGCCTTTGCACAGTTAAACATGTACTCAGCCTTTGCACAGTTAAAAGGCTCCCTTCCTGGAAACTGGCAACAGCACTTGCTGGCTAGGTTAAACTGTCTAATAGCTTTTTTTTTTTTTTTTTTTTGCTTCTGTGAACCATGCTTGCATTGCTTGAAAGGTACCTAGGCCTCCCGGATGTTGCGGTTTAGCCCACTTGAAAAGTCCCAATTGGTTTAGCCTTTCTTAAGCAAGCCCCTACAGCTAATCAGGGCCTCTTGCTGTGGGACTGTTATGTCCAGCAAGCAAGTGGCCGCCGGCCCAGCTCTTGGCTAATAAAAACCTCTCCTTTTTATAACTTAAACTTCTGGTGTTAAAGTCTGTGAATTAAGTGTTCGGACCCTATTTCACTACAATCAGGAGGGATTTAACCCAGGGATGAAAGGATGGTTTAATATACAAAAATCAATAAATGTCATACATCACACCAATAGAATCAGGGACAAAAACCTTTTGATTTTTCACAATAGATGGAGAAAGAGCATTTGATAAAATTCAACATTGCTTTATGATTAAAAAAATTGTAATGAATCAGATACAGTAGGAAATTACCTCAACATAACGATGAAGAAAATTGAAGAGACTACAAGCAAGTGGAAGAACATCCCATGCTCAGAAAAATTCATATTGTTAAAATGACAACACCACCCAAAGCAATCTACAGATGCAATGCAATTCCTATCAAAATATCAATAACATTCTTCACAGAAATAGAAAAAAATTTCTAAAATTTGTGTGGAACCACAAAAATCCCAAATAGCCAAAGCAATTTTGAGCAAAAGAAACAAAGCTGGAAGTATTATACTTCCAAACCTCAAAATATACTCCAAAGCTGTCATAACCAAAACAGCACAGTACTGGCATAAAAACAGATACATAGAGCAATGAAACTAAATAGAGAGCTTAGAAATAAATTCTTGCACCTACAGCCAACAAAGATGCCAAAAACACACATTGGGGAAAGGACAATCTTTTCAATAAATGATGCTGAGGATACTGGATATTGTATGCAGAAGAATAAATCTAGAACTCCACCTCTCATCCTATACAAAAGTCAATTCAAGCCAGGCTCCGTGGCTCAGCCTGTAATCCCACGCCTTTGGGAGGCTGAGGTGAGTGGATTGCCTGAGCCCGCAGGTTCGATACCCGCCTGGGCAGCGAGACCTCATTTCTACAATAAAAAATAATAATAATAAAAAATCAGCCGGGCGTGGTAGTGCATGCCTGTAATTCCTGCTACTCGGAAGGCTGAGGCAGAAGGATCGCCGGAGCCCAGCAGGTTGAGGCTGTGGTGACCAGGAGCGGCCACTGCACTCCAGTCTGGGCGACAGAGTGAGACTCCAACTCAAAAAGAAAAAACAAAAAACAAAAGTCAACTCAAAATAGATAAAAGACCTAAATGTAAGACTTGAAATAATGAAAGTATTCTTTAATACATTAGTTACAGAAAAGATTTTATGACTAAGACCTCAAAAACACAGGCAACAAAATAAAAAATAAACAAGTGGAATGTATCAAAGTACACACAGCAAAGGAAACAATCAACAGAATAAAAAGACAACCTACAGAATGAGAGAAAATATTTGCAAACTACTCATTATTTGACAGGAGATTAATATACAGAATATGCAAGGAACTCAATCATTTCAACAGCAAAAATGCAAAAATCTGATTAAAAAATGGGCAAATGATCTAAAAAACATTTCTTAAGTAAAGACACACAAATGACCAACAAATATATGTATAAACACCCAACATCATTAATCATCAGAGAAACACAAATCAAAACCATGATGAAATATCATCTTATTCCAGTTAGGATGGCTATTATAAGAAAGACAAAAAATAACAAATGCTGGTGAGGATGTAGAGAAAAGGGAACTTTTATGCACTGTTGGTGGAAATGCAACTAGTACAGCCACTGTGAAAAACATGGAGAACAGTACAAAGACCCCCCCAAAACTGCAAATAGAACCACCATATGATCCAACAATCCCCCTACTGCAAATTTATCAAAAAAATGGAAAATCACTAAATCAGAGAGACAGCTGTACCTTTTGTTTATTGTAGTACCATTCACAATTACCAAGATATGGAATTAACCTATGCATCCAACAACAGATGAATGGTTAAAGAAAAATGTATTTTATATATACCATGAAATACTATTTAGCCATAAAAATTAGTGCAATTTTGTCACTTGCAGCAGCATGGACAGAACTGAAGATACTTCAGTTAAGTGAAATAAGCCAGGAACAGAAAGTTAAACACTGCATGTTCTCACACCTATGTGGAGACTAAAAAAAGTAAATCTCATAGAAGCAAACAGTAGAACAGAGGATATTAGAGACTAGGAAGGGGAAAGGGAAGGGAGAGAAAAGGAAGGGAGAGATTTGTTCAAGGATACAAAATTATAGCTAGATGGGAGAAATAAGTTCTAGTGTTCTATACAGCTGGAGGATGACTATAGTTAACAATAATATATGATGTAATTTCAAATAGCTAGAAGAAGGATATTGAATGTTCCCAATACAAATAAATAATAAATATTTGAGATGATGGATATGCTAGTTCCCTGGATCTAACACCATACATTATATGTGTCAAAACATCACTGGGTACCCCCATGAATATGTACAATAATTGCTTGTCGATAAAAACAAAAAATATTATTTAGAAATCAATCTGAAATGATCTATTAAAGCCGAAGATGACACATATCTTATGAGCCAGTAAGTCTATTTTTACATATATAGCCACTAGGAACCCATGTACATGTACACCAGGATACCAAGATAAGTCATTTGGTAAGATTCTTTCTTATAAAGTTCAAAAAAATGACAAATCTGAACTATACTATTTAGCAATATTTAGGTACCAAAACTATTTTTTTAAGTAAAAAAAAAAAAGTCATGACAACAACAAGCAGAATAATGGTTTACTGATGGGAAGAGGGATAGGGATTTCAGCATATAAATGAGAGGAAGATTTATTGGCTCATGCAATCACAGAAGCTGAGAAGTCCCACAATACACCAGCTGCAAGCTAGAGACCTTGAAAAGTCTGTAATATAATTCCAGTTCTAATCAGAAGGCCTGAGAAGCAAGGGAGCTAATGATATAAATATCAGTTCAAGGGCAGATGAAGACCAGTGTCCCATTTCTTTTTTAAAAAATTAAGTTATTACAATTATTTTTTTATTTTAAAGATGTAGGGTACAACTCAGGATAAGGTACATAAGTAGTCATTGTACAGGTGAAGTCTGAGTCTCCCATTGGTCCTCACTTCACCTGGTTTTGGGTCAGGTAACCCTATTGATGTTATGTGCACTCCCCCCACCTCCATTTCAACCAAGCAGGCAGGAGGAAAAAGGAGCAAATTCTTCCTTCCTCTGCCTTTTTTGTTCTATTCAGGCCCTCAGCAGATTGGATGATGCCCACCCATGTTAGGGTGAACAATCTATTTCACCAAGTGGACTGATTCAAATGCTAATCTCATCTCAACCACTCTTACCAAGACTTTAAGAAGATTTTATTGCTTGCTGTAGGCAAAAATTAGCTCCTAGGGAAGGAACTTATGGAAGAATAGGAAATATATATAATATCCCCTATATAAAATGTGGAAAAAACCGGGCTCGGTGGCTCAGCCTGTAATCCCACGCCTTTGGGAGGCTGAGGTGAGTGGATTGCCTGAGCCCGCGGGTTCGAGACCCGCCTGGGCAGCGAGACCTCATCTCTACAATAAATCAAAAAATCAGCCGGGCGTGGTAGTGCATGCCTGTAATTCCAGCTACTCGGAAGGCTGAGGCGGAAGGATCGCCGGAGCCCAGTAGGTCGAGGCTGCGGTGGCCGGGAGCGGCCACTGCACTCCAGTCTGGGCGACAGAGTGAAAAAAATAAATAAAATAAAATAAATTAAAAAATAAAATGTGGAAAAATCACAAGCAAACATGATATGCTGCCTACTGTTTCTTGGAAAGCCCTTTTTTGTTAACATACTTCGAGCGCTAAATAGAAGACTTGTAAGAAATATTTTTAAATGTACTCCAAATGTAAATTATGAGAAAAAAATAGTGTGAAGGAAAAAGTTCATTCCTGATTCCCAAACCAGGACTATGCTTTATACCTTAGGGAAATCTTATTAAAGGGATAAATCCTGACTGTCTACAAAAGGTTAGACTGTCATGGCAAGCAAAATAATGATCTCCAGAGATTTCAGCATCCTAATTCCCCAAAACTGTGAGTAGATTACCTTATATGGCAAAAGCTGTAACTATGCCAAGGATATTAGAATGAGGAGAATATTCTGAATTATCTGGGTGTTCTGTATGTAATCATGCAGTTCATATAGGTGAAGGAGGGAGACAGAGAGATATTTGAAGACACTATGCTGCTGGCTTTAAAGATGGAGAGAGAGGCCCGAACCAAGGAACGTAAAGTCTCTAGAAGCTAGAAAAGACAAGAAATGGATTCTTCCTTAGAACTACAAAAGAAATGCAGCTCTGCAGTCACCTTAACTTTAGTCCAGTAAAACCCATTTCAGATTTCCGATCTTCAAAACTCTAAGATAAGTTTGTGTTGTTTTAAGCCACTAAGTTTGTGGTAATGTATTGCAGCAGTAATAGGAAACTAATAAAACTGTCTAATGGATACAGTGTTCATTTGGGTTAACCATAGCTCCTTAACCTGCCTCACACTTTATTATGCATTTTTATAATTTATTTTAAAAGTGCTTATTAATGACTTCCTGAGTAACATTTATTAGAGATAAATAATGTAGTTCTAGTTCCTAAAGCGATCACTGTATAGTAATGTTGAGAAAATGTCTCATGTTTCTGTACATCTCGTGAGCAGAGGCACTGATTGCCTTTGTTCAAGACTATCTTTTCATCGTGTCTGTCCATATGATGAACAACCTTGGATGGCAAAGATAGTGTCTCCCTCCAGAGCAAAGGACAGACATGTTTACAGTTCAGTAGAAGAGACTCATGTTCCCTAATCTCAAGTTTCCTCTCTTATAAGAGAACACTTGCACAAGTTGTGTGAATGGATCATTGTCCTATTTTTGTCATTCTATGGGAATTGGAATTTAAAAACCATCTCAAGAAAATGCTGCTGCTCTGGCTATTACTGTTGATGTGAATAATAAAATCTTTTGTCTCTGACACATGTGTATTGTGTCTTCTGTTAGCATCCATGAAGCTGTGGTAGGTTAATTTTGATAGCTTGCAAATGGGGCAAAATCTCAGACTTTTCACAATTCTTGGCAAACAGTGAACAAAACAAAGCACACATCTTTATGAACATCAAGGAACAGGGTCTACAAAAAATGTTTATAATAGGAAAAGAAAAAAAAGAGATTGTACATGCATTCAGTGTTTTACAAACATTCACATTAAGTTTTTGTACTATTCTGTGAAATGCTATCTGCCATTTTAAGGGCCAGCTAGAAGTCAGATAAGATAGGTCACTTATGATTCAAATAACGATGGCTCACCACATTCCAATTACCTCACTCATTACATGTCATTAAGAAAATCCAGTGCATCCAGAAGATTCCAGAACAGTGGTTCTCAAAGGGAGTGATTTTTCTCCCATCTGGAAATAGCTGAAGACATTTTTGGAGGTCATATTTGGGGTAAGGGTATTTCCACTATCTAGGGAGACAGGAATACTGCTGAACATCCTACAATGAATATAGCAGCCCTCAAAATAATTATCCAATCCAAAACATCAGTAGTGTTGAAGTTGAGAAACCCTGCTCTAGAGTATAATCATCTCTGTCTCTGATTTTCTGCCTCCATTGAAACCTTCTACTCTGTTCTTCATCTACTGATTTCTTTATCTCATCTTGGCATGTGTCTAAACTTCCATCTCTCTCTCTCCCCCTAAAGTAAGGCCATCAAAGCAAGCCTACTGCATACAAGAGAAATTTTACTAAAGATTTGTAGGTATGAGATAGAAGATTGTACAATCACATCACATAGCAAATAAATTGAACAAATAAATTGAAGATAACCTTGTTCTTTTTTTTTTTTTTTGAGTTGGAGTCTCACTCTGTCGCCCAGACTGGAGTGCAGTGTCCGCTCCCAGCCACCGCAGCCTCGACCTGCTGGGCTCTGGCGATCCTTCCGCCTCAGCCTTCTGAGTAGCTGGAATTACAGGCATGCACTACCACGCCCGGCTGATTTTTTGATTTATTGTAGAGATGAGGTCTCGCTGCCCAGGGGGGTCTCGAACCCGCGGGCTCAGGCAATCCACTCACCTCAGCCTCCCAAAGGCGCGGGATTACAGGCTGAGCCACCGAGCCCGGCTGATAACCTTGTTCTTAATGTCCTGCAGCCACTGTACCACTGGTCTTGGACTTTTCACTGACCATGTTAACTCATAAAACACCTTGGTCTTTTACCATCTTGCTGGTTCTAGTCTTTGTATATGGCCTTCCTAGATTGTACCCAGGAACTCCAGGTTCTTCTCTCTCTATTATGTAGAACAACCATTTAATTCTCTCAATCCTCTACACCTAAACTCAGTTTCAAGCCTCCCTTTACCTAGAAGAGTGGTTCTCAAACTTGAGCATGTATTACTCACCTGGGGACCTTGTTATAACACAGCTTGCTGGGTTTTGATTCTGTAGGTATGGTTGAGAATTGACCTTTCTTACAAGTTTCCAGGTGATATTGATGTCCCTGGTCTGGGACAACATTTTTAGAAGCACTAAAAACAAAACAAAGCCCCATAAAGCCCCACAAACTTATACAAACAAAAGAGCAATTATTTCTGTAGCAGGACAAAAAAATCTACAGAAGCCAGGAGATGAAGGTCTTTCTCTTATATTGATCTGCCCACTTCAGAAGGCAGTGGTAGTTGGATAGCATTTCCCAACATCAGTTACACACAGAAGGGAAATATAGGTCTCAGAGAAGTTAAGTAGCTATAAGGCTGTTGCCCAGAACCCAGTTCTGTTGGATTCTGAAGCCTCTGCCTATATAAGTGGTTTAGTGGGAAGTAAGCAACAGGTCCCACACTTATGATTAAGTACAATTTGTTCAGTAGTATGAGGCAACCTTGATGGGTAGAATTCACAAATGTATCTCAGGAGTACATTTAAAAATAGTTCGTATACAGCAATAGGAATATTAACCTGCATTGCAAGGCTTCATTATAAATAATTTCCAAATAAAATTATGATAACAGTGTCATCAAATGAATGGCAGTTGTCAAGAAGCTGTGAGGTAGTCCTCAATGACAACTAGTGTATCTGTATATGCTATACATCTGGAGATTTGCAGTTAGTAGATCCTCCCACTTCAGAAGGCTGTGGTATTTCTGTATAGCATTCTATAACCAGTAGATCTATATATATATTAGTGTGTGAGAGAAACCTGGCCTGAAATGGTTGATGCCCCTAAAAAAAACTTTGGGAACCGAGGCACAAATGTTCTTCATAATGAAGTCTGAACAAGTTGCAAGGTGTTAGTACACTGTACATAATTTTCAGAGAAAACAGCCAACTGATGCTCTTTCTTCTTGTTCCCTAAAGAAAAAAGGTTAAGTTTATGCTTACTACTGGAGGTGTAAGTTTACTACTAGAGACGTGCAGTCTAATCCTGGCTGGGAATTCTGCCTCTGAGATCTCATCTTGGCAATCAGAACATAGTACTTCTTGGAAAGTCGTGGTTTCTGAACTGCCTGGGTGTGTTGTGTCTATATTCTTGACAGCTTGCTATATCAATCAATCGTATACACAATCATGACAGCTAAGATGAAAAACAATCCTTGTGATTATGAAAATGTCTACTTGCTGGACAGAAAGTCAAACAAACAGCCGAGAGGTGACTGTCATGGACAATGACCCAAAAGTGATAATATGTATGAAAAGTGATAATATGTATAGAATTCAGTTCTACTTGACAAAAACAGTGGTCTGCATGCACGTGGCCCTTTGTAAGGAAGTATTTGTTCAGGTGTGACTGTGGATGTTCACCAGATATTACAGGGAGTCAAAATTTTAGAAATAGAGCAAACACACTGACTGTGGTAATGCCTGAAGTATAAGTTATCCAAAAACACAATGACTAATATGGTGATTCTCCAAAGGCTTTCCTGTTCTTTGGAGATTCCTTGAGGTCTGGCTTATTTCAGTGAACACACAATAATGACATGTTTGACCAGGCAATGAAACTCAAATCAGAGGAGAGAAGCAAAAATGAGTTTCCAAGGACTAGAAAAGGAAGTAGAGGAAAAAAGAGAAGAATTGAGAAAAGTTTGGTGTGGGGATGGAGATGTATTAGTTTCTGAGCATGCCATAACAAAGTACCACAAATTGGATGGCTTAAACAACAGAAACTTGTCATGCAGTCCTGGAGGCGAGTTCTGAGACCAAGGTATCAGCAGGGTACATTCTTTTTGAGGACTGAGGAGAATCTGCCCCATGCCTCTTCTCTAGTTTCTGGTAGACTCAGTCGCCCCTTGACCTGTAGATAGTGATCACCTTGCTCTTTTACATTGTATTCCCTCTGTGCATGTCTTTGTGTCCAAATTTCCCCATTTTTTAAGGATATTGCATTGAATTTGAGCCCACCCTAAAAACCTCATTTTAACTTGAGCAACTCTGTAAAGACCCTATCTCCAAATTAGGTCACATTCTGGGGTACTAGGGGGTTAGGACTCCAACATATCTTTTTGGGGGAGTAGGGGAATAGAATTTAACCCATAATAGGAAGAAAGAGAAAACTGGGTAGAGAGAGGAAACAGAGAGGATGGAGAAATAGACTAAAAAAATGAGTAAAATGAATAGGTAAAATAATGAAGAGCTAAGAGAACAGAGTAATTTTTCTTTTAGCACTTACAGGAATCCAGGCCCTGACCAGCCGCTGACGTTCACTGCTGCCAGTAACCTGTGTGCAGCCATTGTGCAAATGACAGACTGCCATTCCCTCAAAGTAGTCACAATACTGCAGTCACATTGCGCCTTTCTGCAGTGCTCAATCCACGGAACTGAACACTACAGCCCACCAAAACAGTTCTGTGAACTCCACTTCTCCAATTTTTTAAAGGACAGACTTTTCCTTTTTAAGAGCCGATAGGTAAATAGAAATACCATGATGAATTTGCTAGAGTTTGGACTATTAAAATTATTAACCTCTGTCGATTTTGATTCTGCTCTATATCTAGGCACAAGGGGACACAACTAAAAGAGATGAATAGTAATATTCAGTCATATGTCTAGTTTTCAAAATAAAAAGAGTCTAATTGAAACATTTTTAATATTTGAGGTCCTATTATCTATATGATAGGCATGTAAAATAAAATCTGAGACTTCAAATTAAGTCTTCCTGGCTCCCTGCTGTTCTTAAATGGGGAGGTCCACAGAAGAATAAAGATTTATTTTAAAAAGTATATTTGAAATTGTTTAAAGGACTCAGAATCTGAATGAGAGTTCAGACTAAAACAGGGAAGTTGAACAACTGAAAAATCTTCCTCTCTGCATCCCATAGGAGACACACGTGAAAGGGTGCAGAGAAGCCTGCTGAGACTAACTTAGGTTTGTCAAGCTTTTCTTGTGTGTGTGTTTGTTCCAATTTCTTTGTTTTTATAAAAATTACTAAAGTGATACATATTTTGTGTAAAAATATCAAGCAGAATATTGACATCAGCAAAAGAGCAGTTTTCCTTCCTCCCCGTTCTAAATTCATCTTCCCAGAGAAAGATCACTGTCCCAGTGTAGTCTATGTACTTCTAAATATTTCCCTGCAAAAACTATTATATATTATATAGGTATGAATTTTTTTTAAAACAATGGGTTTCTGTTAAGTAATACGCTTACTTAACAGAAGTGTATTACTCATGTTTTCTCATGCACATTTTAGAAAATTTGGATAACAACCAGAGTAGAGAGTATGAATGGAAACCTATCCATCCCTTATACCATAGCCCAAAGACAATCCCTTTAGTGAGTATATTTTCTCATAGTCTTTTCTCTATTCACACATATTTGTTTTGTTTTAGTTAATTTTTATCTGAGTGCTAGCCTTCCTTTTTTTGTTGTTGTACAAATAATACTATATGCTCATGGTAAAAAAAAAAAATTTAAAAGGCAATCAAAAGAAGAAAATCTAAAGGTCATCTAAAAATTGACCTTTCTTAAAGTTACTCATCATTGTTCATATTTTTTGTGTATATCCCAAATAAATCATGTATTTTGATACAGAAAAAGATAAATACCACCAGCAAATTTTGATAGATCTGTTAAAAGCTCAATCTACTTTAGGTTACTTATATAAGTCATCTAAATATGACTTTTCTTTTCTTTTCTTTTTTTTTTTTTGAGTTGGAGTCTCACTCTGTCACCCAGACTGGAGTGCAGTGGCCGCTCCCGGCCACCGCAGCCTCGACCTGCTGGGCTCCGGCGATCCTTCCGCCTCAGCCTTCCAAGTGGCTGGAATTACAGGCATGCGCTACCACGCCCGGCTGATTCTTTGATTTATTGTAGAGATGAGGTCTCGCTGCCCAGGCGGGTCTCGAACCCGCGGCCTCAGGCAATCCACTCACCTCAGCCTCCCAAAGGCGTGGGATTACAGGCTGAGCCACCGAGCCCGGCTGGCTTTTATTTTCATCTTTACTCAAAGTAGGGGAAAGAGAACTTTTCAAAGTCTAATATTTATCACAGAATCAGTATTTTGAGAAAGTTCCATCTTCCTCCCATCTACCCTCTCCCCAGCTCCACCACCACAGGCCTTTTTCCATCTGAGAGCCTTTCAGAGAATGTGACATCTGCTGCCTTTTTATCCCTCAGAGTTGTTGGTTGGATTTATTTTGTTTGTTTGTTCTCAAATCAGATCAAAGCAAAATGTACCTAATTGCACTTCCAGGTCAGAAGTGTAATTTCGTGCTTGAGAGCAAGATAATTGTTTTTACTGGCATTAAGAGGCAGGTCTCGCTGGGCTTGGTGGCTCAGCCTGTAATCCCGCGCCTTTGGGAGGCTGAGGTGAGTGGATTGCCTGAGCCTGCGGGTTCGAGACACGCCTGGGCAGCGAGACCTCATCTCTACAATAAATCAAAAAAATCAGCCGGGCGTGGTAGCACATGCCTGTAATTCCAGCTACCCGGAAGGCTGAGGCGGAAGGATCGCGGGAGCCCAGCAGGTCGAGGCTGCGGTGGCCGGGAGCGGCCACTACACTCCAGTCTGGGCGACAGAGTGAAACTCCAACTCAAAAAAAAAAAAAAAAGAAAAAGAGGCAAGTCTCTGTTGAACCTCTCTTAGCACCCAGAATTACAATCTTGAATTTTTTACACACGTTACACACACACACACACACACACACACACACACACACACACACACAAACACACCACACACATCTTGTCACAAAAATGTTTTAGCGACATTAAATAATGACTTATCCAAAGCAACATTATTTTCTGGCTATAAAATTAGTTATTTAAATAGTTTCAAAAAATAAAGTATAGGAAAGAAAATAAAAATCACCCATAATTTTACCTCCTTGTGACAATCACTGTTGGTTGACATTTTGGTATGTGTTCTTTCATAATTGTTTTTATGCATATATGTACCTTTTAGTCACAATCTAGACATGATTTCAACGGATGTACATGTTTTTATGTTGTAGTAACTAATATTATAAATGCTATTATTTTAATAGCAACTACAAACTTAGCTACAATCTAGACATGATTTCAACGGATGTATATGTTTTTATGTTGTAGTAACTAATATTATAAATGCTATTATTTTAATAGCAACTACAAACTTAGCTATGCTTAAAAAAAACCTCCAACCCAAATCAGTATTTCTCTCATCAGTTTAATCCTCTCCCAATGATCGTCATTTGATTGTTCTAGGCTCCTCATCTTGGCTTGTAGCCAAAACCCTATGGCTTCCAATTTGAATCTAAGACTTCAAATAGACTCTCCTTCCTGCCTCCCAGATGTAGGCTGTGCTTTCGGGTTTTTGTCATACTCACAGTTTGGGGGGTTTATTTTGTCTTGTTTTGTTTTTCCTTTGCTTTTTAGCAGCACCATCTACTCAAAGGTGTGTTTGCCTTTAGAGGGATCTAATTAAACTTCTATTTCCAAAGTGAATGTTCCCCCTTCATGCAACGTTGCAGAATACGTGAGAAGCCTAACTTGTCTCTGGTGTCTTCATCTCTCAGTCCTCTGTTTAATCCCTTGACAAATACTATTGAGCACCTATGAAGTGCAGGCTTTCTCTAGGTGCTAGGTTATAGCAGTAAATAAGGCCCCTACTCGCCTGGTGCCTCCAGTCTGAGAGACTGTGCTGCTTTTTCCACTGTAAACTGATTAAAAGTAAGATCTATATCTGTCCCATCTGGGCATCCATCAGCTCCCAGCAAAGTGCCTCTGTCACAGTAGTAACTTAATTCAGCAGCAATTGGCCAAATGAAGGAATGAAAAGCAAATTGCTTCAGAAAATAAATCAGTTTTGCCAAAATTGTTGTAGATTTATTTCTTTGAATGAAGGCAAGCCAGTTCTAGTAGAAATACAAATCCCTCTATAAGGAGTAACATATGAAACACTCTTCAGCCAGAATAGGTTAGTGGGAATACATTTTTCCAACCAACATACTTCCAGATTTGAACTGGGAGAGAAAAAGGAGAGGTTGCCTGCTTTGGATCATAAGAGGTTGCTTGGGAGTAGTTTGGGGAACCCAAGTATCAAAGGTGGTACTTATGAGGGTCCAAGTCAAGGGCAGAAAAACTTAGAGGATAAATTTTATTAATTTCACAATTATATTCTATTCAAAATTCTTACAAAGAGAAAAGAACAGGAACCAGGAAACATTAAGTATGCTTTCAGAGCCTCCAGCAGTAACTACGGAAGTGACAAATCACATGCCTGGATCCATTTGGGATCTGGGAGACAGAGACAAAATGAAGTTCCCTCCCCTAGCATCCCACTGAAGAGAAAGATCCTGCCCTGCAAATGCACGTACTCACATTGCCATTTATTTTCAGATTTACAGAAAGTAACCTAGTGGGACATTCTCTTTTGAGTAATATTTCGCTGCTTGAAGTCTTGATTTCACGAAAGCCAGAATGTTAACAAACTGAGAAATATGGGCAATGGAGGTAGAAGCCACAGCTTGGAGGTAAGCTAAAATGTGACAGCCTTGTAAGTAAGCCTGTAATTTCTCCTCCATTGAGATTCTATTTGTTAATCATTCATGTAAACCTTAATGGAAAACAGATGTAGAATCAATTGGCAAGTACTGGCATTCATTTAAAAATCTATAAAGATAATTTTATTATCGTGACAAAAACACACAATTACAGACCCCCCCCCCCTTTTTGGAGCTGAATTGGCATGAAAACTGAGAGTATAAATAGAACTATGTAGAACAAATGTCAGGTAGTATCTGGTAAATTTTTGGAGGATTTATTGACTTTCCAACTTAAAACTGGAATGTCTTAGGTTTTATGTTTCTTTTGGAAGGTTTTGACTACTTTTGGCTGGTTTGTAAGTAGCCTCATCTTAGTGGCTGAAGCAATAAACAAATAAGATAATGGAAAAAAGAGACATGTAGGATTTTTTAGAGGGCACACATGCATGTATATTCATTCACATACATATGACAGAAAAGCAAGCACAAATAGTTTTATCTTGCATTTATTAAAATACCTTAGTGTAGTTTAAGTAAGGTATCTATTTAGAGGATCAAACTAACTTTGAAAAACAAACATAATCACTTTTTTCGCTTCTAGAAGGTTTAAAAAATTTTTTCTGGATCCCCATTGGATTTGTATTAAAATTTAAATTCTTGGGATGTTATACCATTTATAATCTACTTTTAGCCTTATCTCCTAGGTAACCACCACCCTCACCATGGGTCCTGGATATCTTTCTTTTCCTGGCATAAAGGGTGCCGTCTTCAGAAAGTCTACCCTGAATCTCCATATTGGGCCTAATACCTCTTATCTCAGTTCCCTGTCTGCATTCTGTCTCATTATCCAAAAGTGATCTGTTCCCATGTCAGTATGCACCCCAAGTATATAGTCACTGTCTACATTATCTCTGGAGCTCTACAATATAGTCCAACACAGCATAAGATTAAAATAATTACTCATGAAACTGAACAGAATTGCATCTATTAAAACATTTATTATATGTAGATGGCTAAAAACTACCCTAGTGGAATGGAAGCTGAGATGACTCTCACAACACTGGGAAAATTCTCATTTAGCCAGATTACACGTCAACATGATGCATACCTGAGCTAGTATAAAGGATTGGAAATGGCAGAAACCAAACTGACAGCTGTCATCATTTTTCTGTTTCTTTTCCTACGTCTTGACCATTCATCTCTCCTTCTGCTCCCTGCACCACTTTCCGCCTCAACATACATGCACTCTCAGATACCTGCCATAGTAAAGTGGCCAACTTCCCACTAGACTTACTAGAGTGGAAAGGATTAAAAGGCTGACTGACTTATACGAAGTTCTGTTTTAGCTTAGGGGACACAGATTTAAATAACTTTGAGAGCCAATTCGTAAAGGTAATTATGTGAAGAGCATTGAAATTCAGACTTTTAAAAAAATTGTTTGCTGACCAAGCCAAATAGGGGTGACGGGTTAGCTATAAAAATAGGGTCTTAGAGTTAGATTTAACTGGACTTTGAAAAGTGTAGTAGTTCTCAAACACTCAAGTCTGTAGAATAAAATGTATGTATTCACCACAAAGTGTTTTATAAAGGAGAGTAACATGATTAGACTTGTGTTATGGAAGGCTGTTATTTGAGAAAACTCACCCGGAATCCAGAACTTTATTACAGTTGGGAAATCAGATCTTTTTAGGAACTGATGAAGGGGGACAAGGGAATAAAGAGAAGGTCTGCAGAAAACAGAAAGTTAGTCTGTAAGAAAGGTCAGTCCTTCCCAGAAAAAAGGAGTATATCCTAAAATCTGTGTCCAAAACATGAGAGATCATAAATGGAGACCAGCACTGGGGACATAATAGCTGAGGAAATGATAACACCAGTGTGGCCTACTTACCTTAGTTCAATCTTTCAGATATTCTATGTCCACCAAAACACATTTTTTAAAGTCTCATATGTGATCATGGGCTTTAAAGAAACCCTCAGTGTCCTATTCCATTTTTTGTTGTCGTCACAGAATACCACAGTCTGGGTAATTTATATTTTTAAAAAGTGTATTTAGCTCAAGTGTAAAGGCTGGGAAGTCTAAGAACATGGTGCCTGTGTCTGGTGAGGGCCTTCTTGTTCCATCATAACATGGCAGAAGACATCACATAGTGAGAGGGTGGGAAGAGCAAGAAAGCCAGAGGGAGTGTGCTTTTACAACAAAATCACTCCTGTGATAGTGATATTTAGCCACAGGTGAGAGAAGAGCCCCCATTAATCCATTAGTTCATTCATGAGGGCAGAAGGATTAAGTTTCCAATGCAAACTTTTTGGAGACACATTTGAACCATAATACTCAGTATTATGGAATCCAAGTCTATGCCTTCAGGCATAAAGTACTGTTATTCCTATTTTAGAGTTATAAATATGAAATCACAAAGAGATTAATGTTTTTATTAAATTATTTATTCAGTAAATATGGACTGAGATCCACCATATTCCAAACACTCTGCTAATAACAGCCTTGGAGAAGTCTAACGATGAGAAACAAATATATACTTATAATAATATAATAATATACTTATACTTATAATAATATAAGTAATAATACATATTGTTTTATATATTTCCTTTGGAGGATCTGCCCCCTACAATGACCCCATTTCTCTAAGAACTTTCCTCTCTCTATTCCTTTCTCTCCCTGGCAGATATGTTTTTGCAATTTAATCCAACATTCTGGTTTTAGTTGATTGTATCTGGTGTGGGCACTAAAATTTTCTCTTTAGGGAATTTAGAACTAGACCTAAGAAATAGTTGGTTTGAGCTTGTTTCTCAGGTCAAAGACATTCTAGCATATTATATATTTCTATGAATTTCATCCAAACTTTAAAAATTATTCATATAAAGTTTTCCCAAATAACTTATCTTTTTATTATCTATAGTCTTTATGTTCTTTAGTTTGAGGTTATATTATTACATATACACAAATTTTAAAATGTTACATCTTTCTGGTAAATTGAACCTATATTATTATGAAGTTGTTTTTAATTAAAATAATGCTTTTTGCCTAAAAGATAATTTTGTCTGATACTTTTTCTTCCAACTGTGTTACCACATTATCTTTTTTCTATTCTTTAACTTCTTAACCTTTCTGTAACCTTATATTTCAGACATATCTCATAAATAACACATGGTTGTTTTTTTTTTAATGTAATCCAGTAAGACAATCTTTGTCTTTTAGATAGAGTACTTAGTTCATTTATAATGAATATAATTAGTCATATATTTGAATTTTTCTACCATCTTACTTTGTGTATTTGTCTTATTTGTTTTGTTTCTTTTTTTATCTATTATTGTCTGTTTTGCATTAATTAAGCAATTTTATTCTCTTTTGTTCTGGTGTTTGCTTTAAAGCTAAACACTCTAGAGGGGAAGAAGGCACGATGGCAACAGAACAGGTCAGAGTGTAAGAGTCTCCACAAAAGCAAGTGTCCATAAATACTCTCTGTATGAGTAGGTGTGTGCCAGTGGGTGAGTGAAAGTCTGTCTGAGGGGAGACTCAGGTTCATGCATGCCAAGCTGTCCTTCGTAGGTGACTGCAGACCACCACTACCCTGCAAGTAGAGCCGCAGGTGCTCAGGATTGCCTGCCACTCTGGGGTCTCTCTGGAGAGGAGGCAGCAGAGAACAGCTGCTCTCTTCACCACGTGGCACCTGGTTCTTGAATCATCACCTACAGCAGCAGACTGGGAACAAGCCCCAGGAACCCTGGAGAAGGCAGGGCATGAAAATCTGGAACATAGACCTGCCATGCTGAGGAGACACCAACAAGTGCCATCTTCTCTGTCTCAGGACCAGGCAGAGACCTGCATTGCCCCATCCAGTTCTGTCCAGCCTCCAACCTGGGACCCAGAGGCTATCTCCTCATTAGACTCAGAGAGACAGATGCCCCTCCTGCATGCTGGAACAAGCACAGACATGTCAAATCTGAGTGGGAGACCTGACAGCAGCAGTAGCAGACGAGGTGGGTGAGTCTGAATCCGATCCATCCTCCTCCCACAGTAGTCCATAGGCATCTGACCCATGCTGAGAGCAACCCTGTCAGCCTGCACTGAGAGCAGAGGGGATGGGTTGGAGACCAGAGCTGCTCCTTAATGCAGCAGTGGCAGCCCAACAGGACGTGGAGTTACAGAAACGACCACAGAGCTAGTTTTTTTTGTTGTTGTTTATTTGTTTTAATTTTTGGTTTTTTCTTCACTCTTTCTGTTTTTGTTTATGTTTCATACTTGCTTTGTTTCTATTATTTTAATGGTGTTTCTTTTAAATTTTCTGTTTGGGTATGGGTATTTTTGAGGGTGAGCACATCAACTGGTTTTTGTTTGTTTGTATAATTGTTTAAATTTTTTTATTTTGTTTTGCTTTTTCTGTCTTTGTTTCTCTGTTTATTCATTAGTTGTTACATCTGTCTGTTTTCTATCTTCTCTTTCTCTCTCTCCACCTTCTTTCCTCTTCCTTCTTCCTTTTCCCATCATTTTTCTTTTTCTTATCTCATTGTCCTTTCAAGAGGCAAATATATACCCCCCACTGCATGGACAGATTATAAAGAGGTGGGAAGTGAGTTCCAGGGGACCCATACACTAGTCAGCAGATACTGGAATCTGCAGATACCTTCTGAGTCACAGCTCCCCCCTCAACTAAATCTCAAAACTGCAAAAAGCACAGCTCCCCACCCCCAGTCCAGTTTCAAAATTGAACAAAGCCAGAGGATCAACATAAAGAAGAATAGGAAACTGAGCAAACAGAAGTAAAAGTTATCCCCCCATCACTAAACAACAGAATTAAAGAAGAGGTAAAAAAGTGGGGGAGAAAAACCTACACAAATGAAAACAAACCAAAGAGAGAATATGGGTCCCATACAGACTCCTGGGGACAACTGAGAATACAGACTTCAGAACTCAATGAAGAGCCCCAGAATGACTGATCTCAAACCACAAGCCCAGATACAAAGATATTAATAAAGAGAATAAATAGAAATGAAGAGAGACAAGAGGAAAGAATGAAGGAGTTGATAACTGAGATAACAGCAATAAAGAATATAGTGAATGAAATAAATAACAAACCTATAAGCATGGAAAGTAGAATTAGTCAAGCAGAAGAAAGAATCTCAGAGCTTGAGGACCAAAATATGGAACTATCCCAAACTGTTAAAAACATAGAAAAGAAGCTTAAAAAGATAGAACAAAGCCTCCAAGAGATGTGTGATTATACCAAGAGACAGAACCTAAGATTAATTGGAATCCCTGAGGCAGATAGAGAGAGACTGAGACCACCCTAGAACAAATATTCCATGAAATTATCCAAAAAAACTTCCCTCATCTCATCAGTGACATGACTATTCAAACACAAGAGAATCAGACAACCCCTGCAAGATAACAAATGAGAAAACCAGCTCCCTCCCCAGCTACAACATCTCACCCGGCCCCAAGCCACTGGCTGCCGCCTGTGAAGGCCCTTGGATACTGCCTTGTGGAGATCTAGCTTCCCTTGCTGGTTACACTGATCCGTCCAGCACTCAGCTGCTGCCAGCTCCCTTCCTGACTGGGTGCCCTGTCCAGCAGCCTGGTGCATGCTCCTCAGAGTTCCAGCTCCCCACCCTGGGTTCCAGGCCCCCACCCAGCCTATTTCAAGCCACCATCACCCAGGGAGGCTCTAGGCACCCACCCCTCATACCAGCTTCATTCCTGGCTGAAGTATCCTGTGCAGGATCCAAAGCCACTGTCACCACTCACCACCTGCCCTTTGGAGCTCCAGTCCCCGCTCTGGCTGAGGCACCCAGCATGGGACCCCATGGTTGTGTAAGGGAACAGTATATCTTAAGGAGGTGCTGATCAGCTCCTCTCAGCTCCAAAAGAGGGAATTCCCAGCTCCCTCATCCACCCCAGGCTGCTGGCGGCACACCAGATTCAGTGACCAGCTGTGTTGCTGATCCCCAGTGCCTGACACTGGAGACACACCACCACAGCCTATCATAGTGGATTGCCCATGGACCCAGATGAGTGGAGAGAAAGTACAGGTGGAGAGAAAGAATCCGTGAAAGAGGAGCTTCCCACCTCAGCCATTTTCCAGGCAGAGATTTGCATTGCCCCATCCATCTACGAGCAGCCTCCACCTTGGTTTCTAAGGTAATGTTGTTAAACAGGAGACAAATGGTCCTCCCCTACACTGAATCAAATACAGGCAACTCAGTCCTGTCACAGACCTCGCAGGCAGCAAGCCAAGGGGACCAACCCAAGCTTGAAGTAAATCTATCTGCTTGCAATGAAAGCAAAGGGGAGAGGCTAGAGATCAGAGCTGAAGACTTTAGACACCCAGGAAAGATTCCAGAGCTAGTCTGGTTTCTTATTTTGATTTTTGATTGTATTGTTTTGACTGCTTGTTTTGCTCACTTTTGTTTGCTTTTTATTTAGACTACCTGTTTGTGTTGGAGAAAAATGCATAAAAAGGCATGATTTTATTGGACCGTCTTTGTGTGATTACCAGTATACTTTAGGGAATTTTGTTTGTGTGTCTGTTTTTCACTCTTTTCTGGACTTGTGTCACTTTTTCATTCTTTAGTTGGTATGTATGTCTGTTTTTCCTCTCACTTTTCTATCTCTCTAACTTCCTCTTGACCCCCTCTTCTTCCATTATTTTCCTTTTTTGTTCCTCCTTTTGTTCCAAGGAGAAAACCTAAACCCCGCTGCATGGACAAATTGTAAGGCAGTGGGAAATGGGTTCCAGTGTGCCCATACACCTGTTGGCTGGGATCTGCAGATAGACTCTGAATCACAGCTTCCCCCTCAATTAAACCTCAAAACTGCAAAAAGTACAGCCCCCAGCCCATAGCCCAGCCTCAAAAGTGAAGAAAGCCAGAGGACCCTCATAAGGAAGAATATGAGATTGAACAAAAGAAGTAAAAGCAACTCCACCTTCCCTGAAAAACAGAATTAAAGAAGGGGGGGAAGGGGGAGAGAGAAAAGTCTACACAAATGAAGAAAAACCAAAAGAAGAATATGGGTCTCTCCCAGACCCCTGGGAGGACAGAGAAAACTGACTTCAGAATGCAAATAATGAAGAGCCCCCAGAATGACTGGTCTCAAACTACAAACCTAGATATCAAGACATTAAGAGAGAGATTAAAAAGAATTGAGGAGAGACAAGAAGAAACTAGGAAGGAGTTGGTAACAGAGATGAGAGTAGTAAAGAATACTGTGAATGAAATAAATAACAAACTGATAAGCATGGAAAGTAGAATTAGCCAAGCAGAAGAAAGAATCTCAGAGCTTGAGGACCAAAATATAGAACTAACCCAAACTGTCAAAAACATAGAAAAGAAGCTTTAAAAGACAGAATAAAACCTTCAAGAGATGAGCGATTACTTCAAGAGATTTAACCTAAGAGTAATTGGACTTCCTGAAAAAGAAAGAGAGACAGAGGCCACCCTGGAAAAAAATTCCATGAGATTATTGAAGAAAACTTCCCTCATCTCATCAGTGATGTGAAAATTCAAAAACAAGGGATTCAGAGAACCCCTGCAAGACAACAAATGAGAAGACCAACTCCCAGACACATAATAATTCGCCTAAACAAAGCAAATATAAAAGAAAAAATCCTAAAGGCAGCAAGAGAAAAAGACCAGATCACCTACCACGGAAGACCAATTAGAATAGCAGCAGGTTTATCTACAGAAACTCTGCAGTCTAGGCGAGCTTGGAGCCCTATCTTCAAAGTTCTAAAAGATAAACAATTTCAACCAAGAATAACCTACCCAGGCAAGCTAAGCTTCATCGGTGAAGGAGAATTAAAATCTTTCCCAGATATCCAATCCCTAAGAACTTACACTGCCACCAGACCACCTCTACAAGAAACACTCAAGAATACACTCTAACACTATCATAGCTGGGGACTTTAATACAAAAAAATCAGCCACGAGATCTGGAATGTCAATGTGACTCTTGATGAAATGGATGAAACACAGAAGAAAAGGAAAAAGAACAACAATGTTCTTCACCAGAGTACAGGAAAAAAAGTAAAACACACACAAACCAACCCCCAAACCAAAAGAAAGACAACAAAGAAGAACAACAACAACTCTATAAGAACCTTATGATAGGGATCAACTCTCACATTTCAATAATTGGCCTGAATGTGAATGGACTAAATGTACCACTGAAAAGACATAGAATGGCAAAATGGATACAATATCACCAGGCAACAATATATTACCTTCAAGATCCACCTCACTAGAAAGGACACTCACAGACTCAAAGTAAGAGGATGGGAAACAAATTTTCAGGTGAACAGAACACAAAAGAAAGAAGGAGTCACAATCTTAATTTCAGACAAAATACCATTTAAGCTATCAAAAATTAAAAAAGATACAGAAGGCCACTACATAATGATAAAAGTTTCACTCCATCAACAAGAAATATCTATCCTAAACATATATGGACCCAACATAGGAGTGCCAACTTTCATAAAGCAGCTTCTAGGAAAACTCAAAAAAGATATTGACTATAACACTGTCATAGCTGGGGACTTTAATACAAAAAATCAGCAACGAGATCCAGAACCTCAATGTGACTCTTGATGAAATGGATTTAATTGATATTTACAGAACTCTCCCCCCAATGACCACAGAATATACATTCAACTCATCACCACATGGAACGTACTCTAAGATCGACCACATACTTGGCCATAAATCAAGCATAAACAAATTTCAAAAGATCGAAATTTTTTCATGCACCTTCTCAGACCACAGTGGAATAAAAATAAATGTCAAACCAACAAGGTTCCCCCCAAACCCACAAAAACATGGACACTAAATAGCATGATGCTAAACAACTTCTGGGTCAATGATGAAATCAAAACAGAGATTAAAAGATACCTGGAAACAAATGAAAATGAAGAAATATCTTACCAAAATCTCTGGGATACCATGAAAGCTGTAGTAAGAGGGCAATTCATATCTCTACAGATGCACATGAAGAAAATGGAAGGATCACAAATTAACAGCCTAACAAGTCACCTTAGGAAGCTGGAAAAGCAAGACCACCAAAACCCTAACTTCAGCAGAAGAATCCAGATCACCAAAATAAAAGCCCAAATCTGGGACATAGAAGACAAAAAGATAATACGCAAAATCAAAGAAAGAAAAAGCTGGTTCTTTGAAAGGATAAACAAGATCGATGGTCCCCTAGCTAGACTGACCAAGAAAAAAAGAGAAAAAGCCCAAATAAATACAATCAGAAACACAAAAGATGAAGTCACATCTGACCCTGAAGAAATATAAACGATCATTAGAGACTACTATGTACACTTGTATGGAAACAAACTTAAAAACTTTAAGAAAATGGAAGACTTTCTGACATCATACAACCTGCCTAGGTTGAAACAAATAAATCAAGACCCTAAATAGACCAATAACAATCAAGGAAATTGACTATGTAATAAGAAAACTACTTACAAAAAAAAAAAAAGCCCTGGACCAGATGACTTTCCAGCAGAATTCTATAAGACATTTAAGGAGGAGCTGATACCAATCCTACTGAAAGTATTCCAGGTGATTGAGAAAGATGGAACCCTCCCCAAATCATTTTATGAAGCTAACATCACATTGATACCAAGCAAGGTAAAGATGCAACAAAGAAAGAGAACTACAGGTCAATATCTTTGATGAACATTGATGCCAAAATTCTCAACAAGTTCCTAGCAAAACAGATTAAACAACACATCTCAAGAATCATCCTTCATTACCAAGTAGGCTTCATCCCTTGGATGCAAGTCTGGTTCAACATTCACAGAACAATAAATGCAATTAAATACATCAACAGATGTCAGAACAAAAACCACATGATTATATTATTAGATGCAGAAAAAGCTTTTGATAAAATCCAGCACGCCTTCTTGATAAAAACCCTCAAACATCTAGGCATACATGAAGCATACCTCAAAATAGTCAAAGAAACTACAAGAAACCCACAGCTAGCATACTCCAAAACAGACAAAAATTGGAACCATTTCCCCTGAAAACTGGAACAAGACAAGGATGCCCACTCTCGCCCCTCCTGTTCAATAAAGTATTGGAAGTCCTGGCTACAGCAATCAGAAAAGAGAAAGTAATCAGAGGTATCCAAATAGGAAAATAGTAAGTCAAGTTATCTCTCTTTGCAGACGACATGATTGTGTACCTTGAAAACCCAAGAGAATCTGTCAAAAGCCTCCTTGCACTGATAAAGGACTTTTGCAAAATCTCAGGGTATAAAATAAATGTGCAAAAGACAATCACATTTCTTTACACCAATAATAAACAAACAGAAACCCAAATAAAAAACACAATTCCATTCACAATACCCACAAAAAATTAAATACCCTGGCATTTCCCTTATCAGAGACATGAAAGACCTTTACAATGAAAACTACAAAACATTGCTCAAAGAAATCAAAGATGACACAAGCAAGTGGAAAAAATATCCCATGCTCATGGATTAGAAGAATTAACACTGTGAAGATGTCCATCTTACCTGAGGCAATCTACAGATTGAATGCAATACCCATCAAATTACCAGCAACATTCTTCTCAGAGCTAGAAAAAACAATACAGGAATTCATATGGAATCACAAACGACCAAAACAGCCAAAACAATCCTCAGCAAAAAGAACAAAGCAGGAGGTATCACATTACCAGACTTCAAACTTTAGTATAAAGCTACAATAATCAAAACAGCTTGGTATTGGTACAGGAACAGGCATATAGACCAATGGAATAGAATTGAGATTCCAGAAGCAAAACCTCAATTTCTCAACCAATTCATCTTTGACAAAGCCTCCACCACCTACCACTGGGGAGAGGAGAACCTATTCAATAAATATTGCTGGAAAAACTGGCTGACCACATGAAGAAGACTCAAACAAGACCCCTATCTATCCTCATACACAAAAATTAACTCTAAATGGGTCAGAGACCTAAATGTAAAACCTCAAACCATAAGAACCTTAGAAAATGCAGGACACACCCTTATGGAAATTGGAACTGGCATCCAATTCCTGAACAAAACCCAAAACGCACAGCCATAAGAGGTAAGATAGACAAGTGGGACCTCATTAAACTGACAAGCTTCTGCAAAGCCAAGAAACCATCAAGAGAGCAGGAAGACAGCCCACAGACTGGAAAAAGTATTTGCCAACTCCATGTCTGACAAAGGCCTAAGATCTTGGATCTATAAGGAACTCAAATGTGCTGAAAAGAAAAAAAACAAACAACCCCATTATAAAGTGGGCAAAATATATGAAAGACACTTCACAAAAGAAGACATACGAGTGGCCAACAGACACATGAAGAAATGTTCAACCTCACTAATCATCATGGAGATGCAAATTAAAACTACACTGAGATACCACCTAACTCTAATTAGAATGGCCATTATCAATAATTCAAAAAATAACAGATGCTGGAGAGGATGTGATGAAAAGGGAATACTTCTACAATGTTGGTAGGAGTGTAAACTAGTGCAATCTCTGTGGAAAGCAGCGTGGTGATTCCTAAAAGCTCTAAATATCGACCACCCATATGACCCCGCAATCCTCCTACTGGGAATATACCCAGAAGAACTCAAATCACTCTATAAAAAAGATACCTACACACGTATGTTTATTGCAACATTGTACACAATAGCAAGAACCTGGAAGCAACCATGCTGTCCATCAAAAGAGGACTGGATTAAAAAAATGTGGTACATATGCACGATGGAATACTACACAGCCATAAAAAAGAACAAAATCATGAATTTTGCAGCAACCTGGATGGAACTAGAGTTTACAATACTGAGTGATCTCTCACAGAAACAATGATCTGAGTATCACATGTTCTCACTCATAACTGGACCCTGAACATCTATCGTAATACTATACAAAAAGGATTGACAGTGGCGGGAAACTATGGGGGGGCAGGGAGGGTAAGGGAGGTGGGTTTAATGGTAGTCAATATCTTCCTGGGGACCGGCAACACCCCTTATCAACAAGGGTGCCTGAACGATGCATGTTTGTATACCTAACCCTTAACCACACCCCAGAATTTTAAAATAAAAAATATTTTTTTAAAAAAAAGTTTCATAAGATTGAAATATTCCCATGTACCTTCTCAGACCACAGTGGAATAATAATAAATATCAGCGCCAACAAAGTTCCCCCAAACCCCACAAAGATGTGGACCCTAAACAGCATGATGCTGAACAACTTCTTGGTCAAAGCCATAAAAAAAAAAAAAAAAATCATGAATTTCACAACAACCTGGATGGAATTAGAGTTTATAATACTGAGACTCAAGTTTATCGGTTTTGTTTAGTGATGTAAGGAAGATGACAGAATAGGTGTTCTCTGGCTCCAGTCCTTCTGACAAAAATTCAGCTAGCAACACAGACCTTCATGAATATCCCTGAACTTAAGAGAGGCAGAGACACCCCCTCGGGACACAGAACTGAGAAAAGGTGCATTCAAAAAGTAAGAGGAACACTGTCATTTTTGACCACATCACACTCCCTCAAGCTGGCACAGCCTCATCCACAGAAGATTTCTATGGCTGCTGGGTGTAGTATTTTATACTTTCTTAAGTTTGTTGGGCTCATTCTTATCTTCTTTATTCTTAACTAATATATCTATCAGCAATTCAGATATGCTGCAGGCAGCTTCTATTGATGGCTCTCAACAAACCTCATCTTCTGGTATTCATTATGAAGAATTAAGAGAAAATCTTCTCTCCTTAACTGTGAACTGAACCTAGTGACTTGCTTCTAAGCAATAGAATGTGGCAAAAGTGATAGGAGATTAGGCTACAAAAAGACTCATGTCTTCTGCTGGTCTTTTTCTTGTACCTTCTGATGGAATGTACAAGAAAGCTGCCATGTGGTAAGCTGTTTTATGTAGGAGTTTTTGTGGCAAGGAGCTGGAAACCAGAGAGAAAATGAAGCCTTTCCAGCAGTCTTCAAGGAGTTGAATCCTGCAATTTCCACATTGAAAGCAGATCTTTCCCAAACTATGCCTTGAAATTAGATTGCTCTATGAGATATCTTAAACAGGGGACCCAACTAAGCTACTCCATTCATAATCTTACTGAAATTGAAACAATAAATATTTATTGTTTTAAGCAGATAAGTCTTGGGGAAAATTGTCATGCAACATTAGATAATTAATACAGGAGACAATCAACTATAGAGTTTTCTGTTTCATCTTTCAATTCAGTTACTTAATTATTTATAATTTGTGTTAATATATACATTGCATAAAATTTCCTGTCTTAATCATTTTTTAGTGTGCAGTTTGAAGGTGTTAAGTACATTCACATTTTTGAATAACAAATCTCTAGAACTCTTTTTCTCTTGTGAAACTGAATTCTACATCCATTAAACAGTAACTACCCAGTATCTCTCCCCCAGGCCCTGGTAACCTCTATTCTGTCAATCTCTATAAATTTGACTTCAGTAGGTAACTCATATAAGTGAAACCCTATAGTATTTGTCTTTTTGTGACTGGCTTATTTCACTAAGCATAATTTTCTCAAGGTTATCCATGTTGTAGTATATATCAGAGTTCTCTTCCTTCTTAAGACAATAATATTCCACTGTATGTAAATGTCACATTTTTAATGGCTAGACACTTGTATGTGCCACATTCCCTGGTTTTTATTCTCCACATTTTCATTGTTATAAATGATGCTGCAGTGAACATGGGTGCACAAACATCTCTTTAAGATCCTGCTTTCAATTCTTTTGGGTCTATAATTCTAGATTTTTTTTTGAGAAACCTCCATACTGAGTCCTATAGTGGTAGTACCATTTTACACTACTACTAACAGTTCAAATGAGGTCCAATTACTCTGCATCTTCATCAAGACTTGTTATTTTGGGGGGGTTTTGTTTTGTTTGTTTTTTTACTTTATAAAAAACTATTAATCATCTTAATGGATGTGAAATAATATAGTCTGCTACATTTTTTCTTTATACATTTTGAAATTATGTTGGTAAGTGTTTACACATTTAATTTTTACAAAGGATTGACCCTTTTATTAATATAAAATGTCCTTCTTTTTCTTTAATAATATCTTTTGTTTACAGTACACTTTATAAATAAAGCAACATTAGACATCTTTTCATTGGTATTTGCATGTATATATTTTTCTATTCTTTCACTTTCAAACTTTCTGTGTCCCTAAATTTAATGTACAACAGATAACTAGATTGAGATTTTTAAAAATTCAATTTGATAGCCTTAGTCTCTTATAGTTGGAATATTTTGTTTATTAACATTTAATGCAATGATTAGTACATTTACATTTTAGTCTATCTTCTCCATCATCTCTTTATTTCCACTTGTCAATTTAGCTTTTAGTTTTTAATTTTATTATTTTTATAAGTTCTATTTGGTTCTTTCCCACATTCTTTCTATTTTTTAGTGTCCTCTTATTTCATTATGTTTTTTTTCTTTAATTTGTTATCATTAGGAGTGTTTATTTTATAATTGCTTGAAGCTTATTATCTCAGTTTTGGAGCTTACAATTTCTCCCTTGTTCTGCTATCAGTTATTTTTTATGGTAGGTAGGTACTGTTTTTCGTCATGTTATTTTCTAAGTTTTATGTTCAGCTCATCATTAACATCCTATCCCCCGCTTTCCCTTAGAAGATCCATATGCACTAAATTAAAAGTATCTTCCCAGGATAGAAAGCACATTTTTTGGATCAGTTCCCCATTGTAGGTTTATTATGTCGGAACCAATTTACACATTGATTTATTTGCTTAGACTTTTCTTTTTGTACAAAACAATTTTTAATTTAAAAAAAAGGCTCAATGGGGACCTTTAGAAGATTTCTGAAGCTCTGTGTTCAGCTGTTAACTCTATTCACTTGGTTTTCCCGGACTCCTAGTTTCATCTTTCATCTCAGTGATACCACTGAGCTCAACCTTGTTCCCTGCTCCCTGTACTGAAATCTGGAAACTCTCTAAGCGGTAAGCTGGTATAACAGTAGAGTTTATCTTATTCGTTCCCCCTTTTTCAGAGATCAATGTTCTGTACTCCCTAATGTCTTCAAAAATCATTATGTCATCTATTTCATCCAGTATTGTAGATGTTTTAGGTGGAAAGATAAATACAGTCCTTATTGCACCATCTTGGACAGAAGCAGAACTCCTTAATGTCTTTTTATAGCAAGCCCCAGGATCTGACTATGAAAAATGGTGACATGCACATGAAGATAAAGAAGGACAGTGAACTAAGGCCAGAGCATTAGGCATCCAAAAAACAAGGGTTCTAAAGTTGCTTAGACTTTTCATAACACATAGACAATCTAGATTAGAATGCCACACCTGTATATCATAGACGTTTGGATTTTTTTGACTCTAATTAACTTTAAGCCCAAACTCCAAGGCCAAGAAGAAAATAGATTCCCAACCGCTTCCCCAGAGTATAGAGCTTTACTAATTTCCTTTTGAGAATAAGATTTGGAATTTTGGTTTTTCACAGAATTTAGGCTCATGTTTTCTACTCCATTTGGGCCCTAACCATATTTCTTGTCTTTGCATGTATTTCAAAACTCTACAGTTCACAACCTTGTCTAATATCACCTGTGGCTGTTCCAGCATTTTCTTCTGTGCTTATCTTTCTAGTGATCTACAATGTTTTTTGGAAATTAGGAATTTCTCACTCTTTTCATCAAGCTCAGCCACATTTATTTTAAAAAAAAATTTTCTTGCATGCATGCATATTTGTATTAGGAAAGGGATGCAAAAATCTGCATTCATTTTGCAATGGTGCTGGATTGTAAGTCTCATATCAATAAAATCAGGATCTAGGTAGTATCCAATATCTACTACATATTTGAAGATCTGTTCTTTTCAATGCCGCTATTCACTTTATCTACTTTATTTATATTCATGTTAAATTCCTGTAGTCCTTACTTTCTACTGATTTCTTAAATTCCAGAATTTTTTTTTTTTTAATTTGAAGATGTGGAGTACAATTCAGGGTTAGGTATACAAATGTTTATTATGCAGGTACCTTTGTTGATCAGGTGTGTCTCCCGCTGGCAGCTACTGCCAACCCTGCTCCACCCCCCAGCAGTTTTCAACTACTGCCAAAACTGTATCATAACATTTCCAACAGAGAGCATTGCATTTTATGATTGCATATTTGTAAAGTGCTGGGTTCAAGCAGAAGTCTATTCAAGCTTCTCAGTGAAAGTATGAGAATATGACAGAGTTCTTTATTCATCTTCTTTTCCAAAACATGATCTCTATGTTGGTTATCACAGCCATTAAGTCTATTCAGAATTATTTCATCTCCCTCTTTTTTGAAGCACATGATAGGATTGTGATTCTCCTCCCTCTTAAAGTTAGGCGTGGCAATGTGACTTAGCCAATGAAATGTAAGATGATATCACTTTCTGTTAGAAACTTTAAAAGCTAATATGTGCTTCACTAATCCTTTTTCCTCTCCCACAGAGATTGACAACATTCCAGAAAGTGTTGTTTCTTTAGTCTAGATCCCAGAATGAGAATTATGCAGAGTAGAGCTCCTAACTTACTTATAATTGCAATGGAGTCTGAGAAATAAACCTGTGTTGTCTTAAGATTTTTTGGTTGCTTGTTATTGCAGCATAATTTAGTCTTTCCTGATTGAAACGAGAATAGGTGGGGCAGCTTATTTTCTTCAAATTCCCCATATCTTAGCACAATTTCTAGTATGGTATATGTTGATTTTGAGTCAAATTTTAGAATCAGAGCTCTCCTCCTCCTGTGGTGACAATGGAAAGATAGGAACTCTGATTTTCTGTGATATTTGGTCTTGAATTCTCAACACATTTCATTTAATTTTTTCAGCTGGAGGGGGAGAAACTGACATTTGACTTAGTCAAAATATAAATCATTTTGCTTGGTATACAGTCCATCGGAGGAAGGAAGACAAAGGGCATTTCTTCCAGTAGGTAGCCTGATACTCCATTTCTTATGAACACTAAATATTCTATTCGGTTAGTCTGTGAAAAATGATGGTAAATAGTAGGAGACAAGGTTTTTTTGTTCGTTTGTTTATCTCTTAGTTCAAAAGAAAAAGGAAGAAATATCTTCTGAAGACAGTACTGTATGCTTGGGAAGGACTTTGGCATTCATCGAGTCTACCTATAACCTACAAGTAAACTATCTTGGAGAAGGTATTTTATTCTTAGAAGCTATGAAACCATTCTTGATCTCTGAAGCAAGATGGCTGGATCTGTGAAAGTCATATTCTCTTGGTCAGATAAATATTTTATGAATTTTATTTTTCAAATAAATAGAGTAGCCACATTTTTTATTGTCCAAACATAGAAACATTTGAGAGTGATAGAGAACACTGTTACTAACTAATTATGCCAGGAAAGCTAGCATAAACCAATATTTTCCTGGGCAAAATGTATGAACACCTCACAGAAAGTAACACTTATGAATGTAAATTTTATAACATATAATAAGGTATTAAACCCCTTATCCTGAGAAGAGCCAGATAACTGACAGACCAAAAAGCAAAGAGAAGAAAAGAAAATATTATCCTCAGATATTTCAGTGAGTGACGTCATTTTTCTATTAGCTGATTATCACTAAACTTTCTTAAGATACACCCTCAGTGAGATCTTCGATACCCTTGTACAAATGTACGAACCATTTGTCTGACTTGGAAGACCCTTTTCTCTTCAGCAACCCTTCATCTCAAGACCTGGACTTAATGTTATTTCCTCTGGAATGGTTTCTTTAACATTTCTAGAGTGGCTAGTCTCTGGTAACTGGGTTTTCCCAGTACAATGTAGACACTTCTACAGAGGCACTTAACATATTATAATATAATTCACCATTTAGGTCTGTCTTCCCTCATGAGCTGTTGAAGGGTAAAAGCCATGTCTTATTTCATGTTGTGTCTTTCTAAGAAAAGTATTTTTAACACAAAAGTAATTGCTCAGTAAATTATTAAAAGAATGAATCCAGAGAACTTATTTAGAAAAAAAATGTTCACGCTTATAAGGCCTTCCCAGCCTGAGCATGATCTAAAAGGAATACAATGAATGAACTGATTTACCAGCTGTTTCCTGATTCATAAGGAAAGAAATATAGAGTGATTCTTGTGTGGGGGCAGGGGAGAAACAAAGCATTGTTCCTTCATTTTAATTACATTTGCCTGTGCTGCCATTTCAGGATAATACAAAGCTGTAACTGCATGTTTGTTACTTAAGGGAAAACAAGTCAATATACTAATCTTTCAGAAACTTTTAAAAGACTATCTTATAGTACATCTTCTAGAGATGAAACCGAATGTAGATCATATCCCCTCCAGTGGCAATTGCAGAAATTAGAGATGCAGAGAAATCATCTGTTCAACCCTCCCAGCGTGGCATGCACAATGTCACCAGAGTCATTTTTATGTAGCTCCTGTTACCTCCCAGGAGTGAGCAGAGCAGAGAAGACTGCTTTGGAAATATAAAATAGACACTTGACTCCTACTACTAGATGACCTTGGTGAGGAATTGGGAATTGACAAATGCTAAATTGGCAGCAGAATTCTCTAAGCTAGGAGTTAAGGTTAAAGCCTGAACTATTGAAAAGTCATATATTTATGTAAAGGGGAGAGACCTCTCTTCTGGGCCAAGAAGAAGTGGGTGAATAAGAGGTCCATTTACCTTATTAAGCTGTTTTGAAGGATTTGAGGAACTACTTTCACTGAAGCATGTGTCAGGGCAGAAAAGTCATCCTCAGAATCAAGCAATGCTCTCTATGAAGAATAGCATGGGGCACAGAGACTGGTGGGATTACTTGGGGTTCTAATTTCTGGACTGATACTCGAGTGTTTAGAAGCATGAAACATCAGTCTTTCCCCCCAAGGGCTAGAGTTTTCATTGCACTGGGGTGTACAGAGGAGTCCTGGTGACTCAGAAGATGGTAGCAGAATGAGACAGCACAAAAAAGTCATCATATGTGTCTCTCTGCATGAAGTCTGTCTCAGCCCCCAACATCTTTTTACTCTCTTCCTTCAAAAAGTATGTCCTGAGCTTCCACTATATTCATAGCACTGTGCTAAGCAGTGCAGAACTAATGGTAAAAATAATAGCTTTGGCTCTTGAGATCTGGCCACAAAAAAGATCAGCATCATTCACTGTGAGAGCTATGCTATTAAAAACGTGCATAGGAGGCCATGAGAACATGGCGGAAGGAATTGCTAATTCTGTGTAGTTAGGGAAAACTGGAGTTTGGGGAAGGCTTCACAGATGTCTCCCCATTATAAAACCCAACCATCTTGGTGTGGCATCCTGGCTTTCCAGTGTGTGTCCCCGCTAGTCCAAACTCATCACTCACTATGCCTGGCACCAACTCTGTGCTCCTTCCAGTCTGCATGATTCTCGACTTTGTCCTCTGTTCCATCGCTGGAACACTCCACTTTTTTCTACGGATCTGAATCTTATCTGTTAAAAATCAGCACAAGTCCTACTTCATGAAGCCTCTTCTGATTATTCCAGCTCAGAGTGATGTTCACATTCTGACTCATCATTTGGAATTCTATTTTGACACTTGATTGTGTCCTGCACTGTGACATCCTTATATAACTGTATAGCTCCTCTAGTATTGATTGAATACACATCTTTTTTTTCTTTTCTCCCCAACTAAAAGACATTAGACTGCATAGTCCCTTTATCTGACATTCCATACAGACCCTAGTAGAGTATAGGACACAATATTCAGTGAACACTTGTTGAATAAATGAACATAGACATTTTGTTCCTTGGGGGAGACTCAGAATGAAATTGAAATTATCTGTTTTTGACACCAGATTTAGTATGGAGAGACTTCCCTTCCTGTGGCTATGAATTTGGGTTACATTTTCTCCTAAAAACCATCCATGCATTCATCCATCCGCCAGATACTTACCTGAGAGTTTACAATGAACCAGTACTTGGTGCCAGAGAAATTGAGGTGAACTGACAATCTAAGTGGGAGGGTCAACTTATGAAGGGATACGTGGGATAAAATGTTATGAGTTTTATATCTGTTAGAGTGGAAGCACAGAGGACTGAAAGTCAATTCTATCACCGGGGTAAATAATGATTTAATGAAGTAGGAGATGCTTGAGCTCTTTAGGTGTTCACTATGGAATAATGTGGTGGGGGTGGGCTTTTAGGGGAGAAGAAGCAGTGTGAGAAAAGGAGTATCTACAGAGCTAAAGACATCCATGGGCAACCTCACACCCTGCAATTTTAGATCAAAGTAAGGAACCCTGAACATCAGCCAGTTGTTTTATTTTGTCTTGCTTTGGCTCAGGACACCTTCCTTGTGCATTGCAGACCTGATTCCTTTGTTACCTTCTGATTTGAACATATATTTTTCTACTCTCACCAATGATTTGATTGATACTTTGGCCGGAGATAGAGCTCTTGGCTGGAAGTAATTTTCTCTTGGAATTCTGAAGGCATTTCCCAATTATTTCTAACTTTCACTGTGGCTGGAGTCAGATGCTATTTCTGACTCTTGATATTTGATGCAAGACCTCTTTTCTTCCCAATTAGCCCCAAAAGTTTTTAGAATCCTCTTTGTCCCTGGTATCAATGGTAATCTACATTGATGTGCTTTGTTTGTCATAAAATACAAATGATATAATTCACCATCTTAACCATTTTTAAGTGTTTAGTTTAGTGGCATTAGGTACATTCACGTTGCTGTGTTGTTATTTTTTAATTCATAGTTTAAAGTGTTTTCAAATGGAGATTCATATTCTTGTTTCATTTAATAATTTCCTCTTCTCCATTTTCTCTCTTCTCTCTTTCCTGAATTTCTTTTGGGTAGACGTTTGCTCTTCTGCACTGCTCTAAGATTATGTATTCCCTTCCATTTTCTATCTCTTTTATCACTTATTCTACTTTCTGAGGTTTCTTCAACTTTGTCTTTCAATTACTTTACAGGGTATTTTATTTCTATTATATTTTAATTATATTTAATTTTGCTTTGACTATTCTTTAAAAACATAGAATTCCATCCTATTATTGCTTGATTGATATAAAATGTTATATTATTTCTCTGAGAATAGTAACTATGAGTCTTTTGAATTTTCTTATAAGCTCTTTATGTCTTCCAAGTAACTTTTGTCTTTCCTGTTTATTTAAAGGTCTCTCTCTCGCTCTCTCTCTCTCATTTCAAGCAGTTTTCCTTAAATGTTAGCTATTCCTTGCTACCTGTTTTTGGCTAAGAATGTATCACTGGAAAACTGAATGAATGATCTATGGACAGGGACAAAGCTGCTTTGATCAGTTAGAGACCCAGTAATTTTACTGGTGAGCAGAGAGTTGGTGAATTTCTTGCAAATATCAAGGGATTTTCCTTTAAACTAGGATGTCAGCAATCTGAAAACCCAGCAGGAGAAGGATGGGAGTGGACATCTCACCATTTTACATGTAGACTTTAACTTAATTACTTTTTTCTTTAGCACAGCGTTCCGTTATCTTCTGTGCCTGATGTGCTTAACTCTGGGAACTCTCAGGTTCATATTCCCCTTCTCTAAACATGACATAGGGAAACACCTGGACACTACCAGCTTTTTACATAGACCTTCCTTCCCCACTTCAATGTCTTCTGAGAAGCCCAATGCTCCCCATTTCTGAGACTTTGCAGATTTTTGCAACTGAAAAAGCTTCTCCCTTCTTCAATCTTTCTCCATTATGCTAAATTAGTTACCACTGATATATTACTTTGTATCTTCCAAATTTTTAAAAAATCTGTTATCTACTGTTATGTTCTATTCCCATTTCCTTAATCATTTATGGTTTTCTTTTTATTCTCTATTATTTTGGAAGATTTTTCTGGATGGAGTTGACATTGATCTGAGTGTTTATCTGCCATGTTTAACTGACAGTCTTTTTCCTTATCTTGGACCTTAGACGTCTTCTACTGATTCTCCGGGGAGTTCCCCTCACCCTCATCTTCTACACCATACCCAATGCTACGATATAAGTTTACCAGATTTAGCAAACTAAAAATTGGGATACCCAGTTAAATTTGGAATTCTGATGAACAAATATTGCTTCAATAATACTTGGTCTAAAAAGTTATTTATTGTTTTTCTGAAATTCAAGTTTAACTTATCATCCTGTATCATATTTGCAATTTATCTTGTTCAGACAGTTATAACACAGTGTAGACTAGGTGGCCGATAACAACAAAACTAATTTCTCACATTTCTGGAGGCTGGAAGTCCAAGATCAGCGTGCCAGTATAATCAGGTTCAGGAGGGCCCCCTTCCAGGTGGCAGCAGCCAACTTCTCATTGAAACTTCAGATGGTAGAAAGAGGGTAGGAGAGATCTTGAAGGTCCCCTTTATAAAGGCACTGATTCCATTCATAAGGGTTCTACCTTCATGACCAAATTACCTCCCAAAGACCACACCTCTTGATGCCATCACTTGGGTATCGATATTTCAACATATGAATTTGGGGAGAAGGTGGCAAACATTTAGTTCATAATATAACACTACTAGGGTCAAAACTTTTCGCTATAGCTTTGGCCCTGTAGAACTCAATCCACATAGCTAGCACCTGAGTAGCTCTTCCTTGTTCTCCTACAGCCACCAGAAGACAGTGTTAGATGTTTGCCTGTGGTGCAGGGGCTTCTCTTACTAACACAAGATGTTAGGTAAAATGTCTGCTTTTAACAGTTTGCTTATGCTAAGTTAAAGACTTTGAACTTTGTTCTTAAAGTTTTAGAGAATTGCTAAATATTTTTTAACAGTGAAGTGACATAATCAGATCTGGATTTTTTTTTCTTTAAATCATGCTGTGGCACAGAGGGTGACAAGCCAGGAAGCATATTGGGTGACTATTGTAAGAACAGAGAGGAGAAAATGTAAGGAATTTTAAAAAGTTAGGAACTACAGGACTGGGAAGCTGAATAGCTAAGGTGAAGGAAGAAGAGGTGTTGAGTGAGTGCTGAGTTTCTGGATTAGGTACATGATGGTGAGTAGAGCCTTTCACAAAAAAAGAAAAGAGAGAAAGGAAGGGAAGAAGGAAAGAAGAAAGAGGGAAAGAAGAGAGCGAGAAAGAGAGAGAGAGAAAGCGAGAGAAAGAAACAAAGAAAAAGAAAGAAAAAAAGAGAAAGAAAAGAAAGAAAGAAGGAATTCAGGAGAGAGAAGATTGTTTCTCTCCTAAATGACTTTCATTTACACAGGGGACAGGGAATGTTCTTCTGGGAATCAAAAATGTCTTTTGGCCTTGTCCCAAGCTCCAGCAAGAAGAAACCACAAAGATGTATTGGGCTTAATGAGATCATTCACTATTGGTTGCTCCTACCCTGCCCATGAGCTCGGCTACATGTCCCACATGCAAGCAAGGAAGAGGGCTTCTACATGAGAGTCCTCTCCTTTCAACCAGGAGACTGCTGTTAGTATTGTCAGCTCAGCAGTACTGGATATAAGCTGTCCGCATCTTGCTCTACAAGAACTGGGATTTTTTTTTTTTTTTTTTTAGTTGGAGTCTCACTCTGTCGCCCAGACTGGAGTGCAGTGGCCGCTCCCGGCCACCGCAGCCTCGACCTGCTGGGCTCCGGCGATCCTTCCGCCTCAGCCTTCCAAGTAGCCGAAATTACAGGCATGCGCTACCACGCCCGGCTGATTTTTTGATTTATTGTAGCGATGAGGTCTCACTGCCCAGGCGGATCTCGAACCCGCGGGCTCAGGCAATCCACTCACCTCAGCCTCCCAAAGGCGCAGAATTACAGGCTGAGCCACCGCGCCCAGCAGGACTGGGAAATTGAATAGCTAATAACGGGCCATTCTGTGCTCAACCTGAGTTGAAGTAACCCATCCTGGACTGACTCCTAATAGAACCAGATGGGACTGACTCTCTGGAGAAACCATTCTCTTATCAACTCAAGAGTTTTCCCCTTTGCTTACTCTCTTAGCTTCTGGATTATATTATTTGCATCAAGTTCTCTTACTGCACTAAATCATCTGCTTGAAATAACTACGTCAGGCGCAGTTTATCAGCCGCAAGCAGCATATGTCACTTCCTGAGGATTTGGAAATAATATGGACCCCTCTGCTGTTGTTAAATTTTTCACTCACACCAAATCTCGTTATTGAATCCATTGAGTTGGTTGAGAGTATAACATTAACTTTAATGCCAGTTCTTTGCCCTATTAATAGCCAAGCCAATAAAGGCACCTGCTATCTCTGTTAAGCTAATGAGGCGGGGAAAGGATGAGAAGGATGGTAGGTGAGGCCAGTCCTTCATTCCCCCCGAGTCTCTGCGTTGCCCAGGCAACTTTTCCTGCCACTGTAAGTGGCAGTGTTTTGCTTTTCAATGTTGCTTCTCTCTGTCCTGTGTTAGCAGACTGTCATTCCCAAAGGAATGGCTCCTCTGCTTTGTTTTCTGAAGAGTGTGTTTTCCGAACTCGAGCAAACAGTCTTATGGCAATTCCAGACAGAGCTTCTCCATCAATTCCTATTGCTGTCAGTTCAATTTCTTTTTGAAAATGTTGTACAGAATTGGAAACACAATTCCAGGTGTGTAATTGCCAGCACAAAGCAGCAAATGGTTATAGAACCTGGGAAAAAGAAGACATAGGTTGAAAGACACATTTAAAGAATTTGTGGAGAAGTGGATAAAAAAAGAATCTGTAGGGGAGAAAGGAGACAGTTCTGAAACTCATACCTTCAGCTAAATGATTCTAATAAATCCTTAAAGAAGCAGGAAAGCCGGGCTCGGTGGCTCAGACTGTAATCCCGCGCCTTTGGGAGACTGAGGTGAGTGGATTGCCTGAGCCTGCGGGTTCGAGACCCACCTGGGCAGGAGAGACCTCCTCTCTACCATAAATAAAAAAAAAAAATAGCCGGGCATGGTAGCGTGCACCTGTAGTTCCAGCTACTTGGAAGGCTGAGGTGGAAGGATCGCTGGAGCCCAGCAGGTCGAGGCTGCAGTGGCTGAGAGCGGCCACTGCACTCCAGTCTGGGGGACAGTGAGACTCCAACTCAAAAAAAAAGAAAAAGAAGCAGGAAAAGGGTTTGCACGACTTGCAGCACTATGAATTCAAGCAAACATTACTGTGCCTAAGTTTGCCTTATCAGATAAATTGCTAAACTCAAGTCAAAGGACAAGGAAATAATAGGTAATCAACAGAATGGTTTTTGCTTTTTTTTAAGGGGATAGCATAGAATACAGGACTCAGTGGAAACAGAGGAAGACATTGCACCCTACTTATAGGACTCCAGCAGAAAGGGATATTCGTTAGTCAATGAGGGCTTATTGTTAATATGTTTTTAATCAGCTCATCTTTCAAGAGATAATAAAGGAACATAATGAATTAAATTTAGTGTTCAAATTATTTCTCTCCTAATGCATGTGTGTACACACTTGTACACACACACACACACACACACACACACACACACATTCCAGGAAGGCCTGAAGCTGGTCCACTGGTTTTCAAGAAGTACTATTATGTAGTAGTTAAGAATCTGGTTTCTGGAGTAAAAAAGATTTTGGGGAAATTATCCATTTTCTGAACCTCAAATGTGCTCCTCTGAAACAGGTGTGATTTTTTTATTTCTTTTTTATTATAAAGATGTGGGGTACAATTCAGAGTTAAGTATACAAACGTAGGGGTGATTAAAAGAGAAAAGTCCATGAAGCACTGAGCATAGTACTTGGCACATTCTAGCTACTATATTGGTGTTATTTTAGGGAACTTGCCTACAAAGACCGTGTCCTTTCCATTTCTTTGGTTCTCCAGCTGAAGCGCAACACACCATTGTGCTTCCTTTGTTTCCTCCTGGGAAGTGCTTCCTAGATCTTGGCCTCCCTTGCTTTTGTTGCTGGCCAGGCACAAAGCCTTCTGGCTCTGGGTCAGTGGAGGCTTGGTTATTTGCCAGGCTGCTGTGAGGATTCCCCCAGGAGGACGATGTCAGAGGCGCTAATGAGTCTCTGTTTAACCATGACTGTGCACTCCCCTGGCAATTGGTACAGAGAGAAACACCTTGCACAACAATTAGCTTTTCACAGCCATTAGCAATTTGCAGTCATTAGCACTGTAGAAACACTGCAAATAACACTCAAGAAGCAAACACCACTGTAAGGCACACCAGGGCTCCTGTGCACCTGCAGTCTCCAGCAAGCCAGGGGCCTGAGAGCCTGAGGTCCCCTGTGCCTACCCTCTCCAGCAAATGGGTTTTGTGACTCAAAGTGCCTCTGTTCCTTCCCATCATATCTTTGAAAATGGCTCTATCGAGCCCATTATTTTGTTTCAGTGAAACGTAAATCTTTCAGAAGAAAAGTCTAGAAGATGTAATGCATAATAAAGCAACTCTGAATTCCCTCAAGACAAGAAGCCTAAAGGAGGCTGAAAGGAGTGATGTGAATAATTGAAATCTGAATGGATTGAAACCCCAGCACAATGCAATAATTTAACTCTAAAGCAATGCATGGCAGCATTGCTACATACTGAGGCCATCTATATCTCTAACAATAGGGACTGGTTAAATAATTGTGCTATACCCATTCAATGGAGTATAATGCAGCCTTTAAAAATAATATTCTGGAATTAACAAGTAGATTATATCAAAAATTATAAAACATTATTAGCACAATTTCATTTTTATTGTAAAAAACAATATGCACCTTCTAAAGTATTAGCAGTGATTGTCTCTGGGTGCTTGGAATGGGAATGGATGGTTTTTAATTTAAAATTTCGCTGTTCTGTTAAACTTCTCATATATACACAAGGGTAATTGTTTGAATTGGAGAAGAAGATAAAGAGAGCAGAGTGAGAAAATAAGCCCTGCCTGTACTTAAATGTAAACGTTTTAAGTAAATATTTTATTGGAGTATATCACATATACAGAGAAAAGTCACCAATAATAAGTATACCATTTGATGACTTTTCACAAAGTGTATAAATCCAGACACAGAATGATCTTAAATCCCACATTGGTTATGCTTGTGGCTCCACAAACATGAGTCTGCATGGTGGACAATTATACTAGGAGGTCAGCTAAGGTCAGTGATGCAAGCTGGTAAATTGAAAGCCCATAATGGTAACTGGAGAAAAGGTGGTAAATCTCCACTTTACAGATGTGGAAACTGAGCCACAGGGAATAAGAATAACTTGAATCCCACAGCTACTTAGTGGAAGTGCTGAGATTTATTCCAAGCAATCAGGATCTGAAATCAATGCATCTCCAAGACAAAAACACACAGCCACGGCAACTAGCAGGAGGCCAAAGCATCTCTAAGAGCTTGATAACCAGAGAGTGGGAGAGGGGGAAGAGCTCTGTCAGGGAGGACAGGAAGGCTCATATGTTAGGAAACAGGGATAGAAAAGATCAGTTCCCGGCAATTTCTACAAAAGGCAGACCAGTGGGGAAATTAGCAACTCTAAGTTTGGTGCCTTTGTGCACTTACATGTCAAGTGAAGCTGAAAGGTAACCTTGAGGCTGGTGGACCAGAGATGCTGAGCATAAGAACTCTGGCCTCATTCAGAAGTCATGAGTAGCTAAGAAGGAGAACAGGGTCTGGTTTATATTTTCTGTATATTTGCTGACTCATAGGGAACACAGTACTACTCATAATCCTCTTACCTAGAATAGCAGCCCCCAGAATCTTTACCCATTTATAAAACTTGTTTTTCTCTTGAAGTAGCTATGCTGGGTGAACAGTACACAGGGCGCACTCTGGGGAAGGAATGACTCTGGAGAACAAGTGATAAGGACCTTAGGTGATAAGAGCAGAAGGTCACCTTTCGAAACAAGCTCTGCTGGGGGAGATCATGCTTGGGACAGGAAGGCTTGGGACACCATTCATCAAAGATACATGTCTGGGAATTTGAGCTTCTTAAGTATCTCAGTAATAGCACCTTACTTTACTAAGAGGACTGGGCATAAGACTCTGAACTACCGCTATTTAGGCCATTAACTCTGTGGGCTTTTTAAGGATTAGGGGTGGGTGGTTGTTTATCACTATGTCCTCAATGCATAGTAAAGTGTCTGGTAGATAAAAGATGTTAGATAAATGCTTAACAAATGTATAAAACGCATATCCTGTGTGTTCTTGGCCAATACCACTTTAAATATTCCACTGATTGTATACATTGATTTGGGTTCAGAAACATTGCTCACCAGAGAGTTAGGTCTGAATGTGGCTGATGAGAATTTCTGAGAATTCTCAAGAGACATTTCCCAGCAGCTGTGGCTATACCAGTCATTTTTCATAGTCCTTCTCAATCACTCTGTCTGTAAAGTAGGATCCTTCTAGTAAAATAGGATTGGACAGAAATACGGAATTCTTTGGCAGTGAGGAAAGCAAAAACTTTATAAAACATAAAACTGGATCCTGATCTTCAGCAGTTTTTATCACCTAACACCTTTTTAAACGGGCATTGATTGAAGTCTTACTAAGTGTCAGGCTTATACTCAGCGCTAGTAATACACAAATCAATAATAAAGAACCCACAGACATGAAAATAGATAAATTACAACCCAAGTTAGATAGTATTTGTATGACATAAGATGACTTTGGATGCAAGTAATAGAAAATAAATAGTGGTTAAAACAATAGAAGTTTTTAATCATCTCCCAAATCATGAAAGTCTAGAAGCAGATGGTACAAGATTGACCCAGCTGTTCCAGGTTATCATAAAAACCCAGTCCTCTGTCTTTTCACTATTCTATCCTTTGCCCTTGGCTGTTGCCTCATGTACACACAATGGTTGCTGAAGCTCCAAGTGCCATGTTCTCACATACCTGCATTTTAGTCCGGCAGGATGAAACTTGCCATTTCTCTTTACAACAGAAAACAAAAATCTTCTGAGAAGGACTGACCAATAGACTTCCCCTTTGGTCTCATTTCTCAGGACTGGGTCACTTGTCCACTTAAATCAGTTGCAGGAGGAGGGGAACGGGATTGTCATGCTTGTCATAAGCCAATTATGCTTCATTCTCTAAGACTGAAGGACAGGCTGCATCTTTCTTGAGCATGTTGTCATCTCCCAAGACTTGGGATCCTGCAATTCTTTCTACAGAAGAAGATGAAGAAAAGTTATCAACAGTGTTTGCCACAGGGCTAAGTATAGAGTTGTGTGAGACGATATACCTTGTTTTCTCTCATTTAATGCCACGCCTTCAGCTCTACAACCCTCCCCTTGCATAAGGCCAACAGACCAAGGCTACTTGAAAACCCTGGCCTTTCCCTGACACTGCCCTAGCCTTGAGCGCCTCAGTGCAGAATAAAAATAAACTGTCAGAGTCAGCTCCAACTCTTTCTGTGAGCTCTAATAACCTTAAGCTTTCACAGTTCCAACCAACTTTAAAATTCTAGCTTGTTGATGTGCGTGGGAGTTTGGAATGCTGGAGGGGAAGGGTGAAAATCAGGTCAACAAATGAGATTTGAAGTGGTTTCCTTCCTCAAACACAAGCCTCACATCAGGACTCAGAACTCAGATGGCCTCTCCTGACTGGGAAGGAGGAAGACACATTTAGGGAAGTCCAGGACAGCCCAGTCATGGGTATGGCTAAATGATGCTTCAAAGGAAGAAAAAGTATACTTTTCTCCCTGAGGAGCACTGAGTCTAATTTCAAGATGCACTTAAGACAGAAATAAAGGGTGGTCTGAATCTGGGAAGAAAGTTAAGAAGGCGATTGAAGGAAATCTCTATGGAGGATGTGGCTTTGGTCAACACATAGACACTGGTTTTACGAAGTCACAATGAATACACATCTGCTATATACATACATATATATATGCATACATACATAAAAAATATAATATGATGTAATATAATACAATAATATATCAATACAATATATTGTATACAATATATATATATATATATATATATATATACAATACAATATACCAATAACTAAAATTTATTGAGCATTCACTGTGTGATAAACACAATGCAAAGTACTTTCCTTGCAGGATTACTCATAATCATACTCACAGGTAAGTTTCATTATAATTCAGAGGCTAAGTAACTTGTGCAAAGTCACCCTGTCAACTGGTGGACTCAGGACCTGGGAGTGCAGAGCAGTCTGCCTCTAGAACCCTCCCCTTCACCACTTTACTGTCTTGTTTCTATTTGTCTCTATCCTGCCAGGGTTTTAATAAATGTAGTGGTAACGAGGCCAGGAGGTGACCACAGACAAGATACTGAGAGACTTTAAGTGAAAAATAACTCACTGGGAACACAGATGCCACAACCTAGAAAAATGAAAGGAATAATACCAAAAAGTTATTTTAAATGTTCAGAAAACAAAGTAGTAAATTTAAAAGTTTCTTGTTTTACGGAGTTCAGGAAAGTAAGGAACATAAGAGGAAATGCTGTATCCATAGGAACTATATAAACAGATGAACTTATTTCTCTATCACAGAATCATGCAAACTTATGAATGAATGCATCATCAAGGTTTTGCAGTTCCCTTGTGTTTTTCAGCAGTCATTATCCAGTCTCAATAGTTCATTTACTCATTAACTTTATTCTTTCATTCATTCACTTACCAAGTCACTTGGCTGATATTTATTCATTCTCTTCCATGTACTGGGTACCGAGGAGGATAATAGGGGCTTAAAAATAAAGAAATACTATTGTGAATAGAGCTACAACAAACATACGTGTGCAGGTATCTTTTTTGTATAATAATTTGAGTTCCCCCGGGTATATTCCCAATAAGGGAATTGCTGGGTCATATGGAAGCAAAAACATGGAACCAACCATGTTGCCCATCAAAGCTGGACTGGATAAAAAATGTGGTGCATATACACAATGGAATATTATGCAGCCATAAAGAAGGACAAATATGTGGACTTTGCAGCAACTTGGATGGATTTGGAGTTGATCATACTCAGTAATTTGTCACAGAAACAAAGAACAGAGTTCCATATGTTCTCACTCATAAGCTGACCTTGAACAAGTATAATGCTGTAAGAAAGCGACTGGCAGTAGTGGGAAACTGTCAGGGGAGGTGAGGTGGGTTTGGCAGTTGAGAGAAACTGCTAGGGGAGGGAGAGGCATACCTCATCAACAAGGGTACCTGCATGATCAATGTTTATATACCTAACCCTGAATTGTACCCCACATCTTTATAATAAAAATTGAAAAATAAAAAATAAAAAAAATAAAGAAATACTTGGGTCAGGTGTGATGACTCATGCCTATAATCCCAGAGCTTTGGGAAGCCAAGGCAAAAGAATTGCTTGAGCCCAGGAGGTCAAGATGAGCCCGGGCAACATAGTGAGACCCTCATCTCTACAATTTGTTTTTAAAGAACTACTGTCTCCTGCTTTAAATGAGAAAGAAGTCAGTCTTTTCAACAGGCAACTTCCCCTTCACATCCCTTTCAGATCCACTCCATTGTCTGTAAATGGTCTCTGCTGTGGAGAGACCTTCAGCCCTCTGGTATAGTATTGCCAGACTGCAGGGAGTTGCAAATTCCAGATTTATGACTGAGAGTGGAGGTCCAGAAGATGGGAGACTATGGAAAACAGAGGCCACTAGATAAGTTCCCTGTCTGCTTGATTGGTACAAATACTGGTTCAAGAACCCCCCGAGAGGTTCTTAGACTTCAGTATCCTATAGCAGGGGTCCCCAGTCCTGGGCCTGTTAGGAATTGGGCTGCACAGCAGGAGATGAGTGGCAGGTGAGCAAGCAAAGCTTCACTTGTATTTACCCACATTTACTGTATTCACTCCCCATAGCTCACATTACCGCCTGAGCTCTGCCTTCTATTAGATCAGCTTGACTTTAGATTCTCATAGGAGCGCAATCCCCATTGTGAACTGAGCATGGGAGGGATCTAGGTTGCACGCTGTTTGTGAGAATCAGTGCGCTCTTTGTGAGAATCTAATGACTGATGATCTAAAGTGGAACTGTGGCAGTGATGCTAGAGCTGGGGAGTGGCTGCAAATACAGATTAACATTAACAGTGAGTCTTGCACAGAGTCCGTAATAAATCATTGCTTGCAGACTCATATCAAAGCCCTGGCAAGTAAGTTGATGTACTTCGGTTGTATAGCTGCATCTGGTGGCAGGCTTTAAGTCAGAAGCTGACACTTATTTTAGTCCATGCATGGCCTGCCCATTATTTTATTTGCCACTTCTGTCCGCACCTCTTTCCTGCACTGCATACTTGTCTCAGTCACAGTTTTGGTAAACCCACAAGCTAACCCTAGCCAAAAATGAGTAAAAAACAAACATCACTTTGAAAAGGGGGAAAGAGGCAATGATGAGACAGCAGAAGACTCTAAGGCTGCCAACAACATTAAAAAAGCTGCATTTACAAGAAAATATCAAGAGTCCTACTAAATTATGTGTTCATTGCAATGGGTGATTCACATTCTCCAAGTCCACTTTGTATCATATGCGGCAACCGGCTAGCCAATGAAGCCATGAAACCTTCAAGTCTGTTTTGTCACATGGAGACCAAGTACTCTGCATTAAAAGACAAGTCTTTGGAGTTTTTAAAAAGAAAAAAAAATGAACACGAAGAACAGAACAATTATTGAAGGCCATCACTTCATCAAATGTGTCTGCACTGAGAACATCATTCTTAGTGGCTAACTGCATTGCTAAAGCTAAGAAACCCTTTACTATTGGTGAAGAGTTGATCCTGCCTACTGCTGAGGACATTTGTTGTGAACTTGTAGGAGAGGCTACAGTACAAAAGGTGGCACATATTCTTCTTTCAGCTAGCACCATAACTAGACAAATTGATGAAATGGCAGAGGATATTGAGGCCCAATTGTTAGAGAGGATTAATGAGTCACTGTGGTATGCAATCCAGGTTAACATGTCTGCTGATGTTGACAACAAGGCAACAATGCTTGTTTTTGTGCGATATATTTTTCAGGAGGATGTGCATGAGGATATATCTGTACTTTTGTTGCCAACCAATACCATAGCTGCAGAACTATTTAAATCTTTAAATGATTACATATCAGAAAAACAGAACTGGTGATTTTATGTAAGTATATGCGTGGACGGAGCTGCTGCTGTGACTGTATGGCTTTCTGGTTTCGCTACTTGGGTCAAAGAGGCTGCATCTGAATGTGATTCTACACACTGTGTCATCCATAGAAAAATGCTGACTAGCTGAAAAATATCACCTGGACTTAACAATGTTTTTCAGGATGTGATTAAAATTATCAACCACATTAAAGTGTATGCCCTTAACTCACATCTGTTTGTGCAGCTCTGTGAGGAGGTACATACAGAGTACACACATCTCTTATACACAGAACTGAGATGACTTTCCAAAGGTAGATCACTGGACAGAGTTTTTGAGTTATGAAAGCCACTCCAGGGATTTCTTTTAGAAAAATTCACCAAGGGTAGCACATTTCAGTGACGCAGAATGGATTGCAAAATGTGCTTACTTGCGTGATATATCCAACCTGCTCAATGAACTCAGTCTATCACTTCAGGGAAGAATGACAACTGTGTACAAGTTGGCAGATAAAGTGGCTCCATTCAAAGCCTAACTGGAATTAGGGGGGCAGCAAGTGAGCACTGGGATTTTTGACATATTTTGTTAAACATTAGCAGAGATTTTGAGAGAGACTGAGCTAGGGCCATCTTTCTCCCAGCTGGTGCATGATCACCTATCTCAGCTTTCAAAAGAGTTTGTGAGCATTACTTCCCAACCACAAAGACCCCCAAACTGGAAAGGAATGGGTCCAGGACCCATTTGTGAATAAGCCAGGTGAATCAACTTTGTCCGTGTTAGAAGAGGATCAACTGCTTGAGATCGCAAATAGCAGCTGCCTCAAAAGTTACTTGAGACAATTTCAAATCTTCATATGTTCTGGATTAAGGTCAAGGTGGGATATCCTGAGATTGCCACAAAAGCACTGAAAAGCTTGCTTCTACTTCCAACATCCTGTCTTTGTGAAGCAGGGTTTTCTGTAGTGACAGTAACCAAAACAAGATTTCAGAGTAGACTGAACATAATCAACACTTTGGGTGTCACTGTCTCCCATCACCCCCAAATGGGACTATCTAGTTGTAGGAAAACAAGCTCAAGGCTCCCACTCTTTCTGCATTATAGTGAGTTACGGAATTATTTCATTGTATATTGCAATGTAATAATAATAAGAATAAAGTGGACAATAAATGTAATGCACTTAAATCATACTGAAATCATCCCAGTCCGTGGAAAATTTGTCTTCCATGAAATCAGTCCCTGATGACAAAGAGGTTGGGGACCACTGTCTTATAGGATTTTGAAGACATCAAAGCTTCCAGGTATTGATCAATCCAGCTTGGTCCTATAAGATTTCCCTCCCACCTACAGAGAAACCTTAGGCTAAGGGTGGGGTGGGTGCCTGGGGCAATATCCATTCTCCAATCCCACTCAAGAGCTAACCCCTGAAACTAACTGATGCTCACACCACTCTCCTGATTTTGGTCCTCTGACCTGCCTCAAGGATCCTTGATGAATCCCTCACCTCGCCAGCACATTTGTGTGTACCAGAGAACCAGTGATGACTGCTGTTCATAGAATTGTCCATACTTTTACACAGCCTCTCTTAAGGCTCCCATTACACAAAGCCTCCAAGGACTGGGACACCCCAAACTGTCTCATTTTTAGGAGGCTAGCAATAGCCTATGTCAAAATGGCTTCCCTTAATGATGGCAAATGTCCTAAGCAGGTTTCTCTGTTTGAGGCAGTTGGTCTCTGTAAGGGTATCTGATGATAATGATGCTTCAGAAAGACATAAATGGATGTGATGGAAAGGAAGAGGGGCCCCAGGAAGCACCCCTAAAACACTAACACCAAGGCCTGAACATTTGTTCCTGCCCATTTATATGCCTGGATTCCCTCCTCTGAAAAATAAATAGTTCAGAGTAAATGAGGCCTCAGGTCCTATCGAGCTTGGACAGCCTATGCCTTTCTAGGTACTGTGTTATCTGCTTTTGCAGTTTGCACTGAGAACTGAACTTCAGAGATTTGGCACACCCTAATGTTGGTTCAAATGGTGAGTGTGTTTAGTTTCTATGGTGCAGGTCTATCAAGCATAAAAACCCTGGCATCCCTGGGCTTCTAGAATGCAAGAGGTAGACGGCAATCCTAGTCCAGTCCCGGAAGAGATGCAGAAGCAGCTCTGTGAAAGGGTACCTTGGTCTATGTGGGAGCCAGCCTGTGTGTCTTTGGCAGAGAGGCCAGCTTGGGGAGGAGAGCCACATCCGAGAGCTCTGAAGCCTGGGCAGAATGCCCCATGGGCCCACAGTCCTAAGTACCTATAAATGGAGAGAGGAACAGGCAGTCCAAGGGTGCATATTTGAAATCCAAAGTCCTATTTGATTTTAGAAATTTGGAAGCCTGTAGAACCTGGAAATGCTAATGCCCAAAGGCTGTGCAGTGTAGTGGAAAGAGAACTGGCTTTGGAATCAGAAGTTCTGGTTTAAGTCTCAGCTCTGCCCTCACTAGCTACGTGACTAGAAGCAGGTCTCCCATCGCTGAGGAGTGTGAATTCTCTTGTCTGTCCAATGAGGAGCATTTGATATTTCCTGATGACATCATAGGGCTGATCTTTCTTGGCTCCTTTGCCTGTACACAGTGTACAAAGCTTCATGATGCCTTAGTCACAGTATGACAATATTAGAGCAGGACAATGATAAGCTTAATTTTTGTGGAGAATGTAACATTTGTCATTATTGCTACCCATTATTGAGTTCTTATTATGTACAAGCACTCTGCGAAGGACTTCAGAAACATTAACTCATTGCCCAAGGTCACATGGCCAGTAAATCTTAACGGTGGAACTCAACCCAGATATCTCTGATTCCAGAGCCAAGGTCTTAACCCCATGTACACTTCATACCTCCTGACCAAACAACCAGATTTCTTTAGCTCTCTTGCAGAGAATGAGAGTAAAATGCACTGGCGTGTCTGCTCACATATTAATAAAGAAACAAACAATTAAGCAATCAATCAATTAAATCCTTTAAAACAGCTGCACACAAAAACTTTGGAAACTCGCACGTTAAAAGACATTTATGGATCAACATTAAATAAATGAATGTATGAAAATGTGATCCTACTTTCACTAACAGTTAGCCAGCACAGCTCATTGCCTTATGCACAACCTTTTCTTTTCTTTTCTTTTCTTTTCTTTTTTTTCTTTTTTTTTTTTTTGAGTTGGAGTCTCACCCTGTCACCCAGACTGGAGTGCAGTGGCCGCTCCGGCCACCACAGCCTCGACCTGCTGGGCTCTGGCAACCCTTCCACCTCAGCCTTCCAAGTAGCCAGAATTACAGGCGTGCGTTACCACACCCGGCTGATTTTTTGATTTATTGTAGAGATGAGGTCTCGCTGCCCAGGCAGGTCTCGAACCCGCGGGCTCAGGCAATCCACTCACCTCAGCTCCCAAAGCTCTGGGATTACAGGCTGAGCCACCGAGCCCGGCATCTTTTCTTAGGCTTGTACCAAGTAGTCATTCATCCCTACCATCCACCCAGGCAAAAAGAAATACAATTTACTGAACACCTGGTCTCTGCCAAATCTGCGCAGATTTACTGGTGAATGGTGTGTTTCTGTCCTCAAGGATCAGTCTGATAAAGGATACCGATAGAAGAACAACTAAGGAGAATATGAAAATCCTTTGTTGGGGCATGAACAGGGTACTGAGGACAAACAGAAAATAAGAAGCTAATTCAGTCTGAGGGTATCAGACAAACCTTCTCAGCTGGACTGAGTGGCAGCTAGGCTGAGTGGTAGTCAAATTGTTGGAAGGGAGGGAATAAGGACGTGGAAAGGAGGAAGGATGGGGTAGAACATTTGGGAAGTGGGAGTATCTTATGTGATGAATAAGAGGCAAGAGAGGCATAACCCACTCAGGGAGCCCAAAGATGTTCATAATGCCTGAAGTGCAGACAGGAAAAGTGAGTACTAAAAAAGAGGCCATATCATGCAGATCCTTGTATGTCCCACAGAGGAACTTGAACTTTATTATGGTCACATTGAAAATTAATGGAAGGGATTTAGCCCCATTCGTGTGTCATAAAGATGACTCTGTCACAGCATGGAGAACGGATCTGTGAGGGGCAAGGGAGGGGGTGGCTAACAATACAGGACTAGTTAGAGAGTATTTGGGGCAATCACCCAAAAGATAAAGATGACTCAGCCCGGGGTACTAGCAGTGACAATGGAAAGAAATAAATACTATAGCATACAGTGTGATTTAGAGACTGAATGAAGGCTGGGTGAGGGAGGACATGGTGTCAGGAATGTTGTGTCTGCTGGTCCCCTCAGTCCCTGAGAATAAGGTCTAATTTGTTTTGTTCCAGATTCTTTCCTGGTTCATATGGCATTGGTTCTGTGTCCTCAAATTTCTGATTCATCTATCCATGTTTTTTGACTTCCCTCATCTCTTCATTTGCCCCATATTTTCTTCCACCTCCCAGTATATTAACTAGGGCAGTGTGGACTCTTGCATCAAACTCAGAACTTTCAGTGGCTTCACACAATAAAAATAAGCGTATTTTTTGCACATGTAAAAGTCCTTCCCGGTCAGTCAATGACTTTCTTCACATGCAGGTTCAGAAAGCAGGCCTCCTTCTATTGCATGTCTTTGCCAATCCCTAAGGACTCAGAGTTTTTAGGATCCTGCCGGTAGAAGGGGCAAGAGAGTGAAGAAGGTGTCCTATTGCTTAAAAACCCCAACTGCACATTCATTAGTAAGAACTTGCCACATGGCCATACCTGGCTACATGGTTATATCCCTACCTACCTACATCAGGGAGGGAGCATGAAGTCTCTCTGGGTAGCTAGCCACATATGTCACACTGAACATGCCTGATGTTGAACTCATTCCCGCCCCCTTCTCTTCATTTATCTTCTACTAACTGACAGCAGCTGATCACTGGAATGGTTATAAACATTTTCATTCATCTGGTTTAGATGAGGAAGGAGAATAACACTTCTCTAATTCACAAGCAATAGGGAAAGAATAATTCACAAGCTATCCATCACGAAGTAAACCCATGATTGTTTTGCTGCTACTGAGCAAAAGGCACCTGAGAGACAGATTTTCTTTCAAATTCTGGCTCTATCAGTAACTTCCAGTGGGACTTAAGTAAGGCACTTCACCTCTCTGGACCCCAATTTTCTCTTCGGTAAAATGAATGGAGTGGTTACACCAATGTTTCTCTAAGTGTGTACCATGAGATGATCTGTGAAAAACTCTTCTCTAGTCACATAGATTTGGGAAATATCGTGAACTTTAAACATTTTTGAGGATAGCTGAGGCTCATAAGCATATCGGAGAAGTCCTACACTAAGAAAATACACTTGATGTTCTTTAACCTGACATTTCCTTACCTCGAGGGGAGAAATGTGTATATTCAAGTGACAACCTATGTTTTTAAACTGTTTTACCACTAATGAATGAGTTATGGTACAGAGACTGGGATTCCAGTTAGAAGAATGAGTTCTATTGGTAGCTAATATTCAGAGTAAGGGGAGGGAAGAAGGGAGAAGCTGAGGATTGGGGTGGGGAAAAAGAAACCATTCATTCACTGAGACACTATGAGAAGGATGACTCTGCACTAAGCCAACAAGTCCCTCTTCTTTGTGGGCGTCCTAAAAACTGCCAGTGACTAACCTGTGGAACACTGAGCACCTGGATGCAAGTGATGTTTATTGTTGCTCATGAGATTCTGCCTAAACTTCTCCCTTGTTACAGATAGACCAATCTCCTGTAGATAAGCTGTTAATGTAAAAATTCTAGACACTCATAAGTGCTACAGCACACAAAAGCACTTGGTTGCATTTTTGGGAGGGGGAGGGGGAATGATAGTGAAGGAAAATTTGCCTCCAGATCAAGGTGGGTTAGGTAGGACCAATTGGAGCTTCCCTTCTGAGCCAAGAAGATGGTAGTGATCCCACCCCATTTATGTTTATTTCATTATGAGAAATGGCAGTAAATGCTGTTTCTCCATCCCATATCCTCACAGCCCACCTCAATTCATCTGCAGCTGTGTTGTCAGTTCCAAGAAGCTGACTGCTTCTCCCTCAACCACCTGCATCTCGCTTTCTTTTTCTTTTTAATTTTAGATTTGGGGGTACATGTGTATTCATCATGTGGCCATTTTGCGAGTGGTGGGGATTGGGTCTTAGGTGGCCCATTTGCATCTCTTTTTCTAAACATGAAGGATTTTTTTTTCCATCAGAAGCTTGTTCTAAAGACGGCAGACATAACCCAGGAGTGTGGGAGAGTTCATGACTCCAGAGACAGTCTTCATCCAGGGGAGATAAAAGCTGGTAAATGTGTGCCTCAATCTCACCGTACTCCTATGGGGAAATGTTGAGGCATATTCCATATGTCTTTTGAGAGCATCTTCAGAAGAATTTGGGCCCAATTGCCTACATCAGCAGCTTATGTTTTAGTGTACCATGTGTGGACTTTTCTCCTTCATGTGTCTTACTTTATTTACCTCACTTGTGTTTACTGGGACAACCATTCAAGTCAACTACCTGTGTATATCAAGGTTGGCTTTGGGGAAACTCTCAATAAAACAAAAACTTTTCCATGTGACACTATGTAGGTAGTCTCTAAAATTCCTTCTTGCTCTAAACTTCAGTGCTCGCTCATTTGGTCACTCTAGTGGTCGACCTTGAGCCAGACCCCATTTTACCAGGAGTGAGAGAACAGAATCAAGTTTGACCACATTTTGATTTTAGCTCTTCTTCTAATTACCTAAGGCTAAAAATAGGCTTTACTGTCATGAACCATTTTCTCCAGAGAGACTCAGAGCAGCAGGAAATTGTAACCTGGTTTCTGCGACAGTTTAATAACTTAAAAAAAGAAACGTGCATATTTTATGTAAATTGAATATGTTCCAGTTACCTTTTATCTTTATATATAACAGCTTTATTGAGCATTAACATCTTTATTTATATAATTCAAATACTATACAGTTCACCTATTTAAAGTATAGAAGTCAAGGATATTTAGTATATTCAGAGTTGTACAACCATCACCATAATTAATTTTAGGTCATTTTCATTAACTTCAAGAAACAAACAAAAAACTCATACCAATTTGCATTGACTTACTATTTTTTCCCAAATCTCCTAACCCTAAGCAACAACCAAACTACCTTCCGTTTCTTTAGATTTGCCTAATCGGGACATTTCATACAAATGAAGTCATACAAATGAGGTCTTTTATGATTGGCTTATTTCACTTAACATAATGTTTTCAAGGTTCATCCACATTTCATTACATGAATGAAGTGCATTTTATCATCCATTCATCAGAGATGGACATTTGTGTTGTTTGCATTTTTTGGCTCTTATGAATAATGCTGCTATGAACATTCATGAACAAGTGATTGAGAGCACATATGCTTTCATTTTTCTTGGCTATATACCTAGGAGTCAAATTGCTGGGTACTATTGTAACTCTATGTTTAACCTTTTTAGAAACTGCCATACTGCTTTCCAACATGAATGCACCATGTTCTATTCCCATCAGCAGCGCGTTAGGGTTTTAATTTCATCAATACTTTAAAAAAAAGTCTTTTTAACGATAGTCATACTAGTGAATGCAAATTGGTATCATATTGTAGTTTTGACTTGCATTTCCCTGGTGACTAATAATGTCAAGTATCTTTTCATGTGCTTGTAGACCATTTGTATATCTTCTTGGGAAACATGTCTGTTCAAATATTTTGCCCATTCTTGTATCAGGTTATTTTTCTTTTCTTGATTTGTTATGAACTCTTTATCTACTATCTGATATATGATTTACAAACATTTTCTGTTATTTGGTGGACTGTCTTTTAACTGTCTTCATGGTGTTTGTGGCAGCACAAAAACTTTTGATTTTGATAAAGTCCAATTTATATGTTGTTCCTTTGTTGCTTAGGTTTTCTGTGTTACATCTAAGAAAGCATTGTCTAATCAAAGGTCATGACGACTTATGCCTATGATTTATTCTAAGCATTTTCTAATTTTAGTCATTATGTCTAGTTTGTTGATCCATTTTGAGTTATTTTTTGTATTTGGTGTGAGGTAGAAATTAAATTTCATTCTTTTGCATATGAATATCCAGTTGCTTCAGAATCATTTGTTGAAAGACTATTGTTTCCTTCATTAAGTTGTCATGTCACTCTTGTTGAAAATCAATTGACCAAGCCGGGCTTGGTGGCTCAGCCTGTAATCCCACGCCTTTGGGAGGCTGAGGTGAGTGAATTGCCTGAACCCGCGGGTTCAAGACCAGCCTGGGCAGCAAGACCTCATCTCTACAATAAATCAAAAAATCAGCTGGGCGTGGTAGCACATGCCTGTAATTCCAGCTACATGGAAGGCTGAGGCGGAAGGATCGCCGGAGCCCAGCAGGTCGAGGCTGCAGTGGCTGGGAGTGGCCACTGCACTCTAGTCTGGGCGACAGAGTGAGACTCCAACTCAAAAAAAAAAAAAAAAGAAAAAGAAAAGAAAATCAATTGACCATAATGTGATGGTAAAATCTTGATGTTAAATTCTATTCACAGATGTAAAAGCAGATCTTTATGTCAATATCACACTGAATTGATTCCTGGTAGCTTTGTAGTAAATTTTAAAACTGGAAAGTGAGAATCCTCCAATTTTAAAATTCTCATTCAAGATTATTTTGTCTATTTTGGGTCCCTTGAATTCCTTGTGAATTTTAGAATCAGTGTTTCAATTTCTGCAAAAATGTCAGTTTGGATGATAGAAATTATATTGAATCCATAGGTCAATTTGAGGAGTTAATTCTTTCAATGCACAAACACAGACTATATTTCCATTAATATATTTCTTTAATTTCTTTCAGTGTTGTCTTGTAGTTTTCAGAGTGTACGTTTTCTACTTCTTTAATAAATTTATTCCTAAGTATTTTATTCTCTTTCTTGTTATTGTAAATGGATTTTTAAAAATTTTGGTTTTAGATTATTCATTGTTACTGTGTAAAAATACAGTTAATTTTTGTATATCCATCTTATACTCTGCAACCTTACTGCTCATTTATTAGTTCTAATAGTTTTCAGTGAATGCCTTTGGATGTTCCACCCACCTCATTTTTGCTATTATGATAAAATATATTACATTTCTATATTTTATAGGCCCCCAAATATAATTACACACATATTGCTTTAAGTAAGTTAAGAGAAAGGAGAAGAAATATATATTCATACTATATTTTATAATTACATAATCACCTTTATTGGTGTTTCTTATTTTTTTAATGTAGATTTATTTATTTTTATTTTTTATTTTTTTGAGTTGGAGTCTCACTTGGTCGCCCAGACTGGAGTGCAGTGGCCGTTTCCGGTCACCGCAGCCTCGCCTGCTGGGCTCCAGCGATCCTTCCGCCTCAGCCTTCCGAGTAGACGGAATTACAGGCATGCGCTACCACACCCGGCTGATTTTTTTTTTTTTTTTGATTTATTGTAGAGATGAGGTCTCGCTGCCCAGGCGGGTCTCGAACCCACGGGCTCAGGCAATCCACTCACCTCAGCCTCCCAAAGGCGCGGGATTACAGGCTGAGCCACCGAGCCCGGCTGAAATGTAGATTTAAATTACTATTTGTGGTAACTTGCTTTCAGCCTGAAGAACTTTCTTTGCTGTTTCTTGTAAAGCATTCTAATAGCAACAAATTGTCTCAGTTTTATTTTTCTGGAAATGTCTTGTTTTTGTTTTCATTTTTGAAAGAGTATTTGGTAGATATGAATTTCTTGGTTGACAATTTTTTCTTTCAGCACTTTGAATATGTTATCCCACTACCTCTGGCCTCATAGTTTCTGATGAGAAGTTAGCTATTAACTTTTGAGGGGAGTTTCCATGTACATACTGAACCATTTTTATTCTTGTGTTTTCAAGATTTTCTCTTTGTTTTTGTCTTCCAGCATTTCAATTATGAAGTATCTAGCTATAAATCTCTTCAGTTTTTATCTTGGAATATGCTGAGCTTCTTGGGTGTGCAAATAATTTTTTTTTCAGTCAAATTTTAAAAGTTTTCTGGCCAGTCATGGTGGCTTATGCCTGTAATCCCAGCACATTGGGAGGTTGAGATGGGAGGACTGCTCAAGCCCAAAAGTTAGGACTAGACTGGCAACATAACAAAACCTCATCGCTACAAAAAAATCAAAAAAATTAACTGAGTCTGGTGGTGCATGCCTGTAGTTCTGAGGCAGGAGGATTACTTGAGTCCAGGAGTCCAGGACTTCGAGGCTGCAGTGAGGTGTGATCGTGCTACTGCAGTATAGTCTGGGCTACTGAGTGAGACACCAACTCAAAAAAAAAGTTTCAGCCATTATTCCATTAAATATTGTTTCTATTTTGTCTCTCTCTCTCCTCTCCTCCCTGGTAGTCCCATTATGCTTATGTTGGTGTTCTTAATGACGTCCCAGATTTTTCTGAAGTGCTGTTCATTTTTTCTTCATTGTTTGATCTGTTTTTTAAAATAACATAACATGTATTGATCTATATACAAAATTGTTAATGTATTCTTCTACCAGTTCAAATCTACTGTTCAATCCTTTCAGTGATTTTTTTATTTAAGTTGTTATATTTTCAACTCCAGAATTTTAAAAATCTCATTTTAATAATTCTATCTCCTTACTTTTATTCTCTACTTGATCAGACATTGTCATTCTACCTTCCTTTACTTCTTCAAGGATGATTTCCTTTAATTCTTTAAGCATGGTACAGCGGCTACCATGAAGTCTCTTTAGTGGGACAACTGTGTCCTCTTAGAGGCAGTTTCTGTTACATGCTTCCCCTTGTGTACTGATCATATTGTCATGCTTTCACAAATATTTCATAATTTTTATGTTGCTGAAAACTGAACATTTTGACACTATATTGTGACAACTTTGGAAACTGATTTTCCTCACCCCTGCTTGTTCTTGTTATTTGCTTATTTTTGTAGTAAGTTGTCTGATATATTTTTTTAATATATTTTTTTAAATATATTTCTCATGAAGGGTGAAGCCTCTGATATCATTCCTGAGAGGGTTCAACCTTGACCATGAGTACAGTCACCTTGGGATGACTGGTTTTAGCAGGACTCTCTTTGTCTCTTTTGCTTATCATTCTATGTTGGTATCACATCCAGATTTTAGATTTTATTAATTGCTGGATGATTACTCAATTTTTAAAATAATGTGCTGTTGCATAAATGGTTCCATAATCTGATCCAATTCAATGTGGGTCCCTTGGTAGAGGCAGTCTTTGAGATTTGTTCTGACCACAGGAGGGTTCAACTTAGCAATTATCTCTTTACCTGGTTCTCTCTGATAATCTAGCTGGGTTATGGTTTTGCTTGTTGCTCTCATAAAGCTATCACCCTTGTCTTATTGCTTATCACCAAAATTTCCACTGTTCTTTGAGAGCTCCCTTAGCACTGAACTTCTTCACACTTTGTTCCAGGTAAATTCAATTTATTTGGGGAGATTTCTACACCTTATGTTATTTTGGCTTGCCCCACCCTCTGGCAAAATCTCTGAGCCACTGCTCTGGAATTGACAGCAGGGACAATGAACCACTTCTCTTGGTGTACCATGCTTCATGAGCTGAGAACTGGGCAAGGGCTAGTAGTCTCTGGTCTTCTCAATTACCTCGCCCAGTATGAAATATCCTCTCTGTGAGTAAACTGGGGTAAAGACCATTGGGTCCCAGTGTTATCAACTTTCTGTACCTGGAGTTGAGCCAGTGGAGTTTTAAATGGAGCTGTGTGTGTAGGAAGGGAGTCCCTGATGTCTTGGCCACTTGCCTGAAAACTAGTCTCTGCAACATGCAGCTAGGAGATGATGAAAAATGCTGGCATCTGTCCATTCTATGAAAATACCTTGACTTGCAGCTTAGAGAAGAGGACATTCCTCTGAAGTACAGCTTTTATAATGCTGAACTTTTGGGAGAAGTGTAAAGAAGGGAGTGCATGATGACTTAAGTGACACAGGCTATGATTATAATTTACCAAGATTGAGTAGTTCATCTTTTTAAAAAAAATTTAAGATATTTAATTGGCAAACAAAAATTATATATATTTTCAGTGTGCAGTGTGATGATTTGATATGCATATATACTATGTAGTGACTATCCCAATCAAATTAATCACCACATTCATTACTACCCATGCTGTACCCTTAGATCCCCAGACCCTATTCATCTTGTAACAGAGAATTTGTACCTATTATCAACATCTCCCCTCCCCTCAACCCAAGCCCCTGGAAACTACTGTTCTACTTTCTGTTTCTATGAGTTTAACTTTTTAAAGTTAAAAAGCTAACTTATAATACTTATAAGTGAAATTGCACAGTATTTGTCTTTCTGTGATAGGCTTATTTCATTTAACATAATGTCCTCCAGGTTTATCCACATTGTTCCAAATGGGAGTGCAGATATCTCTTCAACAAACTGATTTCATTTTCTTCAGTTACATAATCAGGAGTGGACTTGCTGGATCATATGGTATTCTATTTCTAATTTTTTGAGGAACTTCCGTACTGTTTTTCATAATGACTCTACTAATTTACAGTGTGCAAGTGCTCCCTTTTCTCCACATTATCTTCAATACTTATCTTTCCTCGTTCTGATACAGCCATTCTAAATATGCAAGGTAATATCTCATCGTGATTTTAATTAGCATCTTTCCAATGATTAGTAATTTTGAGTATTTTGTCCATATACCTGGTGGCCTTTTGTATGTCTTCATTTAAGAAGTGTCTATTCAGATTCTTTACCCATTTTTAATTGGGTTGTTGATTTTTTTTTTTTTTTTGCTATTGAGTTGTTTGAATTTGTTATATACTTTGAATATTCACTCTTTATCAGATATATAATTTTCAAATATTTTCACCCATTTTGTAGACTGCCTTTTCATTTTGATTATTTCTCTTGCTGTGCAAAAACTTTTTAGCTTGGTGTAGTCCTACTAGTTTGTTTTTGCTTTTGTTGCCTATGTTTTTGTGCTATCCAAAACATCATTGCCAAGGCCAATGTTAAGGAGTTTTTCTCTGTGTTTTCTTCTATGAGTTCTACTATATCAGATCTTACATTTCAGTGTATTTAAGTATTTAACCTATTTTAGTTTTTGCATATGATGTAAGAAAAAGATTTTATTTTATCTTTTTGCATGAAGATATTCAGTCTTTCTAAGACCATTTATTGAAGACACTTTCCTTTTCTTGTTGTGTGTATTCTTGGTGCACTTGTCAAAGATGAGTTGAATATACAGATTTTCTTGAATAAATCCTCTTCATTTGCTGTATTCCATTAAGAAATTTACAGAAACTTAAAATAATTGCTGGTTTTTCAAAATAATTCTCACCAGTTAAGTTTGTTTTGTATGAAGGGAGGTCTGCATAGCTTCTCATGCTGCCATTCCAGAAGTTATAGTTCTCTAATTATCTTTAGATGAAACTTAACTGATTAGGTTAAAGGAAACAAATTAATGTAAATGGAAAGAGAACAAACCTGAAGTCTAATTAATTTGGTTATTAGGCTAATTATTATTTACAGATAGATTTATTTGTAGTTCATTAACTGCAAACTTGCTTCATTTGTGTGCTGGTAACTCATTAATCAGAAAACTATGTTGAGTGATGGGGCTCTAATATAGTTTGACTTTTTAAATAAATTTCAAGATTTGGATATCAAATTCCAGTGGAGCATTAAATAATTACTTCAGGAGACTGAAGATCTGGTGATTATATGCATTTCCTATAATACAAATACTTTAATATCTTAAATGTCAGTGTACTTTTATACCCAGTGTCTGGGTAGGTTTTAATATGCATGCCATGTACCATATCTTATGTTTGCAGAACTAGTACAATACAATTTTATTACATTTTATAGAAAGTCACTGTGCTAGAAGAAAGTCACTGTACTAGAAAGTCACAGTTCTGTGTTAGAAACAAAGAAATGGGAACCACATGTTCTCACTCATAAGTGAACCCTGAACATTTACCATAATACTATAACAAAGGGATTGACAGTAGCGGGACACTGCCAGGGTGGGGCGGGGCACATAACAACAAAAAGCATACCTGATCTCAAACCAGGCAAAGTGGGGACCAAAGGGAGACCCAAACTTTACCTGTACTATATCCACTTATATACCTAATCCTGAATTGTACCCCACATCTTTAAAATAAAATAAAAAAAGAAAATCACTATTTTAGAAGATATAGATAATTCAACAAATGTAGTATAAGATACCTATCTCCAAGAAACTAATAATTGAACTGGTAATGTATTTTCTAGACACATTAATAAACAAATTTTAATTTTTAATAACAGATAAGTGGACAGATGTATTCAGAGGCAAGTCAGGCCCTTTAAAGTTGAAGTTGTACTTTTCTGTTAAACCAGTGACATAAGACAATACCAGTCTCGTTTTTCTTTTTCTCACACATCTCCAATTTGGGCAGGGCTCAGTGGGGGAAGGTTGGTCTCTGCTCCATGCAGTCGTAACTGGGAAATGGTGAAGAGTGGATGATGCTTAACTGAAGGCTGCAGAATTTGCTTCTAACACAGCTCCCTCATGTAAATATTTAGAATTACTGAAGAATTTCTTGGATTCTCCTTGGGTTGCAATTAGTTTAAATACTCCTGTGCCCCATGAAGGGACACTATACATAACCGTCTTTATATAACCTGAATTCAGGTATTTCTGAAAGAGAATAAGTAGTTTTCTATTCCTATCTCCTTGGGGAATAATATCCCTTTGAGATTTAAAGAAAACTGAGTACTTTCTGGCTTTAAGCAAATTAAAACAGGGCTGGAGGGGCAGCCAAAATTGTGGCACTGAGTAAAAATTTGCATGGGAATTTCAGTAATTTCCTCCATGGCTTTATTCATAATAGCCTATTAAGTAGCCAAAACTACCTGAGACCAGAGAATCCATAAAGGACTATGCTAATTATTTGTCTACTCGTGGTCAGAAAAGTTACTTGCTGCCATGGAGTTTCATTGATAAGAGAGAAGGCAAGGGATGGCAGGAAGGTAATTGAGGTGAAAGGCATCACCTCTGTGAACAACCACTACTGAAGAGAGTTGCTACTATAGAAAGCTCTAGGGCAATAGCCCCCAGTGGGAACCAACTTCAGCTCCTGACCATCAACATTAATGGAAGCAGACTCAGAAGGGCTAAAGATGCTACTACCTTGGCTGGAAATGTCAACAGGCACTGCTGTGAGACCCTGAAAGAAGACTCTCTGAGGAGCCGAATTTAATTTAAAAAATAGGAAGGATTCTTTGGAGGTCAATGGCCTAACCTTCTCTCCTAGTGAGCATTGATCTTGACATTGATGGGAAGAGTAGATTGACATTTAATAGACTTCAAACAAAAAGCAGATGGCACAGTGGAAATAGCACGAGTCTTGGGGCCTATTTACGATGGGTTTGCATTCATATTCTGCCACTTACTAGTTTGTGTCTGCTGATGATTTGTCCCAGTTTCCTTGTCATCAACTTTTTAAAGAGTAATAGGATGTTATAGAGAGAGCTGAATGAAATGAGATAATACATGAAATAGAACTTGGCACATAGCAGGTACTCAAAATGTAATAGTCAATAGTGTTCTTTCCTATGTGAAATGGAAAGTGATGAAACTCCAAGGCCTATAGCCAATTCTTGAGTCCCCAAATTATATCCTGTTTCTTGTGTTCCTGTAGAAATTATCTAGGGGAATGTAGTCTAAGAACATTGTTTAATAACGTACTAGAAGTAGACTCCGTGCCTTCAAGAGCCAGCACACATGGTTACTTGCAATTGATCCTGGCAATTTCATGAGCTTTAGAAACCAACATTGCATTAAAACAAACAAACAAACAAACAAATAAATAAATAAATAAAAAAGAAAGAAAGAAACCAGCATTCCATTCTATGTACTTCCAATAATAACTCTAGCACACATTATTATTACACTGGTGAAAGAATTATAGTTACAAAAGAGTTTGTTTCTGAAAAAAAGTTTTTAACATGTTTCCTTCACCTCATGTATAAAAGATGCAAGCCAAATTTCTCTTTTATAAATCTACTGCTTGGTTAATTTTTCCTTGCCCGACTCTATGTATAATAGCTGGGTGTTTTGGATATCATTTTGCAATTCAAAATCTGAGCCTTTCAAAGATGCTTCTTGATTTGATGTTCCAGGTGACTGAAAAAAAAATGGACTTTAAATTATTGCTCATGGCTCTGAAAGGTCATGATCCACTTCCTGCAGTGGGCTGAAGAATGTCAATCTGCACCTGAACTTTAGATCTCACAGTTTTCTGATTATAAATACAAATCATATGACAGTGGCAAATAGCTCATACTCATGTGTATCCAATGTTCAATTAAGGAAGGGCTCAAAGTTGATGGGCACTTCTGTGATTGGCATTCCAGAAGTGCGTGTATTTCAGTCCTATACTGCCTTTTTCACTTAACTCCAGCATCAAAGGAATCTGAACAATTTGACTGGTGGGCAAAAGGGAAGCTATTCCTCACTCTGCATATAATCATTTACACACTTAGAACCCTCTAAAATGTGTCATTCTTTCACAACTCAAATTTTGCACATAATTTAATACTGAAGATAAAATAACTGACACATTTCAAGAAAACATTGCAAGAATTATGGGTGTGAGCATTTGAAACATGATTATACATCAAAAATCCATAAAGTTTGTAGAGATACTGCTATTTTTGGTTCAGCATCAATCATTGATCTGATATAAAATGTTATTTGCATCCAGAATTTGGTGTAATTAACAATACAATTAAAATGTTTTTCACATATAATAAATTATTTGTACACTCAAGTTCTCTGAAATAATTGCAGATGTTTATTTAACTAACAAATATTTAATAAGAATCTATTTGTCCCAAGTCCTGAGCTAGCAATGTATTTTAATAGGTTTCATTCTAGCCAGAAGTACAGACTACACATTTTATCACACACATACAATAATTAGATTGCTATATGTGTAATAAAGGAAATAGTGTGCAGAAATGATGAAGTTTATGAGGTGATCTACTTCAGAAAGAGCAGCAAAAGAAGGACTTCCTAGGACTTAAGTGAAGTCCCATTTAAGCTGAGATCTGAAGAATGAGAAGCCATTTGAAAAGTACCAGGAAGAGTATTTCAGGCAGAGAAGTAAACAAGCATAAGTTTTCCAGTTTGACGAAGTCCCACTTGTCTGTCTTAGCTTTTAAGGCACTGCTAGGAAAGGGAGGGAGGGAGGGGAAAAGGAGGGGGGACATGTGACAACACGAAGGGGGTACCTGGTCTACTACCAGGGGAAGTGAGGGCCAGTTAGAAGCCCAAACTTTACCTGCATGCAGTCTACTTATGTAACTAAATCTCACTTGTATGCCACAACTCTGTAATTAAAGGGGGAAAAAAAACAAGCATAGAATTGTGGCACAGGAAGAGTTTGGCATGCTGTAGGAACTAAGCATAATGTGTCTAGAAAACATGAGCAAGGAAGAGTGTTAGCATGATACCAAGTGCATTTCTGATTATCCCTATTAAAGATGTGAAAAAAAATGAGGCTCAGAGAATAATTGTTGAAGAATACAGAGGCCATATATCACAAATCAGGGTGTGGAACTCAGGTTTTCTAATTGAAATCTTAACCCCGTTCTGCTATTTTAAAGACAGAGAGATGAGGGAAGAGATAAACGAAGGATGCAAAAGTCATTTTTTCTTGACTCATTGATACTAGTGGTAGTGCTACTCATAGGTTTATTTTTATTTATTTTATTTTTTATTTTAAAGTTGTGGGGTACAGCCGGGCTCAGTGGCTCAGCCTGTAATCCTGCGCTTTGGGAGGCTGAGGTGAGTGGATTACCTGAGCCTGCGGGTTCGAGACCCGCCTGGGCAACTTGGCGAGACCTCATCTCTACAATAAATCAAAAAATTAGTCAGGCATGGTAGCACGCGACTGTAGTTCCAGCTACTTGGAAGACTGAGGCGGAAGGATCGCCGGAGCCCAGCAGGTCAAGGCTGCGGTGGCCAGAAGCGGCCACTGCACTCCAGTCTGGGTGACAGAGTGAGACTCCAACTCAAAAAAAAAAAAAAAAAGTTGTGGGGTACAATTCAGGGTTAGGTATACAAATGTTCATTATGCAGGTACCCTTGTTGATGAGGTGTGCCCCTCCCCACTACTGCCGATCCCTTTCTTAAACACATAGGTTTATTATAACCCTTCCTATCAGTTCATTTATCCAAAATGAGTTTTGGTAAAGAAGTTTCTATACAATAAAAATGAAAACACAAGTAATGACAAACCAAAATAGAGATGAACATTCTTTCAAAAAATAAAAATCACCAAAAGAAGGCAAAGGCAGGAAATAACACTGTGAGAACAGCACTGATTCAAAAACGTTTGAAACTTCATTACATGCAAGAAACAGATGGAAATTTCTTTAGTCACTAAATTTATAATTTAGTTTGTAAAACACAAGCAAATTGACACATATTTAGGAATTCTGACTTCTATATTCCTTGGTGTTTGTCCTTACTTCAAAGTAAAATTATTTTAATTAAAAGAGATAGAAAATGCTTCAGGAATTGAATATTGAACCAGAAAAGAACAGTGAAGGAGTGATATCTCCTGACATGCTGCACCATCACAATTACTAAGGATCTCACCTGTGGCCCAGTGAAACGAGATACTGGCATTCACAATCTCACCAAAACTTGAGAAATATGATACCAATGATAATGATAAAGGTTATGAAGTTGTCAGCCTTAACCTCACCAATCACTATTTCAGAATATAATGTACCCCAAACCAAAAGTCCTCTTTGATAGTGCTTAAAGAAACCTTTGATTACTGTAGGCAAAAGACATATTGGCCTGGAAATCAGACGTAGGATCTAATTGTGAGAGTCAATTGAAAAGAAGGTTTAATTGGAAACTCTACAAAATCTCATATTCTTTTTTTTTTTTTAATGTGGGGTACAATTCAGGGTTAGGCATATAAACATTGATTATGCAGGTACCCTTGTTGAAGAGGCATGCCCCCCCTCCCCTAGCAGTTTCCCTCAACTGCCAATCCCACCCTCCCTCCCCTGACAGTTTCCCATTACTGCCAAATGCTTTCTTATAGTATTATAATTGTTCAAGGTCCACTTATGAGTGAGAACATATGGCTTTCTGTTCTTTGTTTCTGTGATAGATCACTGAGTATGATCTACTCCAAATTCATCCAAGTTGCTGCGAAGTTCGTATATTTGTCCTTCTTTATGGCTGCATAATATGCATAATAGTCCATTGTGTATATATACCACATTTTCTTTATCCAATCCAGCTTCAATGGGCAACATGGTAGGTTCCATGTTTTTGCTATTGTGAATAGAGCTGCAACAAACATACGTGTGCAGGTATCTTTTTTGTAGAATGCTAAGTCTCATATTCTTAAGTCAGGGCCTTGATAGAAAGCAAATAGGTCCCTGGGACATCGGATAAAGACATCTAAGTGAAGGAATTTGTGAACCCTGAGTCCTCAGAATCTTTGAACCCTCTAACCCTATAGAAGTGGTCCACTATTCTTTCCCTAAAATTATTACAGAGGCATCCCTTGAGACAGATGTCTTGCAAGATGATCATATTCCTTCCTCAAGATTTGTTTCCCTCCCCTCATGACATTAACTTTATTAGACTGGTTAATATTAACCATAAGCAGATTGATGCAAAGTAACTTTTCAAATACTGTTTCCAATTTATGTATCCAAAACGTTTCCATTGCTCAACACATTTTTGAAACTCCATTTATGGAAATGTTCTCATATTTGTGCTGGGCTCATGCAGCTCTGAATATCTATAATATGACTTTTTTTGTGAAGGACAGTTGATTAAAAGTTCTGGAAACCCAGAAATAAGACCAGATTTGCACAATACTTACTGTGGTCTCTACCCAAATAGGTCCTTTCAACGATAATAAAGTTTTGTAATTTTATTCTGAAATGTCCTATTCATGTCAGCCATTTAGAAGAAGTAAATATTTATTTTTTTCTAACCTTCCTCAACTCTGCTGTAATATCATCAAGGTCTCCTGTGACGGTTGCTCTGTATTACTCAAAAGGGATATACATTTTATTGGTGAATAAAGTGATACATCCATACGCCAAATATAATTTTACAAAGTTTTTGTCATGACAGATGTTACACAGAAAAAGAAGACACTTGGAATAAATGGCAACATACAAGTGCAGCTTCCTTTGGGGCTTTTCAAATCTGGGAGATACTGAGTTAAGGAAAAAAGAGTTCAGTGGAATCAGTTTGTGGTTCACCCTATTTACTGGGTCATCTTTTTCTATACCAAGCCGTACTGAATAATCTATTTACATAGCCCCGGATGACTTCAGAGAACAGTAGAAACATATTTGGGTCACCTGTGGAGTAATTCGTGTTTTTTTTTTTTTTACTTAGCATCACAAAAAGGGAATTGTCCCAGCTTGCTTTGTCAGTGCAGGAAGCACTCAATAAATATTTGGTGAAATAAATCCAGGTCAGACCGCGTCCCCAGTGCTGGGATACAAAGACAAATAAGATGTATTCTACCCTGGAGGAGCCACAGTTTGGCAGAAAAATCAGAGAAGCTAACTAAAGGGAATAATAAAATATGATATAAGCAAGGAACTACGGGAGACTTGTAAAGGATGAGATTCATTGTTAGGTGGGATTGGGAAAGTTTCACGGGAAAAGTAGCATCCTTCATGACCCAATAGGCAGAGAAGCTAGGGGAGAAAGGAGAGAGAAGAGAGATTTCCAAGAAGCGTCTATGAGGTCTCAATGAGTGAAAGCACTGAGTACATTCATGGAACTCTATATAGTTTGGGTTGAATGAAGCATAAAGGTGCTGAAGGGGGAATAATAAATTGGGTCTGGAAAAGCAGGTTGAGGTCAGGTTGTGAAAGGCATCATAAATCATGCAAAAGAGTTTAGATTTCATTTTTCCCACTGAAAAGTCTGCTTTTAAAACTTCATATTGCCTAAAAGAATGGGTTTTCCAAAGTCTATTCCTGAGCATGCTAGTTCTGTAGGATGTTAATAGGTGCTATAACAAAACACTCATGATGTAGCTTTTAGTTGAAGGTGGAAAGATAATTGTCTGAGGCAGGCAGCATGGAGCAGTGGTTGTAAGAAATAACACTCATAGAGAATTTCCTGAAATATATACAGTTCATCCATTTCTTAGAGTAAGTAAAGCCAAGCTCAACTGCTTATCTACACCCAATAGTCTGCCTTCTCCTGGAATGGATTTTATCAGTCTACACTTCAGCAGGATGTGAATGGCTTACACTGAGAATAGTAATAAGAAATGGTTTGATTCAACATTTACGTGTGCTTCATCTGAATAGTTAATTTGTCTTTATCTTAAAGTGTGTGAGTGTTGTAACTGGTATGTGTTTGTTTTCACCATAAACATGAGGATGCTTAGAGCCAAACGTGTGACTCACCTCCAAAGGAGGATCTTTAGGGCATGTATTTTGGGGTAATTAAACCCAGGATTTTGTCTGACTTACTATGTTTGTATCCCTTTGCTACAATGCCTTCATCTATTTATTTGATTCTGCTGTGAGCATTTTGAAATCTCTCTCTGATCCTTTTGTGGGGGAGAAAAAGCTGAGATTAAGACTTGTAGTGAATGTACATAACTTATCACAGTGCTTGGCATATAGTACATATCAACTCAGGATTTATTTTTGTTATTGTATTTTCTATCAACCTTACCCACTCTAGTATACAGTCCCTCCATGTTGACAGAAGTAGAAAAGTTGCATATATGTCTGTCAGAAGTGTTTTTCAAATTTTATGGTCTCAAGTTCCATTAAGCACATTATTAAACGGACAAACATTCACTGAGCATTTATTGATGGCAAGGCTGTGAGGCTTATGAAAAGAAAGAAACAAGTCAATAAGTCAAAGAGATGGCAATGTAGCTTCTGATCTAATGATATCACTATGGGCCTCAGGATCCTCATTTGTATTGTAGGAATAATATTACAACCAAGGTAGGAATAATATTACAGCCTACCTTATGGAATCATTGTAAGAATTCTGACTTTATACATGTGAAGTGCCAGGATAGTGCCTGGCACGTAATAAGTACTCAGTTAATACCAACTATTTTGTCAGCTATTATTACTGTAAGTAATAATGATGATCTTTGCCAGTCATCAGGGGCTCTAAGTATTCAGACAAAGGGAGAATTTCTCCCAGCTCAAGCCATCCAGGAAAATACCACAGAGGAGGTGAGATTTGAACTAGATCTTGAAGGATGGGGAGACTTCAACTGGGCAGAGAGAAACGCGGAGACTGATTCTTGTGGAAGTCCAATTAAAAAGGCAGAGAGGAGGGGGATATCCCCTCAGGAAGAGACCGTATGAGCGCTCCATGAAGGGGGCTGGTGGGTGGCAAGCCAGGCAAAGGCTCCTGTATTCTCTTTTCTCATTTCTCACCCCACCAGCACTGACGTCCTGCCTCATCGTGTGCCCTCCCCAGCCATCCTCTGAAAGAAAATTCGGTGCTGTTCTTTGAGAAGACTCTGAGCTGGCGTTGTTCTGCATCCTTTATCTGCCTTGTAATAAGAAAATTATCTCAGGGTGTGGTAATTATAGGGAGCTACAGACACCCTGTCCATTCTCCCCCTAAATTCCTACACATAGACTCAAAAAAAACATGATTCTATTTTGGGCACGCGAGTGCTTTGGAAAGAAAGTGCAGGAAATATGAAATGAGAAGGTGGCAGCAGAATTCCCATCTGTGCAGACATGGAAGGGTCTTTATTATGGAACGTGAGAGAGAAATCCGGCGAGTTGTTGCAGCGATGGCTGGACCAGCTCCAGCATGCAGGCTGCGGAAGGCAGCAGCCATGATGGCTGAAACCATTTCAAAGACAAGGGCTCCAGTCGCCTTCTCCACATTTATCTTTGTTTGTTTAAAGAGAAGAAAATGCATTTTTAAGAAATGTTCCATAGTCTGGTATTTCTAGACCTCTTAAAATGTGAAGGAAAAAATTACCCATCAGCTCAAAGATGTTAATTTAGATAATTAAGCACAATTTTTGTACCAAGAAAAGAAAAACCAATTTTAAAGTACAGCAGTGAAATGTGAATCAATAAGGTCTGCAGACGATTTGATTGATATATGATGTGTGCAGGCCAGTAAACTTATGCCCATTGGTGACAGAAGTCTTAAAAGTTGAAGGAAGAAGATAACAAGTAAAGAAAAAAATTCCAATTCTGATTTGGATATTTATACCCTGGCTTATTCCAGAATTATCTGAGCTTGCTGAAATTCAAGCTGAGAAGTCAAACTACCCAGAGAGCACTTGCTGACACAATTGAGCATCACTTTTCTTTCTTTTCTTTTTTCTTTTTTTTTTTTTTGTGAGTTGGCGTCTCACTCTGTCGCCCAGACTGGAGTGCAGTGGCTGCTCCCAGCCACCGCAGCCTCGACCTGCTGGGCTCCGGCGAACCTTCTGCCTCAGCCTTCCAAGTAGCTGGAACTACAGGTGCGCGCAGCCATGCCCGGCTAACTTTTTGATTTTTATTGAAGAGATGAGGTCTCGCCAAGTTGCCCAAGAGAGTCTCGAACCCGCAGGCTCAGGCAATCCACTCACCTCGGCCTCCCAAAGCGCGGGATTACAGGCTGAGCCACCGAGCCTGGCCCACTTTTCTTAAAGTAAATGCTAAACTTTGTCCAGGGAGAAGGTTTTTCTTTTAATTTTCCTTTCTGCTATGTAGCACCTTTCTGAGTTGAGGGAAAGAGCATCAGTCAAGCTGGCAAGTCACTTGAGTCAAACTTACACTACCCATTCCCACCTCTGTCCTAAACACCACAGAGAAACATGTCTAACAAAGGGAGCTTCTCCAAATTAAAATTCTTATTGAAGTATGAGATACAGATATATGCACAAATCACAAAAATACAACTGGATCAATGTTTACAGTGTGAAAATGTCCATGTATCCAGGACCCAGATCAAGAAATAGAACATTACTAAGATCCCAGTTGCCTGCATCTGCTACTCTATACAGTACCTTCAAGGCAACTACTCTTATGATCTTGAAAACCACAGATGAGGCTATGGCTTATACGAATGACCTTATACATCATAGACTCGTGTATCTGGTTTCTTTCACTCAACACTATGTTTATGAGATTCATTTGTGTTGTTACATGCAATTGTCATTCATTCACTTATTGTTGTATAGTATTTATTTAAAGTGTCGTGATTTACTATCTATTCTGTGGTTAATAGACATTTGGGATTTTTCCAGTTTGGGACTAATCCAAATGATAGTGCTATAAAAAAAATTATTATATACATCTTGCAAATGTTGGGATTATACTCATGAGTAGAATTGCTGGATGTATTTTTGAGTGGTTGGTGTTTATTGGGAACTAGGAAACTAGGAGAGGCATGGAATAAAACCACAAAAAGACCCAGTCCCTGCTTGCAAAGACTGCAGGATCCAGTGAAGGACAGAGATGTCTGGCAAATACTATTTAATTGTTTGTAGGGGTTACATACAAAAGTGCCTTGGGCTGGGTGGGGGGATGGTGGAGCAGGACAGAGCCAGGGGAGTCCTCCCAGTGGAAATGACATTTAAATGGACTTTTGAAGATAAGAAGGCATAGACCAGAGACCAAAGTGGAGAAGGCAGAAGGAGCAGCATGTGGGAAAGCAGAGATGAGTGAGAAAACAAGTGAAGTCCAGAAGCCTTGTGTTGTGCCATAGAGGAAGGTGGGAAGTATGTGGAAAAGATGAGGGCAGATAGATAAACTGAGGTTTTATTACGAAGGATCTTACTTGCCCTCTAAGGAATACATACATTATCCTGAATGTGATGGGAGCTACCGAAGATTCTAGAGCCATGGAGTGACAAGACCAGCTCTCTCAGATGACTGTGTGAAGTCAGAACTGCGGGAGAGCCTGGAAGCTGGAAAGTGACTAGAGTATCCGCTTTATCTGATAAAGGGATGGAGTATGGTATCTTAGCAAATGAAAACTAGATGATTCTTTGAGGAAAGCCTGGATTTGGCCCAATATCCAAGCCAATAATCTGGACAGATTCTAAAGGAATATAGAATGGGGGGGATCGGGAGGAAGGGGGCCGGGGGTGGGGAGGGAGGTGCCAAGTTTCAATGTGCAGAAATCACATGAAATAATTCATGCAGAAAGCTTTTGGGGCCAGCAGGCCACCTGCTGGCTTCCAGACGGGTGCAGGCAAGGAGCCCTCTGCTTGAAAGCGGAAAGGCAAAGCATATGTGTGGGGTGTTCAAGCCAAAAAGCAAATGCGCTACAACATGGGTCTGGAAAGCGGTGCCAAGATTTCATAGCAGCTTTCTGTCTCCTCTGGAGACCGAGATGAAATGCTGAGTGGAGACGAGCAAGGTCTAATTCCACCTACCTCCCTGATGGACTCATGAGAGGATTCTAGAAAAGTCTCCTTGTCAGTGCTTGAAATCATAAATTCAGTAGGAATCGTTTATGTCAATTTCCCTAATGTGGTGATTTGATTGGAGTCCAGAAACTTGATGTTAGTACTCAATATGGATACTTGATACACAGAGAGGTGTATAAAATAAAATATAACAGAAAGATGTGCACTCATTTATTAAGTTCAATTTTATATTTTCAGAATAAATATCCTTTTAGTCTTTCTAAGTATGAAAATTCATAAAAGTAGAAAACATTTGCCCCAAATTTCATTGTCCAAAGAAAACTGATTAGAAGGAATGTGTCCTTCATTTCCCTTCCCCTTCCCCCTCCTCCTTCCTTCCTTTCCTTTTTTTAATGTATACATTTCTACATAGTTGTAATTATGACAACCTTCATCTTTTTCCATAATTGGCATTATCTTATCTTGTTTAAAATTTTCATGACCATAAGTTTATCTTTTATTTTTTATTAGCATAATAAAATTTCACTGTGAAATTTAGAGAAAATCCTGTATGCAAAAGGCAAAGAAAATAAAAACCACACATAAGTCTCCACCACTCAGAGATCTTCATTATCAGTTCTTAGTACATTTCTTTCTTGACATGTTATGTGCTCTTTTTTTATAATTTAACAATTTGTTACATGCTATTTTGCAATTTTTTATTACTTATGTACTGTGAAGACTATTCCTAACTGTATCTCATTGTATAGCATCATATTTTGTTGAAATAATTCTTATTTTTTGGACACTTACATTATCCTAATTGTTCATAATGTAAAAATGCTACACTTGTTCAAATTAATATAGATATATATATGTCCCATGAAACTGTTGAGCAAAAAATAATTTGCATGAATTTTTAAGACTTTGGCTAAATACTGCCAAATTTTCATTTGGAAAGTATGTGCCAACTTATAACCAACAGCAAAGTAATATACATTTCTCCACAATTTCACCAACACTGGGTATTATTAATCATTAAAAAATGATGTGTTAATCTTGAGGGCATAAATGGAATTATGTCCCTCATTGCTGGTGAGGTTAACTATTTCTTTATGTGCATATGGTAATTTTTCTTCTTCTTTTGTCAACTGCCTGTTCAAAACATAATTTTTATATTGGCATAATCCTATCATGTGGATATGCCTTTATCTAAGCATTCTCTGTTGAAAGGAGAAAGATAAAGTATATGTATAAGGAGTCCAAGCTGAAAAGCAACAACTACATATGTCTGAAACAGTGGTGCAAAGATCTTCCTGCCACCCAACTCTTCTAGAGACTTCTGGGTTTTCACCTAAATGTATATAATCCTGGAATTAGCATCTATAAATATAAAGGTGTGTGTGTGTGTGTGTGTGTGTGTGTGTGTGTGTGTGTGTGTGTCTGGGGTATTTAAGATAAGTTCCTAGAAATATTGCTACTAGTTCAAAAATATGGCTATTATAAATATTCTAATTATATCTAGTATTATTTCAATGCAGAATTATCCTTTATTATAGCAATTAAATAACAATCATTAATCTGAGAACAGATGTCCATAAAGGCAAAATAGACTAGATTCTGGTATTGGGAGGTCAAGGTGTCTTTTTGTATTTGATATGAAATATCAAGTAAGGTAGGAAGCACATTTTGCCAAATGCTCTGCAAACATGTGGTCATTCATTCATCTCATCAATAAACACAAGGATTCTGGTAGTATTCACTACAATAATTTGTCCTCTGATCACTAATCATATATTAGTGAAGTTGGGCATAGAAATGAACCTGTGAGGTCAAAGATGTTTGTACTAACTCCTTTTCCTTCTTTTTCTTAGATCCTCTCCTGGCACCAGTTAGTGTGAGCCTCTCAACATTACTGGAAAAAAAAACTTAGAAATTATAAATTATCTTTGATTTTATAGTTCTAGGTCCAAAGAAGTTTGTTTTTTTTTAAATGCATATTTCTGAACCCACCATAGCATCTGGGATAGAACCATAATGTATTTTTTTTTTTTTAGTTGAAGTCTCACTCTGTCACCCAGGCTGGAGTGCAGTGGCAGGCTCATGGCCACTCCAGCGTACACCTGCTAGGCTCCGGTGATCCTTCCACCTCAGCCTCCAAGTAGCTGGAACTACAAGCGAGCAATACCACACTCGGTTAATTTTTTATTTATTGTAGAGACAAGGTCTCGTCAAGTTGCCCAGGCAATCCACTCACCTCGGCCTCCCAGAGTGCTGAGATTACAGGCTGAGCCATTTAGCACGGCCCATAATGTATTTTAATGCTTCTCAGATGCTTCTGACAATCGGTCAGATTTGTCTTCTGGTCTCTATTTTGTTGATGTCCCTTGTTATTCTAATTGTTCCTTTGTATGTTATCTGTCTTTTCTCTGTACTAGCTCTTTATCCAGAGTCCCTTTATCTCCAGTGTCCTGCTTTTCATATGACATCTAACTGTAAATTTGTACATTATACACAGGACTCAATGAGTGTTCGTTTTGAAAATTAAAAAAAAACCTAAAAAACATTGCCCCTTCTCTACTTTCTCCTTTTGAAATTCCCGTTAGACCTAAGTTGAAATTTGTAATCTTCCATATCTCTTAACCTCTCATCTGGATTTTATACTTCTTTATCTTTCTGTGCAGAACTCTGAGTAATTTCCTCAGATATAGCTTTCTTTCTTTTTTTTCATAATCAATATTTTTTATTATGGTTTAATGGGGTACAGTTAAGGGTTAGGTGTACAATTACATTTCATTCAGGCACCCTGTTGATAAGAGGTATTTTCCCATCCCCAAACAGATATATGGTACTGTTAATCCCATCCCCCCCCATAGTTTCCCAGTACTGTCAGTCATTTTCTTATAGTATTACATTGGATGTTCAAGGTCCATTATATGAGTGAGAACATGTGATACTCGGATCTTTGTTTCTGTGAGAGATCACTCAGTATTATAGACTCTAGTTCCATCCAGGTTGCTGCGAAATTCATGATTTTGTTCTTTTTTATGGCTGCATAGTATTCCATCATGTATATGTGCCACATTTTTTAATCCAGTCCTCTTTTGATGGGCAGCATGGTTGTTTCCAGGTTCTTGCTATTGTGAACAACGCTGCAATAAACATACGTGTGCAGGTAATTTTTTTTTTTTTGAGTTAGAGTCTCACTCTGTCGCCCAGACTGGAGTGCAGGAGCGGCCACCGCAGCCTCGACCTGCTGGGCTCCAGCGATCCTTCCGCCTCAGCCTTCCATGAAGCCGGAATTACAGGCATGCGCTACCACGCCCGACTGATTTTTTGATTTATTGTAGAGATGAGGTCTCGCTGCCCAGGCGGGTCTCAAACCCGTGGGCTCAGGCAATCCACTCACCTAAGCCTCCCAAAGGCGCGGGATTACAGGCTGAGCCACCGAGCCCGGCCGGTATCTTTTTTATAGAGTGATTTGAGTTCTTCAGGGTATATTCCCAGTAGGGGGATTGTGGGGTCATATAGGAGGTTGATATTTAGAGCTTTTAGGAATCACCACACTGCTTTCCACAGAGGTTGCACTAGTTTACACTCCCACCAACAATGTAGAAGTGTTCCCTTTTTGCCACACCCTCTCCAGCAGCTATTATTTTTTGAGTTGTTGATAATTGCCATTCTGACTGGAGTTAGGTGGTATCTCAGTGTGGTTTTGATTTGCATCTCCCTGATGATTAGTGAGGTTGAACATTTCTTTATGTGTTTGTTGGCTGCTCGGATGTCCTCTTTTGTGAAGTGTCTGTTCATATCTTTGGCCCATTTGATAATGGGGTTGTTTGTTTTTTTCTTTTCAGCACGTTTGAGTTTCTTGTAGATCCAGGATGTTAAGCCTTTGTCAGACCTGGTGTTGGCAAATACTATTTCCCAGTCTGTAGGCTGTCTCCCTGCTGTCTTGATGGTTTCTTTGGCCTTGCAGAAGCTTGTCAGTTTAATAAGGTCCCACTTGTCTATCTTCTCTTTTATGACCTGTGGGTTTCAGGTTTTGTTCAGGAATTGGATGCCAGTTCCGATTTCCATGAGGGTATTTCCTACATTTTCTAAGGTTCTTAGGGTTTGAGGATTTACATTTAGGTCTCTGATCCATTTGGAGTTAACCTTTGTGCATGGGGATAGATAGGGGTCCTGTTTCAATCTTCTGCATGTGGTCAGCCAGTTTTCCCAGCACCATTTACTGAATAGGTTCTCCTCTCCCCAGTAGTAGATGGTGGAGGCCTTGTCGAAGATGAGTTGGTTGAGAAATTGAGGTTTTGCTTCTGGAATCTCATACCTTGGCATCTTCCTAACCAGAGACGTGAAAGACCTTTATAATGAAAATTACTAAACACTGCTCAAATAAATCATAGATGACACAAACAAGTGGAAAAATATCCCATGCTCATGGATTGGAAGAATCAACATTGTGAAGATGTCCATTTACCTAAGGCAATCTACAAATTCGATGCAATACCCATCAAATTACCAGCAACATTCTTCTCAGACCTAGAAAAGACTACACAGGAATTCATATGGAAACACAAACGTCCAAGAATAGCCAGAACAATCCTCAGCAAAAAAAACCAAAGCAGTTGGTATCACATTACAAGACTTCAAACTTTACTATAAAGCTACAATCATCAAAACAGCTTGGTATTGGTATAGGAACAGATATAGCTTTCATATCACTTACTCTCTCTTTGACTGTGCCAAATCTGCTCTTAGAGTTGGCTGTTACACTAATTTTATTCACAATTTTTATTTTAAGCACAATTTTTCATTTTGAGTTGCTCTAATGAGTTGTTTTTCATATCTGCTTGTTCTTTTCTCATGCCCTGTTTTTTCATGGGGGTTTTTATTCCTCTCTTTATCCCTTAATGATTGTAGATATACTTAATTTCTAAATAGTTTTAGATTGTTGTCTCAGGTTTTGGATTGCTATTTCTCCTTCATATATCTGTTGACGCTCTGATATTGTGGGCCTTTTTTGTTTATTTGCTTGTTTGGGTTGCAAATTTTTCATTCTGAATATATTTTTAGCTAGAATATTTTTTTCCTGTAGAATTCCTGTGTACTTTAAGATGAGGTAGTAACTCTTCACACAAGTTTTACATTTGATTCTTTGGAAACACCAAGATTTTTACTGGTCTGAAGTATTTTCATTAATATATCCATTTGGGATTCAGTACTATGCCAATAGTGTAAAATGTGGATTATATACCTATGCATGGCACAGATTTTTTTAATTCTACTTTATTGTGAGGAACTTTTTCTCATCCAGATGTCTAATCAGTAAGAATTTTACCAGTTGCTTTGTAGTACATGAACAATGTAATTTATATTCCCCTGATATGAGGAAAGCAGCTCTTCTATGGTCCTAGCTTTATACATGAACTTCAGTTCCAATTCCTCACCTTTGACAGGTCCAAGGTAAAATTTTTTATTCTAGATGTGTGTTAAAGCCCCAAACCATATCCATTAGACTTTATAGACATGTCTGATGTCCTCTGTGCTGTTCTAGTATCTGCTCATGCACTTACACGTTGGCTATGAGGTTCTTTTTTTAATCTTTGGCACATGGAAATTTTCTCTTTCTTTTTCTTTTTCTTTTTTTTTTAATCTACCTCTCTCTCTCTCTCTCTCAGCTATATATGCAAAATAGTTTTATTTTATGCAGCATTTCTATGTGCCTCTAGAACACAGAAGAATCTCAATATGCTAAGTAGATGGAACTAGAAAGCTGCATCAAGTTCATAGATTACTGTGTATTATCTTTGGAACTGAAACCTGAGATTGAGCCGTGACTTCACCACTTACAATCTGGGTAAATGATACCAAGTCGTTTAATTATCTGAGCTAATTTTTCCCATCAATACAATATGAATATTAGTACTGGTCATCCTTACTTGTTCTTTCTTATTGTTCCAAATTCCCTCTTATTTAAATTTAATTCATTTTCTCCATCCTTCATTCCTAGAAAAACTAGAGGAGATTGTAAATTTCTTGGAGGCAGGTACCATACCTTATTCAATATTTCCCCTTACAAAACAATACTTCATAATGAATAAAGCAATGACTGATTGAATAGTACTGTTAATTTACTTCCATCAATGTAATTTTCATATACCAATGAACTGAGAAAAACTCCAACAGAAGAAAGATCTTAAATTGGAAAGAAATGATGAAATCTATTCTTTAAGAAGTTTGCAAGGATGAGTTGAGAAAGGAGTTACACCTTTGTGGAGTTTCACCTCTCACAATTCTCATCTCTCTTTCTCCCTGGAGTACACATAAATGAAACCTTATATTGGTTTAGATGTTCTGCTTAGATAAATGTTTAAAAGTCAATAAATCTGTCAGAATAGATTTCAGGTTGAGCCAAGGTGAATAGCCTCACAGTAATTCTGCCAGAGCCTCACGGTACCAGGCAGCATAAACAAAGAGGTCATCAAATGCCTGCCCTTGCCCTATGTCCAGGAGTGAATACATATCTCATAGGAATATGAGAACATTTCTCAAAATGCTGTGTTTGCCATGTGATAAAATTCTTTGTGAAACATCAGAGCAAACAGAGTTTTAAAAAATATAGCACACAAATGAAAGCATATAGAAATAACAGATCCTCTCAGTGATTCTGGTGGTTTATAGGCTCCAGATAAAAATCATTCATTGTGGAAGGCAATTTGGTGGTTTAATGTACATACTCATACCCAATAGCTATTCACTTCTAGAAGTTTACCCCACAGACAAACACACAAAAACTCCAGGTTGTCTATGGCAGTTTATTTTTGTGTGTTTATTTTTGCAGCTTTTTTAAATAATGAAGACCTGAAGGTACTAACATTTAGGAGTCTCACAATTAAAAAGTCAATTTTTTGCCCAGTTATTCTACAGTGTATCTAACAGTCGACAAGCCAAGCTCAAGTGCAAAGAACTTCCTATCAGCATTTTTTTTCCTTTACCTAACTTTTAAAATATGAAGCCAAGGATTACCTGACATTTGAAGAAAGCCTCCAGCATAAAAGATAAAGACATCAAAGCAGAAGAAAGGAGGAAAAGTAACTCAAAAGAAACAGAGACAACCCTAAAAAAAGAAAATTCTAATCAAACTATATTTAATGACCTCAGAGAGATAAGATGAGCTATTTATCTTTTTTAAAAGGTCAGGATGCTGTTAAGAAAAAAATAGTAGAGATCATTATTTTAAAAAAGAATAGGTTCTTAGAAATTTAAATATGATAGCTAACATTATATGTGTGTATGCAGTGTGTATATAGAAGATTTGGAAAATAAAGCTAAGGAAATATCTCAAAATCTTCTTTAAAATAAATAAAAAACAGATGAAATTAGACAGTCAATGCCAGAGACCCACATCCTACCAAGAGGATTCAGGTTAAAAAATACACACACACAGACACACACACACACACACACACACACACACACACACACACACACACACATAAAGAGAAAGATTATGGAAGAGTTTTCTGGACCTGAAGAATGTAAGTCTCCAGACTGAGAAGTTTTGTTGAATACCTGGCAAAATAAGTGAGAAAAGACCTACCACTGTTATAATATTTTAGTACACAAGAAGGCTATAAAAATTTCAAGAAAGGAAACAACAGGTCACATATAAATGATCAAAAATAAAAATGGCAGTAAATACCCAGTACGATCAAGGGAAAATACAAACATTTTCTGACATTTAAGATTTAAGAAAACTTTACCATCACTGTACCTTTTCTCAAGAAGTCTTCTAAAATATGTACCTTTTTCTCAAGAAGTCTTCTAAAATAAGTCACCTAAACCAAGCATGGAGGTAAACCAAGAAAGAAGAAATAGTATCCAGAAAGTAAGGAATCAACATAGGAAAAAGATGAAAGAAATTTCCTGGACAATAATGAAAAGGCTTAGTATGATAACTACACATGGGTTTAGAAAACAAATAATCCAGAGCAACCAGACATAATGGAGAAAGAACTCTACATGTGTTTAAAACCAAACACACAAAAAAGACCCCAATGAATTGAATCACCTAGTAGAATTGCTTGTGCAGTTAGTTACATATCCAGATGATGTATTTCTTATGCTTGGGAGTGTGAAGGCAGGAGCCACACTAGCTGGGTTCAAGTCCAGGCTCTGCCATTTACGATCCTATGTGAGCCAATTAACTTCTCTGTGATTCATGCTTCTCATTTATAAAACATGCATCATAGTTTCCTACCTCATAGAATTGTAAAAATTAAATACATTACTATAGTTAATATGCTGAAAACAATGACTTGAATATTACTGGCTATTAGGGGGCAAAGAAGACAACAACATGCCCAGAAAAAAACTAAGTTATTTTTCTTCAGTGAGCAAATTATCAGCTCTAGAAAAAATAATCATTGAACAAGAAAATAACAATAATAGCATGTTCCATGGCTCAGCAGTAAATATATGCAAGCAGTAAATATTCCATTGTTGGAATAATGCAAATCCTTCAAATTATAATGAAATAATCTGGAAGGATGGAAGAAGGGTAGAGGAATGTAAGAGATAAATCTATTTGTGAGTAGAGACAACATTATATTTAGAATATGAAATTAAGTATTAAAATGGATGACTAAATACATCTGAAGTCATCCTAAAACAAAAGGATTTGGTTAACTATGGACACTTAGATAAAGATAATAAAAGAAGAACGATAGGAGGCCCAGGTGCTTTGAAGTAATTCTAAAGCATCAAATTCTAAGAGAGCTAAAGGTTAAGGGTTGGTGGAGCAGCCCACAATGAAGTTTGCACTGCCAGAAAACAATGCAGGAAAGGAAGGATATGTCGTTTCATAGACCCATAACATGGGTATTCTTTACCCTGGAATGATTTGGGGTGGGGGATAGGGAACCCTCCCCCAAAAGGGACCTATACGGACAACTTAATTATGAAGGAGGAAAAACCTTTTTTTGTTTGTTTGGTTTTTGACCTCTACCACTTAAGTCATGAGCTAAGGTTGGCTTGGCACTACAACTACCACTTAAAAAAATAAACTTTGGGGTTGAAATGATATTTTCTAAAACAGCAAGTCACAATACAAAATTGGCATTTAAAGACAGGTGGCTAACATACAAACAAATGGATAAATATTCTTGTTGTGCTCCGAAATTAAATGAATTAAAACAGATTCTGCCAAAGAACAACTGGAAAAATGAGGGGGAAGCCATACAGGTTGCCCTTGTAAGGATGCCACTTAAGTCGGGCCTGAATTTACTTGAGTTCCACATGATGTTTCAAAACAAAGCTAAGATGTGAACAGCCTGATGAATGTGAACACCCAGGTGTCGTGACACTTTTCTATGTTAGTGATGCATCACTGGGTGTGTCTCCATCCTTGAGCAAGTCTGAGTGAGGTACCTAGTGCTCACACTGTCTTTAAGAGCCAAATAAAATCACAAGACTAGCCAGCACGAAGGCAGGCAATTTATTAGGCATTTTCCTGGCTAGGGGACAGATGTGTTTGGATTTCAATGGAGGAGCTGAAATTTCAACAGCTGAGCTACAGACAGCTGCACCAGAAACCCAGAGGGAGACCTGAAGGTCTTATGTTTTGTGTTGTATCTTGGCAACACTCCTTGCCACTGCTGATCCATAGGAGAGACCCAAGCCTTTGTGACAGGCATTGAAGCGATCATATTTCCAGCTGTGTCAAGAGGAAACAGTGTGACACAGTCATAGAAACCCTTTGCTTGGGTCACAGAAACACCAAGACACCACCTGAGAATGAAATCCCACATAAAATATAGGCAAGTAGACTTTTTACAGCAGCTACAGGAAGTGAGGATTTTGTAAGAAGCAAAATAAATGCAGATGAATTTTTTTTAACGTCAGAAATTCTGAATAAAAGGCCTTGGATTTATAATCCCCAGGGCTTTTGGTGCTTTCAACCATGAGCAGGATCATAGAGTTTGGGGATTTAAATCCTGTAAGCATTTCTCTGCAAAAACAATTCATGCTAGCCATTTTTAAAGGAAAATATTTCAGTTTACTTTCTTCCTTTTACTCCCAGGTTAGAGCAATGATAAAAACAAGGGAGATTGAGGAAGGGAGTAAATATTTACGAAGCGTTCAAACTGTGCTGGACATTGTGCTAGAAGCTTTGCCCACATAATCTTTAAAATTCTCATAATTTTAAGCCAGGAATTATTACTATGATACCCATTTTAAGCATGAAGAAACTCAGTTAAAAATATATTTAAAATCACAAGGCTAATGAGCAGCAGAGCTATTAAAACAAGGTCTGTCTGAATCATCAACCTGTGCTCTGATATCTACATATTCCTGGCAGCTTTATTCACAATAGCCAAGAAATTGAGCTAACCTAAGTGTCTATCAGTGAATGAATGGATGAAGAAGATATGGCATATATACACAATAGAAGACTATTCAGTCTTAAAAAAGAAGGACATCCTTTTGCCACAGCATGTGTAAACCTGAAAAACATCATGTTAAGTGAAATAAGTCAGCCGCAGACAGACAAATATCACATGATTTCACTTGTGTGTGGAATCTAAAAAAGTCAAACCCATGAAAGCAGAGAATAGAAAGGTAAGTAGTGGGGGCTGAAGGGAAGTGGGTAGTGGAGACACATTGATCAAAGGGTACAAAATTTTAGTTAGACAGGAGGAACAAGTTCAAGAGATCTATTATATAACAGGTTGACTGTTGTTACAAACAATATATTGCGTACTTGAGAACAATGAAGAAAGTAGATGCTAAATGTTCTCACCACAAAAAAATGGTGTGAGGTAATATGTTAATAACTCAATTTAGCTATTCCACAATTTACACATATTTCAAAATATATATCATACGCTAAAAATGTAGACATTTTAATTTGTTAATTTAAAAAATTAATAATAAAAAAGAAGTAGAAATCAATGAAAAAAGAAAATATCTGTTCTTTTTTCTTTATACTGTGTTTCTTCTCAGAAACTCGAAACACAGACTTTTGCTTTTTCTCATGCAGGATGGCAGTGCTGTTACTAACCAGGGTAATACATTTCATTTATTCATAGAAGTCAGATAGGATAGTTCATAAACCCAAACTGTGAGAAAGAATGAGCTTATCTCTAGTTGATCAATTAAGATTCCTGCTGTGAAGCATTTCTCTACTTTGCCAAGTATTTAAAAATCATCCTTATTCATAGCTTCTCACCTTGCCCAGCTAAAGTTGGCAAGCACTGTTATCCCCACTTAATAACCCAAGTTACCCAAGGAATAGCCCAGATTAGAAGCCATGATACCCAAAGCTGATGGATAAGCACTCTGAGTCTCCTATCTGGGCTCTGAATAATTCAGAGGTCTATTTGGTGGGAATCCAGTAAAGACTCTGGCAGATTTGATTGTTTCAGAGCTGTGGCTTGCAGGGCAAACTTCCTTTGCCTGTTTCCTCCTGTCTCTGCTTCTTTTTTGAAGGAATCTCTGTATTCCCTGCTCCTTAAAGAATTGACATACATAAAGTTCAGGTCCCGGTCATCTCCCTGATTATTCCCTTCATTCATTCAACCAAAAAGTGTTTAACTTCTTATTACATGTGCATGTCAACTGCCTGTTGACTTCCAGGTCTATTTCTGGCTCTTCTCGTGTTCTGCTCTGTATTACCCTCCTGCTTCTGGTTACTTAGAGTTCTACCAGTGAGCCCCTCCAGCAGCCTTGACTGTAGTTCCACCTCCTGTTAGACAATGGGTGCCAATAACACCCTTCCTTCACTTGCCTTCCAGCCCTAGGAGCAATAGATAGCAGCTCCTAGCTGGTACTAATTTCTGGGTTGCCTCCTTGCTCCCTGTCTGGCTTCCCAGTTTCTTCACCACCTGTTAAACAACTATCTGTGTTAATTCCTATCTGTTTGAAAGCCCTAGAGAGCTGTTTTCCTGGCTGGATCCTGATGGACACAAACAGATAACATAAGATAGTAGCAAGCTGCAGAATCAGACCCTGACATTTTGGCAGAAAATAAATTTATTACCAAAGATATTGAAGAGCTGAAAGAATCTCCGAGAGGACCAAAGAACCAGGCTAGAAAACTACAAGGGAAGGAGTATTGCTAAAAAATCTCAAAACAGAATTGGCCCAGTGGAGCTACCATCACTGCCATGCTTAATGTCTTGGGTCTCACCACATGCCACCAATACTGGGATTCTGGAAGTTACCATTCAAATTGTTGTCTCTGCCATCATCTGTCAACAGAATCAATTCTGGGCATTTCTACCTCTTCATGACATTAGTTTCCAATTTACAGACTAGGGTGGGTACTCCTGATGGGCGAAGTACAGGTCATGTGCCTAATGCTGGTTGCAAAGACAATTGGGAATACAAGTGTATCTGGCATTTTCAGTTCTCATCACATGAGATGGGCTCTTGATAGGCAGCAATGTTCCCTAAATATAGGACAGGGGTTTGGATGCCCAGTGGACATTTTATTTTGAGCAGACAAGGATTCAAGTACAAGTGGTTTGTTTGGGAGCAAGGAAGAATCCCAGGAATCACTTGTAAGAAAGTTGGGGGGGGCTGTCATTGGGAGGTAAATTACTGATCAAATTTTCATTGTGGATGACTAGAATTAAATATGACTGAGGAGATGCTGAAGTAGTCAGTGTAGAACATATACCTCAGAGCTGTCCCACCCAAGGGACCAGAGAGCTAAAGAATTTGTTCACCACCTGTTATCTGACACTTTTTTTTTAATTTTAAAGATGTGGGGTACAATTCAGGGTTAGGTATACAAATGTTCATTATGTAGGTACCCTTGTTGACAAGGTGTGCCCCTCCCTCCCCTGGCAGTTTCCGTCAACTGCCAATCCCACCCGCCTCCCCTGGCAGTTTCCCACTACTACCAATCCCTTTCTTAGAGTATTATGATAATTGTTCAAGGTCCACTTATGAATGAGAACATATGGTACTCTGTTCTTTGTTTCTGTGATAGATCACTGAGTATGATAGACTCTAAATTCATCCAAGTTGCTGCGAATTTCCATATGTTTGTCCTTCCTTATGGCTGCATAATATTCCATTGTGTGTATGTACCACATTTTTTAAATTCAGTCCAGTTTCGATGGGCAGCATAGTTGGTTCCAAGTTTTTGCTATTGTGAATAGAGCTGCAACAAATATACATGTACAGGTATCTTTTTTGTAGAATGACTTGAGTTTCTCTGGGTATGTTCCCACTAGGGGGATTGCTAGGTCATATGGAAGGTCAATTTATAGTTCTTTCAGAAATCGCCACACTGTTTTCCAAAGAGGTTGCACTAGTTCGCATTCCCACCATCTGTGTAGAAGTGTTCCTTTTTCTCCACATCCTCACTGGCATCTATTGCTGTTTGTTTTAGTAATGATGGCCATTATTACTGGGGTTAGGTAGTATCTCAATGTGGTTTTGATTTGCATTTCTCTGATGATGAGTGAGGCTGAGCACTTTTTAAAATGTGTTTGTTGGCTGCCTGTATATCTTCTTTTGAGAAGTGTCTATTCATGTCTTTTGCCCACTTTTAAATGGGGCTATTTGTTTTTATCCTTTCAGTGCATTTGAGTTCTTTATAGATCGTAGATGTTAGGCCTTTGTCAGATATACAGTTGGCAAATATTTTTTTCCCATTCTGTGGGCTGTCTCCCTACTCTTTTGATGGTTTCTGTTGCTTTGCAGAAGCTTGTCAGTTTGATGAGGTCCCACTTGTCTATCTTATTTCTTATGGTATGGGCACTTACAATTTTGATCAGGAATTCGTTGCCAGTTCCAATTTCCATAAGGGTGTCTCCTGTGTTTTCTAAGGTTCTTATAGTTTGAGGTTTTACGTTTAGGTCTTTGATTCATTTAGAGCTGATTTTTGTGTATGGTGATAGGTAGGGGTCTTGTTTTAATCTTCTGCATGTGGTCAGCCAGTTTTCCCAGCACCATTTACTGAATAGGTTCTCCTCTCCCCAGTGTATCTGACACTGTTGACGGCATTTGGAAGGTCAGGCTTAATTCCCCCATATTTCCAGCCTCTCTCTCTCTCTTTCTCTCTCTCTGGGAGTTGAGTGGGCCTTAGCAGCCAGAGACAACTTTCAGGCAAATAAATAAATGTAGGTGCTGGCGGTTGAAAACTGGGCAAGTGTGAGTTGAAAAGGCCAGGGAAAAAGGATATGGCAGGACACCTAACACAGCTGCTGCAGGAGATGGTGAATAATAAAGGTCCACAGGCACAAGGAACTGCTGAGTATTGAGGACACACAGTGAACGAGAAAGAGGCATTCCTGGCCTTACTAGGCTGGTGGTCTCAAGATTCAGATATGAAAGCATGCAAGTATAATACGGTGGGATAAATGCAACAGTAGAGGCAGCACGGGAGCTAGAGCTAGACTTTGGGCCTTTAAGACCCAGGAGGAGGGGGAGAACATCCTACTCAGTTTTAAAACCCATTGCCCAGAGTAGTACTTACTTAATCTGTGTTTTCTGGCCTTACTCTGAACTGTCAGGCACAGTCCTGGTGTGTTACATTTATTGTCTGTTTCTTGCTATAACCCGATAGGGTACTTGTTCTCTCCATTTTATAGGAGAGAAAGTTAAGTCACTCCTAAGTATCCCTAACTACTTAACTACTGATCATTCTTCATAGCTCAGCCTTGATATAACCTCTCCACAAGGTTTGCCTGCACTGTGTGCCCCGTCTCCAAACTGGAGTTATCTCTAGGAGTTTACCTTGTATTTTGTAATTGGTAACTCACTCTTGTGTATTCTCATGAGCTGAGCTCTTGAGAGCAGAAACAGTGTCTGTGTTATTTAGCAATGTATATTCATGTTAAGCTGGCACATTCTATATGCACAAACCTCATTTGCACCAATCATTTTTTGAATGACAAGTAAATAAGGCTCAGAAAGGTTAAATAACTTGACCAGTTGCAAAGCTAAGAGGTGGCAGAAACGGGGCTTAAACTGCAGTATGTCTGAGTTCCAAATACCTCTTATAGTTTGCCAAGGGAAAAGCAACGTATTCATCTATAGCAAATAATTTAAGTTAGGTTAAACCCTGCTATCTGAAAGTCAAATGTGATGGGTAGGAAGTCTAGGAACTTCTTATAATCATCAGGCTGAGGAATTACCAAAAAGAACTCTAGACCGAAAGCAAGAAGAGTCTTAGAGGAGACAACTCCATATCCACATTTTGGCTGGGGGCTGGACGACATTTAAAATTCTCCCTTAATTCAACATTCTAAGATTCTAAGGCTTTAGACCTAATCTCTAGGTAAAAGGAAAATTGTTACCTCTAGCCCCAATAACTAATTGACCTCATCAACTAACTAAGATAATTTTTTTTAAATTGGAGATAAAGTGACTGTAAGTCACCTGATATGATTTTTCAGGGTCCTTTACACATTGCAGAAAAGTCATCTCAAACTCCCAGTTGTCAGATATACACAGAGCCACATTCAGTAAAGGGAAGAGGGAGACAAAGGTTTGGAAATCTTCAAAGGAATTCTTTTTCTGTCTTATTTATCCAGACACGATTCTCACTCCTTCATTTTTGTAAAGTCAATGAGAGTCATCCATCATCAATGCACATACTTCCCACACTTCCTCAAATCTAAAATGGTCAAGAAGCAGGATAGATTCAATAACTGCCCTTTGGTGTGGGGGCTTGAGTATGGGAGGTGGAAGTGGGGAGGTAGAAGATGGAACAGAGAGGAAACACTTCACAAAATGTTCACAGAAATTACAATGCATGTATCCTGATTTCAGAATGCTGACACGTGACCCTAAGAAAGGCTTAGAATTGAAAAAATATATATATGCTAACTTCAAAGAAAATCTTCAAATAGTATTTATAAAGAGCCTATATATTTTGTCCAAATGATATTTCTAGACATAGCTATAAAACAGTGGGAACAACAAAAGGAGGTTTCACATAAATTACATTTTTGAGGAAGTAAAATGTATTTTTAAATTTCTGCAAAACACTTAAACTATTAGATTTGTTTCTGAAACTAGTAAACTGAAAAACTACTAGATCAATCAATGTATATACATATATAGTAATGAGGGTGCTTTGATAATCAGTGTGGACTTTCTTGGTAAAAATTGATGTAGGGTCTAATTTCCATGTTAGCTGTTTTTTCCTCTGGAGAAAAATACGTCTGTGCCCTATCAGTTTTCAAACTAAAATCCACAAATACAGCAAATCAAATTAACAGTTAATCAGCCATCCCTTTGATGTGATCACTGAATCAGAAACTCAGAAGTGAACACTGGATTGTATTTCATCTGGTTTTTGCCATTTCACTAATTTCCAGCAGAGTCCTGACACAGTGCTCACCAGCGGGACTGAAATGACAGCCAATAACAAAACACTCTTGTCAATGATCATTTCATGAATCCCTCAAAAATCTCAATGCATAATCCAAGATACCACAATGAGAATCAAGAGCAGGACAAAGATATTAAATACCAAGTTAAGAGAAGGTATAAAAGATCTAACACCAAGAATACATATAAAAAATTGGCATCATGTAAACTAGGGATGGATATGTGTCACTGATACTCTATTGTCCCCTTTTGTTCTCACAGCTAAGCCCTAATCAACCCCAAGGCCAGATGCAGTCTCAGAATCCATCTTAACACATTTCTTCAAAAAGTCACTTTAGATGATTGGGCATAGAACCAAGATAGAATTCTCTGCTCCCATCACTGAAGCATGCTTCCTTCATTGATTCCAATCATAATGAATTGTTTATAGTTGTTCATTTATTTTCATGAATTCCAGTGAGAGGGACTTGGGTGATCTAAAAGGAAATTTCTAGCCAAATAGTAATAATAATCGTTATTATTATTATTTTGCTTAATATTATTATACATAACTTATTTGTATATAAGATGTTTCAGTCAAAACCCAAATCTAAAGAAGGAAATGATGAAATTTATTAACTAGAATTCCTTTCCCTATTTTTTTGAACAAAACTGTGCTTCTACTATAAAGTGAGTCAGCATATAAAAGCTTAGTGTAAAACTGCATACATATTGTAAAATATAACAAGAATAGAAATTAAAACATAATATCCCCTTGTCCTGAACTACAAAAATTTCTAACAGGGCAGAACATCTTACACCACAAAAATATTTCAAGGGTTATCAAATGTTCTGCTTCAGTTGTTCCCACACTGGACTAATAACCCAGAAGCCTAAGAGGAACTTTTGAAGAGTATAGATTTCTTAGTCTCACAATCAGTTTATGAGCAGTATCTTTAGGGTGTGAGACCCAAGAATCCATATTTTATAAAAACTTCCCTGAGTGAACTGAAGAATAGCCAGGATGGCTATCTTAACTGATTATTTCTATAGCTAATTGAGTTGAACATTAGTAAATGCTCCTTACGAGTGTGCGAAGACCCAAAAATATTCCAGAATTTATTTATAACAAATTGTGTATTTATTCTTACATGTTTAAATTTCAGTCAAAGTACTCTCCATTTGGTGCAATACACCTATCAAGACACTTTTTCCACTGCTCAGAAGAGTTTCTGAACTCATCAATTTTGATGCGTTTTTTTTAGTGCTTCTGCTGTTTTTTGTTTCACCTCTTTCACATTGGCAAAACGTTTCGCTTGGAGGATTTTTTTCATCTGGGGAAACAAACAAACAAAAAAGTTGCTTGGGGCAAGATCCAGTGAATAGGGAGGATGGAATATGGGGTTCATGCCATTATTGGTCAAAACTGCTGAACTGTCAGTACGGTGTGGGCAAGTGTACTCATAAATTACCCATGATGAAATGGCAAATACGTTGAAAGAATCTCCAAAAAAAAAAATTTTTCTGAAGCTGAACTTAGCCTCTCACAACAATGCTAGCTGGTACACTTATGCCAATGGGTTCCTAGAACACTTATCTAGCAAGGGAAGTCTGTACGACATGAGGCCTGCTCTCCAAAAAATAATTCTAATTTTTTGAGGTCCCCCCTCATATAGTAGCTTATTTTAATTTTTTTAAGGAAACTCCACACTGTTTTCCATAATGGCTGTATCAATTTACACTCCAACCAACAGTGTAGAAGACTTCCCTTTTCTCCACATCCTCATCAACTCATATTGTCTTTTACCTTTTGATAATAGCTATTTAAATAGGTCTGAGGTGACAACTTATTGTGGTTTTGATTTACATTCCCTGATGGTTGATGATGTTGAGCATTTTATCATAGGTGATTTGTATGTCTTATTTTGAAAAACATCTCTTCGGGTCCTTTGCTCTTATTTTAATCATATTATTTATTTTCTTGCTATTGAATTGAGTGCTTCTCATATATATATGGAGAGAGAGACAGGTGCATTGTCGTGGGGGAAGTACCAGTCACATGAATCCCTCAAAAGGATTTTTGTTCCACAAATCATGACACAACCTTCTCCAAACTTCCAGATAAAATCTTTGTTGGCCATTTGATCTGGAGAAACAAATTCTGAGTGAACTACGAGAAGCCCACCCTCCAGAAGATAATTCTGGTTTTCGGGGAACCCCCCTTGTAAGTCAATAAATATACACACTCAGGCACACAATGTTTGAATTCCATTTGTGCTGATAATTTCAGGGAGGATACCAGCTTCCACTTTACTCATTTTGCTATTTTGGCATTGTTGTTATGGGAGAACTGCTAAAAGTTTCAAATCTTTAACAAATTTCTGAAGAATAAAATATTGACTTATCTTAAAAGAAATATCTCATGTTTGTCTTCTGTCTAAACAAGAAAACATTTGGAGACAAAACTTTGCTCAAATTCAATTTAACTGATTTATCTAACCATTTATAAAAAGCTGTTTTTCACACTTAAAGATAGTGTGAAAGCCTGAGTTTTTTATTTGCTTAACTTCTTTCTGTTATGTTTTGCTCTACATGCCATTTAACAAAAGAACACAGTTTTTAAGACTTCTGCTACAAGATGACCTTACCTACTGAAATGAGAAAAAAACTTGGGTATATTAAAATAAATCAAAACTTGCAATAATAGGTTTTTTTAAAATTAGCGTCCCTGAAGATATAATTTATAGCTTGTTCTGGGTTAACAATTTACACTATAAACTAAAAGGAAATTCAAATATGGTAGATTCCATTAATTGGATGTTTTCTGACTATCCTCTAAGCACTAGTCTGTGGGTAATCAATAAATACTGGGTGATTAGTCTCCTCTTAATAATGGCCTGTGCACACGTGTCCCAGTTGGAGCCAAAGACATTGGAGATACAGATGAATGAGTTGACTCAAATGCTAATGAATAAATAATATGAGAAATGCATCTGACTCAACACATTAAGCTCCGTACAGACTACTACAAAGTACAGCTGGTAGATAAGAAGGACACTGATGTGCATTTAATATAACTATTTGAAATTCCATTGAAAACATTCATCTTCATGAATGTCCTTTCTGGGCTTTATCTCATTTTGCACTTGAGGAGTAAGCTTAGAAACAAAAACAAGTAAAAGAAACCCACCAGCTTCCTGGGTCAGACTAAACAAAAGTTAACTTTCATCATGTCTGGAATGTGTCAATTTGCCTTTTATGTTAAGATAAATTTAACAGTACACTGGGAAATTAACTTAAAAATCATGGCTGTGCTAAACGTGGAAATATAATCCTATAGTACTAAAATTCTTGGGGTTCTTGCTCTTAAAATGCATGAATGTGTTTTTAAAGAAGAGTTGCAATTTTCATATCCAGCTGTGGCAACTGAGAGAATATAGCTAATCTTCTATATTGGTTCTGCAAATTTGTGGCACATTTAACATTGGAAAGAAGAAGGTTTGTTGTAGCAGGTTGTATTTCAAAAAATGGCCACATTAATATTTCTCATTCTACATGCAGAGCTTGTTATTTGCCCATCAAGATGTAGTGCCCATCAAAAGAGGACTGGATTAAAAAAATGTGGTACATATACATGATGGAATACTACGCAGTCATAAAAAAGAACAAAATCATGAATTTCACTGCAACCTGGATGGAACTAGAGTCTATAATACTGAGTGACCTCTCACAGAAACAAAGATCCAAATATCACATGTTCTCACTCATATAATGGACCTTGAACATCCAATGTAATACTATAATAAAATGACTGACGGTACTGGGAAACTATGGGGGGGAGGGGGATGGGATTAACAGTAGCAAATATCTGTCGGGGGATGGGAAAACACCTCTTATCAACAGGGTGCCTGAATGAAACGTAATTGTACACCTAACCCTTAACTGTACCCTACAAAACCATAATAAAAAATACTGATTAATGAAAAAAAAAGAGGTGGCATCTACTTCTTCTCTCCTTGTACCTAGACGATTCATCATGACCAGCTTTACTAAGAGAATATGGAGGAAGTGATGCTGTGTAACTACCAAGAATAGGTCACAAAAGTTGATACAAAGTCAGGCATTGTGGTGCATCCTTGTCATTCCAGCTGCTCAGGAGGCTGGGAGCTCAAGAATCTGAGACCAGCCTGGGCAACATAGGGAAACTCCATCTCTAAAAAAATAAAAATAAGATAAAGTAAAAAGGTGATACAGCTTCCACTTGGCTCTCCTAGAACACTTGCATTTGGAGTCTAGCCACCATATTATGAGGAATACCACATAAAGCTGTCCCAGCCATAACCCCATGGTGGTCTCAGGCAATAGCCAGCATCAACCGCCAAACACATGAATGAGTCCCCTGTAGATGACTTCATCCTTTAACCTTCTAGTCACCCCACTCAATGTCAAATAGCACAAAGACAAAATGTTCCCACTAAGCCCCAGCCAATTGTAAATCTGGGGAAAATAAGTGTTGTTGTTTTAAGCTACATTTCTGGTTTGTTACATAGCAACTGGAATACATATCAAATGTCTTGATTTTATTTTATCTTCTGTCAACTGTTTATGTCACTTTTAACCAGAAAAACAATTTAACAATCATTTAGTAATGATTTCATCTATGATGGTAGGATCTGACTCGCTCTCATAACGGCCTTGAACCCACTACACATTTGGTCACTAGTTGACCAACATCATGTGAGTGCTATGCTTATTCAATTTCTGCAATGTGAATTCTTTTTTTAAAAATTATAAAAGGAATACATACTCATGAAAATTCAAATTTTGCAGATTCTTAGTTTTTAAAAAAGGCTAGTTGGTTGCCTAACTCTTCCTCAATCCCACATTTTTCAGAGAGGTATCCTTTCAGAACCATTTCTACTTCTCTATGTCTTTACACACACAGACACACACACACACACACACACACACACACACACACACACACACATATATATTTTAGACATTTTCCTCTAAATAGCATGAGTTTCTTTTCAATGCGCTATGAAAGCAAGCCTATTGATAATGAAACTTAGGTAACTGTGATCAAGATATGAAGATGATGATGATGTTTGTTGTGTTCTTAGTTCTTACATTATGCCAGGCACTATGCTAACCATTTTACAGGTATTATCTTATTTAATATACTGCCTATGAAAGTACATACAAATCTTTAAAAAAGAACAGCCTCCCCTAAATAATTTCAATACTCCCTAAATCTTGCTGAAGCTGCCATGATGCATCACTATCTCTTTACACAAATGAAAAAGACAACCAGAGAAGACAGTTTAAATTGCCCAATATGTGCTGAAAAAAATGCCTGCTGCCTGAGGAGCAGGGTTAATGATGCAGTGTTCTTCAGACTTTATCTTTATGCAAACCACTCCAAAAAAGGAGACTTGAGGCCAGATCTCTATTCTGAGCTCTAGAGCCATAAATTCAGCCTACTTCATACACCCACTTAGTTGTCTGACACTTGAAACTCATTATGCCCAAGACTAATGATCTGTTCTGCATATGCACATGTGTACACACACACACACACACACACACACACACACACACACACACACACACACACACACTGGTGTTCTTATGCATGCTCTTTGGCACTGCTATCCAGCCAGTCGTGCAAACCCCGGACAGACCTGGTAATATATTAGACACTAACCCTTATTAACTCACCTCAATTTAAAGCCATAAATATATCTAAAATCTCTTTATGTCTCTGCATTTTTATTGCCAACAACCTAGTTCAATTTATGAGCATCTCTTACATAGACTACTATAATAGACTACTGATTGCCTCCCAGCTTCCCATCCAGGTCAACTCCAATCCATTCTCTATTCTGTAGCCAGAGTGATCTCTTCAAAAGTCAGTTTCATCATTTTAATTCCAGGCTTCAGATTGTTCAGTGGATAACCCCTGCTTTTAGGGTAAAAATCTACATTCTTATCATAACTTACAAGCCAACCATGGTTTACTGTACCACTTCAAACTGCTCCTCTTTCTCTCACTTTTCAGCCACAAAGCCTTATTTTATTTTCTTCAAATATACTTAGTTCCCTCCCACCATGAACCTTTGCATGAACTCTAAATTCTATGTGAAATGCTCTCTCCTTCCTTTAGTAATCTTCTTTTGCATCTTCAGCTCTCTGCTTAAATACCGGTTTTCCCAGGGAACACTTCCAATAATTTCACAATCTAATTTATATTACTTTATTACATTCTATCATAATGACACATTCCCTTTTTTATAGTCCTATCACAGTTTGAAGTTCCACTTTTATTAAGGGTAATATTTGTAATATATATCTTCCCATCTTGACCGTAAACTCTTGGTCAGCAAAGACCAGCATTGTTTCGGAGCCAGCCTACACTGGCTCACAATTGCTGAATGTGCCCATATCTTCTTACACTGTAGAACGCTGATAGCTTGAAACTGGTTGTGGTAGGAGTATTTGCACCATAGAAATTGGCAAATACTAAAAATCAAAGGCTTTATTTCTGAAAAATCAGTTGTTAAATGTTAACCAGCAAGAATCATGCTTGACTCTGCTTATTAACAATCTCCAGCACCTAGTATAATGTCCAGTACATGAAAGGGTTTCAAAAAGTACATGCTGAATAAATGAATGGATGTTCTAACCACAAGCTCAAATAGCATTCCAGTTGATGCACTCTTGAAATGAATGTGACCTTCCAGTTTTATGAATGAGAATACTTCCCCAAATGCAACTGCTATTTGCTAGGGATTTTTTTAGACATTTTGTTATTTGGATAATTGGGTTAGCCTCTGTCTGGATCTCCAGAGCCAACAATATAGCTGAAAAATTCAGTTCACGGAGAGCACAGTTCCCCAATGGTCAACTAATCAGGCTACATTTAAACCTCATAACCAAAAACGCATCATCCTTTTTCCCTTATCCCCACCTTGTTTTTCAGCTTTATAAATGGAACAAACTTTGTTAGGAATAACTGAGCCAAGAATATAAAAATAACTTATCCAGTGGCACACCTGTACAGTGTGTGTGCAGTGTGTATGAGCACACATGGCATATGTTAATCATTTTGAAGGAACCTACATATGTAATAAACTATCTTCTTTAAACAGAAACAGAGGGAGGGCTGTTTGGAGACAGGTGAGAAGGTGTGTAAAATGAATTATAAAGAGGTAGCAATTCAGGCTTTGTTGTCTGCTAGAGAAAAAACAAAATCATACCTGCAAGGCAGCTGCATCCAAAAGTAACCAATTACCCAGATAAATAAAAGCAACTCATGCACATTAGGCCTGAAGGAGCCAAGACAGTGAAGTAATGATCAGGTGGGGACAAGGCAGTCCTGAAGAGGAAAACTGTGGACATTTTTTAACCATTAGAACCCACTCCCAGGTTTCAGGTCACTAACAATAATCATGGTTTATAGAATGATAGATGTCTACATGGCATTTTCTAAATTCCATTTCTGCTTAAATATGTTTTTCAAAGCAGATTTATTGTTTCAATTAATCTTTTTGTGAGCTCCAAGAAATTCTGAAAGAGTTGAAGAGTAGTAGTATTATTGGTTGGTTCTCCAATTATTCTTTAAGGCTGGTCCCTTTCAATGTTGGGCTAACAAGTGGATATTTGGTTGAATGTCTTCTCCTCCTCCTCCTTCTCCTCCACCAATTCCAGGAAATGTTAGACATCTCTGCTCTGTTTCCATGAAAAACATTTGTTGGAGTATTCTAAATAATGGTGTGGCCTTTGTGAGAGTCATACATCACTGTTGGAAAGTAGATATTTCATGATTCCTTGCTTCTGAGACATATCAATAATTTCCACCACCAAAAATGCAGCCTTCATTCTGGTGGCATTTCCAAAATCAAAGGCAATGGAAAAAATGCAAAGAAGTCAAGAGAAGCCCTGTATTTGCCCTGTAAAAAGTCAAAGAGAATGAAATTAAGGAAATGTTTAAGAAAATTTCTAGCATTTCCAACCTTCTTCAGGTCAGTAAAATAAACTAATTTATAAAGAAATATTAAATAAAAGAGTAGAAAAATCAAAGCACAACATATTGCAAAAGTCCAAGTATGAGTCAATATTAGACAAACCTGTTACTATAATCTGCTAAATTATAAGTAAAAAAGAAAAACAGCTATCTCCTCCTTCCCCTTTCTTTTCAGAATAACCCATTCCAGAAGCCATTAGGTCCAAGAGGTAGTCGGTGGGAGAGGGGGTATGTAGGAATGAAGTGGTATGAGAAAAGCATACATAGGGCAGAGGGCATTGGTGGTGGATAGAAGACTGGTTTTAAACAAGGTTTGATCACACAGATAACTATCTAAAGGATAACAGAAGTCGGATTTCTTACTTTCAGAGAAGCAAGTTACAAATATTGGAAGGGAGAAAATTCACATTACCCTGTGGAGTTGAATTAAAGTAAAAGCATCCATGGAAATTCATGGTTTTCTATATGTGGAAGGATGGGCAGACAAATAGATGGATAGTTAGCTAGATACATAATACAGAAAATCACTTAGACATCAATGTGTTCACTAGGAGGGGCCTGGAAGCAGTGACACCCAAAAAGCTGTAAGTATACTTAGAGACCAAATTGTGGTTTCTAAATATCACTCTATCACTAAAAGGGCCAGAGCTTCTTGAAAAATGACTGATTCTAGGGCTAGGATGGACAGAATACAAGATGAAACTGAAGCATCTTCTTTTACTAGAAAATAAGGAAGTGTGCAAAGAATAAAGGGAACAAACCACAAGGACACAGGAGTCAGTTGGAAGGTCTCCCACTGGCCAAATCTAGGATATTTTGAACACCAAAGTAGCTAATTCTAATAATGGATCATAACATGGCAAATTAAATATGAAAGCATGAGTTCATACTGCCATTAAAAAAAATGCATAAAGAAAAGTGGGACATTTATACAACCTCGAAGTACCTTTCAACAAAACTAGATAATTTCAAAGGGAAAAAGCATAAATGTACAGGAGAGAAACCTGACAGAAGACATCTTAATCAAGTGATTAAAGTAAACATCACCAGAAAACGAATAAATCAATATTATATACCACTTGAAAAGATACAATAAGAATTAAGTATCAATTTTTGTGATATTTCTGACTAAAACTCATAATAGGAATCTAATAGTGAGGAAACATCAAACTAAGATTGAGGAACAAACTATAAAAGAACTGGCGTTTAATTTTAAAAAATGTCAAGATCAGTAGAACCAAACAATTGTTTCATATTGAAAGAGACTAAAGAGTCATGACAACTAAATCCAACATACAATTCTTCTTTTGTAATAATAGGTTTATTGAGATGTAACATATAGCTCATAAATTTACTTTTTCAAAGTATAAAATTTAATATATTTTAGTATATTCAAGAGATGTTCAAGCATCTGCATCATCTAATTTTACGACAGTTTCGTCACCCCAAAAAGAAACCCCATACCCAAGAGCAGTGATCCTCCATTTCTTCTCCTAACACCTTCCAATTCCTAAGCAACACTATCATACTTCTAGTCACTATGAAATTTTAGAAAAATCTATGGATTTGTCTATTGTGGGCCTTTCATTTAAATTGAATTATATAACATGGGGTCTTTTAAGATCGAATTCTTTGACTTAGCATAATGTTTTCGAGGTTCATCCATGTTTTAACTTGTGTCAATACAACAGTCTTTTTATAGCTGAGTAATCTTCCATTCTTTTTATGGCTGAGTAATATTCCATTATATGAATATGAGAATATCCTATTATAAGGCCATTTTGTTTACTCATCAATTGATAGATATGTAGGTGTTTGTGTTTCTGACTATTATGAGTAACGTTGCTACAATGAACTTTTATATATAATTCTTTTGTATAAATAGTATGTAACTCTGAACTAGACATTACTAAGGCATGGCTGGGTCAATTTGAAGGACTTGACTGAAATCTAAAGATGGAGATGATAATAATGTATCTATCAGTGTTAATTTCCAGGACCTGATGGTTGATTTTAGTAATATAAGAGAATATTTCTTGTCTACAGAAAATATATACTGAAATATTCGGAGTCGATGAGGCATCACATCAGCAACATACTCTCAAATGGTTCAGGAAAAACAGTTTTTTTGTGCTGTACACACAGCTTTTCTCTAAGTTTAAAACTGTTGAGAGTCAGAGATTTCATATTCACATAAAAAGATGCTGAAATATTTTTTGTTTAAATTCAGCATCTACTGTTGATTTTTTAATTGTGAAAATGCCTGAATAAATGGATATTTCCTTCACAAATATATATTTGGTCTGATGTATATCTAAAACCAAAGGTCAGTATCATGGGTAGTAATGAAACATAAGGTATTTCTATTAAAGTCAGGAATAAAATAGGTTGTCCATTGCATCCATTCTTATTTATCATCATGCTAGAATTTCAAGCTAAAGTGAGAAGACAAGAAAAAAATATGAGATTCAAATAAAAGGTTTAAAAACTCTTTAAAGGAATACTAATATTTAGAAAGCTTACCAGTTAAGCAATATATACCAAAAAATATATAACTTTCCTATAGATCCAGAATAATCTGATAGAAGTCACCATCCAGAACACATTCCAGTTACAATGCAATACAAAACAAAAAGTAAGTAATAAATTGGGAAAATTATTTGGCATAAATATCCTTTGTACTTAAATAACTATTCTGTGTCACTAAGGAGAAAAAGAATGCCCTATAGAAAAATGAGCATCATATGAAAAGATAATTCCCCCAAAGAAGAAATTTAAATGGCAATAGACAAATTTTAAAATGTTTAATCTCACCAGTTATTAAAATGCTAAACAAAACAATAAAATTCCATTTGCTTTTGTTCATCAAAGTGTCATAAACTTTTGTTTAATGAATATGGGTGCGAGTGTACAGAGAAATTGGGACTCTTAAATTACTGTTAGTGGCTGGGCTCGGTGACTCAGCCTGTAATTCCGCGCCTTGGGAGGCTGAGGTGAGTGGATTGCCTGAGCCCGCGGATTCGAGACCTGCCTGGGCAACTTGGCGAGACCTCATCTTTGCAATAAATCAAAAATTAGCCGGGCGTGGTAGCGCGCGCCTGTAATTCCAGTGACTTGGAAGGCTGAGGCGGAAGGATCTCCGGAGCCCAGCAGATCGAAAAAAAAAAATTACTGTTAGTGGTAATGCATTCTATTAGTACAACTTTCTTAGAGGACAATATGATAAAATATACTAATAAGCTCAAAAACATTAAAATTCTATCTTTTTTTTTTTTTTTTTGAGTTGAAGTCTCACTCTGTTGCCCAGACTGGAGTGCAGTGGCCGCTCCCGGCCACCGCAGCCTCGCCTGCTGGGCTCCGGCGATCCTTCTGCCTCAGCCTTCCGAGTAGCCGGAATTACAGGCATGCGCTACCACGCCCGGCTGATTTTTTGATTTATTGTAGAGATGAGGTCTCGCTGCCCAGGTGGGTCTCGAACCCGCGGGCTCAGGCAATCCACTCACCTCAGCCTCCCAAAGGGATTACAGGCTGAGCCACTGAGCCCGGCCAAAATTCTATCTTTTAACCCAGTAATTTTACTCTGGAATTTATCCTTTTCGAAAATGTATATCAAATTTAGATTCATAGATACTTATAAAAGCATCAATTAATAATAATAATAAATCCCTAAATGTCCAGCAACAGGGAGCTGGTTGAATAAACTACAAAATTTCAATATGATTAACTATTATGTAGCTAATAAAAATGACATGACATTTTATGAAACACATTCACAAAAGATTGTTCAAAGCCATTGCAAAATGTAATTAATAATACACATGCATCCTGTGTATAGAAAAAATTGGTTTATATTTAATAACATATCAATAATGGTCATTTTGCTTTTTCACAACTTCCAAGTTTCCAAATATTTATTTTATAATCTGAAAAAAAGATATCACAGTTTCTTTTTAAAAAAATCATCTCCACAAGTGCTAGATGAATCTATAGCAACCAGTGAGGAAAACACAGAACAAAACGGACTTTTTCTTTTTTTTCTTTTTTTTTAGTTGGAGTCTCACTCTGTCACCCAGACTGGAGTGCGGTGGCCGGGAGCGGCCACCGCAGCCTCTGCCTGCTGGGCTCCGACGATCCTTCCGCCTCAGCCTTCCAAGTAGCTGGAATTACAGGCATGTGCTACCATGCCCGGCTGATTTTTTTATTTTATTGTACAGATGAGGTCTCGCTGCCCAGGCGGGTCTCGAACCCACCGACTCAGGCAATCCACCCACCTCAGCCTGGACTTTTTCTTATCAGCCAAGTTCATTCTGAGTCTGAAGTGTGACACAGATGCCAAACAACCAAGATGACTGAAGATTCTCCACAGAACTAGGGAATTAAGAACTAGATAGGTAATGGTCCCATTTTATTCTTTGATGTTTGGACAAAATTTGGAACATTGTACTGTTAGTAGAGATACACTTAAGGGACATGATTCCTGAGAGAGTCCAGAGAGTTCTATGATTAACAGCTAAAGGAGATGAAAAGATTTAAACCACTAAAAAGAAGAGTTAAGGGGAATATAAAAATGCTCTTAAATCTCCAAATGGTTGTCATGAGAGAGATTAGACTCATTCTTAGTGATTCTAAAAGTAGAATAAAAACCAATGCATTCCTGAATTATACCCCCACATCTTAAAAATAAAATAAAAAACATTAAAAAAAAAAAGCCAATGCACAAAAATTGCTCATATAGCATCTAGGGACAAGAAAAACTTCCCAGAGTGAGACTCACTTTACAAAGGAGAAGGAGGAGAGGTACAACATAGGTCTTCCAGCAAAGGCTTCTTCTTCCTCTTTTTTAAGAGTATCTCTAAATTTATTATTTTTTTATTATAAAGATGTGGGGTACAACTCAGGGTTAGGTATACAAACGTTGATTATGTAGGCACCCTTGTTGGTGAGGTATGCCCTTCCCTCCCCCAGCAGTTTCCCTCAACTGCCAATCCCACCCCTCCCCTGACAGTTTCCCACTACTGCCAATCCCTGTCTTACAGTATTATAGTTGTTTAAGGTCCGCTTATGAGTGAGAACATATGGCACTCTGTTCTTTGTTTCTGTGATAGATCACTGAGTATGATCGACTCTAGATCCATCCAAGTTGCTGCAAAGTCCCTATGTTCGTCCTTCTTTATGGCTGCATAATATTTCACTGTGTATATGTACCACATTTTTTTATCCAGTTCAGCTTCAATGGGCAACATGACTTCTAATGACTCGTCAGAGCTGATGCAACATAGATTGCTGCTCTAGTAATAAACTGTACTAGTTATGTGGATTCTAAGACTTCACAACTCAAAGTGCAGTCCATGCCTGGGCAACACTGACACCTGGGAGCTTGATAAAAATGCAGATTGTTGCCTCCACTCCTAAACCTAATGAATCAGAGTCTGCATTTCTCGAGGTCTTCATGGTATTCATATGCACACTAAAAAGTAAAAAGCAGATGAGGAAGAGGCACTTCAACTCTGTAGCCTGTAGCCTCTCCATCTACTTGGGTTCTCGGAGTCTTCTGTTGCTACTCCTCTTTCACCTAATCTTGCATGACCTACTAAATGTCCACTTAATAAGTAGTCATTAAAGGCAGAAAACATGAGAGTGGTTTGTGATAGAATGGATATAATGCTCTTCCAAATTAATATACCTGACGAATGATTACATTCTCACCTCATGAGTGATAATTTGGGAGCAGAGCAATTCCGCCGAAATCCATGGACACGTAAATGGATGTGAACACAGCCATGTACTCTCTACCTGAGCTCAATGATTCCAGTCGTTTCAAAAGCTCTCACCTTCCAATATAATTCTCCTTCATGTCCTGTCCTCAAGATAGCAATTTTAGGCTGCTCATCCACCTTCTAGAGCTATTTTGCCTGTCAAGCAGCATATGTGCGTTCGTTACATTAGTCCTACAGTCTACGAGAGTCTATCCTTGTTCAAAGTTCCAACTTTCAACCGCTAATGGTCCAAAACTTTAAAGAGATAAACAGTGGAAACATAACCAGACCTCGTGTGTAAGACAAGGACCAGAGTACTTAACAGTGTCTGGATGTTAAAGGATGAGAAGACCAGTCTTCACTTTTGTAGCTTCCTCTTCTCCCAGTCCCCAACTCATGAGCTTTATCTTGTGGGACAGCCAAATGCTTCCAATGCCCCACAAATACCATGCCTTTCATGCTTTCCCATACTTCATTTGGAGGGCCCTTTAGACTTATCTCCGCCTGAACATCCTTTGACGCTCAGCACAGGTTTCCCTTTCTCTTCTGAAAAGAGAACCAGCTACATGACCTGCTGCTCCTCTGCATTCCCACAGTACCTTGTCTTAATCTCCACTGTCTCACATGAAACCAGTTTGGTCCAATAGAAATACAACAGGAGCCATATAAGCTTAAATTTTCGAGTAGCCACATTTTTAAAAACTTAAAAAGAAACAGGTAAAGTTAATTTTAATTGTGTTTTGTTTAACCCAATATCTAAATATCTAACATACTATAATTAACACCATGTTACAAATTATTAATTGGATATTTTACATTCTTTTATCATACTGACTCTTCCAAATCCAATGTGTATTTTACACAGAAAGCGCAACTCAACTCAGACTAATCACATTCCCAGTGCTCAATCGCTACATGTGGCTGGTGGTGACTGTATCGGACAACACAGCCCTACAACTGAAATAATGTTCAGGTTTGCCTTTTCTACTAGAAGGTATGCTGCTCAAAGGCAAGGTCAGTGTTATATTGGTGGTACCATCAGTGTCTCCTCACTCATTTGTTGGCATGTCGTCAGTGCCTGGCATATATTGAGCATTCACTGAATGCTTGCTGAACTTAACTGACCTAACAGTATTTTGAGAGAAGATGAAATTTTAGTAGCTGCTCAAGTGAAGAGCCCCTTATGTATACTTACAACATTATGATGACAGAAATAATAGCTACTTCTTTTCTTTAGTCATGTTCTAAGCTTCTTAAACACATGAGGTGGGACCCCCCCAAAAGATAGAATTATTTTTTGGAGGGCGGGCACCTTGTAGCAGAAGACTTCTCTGCTAGGTAAGTGTTCCAGGAATCTATTGGCATCAGTGTACCAGCTGGCTTTGTTGTGAGAGGCTGCTTTCAGCATCAGTGAATTTTTTGGAGATTCTTTCAACACGTATGCCCATTTCATGATGAGTGATTTACAACTGCAACCCACTGAGTGTTCAGCAGTTTTTGACCAAAAAATGCCATGACCCTGTGCCCCACCCTTCCTATTCACCCAATCTCGACCCAAACGACTTTTTTTTAATTTCCCCAGATGAAAAAAATCCTCAAAGTGAAATGTTTTCTAATGTGGAAGAGACAAAAATTTTTTTTAAATAGCAAAAGCACTAAAAAGCATCAATACTGACGATTTCAAAAACTGTTTTGAGCAGTGGAAAAAGCGTCTCCATAAATGTATTGCATCACACGGAGAGCACTTTGAAGGTGACTGAAGTTTAAATATGTAAGAATAAATACACAATTTTTAATAGATAAATTCCAGTTTTTTGGGCTCATGTTATCTCCTTTAGCCTTCACAATGACTCTATGTACTATATACTATTAATACCTCCATTTCATGAATGAAGAAAGTTTCCCCAAATCAAACAGCTATTATACTAGGAAAAAGAGCCAGGCCTTATTGAGATAGAGAAAAACAAAGAAAATAACATTAAGTACGCACACATGCATATCACAATAAACAAAAAGTTGAAACGAAACCATATCCACAGACATTAAAAGCCTCCTCCAATAGGTAAGCCTTTTTCTAACTCTCATTTTCCAAGCCCTTTAGCATCTTTTTCAGAGCTTGGTGATCTGCCGCATTTTCCCTTATGCAGGGCGTACCTCTTTATCAATTTCTGACAAGACATTCCTCGTTTGATATTTAATATCTTTCATACTCCCTTTCTGTGTTGTTTGCATTTTGCCTGTCTTGTAAAAATGGCAGAGCTTTTCACAAACCACTCCAGTGAATAAATCAGGTCCTCATCTTCTAGAATGTTGAAAAAGAGTGGTGCATAAACTGCTTTTCTCTATCCACCACCCCCAGGGGACACTACAGTCTCAATCTCATGGCCTGTGGGGGAGGAAGAAATAATTGTTGATGTGTGCTTTTATTTAAGGGAACTGGGCTGAATGGTGCCTAAGAAAAATGATGCAGATTCTAATTTTTTGGTGTATAAAAATTCCATTATCTCTAAACCACAGGAACCAGAATCACATCTGGCAAGAGAAATAAAGCTGGCGACAGAAGGAAAGGACAGATTAGGAGAAGCCTTGCAAACAGGCAGCTGAGTGTAGATTTGATGTGGTGGGAAATAAAGATCCCTTGGGGGTTTCTGAGCATGGGCGTGAAGTGATGAAAACAGTGATTAAAGAAGAGGAAATACAAGAAGGACAAATTGAAGGGCGGAGCTAGAATCTGAGAGGAGGCAGTAATCCAGGCCCAAGGGAGGTGTGGAAAGCAAGGGATTTATTAGGAAAGAGGTCCATGATTCTGTACAAATTAATTAACATATGCCCGCCCATAATACACTTTACTACCAAGTGACGACCCATTTTTTGGTGTTTTTTGAAAAAGTACTTTTACTATATTTGGGAAAGCAAAAATAAACTCATGGGGACCCAAACATGTTCATTAAGATGATAATAACATTTCTTATCTGTGAATATAAAGGTTTAACTGACTAGTACTCTACTGCGCAAATTAGCTTTATCGTAAGCATGTGGAACAGTTTGTTGGGCTGAAATGGGTTTCAGAGAAAATTATATTAGGTCCTTGTTCACAGAATAAACAAGCACAATGAAAACTAAATAATTTTTGAAAACAGCCTCTTGCAGATGAAGGCCACATGACAGACAGAAATGGCTGCCCTTAAAGGAGCAGTCCCAACCCAAGTATGTTCCTAACTCATTGCCCAATAGGACTCTAAAAACATCCCATCCAAGTGAGGTTCCACAGTGGCAGTAGTAGCTCGACTCTCAGGTTAACCAATATTAATTGCCTAGTACCCCCTCAGAGAACCCTCCTCCATAAGCCATTACGTGCTTTAATTCTGGCTGCAGTTTTTGTTTGTTGTTTTTGCTTTTGTTTTTTGAGTCCGAGTCTCATTCTGTCTCTCAAGCTGGAGTGCAGTGGCAAACTCACAGCCACTGCAGCCTCGACCTCCTGGGCTCAGGCGATCCTTCCGCCTCTGTCTCCCAAGTAGCTGGAACTACAGGTTGGCAACACCACGCCTGGCTAATTTTTTAAAATTTGTTGTAGAGATTAGATCTCGCCAAATAGCCCAGGCTGGTCTCAAACCCCTGGGCTTAGGCAATCCTCTAGCCTCCACCTCCCAAAGTTCTGGACCTATAGGTGTGAGCCACTGCCACCAGCAATGGTTGCAATTTTAAATGGTCTAGAGACTTAAACATGATTTTCCTTCAAGTTTAGATCTAGAAAGAACCTTGGAAAGCATCTAAACACATAGCTTAAGAATATTCTTATTCTGCACAATGTTTTTGGCAGTTAAATCTAATGAGAATATAATGGGTTAATATTAAAATGGGGCTCCTTGGGTAGGAACTAGGGTAAAAGATCCACAACTCTGCCTACTCATTCTCTTTTCTTCCTTGTCCCTACTCCCTGGATCCTGGGACAGCAGAAAGAGGTGTTTTCAGAATACTGAAGCATCTACTACTTTGTGTATATGTGTGCATTCTTGTGACAGATGAAAAATTGAAGCCAAGCAAGCTTAACTCAGGACTTCCTCTTCTAGCCATATGGCACACTAAATAACCCAGAAAGCCTTCTTCTGGAAATACATAGAATGATAAAGTTAGATAAATGCAAACATCTAACTAAGTGCATACAATTAACTCACAAGGATAAGTTCATTGGTTTGAAAATGGGACACAACCTATGACTCCGCAAGTCCATGTCTGTATATATATCTTAGTGTTTTTTAAATTGCCAGTGGAGGGGAATCATTGGGTCATGGGGTAACTTTTATAAATTGCAACCAGTATATACATATACAAGACACTCAGGTTTGTGAAGTAGACTAAGTTGAATTAGAATTAAATAGAAAATAAGTGTTAGCATTATTCTGAGATACTTTTTTCCAAATATACATATATACACATTCAAAAATGTGGCTCATGCATGTGCTGCATTTCCATGTAAAGTGTATCTTTAACTGTGGGCGTGAACAAAACATCAAAAAAATACTATCTCAGGGAAGCTGTTATATGTTAAGACAAAAAAAGGTACAATAATGCTCACTGAAACATCATTTATAATAGTACAAAATTAGAAGCAACCTAAGAGTTCAACAGGAGATAGACAAGTATACAAGTGGTCTGTTCATGAACCACTATACCAAAAAACAGTTCAAATGAGTTAATTGGAGCTAAATTGATGAAATACAGTGCTAAATTTAAAAAAAAACAAGTTGCAGAATGGTATGTAAAGTGTGCTTCCATTTATGTAAAGTTTTTAAACATGCAAAATGATAGTACATATTGTTGAATGATACATGTGCATGCAGAAAAAGTATGAAAACATGCAAATCTAAGGCAGAGTTTGTGTTGGGTGGGAGAAAGGAAAATGGGATTAAGAAGTCCACAAAGACTTTAACTATGTCTGAAGCAAACCCGTCAAAATGTTAGGCTTGCCTCAAACTGGATGGGGCACACATCCAGAGTTTTGTTATTTTATTCTATTCTCTTGTTGATTAAAACAATTTTTTAATCCACAGGTACCCATCTGAGGCCAAATGGCTGATTGATAGAGTATTCTGGACTAAATCCAGGGCAGGATCCTAATGGATTCCCAGTCTAGTCTTCTTTCCACATGGCTCCCAGTTCATGATCTGTTTGCAAATGGAAGGATTTGCATTATTTTGGTCTCAATCTTGGTAATTTATTTTTTACCTGAGAGATAATGCTTCCCACAATCCACCAAGGCCACATCTGCTCTGGCAAGAAATAGCACAAAGCACATATACTTGGTGAAGGCTGAGCTGTTACTTCGCAGTTTGTCACTTGGCTCTGTTTTCCAACTTCACGCATGCATTGCAACAAAATGCTAAGCCACCAAAAGGTCAGTAGAGAGATGATCCAAATATGCAAAAACTATAAGGAGAGAGAAAGAGAGAGAGAGAAGCACAAAAAGGGGAGGAATAGAGGGAAAACCAGCTTTGAATGAGGAAACAGATAAAGATAAAAAGCAATTAAATTAAAGAAAGAACATTGCTGAGAAACCACAAAATAGGCATGGGCGTATTGTAGATGATAGGAATAGCTTGAAATAGTAGCATTTTTATAGCCTTTGCTCAAAATATCCAATCTAACAGGAGGGGGCCTATGATTTTCTTTTGTTTTTAGTCTATCTTAAGACAAAAACAAGAAGATAAGCGATACCTTGGCAGCAACTGGAGAATCATAACACAGAGAGATTTATGGTGCTTTGGAAAAGTTCAAGGCAGTGGTTTTTGTCACTGGCTCCTTTATTCTCTTCAAGTTATATAAGAGGCTCTTCTGTTTCTTCTTTCAGACTAAATACATAATCATAACCTTCAGGGTGACATTAGCTTTTCAGGTGGGCAAACTAAAGTCTTCTGCTTTGTAGAGGGTGACACACTGGCAGAAAATGAAGATACCCACTATAGCATAGGGCCTGGAACAGATCAGTTCATGGAGTTAAGAAGTAAACTTTTGGATACTTCTTACCCTGGCATGACCCCCACCTACCTACCCTCCCATTCCACCCCCCACCCCCATCCCTCCCTCCCCCATTCACCCCCCTCCACCCCCCTTCATGAACTATGACCAGATTCTATTTGTACTGCTGGGGAAAACTCAGCTCTGTGACAGAATTCCTTCAGTTGTATGTAGCAATGACTAACATTTATCAAACGCTCTTCCAGATGCTTTACTTCACTTAGTCTTCACTACCTTCCCAGAAACATACTGTTACTAGCCCCATTCCACAGATGAGAAAACTGAAGCAAAGGAAGATGAAGTAACATAACTCAGGATACCCAGGATAAGTAGTAGAACCAGGATTTGGTAGTCAGCTGATTCTAAGAGCTTGGGCTTTTAAGTGCCACACTATGTCCAGGAGGTGGTATTTAAAGTAAATGGACTTATAATACTGAGTGATCTATCACAGAAACAAAGAACTGAGTATCACATGTTCTCACTCATAAGCAGACCTTGAACAATCACCGTAATACTATAATTAAAGGATTGGCAGTAGCGGGAAACTGCCAGGGGTTGGGGGAGGAGGGATGGGCAGTAGTGGGAATCTGCTGGGGGAGAGGTGGGGGCATACCTCATCAACAAGGGTAGCTGCATAATGAACATTTGTATACCTAACCCTAAACTGTACCCCACATCTTTAAAATATAAAAATTAAAAGTCAATAAATAAATAAATGGAGGTAGCTACTGATGATAGCACCATGTTATTTTAGCAGCCATCAGACCGTTTCTTCAGCAATAGGGGCTCTAAGAGAGAAGTATCCACACATCAGTGAAGGTGAATCAGAATCCTTCACAAAAAATTGGAATGCTTCATTTAGAGTTTCTAGCAACCCACAACACCTGCTACCAAGATGAAGGAGAGACTTTTTTTAAGAGCTCCCATATATCCTGCCCTACCTAAATCATGGCTAATTTTGCTAGGCCCTCAGCCCCCAAGTAATCAAAGTAAAAGTGGACTTGGGAGTGATATTGAATAAAAGTCAGACGATTTAAACTTGAGTCCAGTATTGCCACTCACTGAATAAAAAGATTCAACCTTTCTGGGCCTCATTTCCTTTGTGTGTTAAATGAGAAAAACTAAGTCTTTACATAAGATAGTGAGAGTCAGACCACGCAGAGGCCGAAAGAACACTGATAGTACACATTGTTCGTACACAAGGATTTTTTTTCTTTGTTTCATAAGTCAAATAGTATATAACAACAAAATACTATAAATATCTATGACAGACCCATGTGACTCCCAAAAAGCCTTCCTTTTGAGTATTATTATTAACCTTGGTCAAGTCATTTTTCCTTTCTTTTTTTTCAACCTATAAGAGGATGGGTATTAATCACCAAGGTCACTTCCAACTTTGATATTTGTATTTTTGTGTCCCAGATCTAAAAACATCAAAACCAAGAGTTCTAAATGGTAGTTTGGGCCCTTCAAAGCAACCTCCTTCTGCTAAGGTGAATAATCACATTCCTAACATCCCTCCAATCACATAGGAAACCTAACATCTTATATAATTACAGTGGTTTCAACTATCCCCAAATCCAAGTGTTTGAGAAAAGAGAACCAGATTCTCTACCAAAACTGGGTGGATATCCTGTCTAGCAGGCAACCTGCTAAAAGTGAGGTGGTAGCATTCCTACACTTTTGTCCTGGGTTGTACCAGATACATGAGATATGTAGGACATCATGACCTTTGAGGGACCTCTTAGCCCTGTGATGTCATGTGACTGCTTCACAAGAATCACTCGCAGGGCGCTTGCAGGCTCCCTGCCTCTCTGCATGGGTCTCTCTGCATCAGGCTCTCAAACACTAAACACGTCAACAGTGGCAGCTGTAACTTGACGGGGGGACTGGAGTGTGGTCCTGAAGCAGCTGTGCACCAGCTGAATGCTCTGCCAGTCCCTCTGGAACAGGGCTGACCCCATTTCGAGGGGGGCCAGCCCTGACAGCTCAGGCCCCTAGGGCGCCGAGGTGCTGTAGCTGGGAATGATGGATCCATTCTCAAACAGAAAGGATAGAAGGGGGTCAGTTGCTCTAGTCAGAGAATCCACTATATAGACCACGTCCACGGGTCTCATTCCCTGAGCTCTGACAGTCTCAAAAACAGATGATAGACCAATCTACCTGTGCAACACAGAGCCCAGTTGGCAGCCTTGAGATCTGTCATGATGCCAGTGGGATGAGTCACCGGCATGTTACAGTGAGATGAGCATGGGCAGTCTCCTAGTTCCTGTGTGATGGATGACTATTAATGGTTCATTTCGGGTCTCCAACTGGCCATACTCACTGCTGCCTTAGGGCTTCTGCACCAGCTGTTCCCTCTGGAAAGTGTTGGCCCTCAGTCTTGTACAGTTGGCTCCTTTCTGGCTCCCAAGTTTCATTTCAAATTTCACTTTTCCAGGTTTTCCATGGACACAACCTCCCTCAACTCTCTATCACAACACCCCATTCTGTATTTCTTAAAGAGTTTCTCATTATTTGAAGTGATCCTGTTCATTTCTTTTCATGTTTATTATCTATTTTCCCTTTTGTAATGCTAGCTCAATAAGAGCCAAGATCCCCTCCATCTTGACCAATCTATCCCCAGCACCTAAAAAAATATTGAGCAGATAATGACAAATCAATAAAAATCAGTACAATTAATGAGTTAATGAGTTAATTCTATCTAGGACAGGTGTGTAGTAGCACAAACAGAGTTTCCCTCTCTCTGTGTTCTGCAGCAGTAGTGAAATGTCAAGAGTCCTGGGTGGTTTTGGTAGACATTTTTTAATATATTGCCATATTAGAAGCCATTCCTTCTTCTTCTATTTCATTAAAGATCTGAGAATTACTCTCTGAGACATAGGAGTTGGCTTCTGGACTCATATTTTTACTACATGACTTTTTCACTTAGGAATGCTTTTGGTTGCAATTAAAAGCAATAACAACAACCTATTAAAGTAACTGTGATTACAGTGGTTATCATTTTTGTCAAATAAGAACTGATAAGGAGGTATGCAGTCCAGCATCAGTGTGGCAGCTCAACCACATGGGCGCTGAGGCTCCTTCTCCTTTGTGCTCTCTATTTTTAGCACACAGCTTTCCTCTTGTGCTTGTCACATCATAGTTTACACAATGGCTGCTGTACCTCCAGGCATCATGTCAACATTCCAGAGAAGAAGTGGACAAACCAAGGGAGAAAGTCATGCCAGATGAATTTGCTATTCCTTTTCATAAGGAAAACAAAACTTTCCCATAATTACATTCAGCCAACTTCTATCTACATCACCTACATTATAACTGGGTCACATGCCACCCCGGACACGTTACTGACAAAAGGAAATGGGATTATTATAGCTGGTTTAGACTGCCACATTCATTCCTTGGGACTGAAGAAGGAATTTGTCTTCCTTCAGATCAAGCTATTGTCACACTCTCCTGAACAAATTGGGATTCTAATAGGAAAGACGAGAGAGAGAGAGACGGCTATTTGCTATGCCATGGCTAAATGGACTAGAGTAGACCTTTGACCTGAAATTGGACTGATAAAACTCTTTTTTAAGAATTATGTCTGAGACACACAGAAACTGAGAGTTAAAGGCAGACCCCCTTGAGCAGTCATGCTTCTGAACCTTAAGATTTGGCTATTTGTATTCTTTAAATTTCATTATGTCCTTAAGTATCATCCCCCAAAAGTATCATTTTTTCTTAAGATTAGTTCAAAGGAGTTTCTCTTGTTTAAAACCAAAGGGTCTTTGTTATAGGAGCATCTAGTTACCAACATTCTGTGTGGCCCAATCGGGCTGTGCTGCGTGGTTCTCTAGGGTGTCAGATCATCATTCACGCCTCCCTCAGGAATGACACAGACCTTCATACCAAATCTCTGCCCCTCCTGAGGTGACCCAAACGCTGTAGACATTATGTCATCAGCCTGACAACATCCTCCTTCTCCTGCTCCTCTTCACCTCCAGACAGTGTTTGCTGAGGCCCCAAGTGTACTGAGAGGCCTCAGGGCACTAAAGGCCTGCATGGTGCTGAGAGTTGGAGGTTGCACAACAGCACTCACACTAACTAGTGGAACACTAAGACGGCTGAAATGTCACATCACAAATTCGTGATAAAGGCCAGAAACATACCACACCTTCTCATCATTAGCCCAATGCTCTTTTTCTTTTTCAAGCCATGCAATTATCCAAGTCAGACACACATGCACATTCACAAAAACAGTCATCTACACCCCCACAGTGAGGAAAGACTATAATAGGTCGAAAGCCTGGCCAGCTTGGCTTAGGCTTCCCTCTCTGCTAACAGTCACAAGGAATAGTTGATGGCAAATTATAAGGATTATCACTCATGTGTTCTACATGAATATTTCTACAGTTCTTTTGTTCTATCATCTCTGAACTTGATCTAAATCTTTTTTCAATGTATGTCTCTCTTCAACCTATACAAACTTTAGACAGGATTTCTCAAAATGTGTTGTTTACATCTCACAAGTTTTGCATCAATAAATTGCACTATGATCAGATAACTTTTGGAAATGCCTGGCTAAACACCTGGTTAAAGTTCAATGGCTTCTTGATTGCCAGACACTGGAAAGCCTTCAATATTCCAATATGTATGGTGAATAACTGAGAGGAGAAGTATATGGCATTTTCCAAATATGTTTAATTACTGAATTTTTTTCTTGACACATATTGAAAGGTTGATGATCTAAGAGATAGGCTTTGGAAGACACTGCCAGTGGGGAGGAGTACAGGGATGCATCCTAAAACCTACTATCTCCCTTAAATACCAGGGTATGAATTCTGTGACTTGGTTTAGTAGGTCATGTCCAAACTTATGTTTATTCCTGGTGAATACTGCTAGATAGTTAGGACTGTCTCTTAGCTCATGATATCTGAATTCTATATCACAGCTGCTATTCTAGATGGAAGCACATTGGTCTAGGAGAGAGTATACTGTGTTCTTGGACTAATCTTGTTATTTCTGTCATCACTAGGTTCCCCTCCTGCAAAATAAGCATGTTAAGCCATGTGAGACTAGGAAGAATGAAGTTATGAGTGGAAAGTTTAACACTCTATTATTTTTCTTCTGTTCCAAGCTTTAATCAAAGCAATTTTGGTTGATGTGAGGGTGACCAAGTTACACAGACCTCAGTGACCTGGTACATGAACTAAAAATGCATTTGTCTTGTTTAGATCCATCTTCCTGAAAATGTCACTTAATATAAAAAAAATATTGCCCACTGATGTGCAAACATGTCCCTAAATATCTGGCAGTGGTTCAGCTGCCGCCTAAACTTTACATGCTTTAAGCATCACTGAACTGACAAAAATGATTTTAGGAGAAGTAAGTGTCTGGATTGGCAATAGTTCCACCAAAGCTGCCTCCATAGGACATTTGGAGAGAAAAGCCTGCTTACATGAAAGCCTTTTTGTCCAGGGTACAGCAACTCAGGTCAACAAAGAAAATAATGGAGCAAACTCATTTATCATCACAATTTAGTAATATAAACTGCAGTTCATGAAATAAGTATAGGAGAATTTCTTGTCGAAGTCCATAGGTTCAACATTATCAGCCATGTAGTAATAAAAAATTCTATATCTCCAAGATGAATATGTTCAGGTTATACTAATAAGGATCATAACTCCCCTAAATTCACTTTGGCCTACATTCCCCTAAAGTGAATCATTTGAAGTGTCTGAAAATTTGAGGTTCTAACCACACCCCTGTATTCTACTGCTATGAAAAAGGGAATGGTCTTCTCTGTAGCACTGGGAATAAAAATATTAAAAGACACAGTATGTAATAGCAAAAAAAAAAAAAAAAACCCCAAAACAGAAAAGAACAAGAGCATTGGAAGACCAAGATTCTAGTTGGTTTGGGGCAGTTGATGTTATGGGTTGAGTTGTGTTTGCCACAAAATTCAGAAGGAGGTCATTAGGGTAAGCCAATACGACTGATGTACTTATAAGAAGAGGAAATTTGGACACAAACATGCATGGGGGAAAACAATGTGAAAAGACACAGGAAGAAGAGAGCCATCGACAAACCAACAAGAGAGCCCTGGTACAGATCCTTCCTTCACATACTCAGAAGGACCAACCAACATCTTAGCAGTCTCCACAACTGTGAGACAGAAAATTCCTGCTGTGAAAGCCACCCGGTTTATGAGACCTTGCTATGACAAGCCTGAAAAACTATACATCTGTGTTCCTGGGTAAGTCTTTCAATATCTCAGGGTCTCAGTTTCCTCATCTATGCCTTTAGGGAGTAGATGACCTTTGAAATTGCTTTTATCTCTAAAGGTTAATGATCAAGGATGCAGGTAGCCTCTTTCCAATTCTCCTGAGATGTAAACATGCACCATCTTCTGAGAAAAGCTTTCCCTTTTATTTAAAGATCAATGTATTACAGATTAATAGAAACCAGCTTTGATTATCCTGTCCGGCCATCTAATTTATATTTCAGTAATGATTTTAGGAAGTAAAATAAGGAGGAAAGAAGGTTCAAAATGGCTGCTGTGAAAGGTTGCAAACTTATAGCTCATCATTTGGAAAAAATGCCTTCTAATACATTCTAATAGACGTGCTAGGGTGAGGCTCAGACAGAAAGGTCAATAACAAATAAATGTAAATTTCATGACATGGTTCTCCAAGGCAGAACCTTCATCAAGTAAACAATAGAAGCACATGTATTGTATTCTCTTCACAATCCATTTTTGGTCTCTCTCACTCAAATGTTTATCATGAAAGAAAACAAGCTTCTGGCACAACTATTAAACATCTGAGTGTTAGTATCCTGTTTCATATCACCAATAAAACAGTTAATAACAATGACTTTTTGCAACATTTATCAACCTTTCATCTGCATGTATCATCTTGGTAAAGTCCCAGACTATTAATGCATCTTCAAAGCCTGGAATCTAGTATTAATGCCAGAATCATAATGGAACATTTTGGCAATGGAAATTACAATTCTAAATGCTATAAAACATAACTAATGTTCTAGCTCCCCTTCTCTGTACATCATTGAATATATACTTTCCTGCCAAAGAAAATAGGAAGATACGCATTCTACTCTATAAAATGATTTTATCATTGCAAACCAGGGTGACCTTCTTAAGTAGCTGAATAGCTGACTTAGCATCAACAATACTAAAACAAAAATCAACATTCTTGGCAAACATAAATCCAACACTTAAATGGACAGCACTTATATCAGCCAGTGTCCCAGTGGGATGGAACACTCATATTAGAATCATTCAAAGAAGGTTTATTTACTAGGAAACTCTTCACAAGGGTGTACTTCACAAGGGTGTAATACAAGCATAAGAATTTGCAGGCAATAACCCAAGATTAGAAGCAGAAGTGCTATCACTACCCCTAGGCACAAGGAAGCAAGGAGGAGGAAGAATTACCAGAACCATGAGGGAGAGCGCTATGTTGGGAAGACTGCCTAGAAAGTAGACACAGTCCAAGGTGGACTCCCAAGGAAGGAATGAAGGGAATCAATACCCTGTCTTCACTTACCTCTCTCCCTTCAATTTCCTGCCCAGGGTACCCCATTGGTCAAGCCCAAGCGGAGACAGAAAGAAGAGTTCCCATTGATGAGCTCCATAAGGATCAGTCTTTAAAGACTAAGGTGGGTAGATGTAGAGGGGTGATTGGATTCAGCTCAGCATAGTGCAGAATATCTCCAACACACACCTTGAGACACTATTTGCAAATTTTGAGAGCAGAAACATGTCTGCTCTTGTTCACCATTTTATCCCCAGCTATGTCATCTGATACCAACCAGTTCTCTGATTCTCTGAAACCAACTGGGCAGCAATAATTCAATTCAATTCAGACACTAGCTATCCAGAACTATAATCGTACAGACCCCACGAGGGTTTGGTTTCACAAGATACCCTCACTTTAGATGCCAGCTGCACATAATGCTCCCAGGCTATCTGCCCAGCCTATCACAAATTAAAGATTCCCACAACTACTCCTCAGGTTCAATAATTTGCTGGAATGACTTACAGAATTCAGGAAAGCTCTCTACTTTCAATTACATTTTTATTATAAAGGACAAAACTCAGGTACAGCCAAATGGAAGACGTACAGAAGGCAAGGAATGGAAGATGGGATGGGGGCAGGGTGCACAAAATTTGAAAGCCCTCTCTGGGCAAGCCACCCTCCTAATATATCAATGTGTTCACCAGCCCACTGACTGGGAGCCCCCCTTAACCTCACATCAACAGCCATTGGTAATTGAACTCAATCTCTAGCCCTCTCCTCTCTCAGGAGGTGGTGGGGAGGGCAGCAGTGCAGGTCTGATGGTTCTAACCCTCTAATCAGATGTTTGGTTCCTCAGGTGACCAGTCCTTCTTATTTCTTATTTCCTTTGGCATGAAAGTATATATTCAGTGAGGTACTAATGAAGCTGTTAAGCACTGTGCTTTTTAGTTATCTCATTAGCATACAAAAGAACTCCTGTCACTCAGGAATTTCGAAATATATATTTTTCTCATGCCACACTAGCACATTGCACCACAGTGCCTGGTACATAGCAGATACTCAATATTTACTAATGAATGATGCAGTCTTCAGCAGACCACTCTAAAATTCTTCCTTTCTTTCAAGGCATTAGTGAATCTTTTAAGCCTAAATTCTACATGGTTTTAAGATCTTCCTTCCTCTAGCTGTATAATCTAGAGAAAACAAACCCTGGTGGCTCCCAGAATCTTAGGGCAGTCATACCTCCCACATCCCAAACGTGGACAGACTCAAAGGAGAAATATCTACCAAGATCTTTTAGAAATGGAAACTTAACTACTGATGGATTCACTTCTCCAGTCTTCATAGCTTCATCTCTTCCTTCCACCATCAGCCACCAGGCTCTAAAGTCCTTAAAAGGAGGAGGAAGTTGGGGCTGGACATTTTCTGGGAGTGGTAGAATATTTCTTTCTAATGTCATATGTTGTACATCATGCCACCAAAAAGAATATATATTTTGAATAGCTCCCCAATGATATGAACTCCACCCTATTCTTTTAAAACTCCAAATGTTCAACAGTTTATATATCATGGAAAAAACTAGATTTCCACCAGAAGAAAATCTGAAACCAGGAATGAGAAAAACACAGAAAGTAAGGCTATTCTAAATCAACTTGAGAAAATGAAAGTGAAAAACAAACACAGGTCCACTCAGGGCTAATAGGTCTTGAAAATGTGGTGTAACCGCAACAGAGAACAGAGTACCACATGTTCTCACTCATAAGCAGACTCTGAACATTTATCATGATACTATAAAAAGAGATTGGCAGTAGCAGGATACTGCCAGAGTTGAGGGGGTGCATAACATCAGTAAAAGTACCTGATCTCAAACCAGGCATAGTAAGCGCAGAAGGGAAGTCCAAACTTTACCTGTAAGATGTCCACTTATATACCTAATCCTGAATTGTACCCCATATCTTTAAAAGAAAAGAAAAATGTGGTGTAAAATCTCAGAGTTGAAATAGGATTAGGGAAAAGTATACTAAAGTTTTGTATCCCTTGACGGAGGTGTCAGGCTTCTTTATGGCTAGGAATAGCCATTAACAAACTCTGGGTCCCCAACCTGAATAGTTATCCAAGGGTTTGAACAGGTCATTCTGGAGAATATTTTCAGCCCTGCTCATATACTCATGGCCCACCTTCTGTAGAAATGAAGTGCCCTTCAGCCCAAGAAAAATTACTAAGTGGATTCCTGAATTTCCTCAGCTGATTGTCATCTCTGGCTAACACATCCTCTGTGCATGTGACATCTACTTTGATCAGCAGGACACTATATTGTCACTTCAGGCACTGATCAGAAAATGCATCCAAGAACAGATTGTGAAACATAACTTGTAAAAGTTTGCTAGAAACACCTGATATTGTAAAAAATTGCCTAAGGCCATTGTCCTAAACCCTGTCAATCATCCTATATGACCTAGGAAGAGAGGTAGCCAGGTGGGTCATTTAAAAGAAAGACAGCAAGAGAGGATGGAGTGACTAGGCCCCACCCAATATGTACTAAATCAAAATTTCTAGAGGTGAGGATTTTTTTTATAAGCCACACCCATCTCTCCAATAATACAATGGTAAAGGGTAAACTAATCATTCTTTTCATATCTCTAAACTATTCTTATCTGGATTGGGTACATTAGAATAACATGAGGAACTTTAAAAATATATTTGGATCCTCCCCTCCTCCCATCATACCACCCCATCTCCAGTTGCGATCCACTGAGCTCTAGTTCTCTATTACACTCAGTTACCAAAAAGAAGGAAAGATATTTGGGTCACATATCTTAATTCCCTGCTGACATTTCTTAATGGAATTAATATTTAACAATACATACTTGACTTAGATCAGAAATGCCTTACAGGAGTTATCTACTTGGATTTTACATGGTTACGCCTTCTGGAAAATCATAGTTTCAATCATCTGACTAGCCATCCACCATCCATTATATAAACCCTTCACAAAATTCTGTCAGAAGAGAAATGGTCCCCCCAGCAGAACATGCCTGTGCCTTTCTAACAGACAGTGATAATGAGATAATGCAAAGCATTGCTCCAGTGCCTCAGCTGCTAGGAAACAAGAAATTTTTTTTTTTTTTTTTTTTAAGAAATAACCATGCATTTTGATAAGGAGCCTTAGGAAAGGAGAATTATATGACAGTGTTGTCCAATAGAACTTTCTGGGATGATAGAAATGTCCTGTATTCACACCATCCAATATAGCAGTCCGTAGTCACATGGCTAATGAGCACTTAAAATGTGACTGTATGCCGGGCTCGGTGGCTCAGCCTGTAATCCCGCGCCTTTGGGAGGCTGAGGTGAGTGGATTGCCTGAGCCCACGGGTTCGAGACCCGCCTGGGCAGCGAGACCTCATCTCTACAATAAATCAAAAAATTAGCCGGGCATGGTAGCGCATGCCTGTAATTCCAGCTACTCGGAAGGCTGAGGTGGAAGAATCGCCAGAGCCCAGCAGGTTGAGGCTGCGGTGGCCGGGAGCGGCCACTGCACTCCAGTCTGGGCGACAGAGTGAGACTCCAACTCAAAAAAAAAAAAAAAGAAAAGAAAAAGAAAGTTTGGCTGCTCTCACTAAAAAGAAGTCTCTGGTCCTTTCTTTGGGGCAGTCTGATTTAACTGACCATACCTGGACATGGGGCTGTTACAGTTAGAACAGCTGGGACCTGATGTCAGAATGGTTGACCTTCCTCTGAACAGTTGTCACCACCATATCCCACCTCAGTGGTAAGATGGGGGTAGGGAGGTCTACTCTCCCCTCAACTAGGGACCCTCTGATATTCTAACCCCACCTAGTAAAAGGAGGGCAGAAGGTAGCATTAAAGCTTACTCCGTTAAACTAACACATGGAGAGTGTGCTTTCTGTTTAAGGATAAGCCCAGTAGGCTTGTAGGATTTCTCAATGTTAGCACTACTGACATTTCGGGTCTGATAATTCTTTGTTGTGGGGGATGAATTGCGTATTGCAGGATGTTTAGTAGCATCCTTGGCCTCTACTCATTAGATGTCACAGCATCTCCCACCCCTCCTAGTAGTGATAACAGACTATTACTCCAGACATTGCCAATGTCCCTGCAAAATCACCCCAGGCTGATAGCCACTGACCTAGAACACAAGGCCTTGGGCTGTGGGCAACTTAAGAAAGGAGACTCAATCTTACTAAGTCTTTTGTTTTATTATTATTTTTTAATCTTCAGTACCTAGCAGATGCCTGGTGCTTAAAATGTATTCATTTAAATATGACTTGAGTGAATGAATAAAAGGCCACTATTTTTTTTTTAACTTTTAAATATAGTGTTTAGCATGGTGTAAGATTCAATCAACGAGTTTTTCAGTTGGTTAACATTCTTACAGGTTTTAACAAAAAGCAAGAATTCCTACTAATGACTTCTTGAGGAAGAAATACAATAGGAAAAAAAATCTTTTGGACACCCTAATGTGCACGAAGCAATCTATTGGCCTTTTAGGATCTTAAGCAAATAGTGTAAGTCTAAAAATATAGTCTTACCATTTCCAAAGGAAGTGCTGTAATTGTAAGTGAGGATGCAGGGCTCCTTGGCCTCCTCACCAAAGTTCATCTGGGTGCTGGATCAGAAGGACCTCCTCCTCACTGATTGCTTGAGTCAGTCATCTCCAGTTCCAGATACAGTCCCCAGGAACCCCTGCTGCCAGTTTCCCTGCATGAGAAAAATAGATGTCTGGGTTCAGTTCACGGTCCTTGAAACTTTAAGTTGCATTTGCCAGCAGGTAATATTTTATCTCATTTGTCACAATCAAACCTTGGAGAATAAATCTACTATCGAATTAAAGCTAAACCTTTTATACCTAAAATTTAAAGATCTCATCTCTCAGTACACATGGACTAACATAGCAGAGGGAAAATAAAGGCATTCCTATCATGTACGGATTTAAACTGACAATACATTTAGCATAATCTGCCCTTCACTGTCTCTTGTCTTGACGTAAACTCTTTATGGTATTTTAAGCTTCTGTAACAAGATTTTTGATTTACCAGGAAATATCACTCTCCAAGTTCCATATCACTGGCTATACATTTAAAGAACTGCTGCATTCAAACAACCAAGATCATGAAGTCGCACTGTTATTTTAACACAGATAAGGTCAGAACATTTATTATAATTAAACAGAAAAGGTAGAAGGAAGAAAAAGCAGCCTGTTTGTAGAAACTATCCCTTGCCTTAGAGTAGTGATTTGCTGGAGACAAATTAGAATCACCTGGGGAAATTTTTTAAGTCTCAAGTGTCAGGCCATACCCCAGACCAATTAAGTCCAAATCTCAGGGATGGTCCCAGGCATTGTAAAGTTTTTTAAAAAGCAAATATTTTAGAACACTTTTAGGTTTACAGGAAAATTACATAGATAGTACAGAGGGCTCCCAGATACCCCACACCCAGTTTTCTCTAATGATTACATCTTACATGAATATGGTGCATTTGCTGCAATTAATGAGGCAGTATTGATACATTATTATTAACTAAAGTTCATACTTCATTTATATGTCTCAGATTTTCCCTTATGTTCTTTTGTCTTTTCCAGAATTCCATCTAGGATACCCCACTACATTTAGTCATCACATTTCCTTCAACTCTTGTCCGTAACTGTTTTCAGATTTTGTTTTTATGGTTTCTTTAGTACTAGTCAGATATTTTGTAGAATATTCAATTGGGGGTTGTCTGATATTTTTCTCATAATTAGATGAGGATTATGAGCTTTGGAGAAGAAGACCATGGAAGTAAATTGCCATTCTCATTGTATTCGATCAAGGGTACATACTATCAACATGACATTACTACTGATGTTGAGCTTGATCGTCTGGTTGAAGTGATGTATGTGAGGTTTCTCCCACATAAAGTAACTCTTTTTCCTTCTTTCCATGCTATATTCTTTGGAAGGAAATTTCAACGTCCATTTAAGGAATGGGGAATTATGTTTCACTTCAATGAAGGCAATTAGTTGGAATTCTTTAGTACAGGAAATTTACCTAATCGCCTTCATTTATTTATTTATTCATTCAATACTTTACTCATATCCGTATAGATGCATATATATTTATTTTATGCTTTTGGTTTCAATCCAGTACTTTATTTTGTTCTTCAAATGTTTCAACTTTGGCCATTGAGAATCATTTCAGTTGGCTCTTTGTCCCTTTGAAATATCCCCATTTGTTTGTGTGTGTGTGTGGTTTATTCCCTCCCCAAAATCACCTTACTTTTTGGTACTGTAAGATGCTCCATGCTCATCTTGTATATTTTCTGCTATAGTCTTAGAATCAGCCATTTACCTAAGCTGTTGTTTCTTTTCTTGGAGAACGACATTAGAAACCAAGATCTTGAAGCTAGGTATACTCATTGCTACTAGGTCATTAATTCTAGGCCCTCTCAGCAGACAGAGCACGGAAATATATTTGCATACATACTAATCCACATATATATATATACATCTTTATAAATATTTCTGTTATCTTTAAATATTTCTATATTATCTATAAACATTTCTATATGTAGCCATATGTATCTATATTAAACTAATAGGAGTTGCTTTAATCACACTTTAATCCATCTCCCACATGGATGATCCAGCCTTCTCCTCTTGCTTATCTGTAACCTCTCATACCAATAGTGAGAAAATTGGCTCCCCCATTGACCATCCATTTATTTAACTACTCAGTTCCAGTATGCATGTATAGCAGTATCAGAATTGCTAACTTGAACTCCTACAAGAAACAACTTTATCAATTAGAGTAGAGTGCTTATGTATAGTTCTTTTAGGCTTTAGTCTGACAGGCTCCATTTCTAAAGTTGTTTAGGTCAGCACCTTTTTTCTCCACAACCTTCAGTGAGGTTGTTCAATGCATTGTAAAACAGTTAGATCGTTTTGTCACAATTTTGCATTTCATCCTGGGACATCCCCCCAACTCCTAAATGATTTTTTTTATATTTGCATAAATTAGGGTTTACTCTTTAAAGTTCTATAGGTATTTACACATGCATAAAGTTATGTAACCATAATTATAGTATCATACAGAATAGTTTCACTGTCTTAAATAATCCCCTGTCCTTCACTTATTCAACTTTCTCCCCCTTGCCCTGGGCTCCTGGAAACCACTGGTCTTTCTATCATCTTTATAGTTTTGCCTTTTTCAGAATGTCACATAACTTGAGTCCCATAATATGCAGCCTTATCATACTGGCTTCTTTCACTTAGCAGCATGCAGTTAAGATTCATTCATGTCCTTTTGTGCTTGATAATTCATTTCATTTCTTCTCTGAATAATATTCCATTGCATGGATATACTGCAGATTACCTGTCCATTCACCTATTGAAGGACATCTTGGTTGCTTCCAGTTTTGGCAATTATGGATTAAGCTGCTGTAAACATTCACATGCAAGTTTTTCTATGGACATAAGTTTTCAGGTCAATAACTTGTTTTCAAACCAATAAAATATATTTGATTGCTAGACAGTATGGTAAGACTGCATTAAGCTATGTAAGAAATCACACAACTGTCTTCCAAAATGGTGGTACTATTTTTCATTTCCACCAGCAATGAATGGGACTTCCTGTTGCTCCACATTCTTGTTAGCAATTGATGTCTGGTGTTATAAAATTTCATTTTATTGGTATGTAGTGATATTTCATTATTGTAATTTGCAATTCCCTAATAATAAATGATGATTAATATATTTTCAAATGCTAATTTTCCATCTGTATATTTTCTTTGGTGAAGTGTCTGTTCAGATTTTTGACCATTTTAAATTCTGATTGCTTTTTTTTACTGTTGAGCTTCAAAAGTTCTTTACATGTTTTGGATACAAGTCCTTTATCAGATAAGTGTTTTGCAAATATTTTCTTCCAGTTTGTGGACTGTCTTTTGAGTCTCTTAACAGTGTTTTTCATAGAACATGAGTGCTTTTTTTTTTTTTTTTTTGAGTTGGAGTCTCACTCTGACGCCCAGACTGGAGTGCAGTGGCCATCCTGGCCACCGCAGCATCGACCTGCTGGGCTCCGGCGATCCTTCCGCCTCAGCCTTCTTAGTAGCTGGAACTACAGGCATGTACTACCACGCCCGGCTAATTTTTTTTGATTTATTGTACAGATGAGGTCTCGCCAAGTTGCTCAAGTGGGTCTCGAACCCGCGGGCTCTGGCAATCCACTCACCTCAGCCTCCCAAGGCCCGGGATTACAGGCTGAGCCACCGAGCCTGGCTGAGTGCTTAATTTTAATAAAGCCTAACTTACACATTTTTCTTTCTTAAATCATATATTTTGTCATATATCTAAAAACCCATTACAAAACCAAGGTCACATAGCTTTTCTCCTAACAGTTTTATAATTTTGTATATTACATTTGGGTCTATGGTCCATTTTGAGTTAATTGTTGTGAAAATGTAAGGTTTAGACATATGGACTTTCATTTGTTCCAGCACTGTTTGTAGAAGAGCTTATTCTTTCTCCATTGAATTGCCTTTGCTTCTTTGTCAAAGATCAGTTGAATATATTTGTGTGTGTCTATTTCTGGGCTCCCTATGCTGTTCTACTGATCTGTATGTATATTCTTTCACCAATGCAATACCATCTTGATTACTGAAGCTTATAGTAAGTCTTGAAATTGGGTAGTGTGACTCTTCCAATTTTGCTCTCCTACTTTAGTATTGTATTGGGCATTATTCGTTTTTTAAAGCTTCCCAAATGATTCCAATGTGTAGTCAATGGTAAGAATCACTGCCTAGGAGGCATCTGGGAATAGAAACAAGAACATAGATTTTAAAGTCAAGCAGCCCTTTGTTCAAATTCATGGTCTGTAGGCAAGTCATTTGAAATATTGAGTCTTCAGTTTCCTCTTCAGAAGCTGGGAGATTAAAAAGTTTACTTGGGGGATTTTGTCAAAGCAACATCTTGGAAGAATCCAGCATAAAGATGAGCATGTAGCAATTGACCAATCAAGATGAGTTCCCTTCTACTTCAAATGCTTTCTTGACTATTTTCTTAGTGTGCTCTGCTTTGACCAAATATTATGAAGGCTCCGCATAGTTATTACTATGAAATATCTCGTAATAAATGCATGAACATGCAAGACAGGTTATAATTCTGAGTTTTGCTTCTCCTAGAAAATGGTTGTCCAGATAAAAGAAATAAGCTTGCTTGAAAATCTCTTTAGAAGAAAGTGATTCATATTAAGCCCATGGGGAATTCATAATGGTCTTTTTTTTTAATGATTTATGGAATGAATGAGAATTTACTGACTATATGGAAACACAAATAAGAGAATAAGAAGCAAATAGTACAAATGACTTTTAAAAATAAAGACAAAGTATATGCTTTTTAAAATAAGACAAATAGAAAAACTACCAGGAAGAACATTTTTGAATCAATGATGTGTATTGTTATGATTATAGCTTTGTACTTTTTTATTTGGATCATTGTTTTAGTACACATTTACATAAATGAAATTATTAGGTAGAAAGTAGAAATAGTTTAAACACTTTTTGATAAATGCCATCTCGCTTTTTAAAAACTCATCCTTTGTTCTACAGAGAAAAAATACATGGATAAGCAAGCAAGCAAGCAAACAATAACAAAACCAAAAATCAGAAAAGGTGAAAAGAGAACTAACATTTATCAAGTTAGCTGCTCCAGATACGATGTTAGGAATTATACACATTAAATGGCTTAATCCTGTGGAAAATTTAATGTAATTCTCACTTTAGGAAGTCCCAGAAAAGCTAAGCAACTTGCCATGAGGCATACAGTTAACACGGCAGAGCCAGGACGCTTCCCAAGGATGCCTCAAATTCAGACCCCCCGTTCCCATTTCCGGAATCATTCTGCTATACTGCCCAGCCTCTTTCATTTCTAAAAAGGAGAAAGAATACAGGAAAATTTTAATTTCACAAAAATATTTGCAAAGTTTCTACATATTTTAGAAACTGAATCTTGAATTCTGCTTATTCTCCTGTGTGGATATTCCAAGAATTCTGGTTCTACTCCTCTAGCATCTATGAGAGGAAATAAATCTTTTATTTCCTGCAACACAGAGACAGGCATGTTTTCACAAATGGCATCCCCAAGACAGTAGCATGCCTGTTGCATCTCCCCAGGTGTCATTAGTGAATCCCAGAGGTCTCCATTCTGCCTTCAGATGATCTGTCAGCCCAGTAGTAATGTCGATAATGAGACTCAGCCTCAGTGTAAGACATGCTGGCTACTCACAGAAGAGAGGTTCAGGCCCACCTGTGCCCCCTGCCATCTGCAAACATTAAGCCCAACAAAACTCCTCACAAAAAACGGATGACAAAACTCAAAGAAACGAAAATGCCAAGAGGTCAGAACTGGTCAGAGAAAGCACTGAAGGACCCAATTAAAAGTTGATACTTCCCTGCTCTCCTTATGAGAGATACTTTTGTGCACAACTCCCCTTCATTTCCCTAAGGAGAGACGATGAGACACAGACCAACAGAGTGGAAAACACTGCTCTAAGAGAGAGGTGTTAGACAACTCACAGGACCTAGCAGGTGCAAAGCATTTCAGGAGTAATTAAAGATACTTTAAGAGAAAATAACCCTTTGCCATGGATACTAGAAGGAAATGGGGATTTAGTGGCTTAAATTTTAAGACACTTTACTCACACAAGAGCCTGATAGCTTTCCCCTTACACCCATGCTAGGGACCCCAGGTGAGAGTATTTTTTGAAAGTTATTTGTCTAGGGTTTGATCCTCCTGCTTGTAAGTCCAAAAATTCAGCTTTGTCCACCTTCTCAGAACAACACAAGTTCTCAGGAACTCCCATGCTAACTGGCTTATAAGATCCTAAAACACAAACTAAAATGCCAAGGCTGCTGTTTATGTTTTAAATTTATACTATTTTATTTGTATTTTTATTTATAATAATAGTGGACAAAATTTTCTATTAGTCATGATACTCATATCAGAATACCCTTCTATAGAAGTGAGCTATTGCGAATAACAACCATGCTGAAACTCAGAGACTTAAGGCAAGAAAGAATTTGTTTTTTCTCACATGTCTAAAGTCAACTGAAAAGTTCTGCTGATCTGGGCCAGGTTCAGTTGACCTCTCCTGGGCTCACTCAGGTTCTTGTGGTAAGCTTGTGGTTGGACTACAGGATGGTTGGTCTAAGACCTCGAACTCATCTTTGGTGTTGTCTGGCAATCAGGTAGAGTAACAAGAGTAAATGGGCCTCGTTTTTCAACATTGGACAGGTTAGCCTGATGGAGTTTCCATGGTGATTGTGCAGTGTTCAGAGAAGGGGTGGGGGCAAGAAGCATTCAAGGCCTCTTGAGATCTAGGCTAGCATTAGCATGCAATCACTTCCACCATAGTCTATTGGCCACAACAAATCGCAAGGCCATACCAGGTTCAGGGGGTGAAGAAATAGTCTCCACCCATTGCTGGGATGAGTTGCAAAGTCCCACTGCTTGGGGCCTGGATAGAAGGAGGGAAATGCAGTTATTTTATCATCAATCTACCACACTTCCCTTTCTCAGAAACTGAGTTAATAGTAACAGGTTGCTTGATGAATACAAAATCAAGTGTAATTGGAGGGTGCTCAGGGGTTATTTCAATCAGGCTTCAAAAGAACTTGATGAACTACCCTTGCTCCCAAACCAGAATGTACCAGAACACCAGGTTCTCTTTCTCTCACGCTCACACCCCCCCCCCCACATGTCCATTTGGAGATAATGTCTCAGGCTGGATTCCTTCTGCAGATGCCTGCCACTAAACTCTTCTATTATGAATTGCTTGTTGCTGGCTTTACTCTTATGGTGACACCTGTTTCCACATAGTGGATTTACCTTCTCTGTTCTCTACAGTAATGACTATGTTTGCTTTTTAGTCCATAAAAAGTTAATTGCTGCTGAAATTGTTTCGGGAAGAGAGGAGGAAAACATTCTTTCCTTATCTGTGGTCTACTTCCTCAGGGGCATAAAGACAACGGCACTCCTGAAATCTGGAAAAAGAGTCCTTTTCTTTTTTTATTAGTTATTGCTATAATGACCAGGAATTTTTGACTCCATGGTTCATAACCAACTGGAAGATCCCAACATCTGTGGGCCACAGGTTTATTGCAGCCCCGGGAATGTTTCCTGAACTAATCTGAAATTGAAACCTGGTTATTTTATGGAAATTCAAGGAGCCCAAACTCTGTTGGAGTAAATTAATATTTTGGTTTTCCAGATGGCTTTGGAATGAGTCTTTTTGTCGAAATTAGTTTTCTAGGTCGCTATTTCATTACACAGTGCCCTCCTTATAAGATCCCAAGGGAAAAATTTCTCTCTGATCTCAGAATGGGAAATGTGGGCTGCTTTCTAGTACTTGGAGTGGTTTTGTAGTGGCTATTACAGATAAATGTACATATGTGAGGGCATCACCTTCTTTGTATTACCTGCTGGACAATTTAGCACCAAATCAGAAACCCATCTCTGGCATATCTACACATCATTTTGGTGTGAATTTTAGATGTTAACTTCATACTTGCTCTGCCTTGTCTTTCTTAGTTCTATATACATTCTGTTCTGCTTTCTCATTCAAATATTTTCATATTTATTTTGTTCTACTTGAGATACTTATTTAAGCAGCCTTAAATGCTTTTTGGAACTTCAAAGAGAATAAATACAAAAATGCCAGTTTTCCAAGAAAGCTTAATATTTGGAATACTTAAAAAATTATTTGCTTTTATCTATTTTGATGATATGCTTACTTTTTGATTTCAGATACTGAAGTTCAGTTAATTATACTTTTCAGTGGTTCATTATCCTCTTTGTTCCACCATGACCTCTCATTTTATTATTATTTTTTTCCTTTTTCCCACTTATCTTTCTTTCCTCAAGGCAATCATTCCAACCTATGTCCTTTTGTTAGTAAGTGTTTTTATAAAACATATAATTTTATGTATACATAGGCCTTAACCATATGAGGTACATCCTCATATAGTTATTGTTGTATTTGTTGTAAACCTGGTTTTTTTAATCACCCAGCACAATTTTAAAGATCTGATCTGTTACTTCTTTCTGCTGAAAAGCATGAATCCAACACATTTTGCCTCTCCACTCTCCAAACTGCCCCCAACTCCCTACCACCATGAATATGATGTATGGTTACTCAGCCTCGTACCCAGCATGAACATTTTTGAGAATAAAAGAGTGTTAGTAATAATAACACCAGGACAGCAGCTATAACCTATGACTGTTCCTAGAAAGCCAGGACACCTTATCATCCTGTTCACATAGGAGACTTGCGAATTCTCAGAATTCCTCTGTGGTCTATATACCTAGGAACGGATTTGGCTTGCTGGGTCAGAAGGTATATATAGACCTACTTTGCTATTACTACTGGAGTCCTTTGTAGAATTTCTATACCAGTCTACAATCCCACCAGCTGTGCATAAGTGTTCCCATGTTCACACATCCCGCTAACACTTGGCATTATTCAGCTTCCTAATTATTGTCAATGTAATGTATGTAAATGGATATCTCATTGTTAATTTATTTTGCATTTTTCTGTCTACTAATGAGTCTGAGCATCTCTTCATATTCTTACTAGCTTTTTATATCTTCTCTTCTCTGCAGTTTAACTCTTCACATCTTTGCCTATTTTCAGTTGAGGCACCTGTTTTTGTTTTTACTGATTTGTAGGAGATAGCACTTTTTCTATAGTAAGTACATATTTCCCTGTCTTAAATAGTACATAAAAAGCATGTAAACTTTCTTGAAGCATGTAGGCCACATGATGATGATATGAGTAATAATGATATAGTTATAAGACGCTACAGAATCTAGAGTTAAAGAGGTACCAACCAGCAAACATTCAGGAACAATCTTCACATTTATCCATTTGCATTTTCTCTTAAAATAAAATGAAAGATGCCCAGCTGCATGGTGTAATAAACAGTGTAACATGGCTGTCTTTCCATAAAATTATTCACTGAGTCAACAACTAAAGAAGCCACGTTCCAAATGATTTCTTCAGACTCTAGCAAATCTCTCTTTTAAAAGAAACTACAGCTGTCAATGTTATCTGTCTTAGCAGTATCTTCCAAAAAAGCACATACACACAAAAACAGATCATGGGTACTGCCAGTCAACTTTTTTCTCTCTTTTATAAACTCACACTGCTTATTCAAGGATATGAGGGATGATTATCTTGTATCATTTAAGAGTTTGACTGGAATTTCAACAGGAGGGATTTAATTGAAAACTTATAAATTCTTTATCCTCAAGGGAAAATAACACTTCTAAAGACATAATATTGGAATAGGAAAGGAAAATAAGTTTTATTTCACATAACACCAATCAAATTGACAATGGCTGCCTGGAGTATTATGTTGAGAAAAATGTGTAAGCTGAGTATGAACTCAGTAGGTAAAAGTGCTATAAATTCTGCCACAGTTCTGGTGTAAAGTATGGGTTTGCCTTGTGTTTACCATCTCTACCTAAACAGACCCTCAATCTATCTTTATCATTTGACTATAAAAAAATTCTGACATAGCTATCCTTCAACATTTAATCTTGAAAAAAATATTTAAATTACCATAAAAATCATTTATAAGATTTAAAATGCTTGACAACATTACCTCGTAACTCCATTTTCTCTTCAGGGAAATACTTGATTAATAGTACAAGTCAATGATTGAGCAGCATTGAGCACGTCTTATGTGCTCTGATATGAGCATGCTACATTTATTAACTCTTTTAAACTACATAGAATACCCATTTTACAGATAAGATCACTGAGACCCAAAAGAAGTTAAGCAACTTCTCAAGCTGTTAGAGCCAGTAAGTGAGGATTCAAACCTAAAGGTCTGACACTGTAATCATAATCTTAAATATTCCATTATTTTGATATCTGCAAAAAAGATGGTAAACCCCTTATCAAGAATCAATACTGTTTTCTAGAGTGAGCTACCAATGAAAATGGTTCCCAATCCTTAGGTAATCTCATGATACTGATATGAAAATTAACCAGAAAATATGTAGGACTAATAAAGTTCAGAATGTTTATTGTTTCACATTCTGTGATGAAGTTGAGAAAGATTATCTCATTTAATCCTCAAAACTATCCCTATTAAATGGATAAGGAAGCAGAGAAATAAAGCAACTTGCTTCCAGATCATGCAATGAATGAATCATACAACCTGGATCCCATCCTAGGTGAACGGATTCTAGAGGTGAACGGATTCTAGAACCCAAGTCTTGAAACTACTCTGCTATCCTTTACTCAGAGTTTACTAAGTTTTACTTTAGTTTTACTCTAGTTTAGATACAGGTAAATAGCTTAAGCTCACTTCAGTTGCTTACCTCTTTGGTCACTTGGAAGCCTCAAAACTTGCTGTGTGACACTTGGAATGCTTTATAAAAATTAATCAGTTACATCATTTCTATAAAACAGTTCAGGATGTAAACTGTGTTAAGAAATCAGGTATTTCTTCCCCTGGAAAAGTCACTGAATTCTTCTTGAACTTTATGATCTCCACTTTTTCATAAGCTTATTTTCCAATATGATGACCTCCTCTGACAGCACCAAGTCCCCTAGAGGAAAATAAACATGGCTCAAACACCTGTGTTGGTCTTAAAAATCTTTTGCTTCTGTAATCAACAATGAGCCAAAGATGCCTGGAGGAATCTATGATTTTTCCAACTAGGGAATGTTTGTCATGGATCCTTTAGGATAGTTTAGGAAATGGTGTTAATTATTTTGCTGCTTTTGCATATGTCACTAGCAACTTTTATAAAGTCAAGCATTGTGATCAGTTCCTAGGAATCTGTAGGGAACTAATTGCAAGTTTCCATGATAAATTCCACTTGAAATTATTTGAAACCCTCAGCTTAATACCATGTTGCAGTATTCTACAGAACTGAACTCATCTTGCTTGACTGTTCTCTATCAGACCTCAAATCTCTAGGTTACAAAACCTTCTGGAGAAACCCCTTGCACTTCTAATGACTGTCCTGTAACTCTACAGAAGGGAAGAGGACTTGGTTCAGCTTTTCACTACATGATACTCTACCACCACCTTCATCATCCCACTTTCCCTACCAGAGAGCTCACTTCTGATTCATCAGGACGGTACACTTTCAAGCTTCAGATACCTGAATGATTATCTACACCCCTCCCTCCCCAGTGGTACTGCTTTATCCTCCCCTTCTTTTTGCATTATATTTATTTGTTATGGTTATTTCAATAAATGCTACTTATAACCCTCGTTGCCACTCTGCTTTCTCTGTCATTCCCATTCATGTATTTCCACTCTCTCTTCTCTCTGTCTCCCACCACTGTTGCTCCTCCCATGCTCCCAGATCTGGGGCTGAACAAAGCATCCATTCAAATGGTCATTCTCAATTTAGGCCTATGGAGTTGCTCCCTCTTGAACCCCACTAACAAAGGAAAAAAAGAAAGTGCCTAGTATGTTGGGGATGGGCGTATACATGTGTGTACAAGTGTGTGTATTTTTCTGGGGAGAGGATTGTGACAAACCCCCAAGGCTGCCTGCCCTCAAACAATTCAGTTCCCTAGGCCATCGTCCTTTTGCCACAGAGTTTGCAAAACTAAAATTTTCAGTTTCCCAACTTCTCTTGATTTGACCAATGAGAAGAAAGTCATCCATTCTTGAATTAAAAGCAAAGTCTTACTAGCATCAAACAATTTGCTCTTCATTTCCACCCATTATTCCTACCTGAAATATGAGCTTAAGGTGTAGTCATGTAACAGCCATCTTGAAATGTGGGACTGCAAGCCTGAGGAGGAAGCCTGGACTTTGAGGAAGAAGAATAGAACATTGGAAAGAGCTTTGCTCCTTTGAGCTACCGTCCCAGCTCCAGACTCTACCTCCAGGCATATTTTTCATGTTATGAAATACACAGACACACACAACTTTAAAAAGAAGAGGGAAAAATAATAAATTCCAAGATGTTCTTCCTGCTCCCTAATATCCCTTTGCATACACTGTAGGGGCAAGTACCTCCATCTAGAGACCTCTGCTGAATAACCAAGGTATCACTACTAGTGGAAATCAGCAAAATTCAAATAGTATTGATGAGGAAGGCGGGGTAAATACCTGGAAAAAGTATTCTGTGAAACTTGATGATAGTGTGAGGTCATTTTTGTTTCATATATAAGTGACTGAAAGGACATACATAGAATGTTAATGGTGGTAGCCTTTGAATTACTGTTTATTCATAACTCTGTAAACCAACCATGTATTAATTTTCATTAAAAAAGAAAAGTAAAGTAAATTTTATTTTAAACATTCCAATAGTTCAAGACAGGCCCTCTGTACCTTTCACAATTTGCTTTTTCCTTCAAGGTGCCCTTGTTATGGTGCTGAATCTCTCCTGTTCTGAACAAACATATTCTACCTTAAGCATGTTTGCTAGGGCCACCTGTTCACCTTGATGACAGTCAGGCAGGTGTGATGGTAAGGACTGATAATACTCACTTCAAGTGACCTCCAGTCTCCCCTAGGGAGAGGACAGGGTTGGGATAGGAAAACTGAATGCCCTATAAGACATCATCCTTGGTGACTATGCCACCCTTGCACATATTAGTGGGCTTTTCCTGTGTCTCGCTCCAGTTATCACAGAATTGCCCTAATCCTCATCCCTGTTGTAGAATGATGGGCAATTAGCCCTGGAGCACCATCGAGTTCACATCTGCCTTTTCAAAGGGAAGAGCAAGCTTTGAAAAGTCAAAGACATGTTCAAGGATAAGGAGGACAAACCAGCAGCAGAGTGAGGACCAGAATCTGGGGTTCAATCAGTGAGGATCAGATCTGGGGACCAGCAGGGTGCTGACCAATCAATCACTATCAATCACCACCATCACTCCCACTGCAATTGCCATAAAGAATGCTTCCCAAAAGTTGAATATTGCTCAGGATGCTGCCTACGTAGTCTCTTATACTCACAAATCCCTGCAAGGTTGTCATCCCATTTTAAAGCTGAAGAAACTAAGACTCAAACAGATCACACAACTTCCCAAGGCTAGAAAAAGCAGAATCAGGAGTTGAACCCAGAACTGGCTGACATACAAATCTAGGCTTTTCCCACCACTTTAGCTGACTCAAGGCAGAATGTGTCTGATCTGTTATGGATATACCTGCATAATTGTTTCCTTCAGTTCTTCCTTAAGTGTCCTTAGCTATTGGAGCCTCAGAAAATCCATTTTAATGGCACATCTCTCTCCCCCTCAATATAAGGGATGCTTCCTGAAAGAGTCTGTTCTCTCAGCAGCTGGTGATATTTGATTTGATTAACACCCTGGGACCTATCACCAGACTTAAAGATGATGCCTAATTAATTGTTTACATTAAAGAGTTGGCACTTTCTGTATTCGGTTCACACTTTCAGTTTCAATCACGTTTTCATTTCAGCAATAATATTTACACGATTAGCAAATAGTCAATTTATACTCTGGTGTGGACCTAAGCTGTCTGTGGGACTTCCCAAAGCAGATGTCCTTGACAGGTGTAAAAAAATGGGCTTTTTTTTTCAAACAGCAAGAGTCATGAACAAGATCTTCTGCTCATTTTTCAATGAAAAATTATGCTTGGATCAACAAATATTCATTAAGAACTGACCTATGCTATGGGCCAGTCATTACATTTCCACACGGGTTAAGAAAGAAGTGTACTTACTAAAAAATCACATCAGACTTAGCTTAGATTTTAAATTTCTTTCATTATTTATTTACTTTATTTATAAATTTATTGATTTAGGTCCAGGATCTAGATGCATAGATTAGGGAAAGTCATTCTACACTAGACATCTGAAGTTTCAAAATATAGTTGCAAAGGTCTCTTAAGATATTTTTATTCAAAAGCTATGATGTGAATGAAAGTCAAACTGGAATGAGGCAAAGTGTAAGAAGACAGTTCTATACAATATTTTAAATAAAGAATTTGGATAGTTCATTTAGAATGATGGTCTCTAGCTGCATTCATGTTGCTGCCAAGGACCTGATTATTTCCTTCTTTATGGCGGTGTGGTATTCCATTGTGTATATGCACCACATTTTCTTTTCCAGTCCACTATTGATGGGTATCTGGCTGATTCCATATTTTTGCTATTGAGAATAGTGCTGCCATAAACATACACATGCATACCACATGTTGTCACTCATAAGTGGGCACTAAAAATTAAGCACATGGACACAAAGGAGGGAACAACAGATGTTGGGCACTGCTAAAGGAGGGAGGGAAAGGGGGGACAAGGGGCACACAACCACCCATTGAGTACCATGTTCACTACTATGGGAGGAGAGGGACCACTAGAAGTTCAAACTTCACCATCATGCACCTTACCTATGTAACAAATCCTCACAAGTACCCCACAACTCTAAAAAATAAATAAATAAATGTTAAAAAAAAAAAAGAATTTGGATAACGATACAGAAAGGCAAGATTATATCTTCTGGAAATGGAAGTTGGAAGGAATAAGGCAGCATTTTTGATGACAGAGTTCACAACAGACCGGACAATGGATTGAATCCTAACATCATGAAGTTTAGTAGGAACAAACACGAAAGAACTACCAGCATAAGTACTACGTGGGGAAGACGTGGCTTCATCATATCAAATGTGGAAAAAACTTGAGGACTGTATCTAGCCACAAACTTAACAAGAGGTAATGGTGTGACATATGGCCCATTCAAGTCACTAATGCATCTTTTTGGCTGCACTTGGAGAGTAACAGGACTTAGGATGGAGAGACCCCTGCTCTCACTTTTGCTAATCAGCCTCCCCTTAGATGTTACATTCAGTTCCCTTGTAAGGAGGTTGACCATATATGATATTGCTCTAATCAGACACTTTTGAGAATAAAAGGGTTGCTAATGATAATTAGGCTTGGAAAATATCATACATGAAGATTCCTGGACAAATGAGACTTACGTTAGCTATTTATGAAGGATGTAGAGAAACTGGAGGATATTAGAGGAGAAACTCAAGGAAAGGTAGGGCATCAAAGAAATAGATTGTGATAAATCATTGAAGAGATATTCAGTCTAGAGAAGAACAGTCTAAGGTTTATATAAAAACTTGTTCTGAGATATTCAAGAAGAGCAAAGAAAAATATATACAATTCTTCTTTACTTCAAAGAGTATTAAATTATTCTTCCTTTTTCAATTACAAAAAAAAAAGAATAGCATGTGGTAGAGGGATGGGACTCATGGATTATAGAGATTCTACTATAAGGTGTCCAAGTGTAGAGACAATGACTGCTTCTTAGGAATACTTCATCCCAGGAGGAAGGGAATGAAAAGTTGACCTCCAACCCTAGATGTTGTAGTCTATAAAATAAATTTGGAATACTTAGACTTCAAACCTCTACACTGCCTCCTATTCCAATTCAATGGTAATTCTGTTGTTGTTGTTATTGTTCTAATTTTTCTCAGCATAAACCCTATGAAAGACTTTTTGAAAGTCCAGCTGGGTACACCCATCAGATCTTGTTCATATGTTTACATAGTTCTTTAACAAATTTCATAAAATAAAAATATTTGTTTGTTTGTTTGTTGTTGTTTTGAGTTGGGGTCTCATTTGGTCATCCAGGCTGGAGTGCAGTGGCATAATCACAGCTTGCCACAGCCTTCCTTTCCTGAACTCAAGCAATCCTCCCACCTCAGCTTCCTGAGTAGCTGGGACTACAGACACATGCCTGGATTTTTTTTTTTTTTCCCATAGAGGCAAGGTCTCACTAGGCTGCCCAGGCTGGTCTTGAACTTCTGGGTTTAAAAATCCTCCTGCCTTGGCCTCCCAATGTGCTGGAATTATAGGTGCAAACCATTGCACTCCACCAAACTGGAATAATATTTTCTTAATGAAACCTAGCCATTCTTCTTTTAAAATATTATTGTTGCTTAAATACACGATGGCTCTTCTCTAGTTTTTTAGATCTCGGTGACTGGTCTTTATAAAAGTTAAACACAAATGGGTCTGTGATTCACTGGGCCTCAGCTATACTTTCACATATGATTTTTTCAGGGAACTACTTGAAATTGAGAACCTTCTTCAATATTCTCCTCTGTAAAGACCAACACAAATACCATATTATGCTGCTGAATGTAAGACACACACCATTGTTTGTAAGATGCACCATTATGTAGAGAAAAAATGCTGCCGATTAATCTCTATTCCATTCTTCACACTTAGAATCCAACTCTTCTGAGTCACTTTTGAACTCAGAATTCGCATATTTGCTCCCATTTTTATATAATATTGGTATCTGTGTCATCACAAGCATTGAGAATACAACATTTATTTAGAAAGCATGCCACTGTTATCTTTGAATTTTCTTCAGAGCAACTAACACTCAATTAAAAGCTTTAGTGTTATTATTTTTGTTTTTAAATCTCACCAGCTGATGACAATAGATTGTCAGACAACAACCAGGATTTACTTTTTTTCTTGAATAGTTTGTTGACTGACGCTTTGGGGGATTGAAGGTATCCAGTTATGCCACCATGAATAACAACAAAGTTTGTACTTCATAGATGATGACACTACATCCCAATGGCACCAAGCCAGCAGATGCCTGGGTTGTCAAAATGTGAAATACAGACATATTAGAATTGACAAAATACAGTACTCCTTTTGTATGTCTGCCTTCTTGTTCTAGGCTATACCTTTACCTGATAGGCTCAGCACTTCTTTCCTAGCTGACTGGAATATAACTTTTAGTAGCTCTTTTTCACTTCAGCTGAGAGTCTCCTCAAGTGCTCTACTGGGTTGCCCTTATTTCTATTTTATGCCCAACTTACTCTACTTTGGAAAGATTTCTATTCCTTTTATTTCAGCTAGTTTTACATTTTATAGCCATGAAGTAATAGACAACAAAACAAAATGAGAAGGTCTACCAGGCAATCTTCAGATTTAACGCAATACCCATTAAATTACCAACATCATTCTTCTCAGACCTGGAAACGACAATACAGGAATTCATATGGAATCATAACATAACAAAACAATCCTCAGCAAAACAAAACAAAAACAAGGCGAGAGGTATCATACTCCCAGACTTCAAATTTTATTATAAAACTACAATAATCAAAACAGCCTGGTATTGGAACAAGAACAGGTATATAGACCAATGGAACAGAATAGAGATTCCAGAAGCAAAACCTCAATTTCTCAGCCAACTCACCTTCAACAAAGCCTCCACTACCAACCACTGGGGAAAGGAGAGTCTATTCAGTAAATGGTGCTGGGAAAACTGGCTGACCACATGCAGAAGATGAAAACAAGACCCTTATCTATCCCCATACACAAAAATCAATTCTAAATGGATCAAAGACCTAAATGTAAAACCTCAAACTATAAGAACCTTAAAAAATGCAGGAGATACTCTTATGGAAGTTAGAACTAGCAACCAATTCCTGGTCAAAACCCCAAGTGCCCATGCCATAAGACAGACATGTGGGACCTCCATCAAACTGACAAGCTTCTGCAAAGCCAAAGAAACCATCATGAGAGCAGGGAGACATCCCACAGACTGGGAAAAAATATTTGCCAACTGTATGTCTGACAAACGTCTAATATCTAGAATCTACAAGGAACTCAAATATGCCAAAAACAAAAACAAAAAAGCAGCCCCATTACAAAGTGGGCAAAAGATATGAATAGACACTTCTCAAAAGAAGACATACAAACAACAGATACATTAAAAAATGCTCAGCCTCACTAATCATCAAAGAAATGCAAATTAAAACTACACTGAAATACCACCTAACTAACTCCAGTCAGGATAACCATCATCAATAACCCAAAAAACAACAGATGCTGGAGAGGATGCACTGAAAAGGGAACACTTCTACACTGTTGGTGGTAGGGTAAACTAGTACAGTCTCTGTGGAAAACAGTGTGGCGATTCCTAAAAGATCTAAAAATTGACCTTCCATATGACCCCGCAATCCCCCTACTGGGAATATACCCGGAAGAACTCAAATCTTTCTATGAAAAAGATACCTGCACAGGTATGTTTATCGCAGTATTGTTCACAGTAGCAAGAACATGGAACCTACCATGCTGCCCATCAAAAGAGGACTGGATTAAAAAAATGTGGTACATATACACAATAGAATATTACACAACCATAAAGAAGGACAAAATCATAAACTTCACAGCAACCTGGATGGACTTTGAGTCTATAATACTGGGTGACGTATCACAGAAACAAAGAACTGAGCATCACATGTTGTCACCCATAAGCAGACCTTGAACAATTATCATAATACTACAAGAAAAGGATTGACAGTAGTGGGAGACTGCCAGTGTGGGGGTGGGACCGGCAGTAGTGGGAATCTGCCAGGAGAGGGGGACACACCTCATCAACAAGTGTACCTGCATAATTAACATTTGTATACCTAACCCTGAATTGTACACCCAACCTTTAAAATAAAAAAATTAAAAGAGGGAAAAAACAGTCTACCAAGGTTGTGCATCTCAAAAGAAGACAAACCTCACCTCGCACTGATTTGTTTCAAGAAGAACTATACAGCTTTATGGTAAAGAGGCAATTCTTAGCCAGGGCTGTAAAGATAAATAATTCATAGAGCTTTTTAAAATGTAGTTTCCAGTGGGCTAACCCAAAACCCACTGACTCTGACTCAGAGTGAGGGGTGAGGTTTGGGAGTTGGGGGAAGAGGGTATTCACGTTTTTCAAAAAGTTCCACAAATTAATGTGGCATGTTTTCTAAATTGCAAACCATCGTGAAGAGAAGGACATCGGGCATTTTCTAGTTCATCTTGGGACAACTCTATTGGCACATACTAACACAAATTTGAAATTAAGAGTCTTCAACTCTAAGTGTACTGCAGAAAACAATTCAAGGGGATGAGATACAATTTAATTCAAACCATGATATTCACACCATCCTGTACTCAACATAATTCAACTAAGAGCTGGAAGGACACCATGATGGCTAAGCATGGGAATGGGTGTGGTGAGAGCACAGGCAAGAAACAAAGGATGAGATTTCCCTTTTCTATCATTCCAGTGTCCCAAATGCTGCCTGGTCTAAGGTCATAGAGAAAGTGATCTCCCCCTCCATTCTCCAGCCATAGCTTTCCAGAACCACCAGGGACAAGACAATCTGGAGCATAATTAAGAGATGGTTCTGGCCAGGCTCAGTGGCTCAGCCTATAATCCCAGCACTTTGGGAAGCTGAGGCAAGTGGATTGCCTGAGCCCATGGGTTCAAGACCAGCCTGAGCAACTTGACGAGACCTCGTCTCTACAATAAGTAAATAATAAATAAATAAATAAATAAAAAGTCAGGTGTAGTGGCATGCACCTGTAATTCTGGCTACTTGGAAGGCTGACACAGGAGAATCACCAGAACCCAGCGGTCAACTCTGGAGTGGCTGTGAGTTGGCCACTGCACTCAAGCCTAGACGACAGAGTGAGACTCCAATGAATAAAAAAACCAGAAAGAAAGAAAGAAAAAAAAAAGAGATGGTTCCATGAATTGAAAATATTCTAAGCCTTAGAGGAGGTGGTACTAATGAGGGCTTACAATCAGAAAATATGCAGATCTTTTCACCATAGGGCTCAAGACGTGGTTTGTATGACTGTGGAAGGCTCTGATGTCCTCCCTTAATCATTTCCATTTTTGTCAAAGGTTCTTCTGAATTTTAGATAAGCATTAAGTCCTCCCATGTTGTCTGGATGAAAGTATATAATTAAAAATTCTACCACTAGTTCTATGACCTTTTCATTGTGTCTGGGAATTTGGACTGTAGTATCCACTCCAATAATCACCTCTAAAATCCACCGACATCTTGTTCACTTCTTAGATCCAGAGACACCTTGCTCTACTCTTAGATCCAGGGACATCTTGCTCTTCACCAAAGAAGAGTCTAAAACTCTTCCTTAGACTGAGTCTTTGGACTGATTGTTCTGTGAATTTCTTTTCTTTCTGGGCAAAGCAGAGGCTAGAAGCAAGAGTACCAGCACCACAAATTATTGAAAATCAGTGTCGATGACTGAAATAAATATTCATGCTGTGCTTTTTCTTTTGCTACCAGGTATTTAAGACACACTTTGTGCCAAACCCTTTATATACATTAACTCATTTCACCCTTATCACAACCTATGAAGGTATCATTGTCTACCTACATTTTACACAGAGGAAACATAGACCAGTTAAGCAACACCTCCAAGAACACACAACAGAGAAGTGGCTGAACCCAGCAGTTAATCACAGATCTGGACCCAAAGTCAAAGGTCTCTCAAACATTGGACATATTTGAAAGGCAGTGAGGAAAAAATAATGTGTTTTGATGGATAGATAGAGGGATGGCTAGATGGGCAGATGCAATAACATAAATATAATAGAGGATATATTATAGAAGCTAGGTGATTGTTACTAAACCAATTATTTAAATTGTTTTGTATGAGCCAGGCGTGGTGGCTCATGCCTGTAATCCCAGCACTTTGGGAGGTGGAGGCAAGAGGATTGCCTGAGTCCTGGGTTGTGGTGGCACATGCCTGTGGTTCCAGCTACTTGGAAGGCTGAGGTAGAAGGGTTGCCTGAGCCCAGTGAAGGGTGCAGGAAGTGACCAGAGAGGTGGCTCCCAAAATGGTGCCGAGCATGGTGAGGACACACCAGACAACAAAGGCCCTAGGTCCCAGCTTCTGTGTGCACAATTCCCCGCCCTGGTGAAGTTCAAACCTGCAAGCCTCCAATCCTTAGCCAGCTTTGTTATGCGTCCAATAGGACTGTAACACCGCGTCAGCCCCACCCTACTCCCATGCAGCTCCTCCAGTAGAAACATAGTACGGCCTCTTCCGGCCCCTATCAGGCTAATAAATACAGCCCACTCCCTGCAACTCTCTCTCTCTTTTTTTTCTCGTTACAGATCTTCTCTGTAACAGGCCCTTTAATAAATCTCTTGGTCCTGGCCGGTTGTGGAGTCATTACTGGTGCCGAAATTCTTTCACCCAGCAGGTCAAGGCTGTGGTGGCTGTGAACAAGCCACTGCATTACAGCCTGGGCAACAGAGTGAGACTCCTACTCAAAAAAAAAAAAAAAAGTTTTGTATGTTTGGAGGAAAGAAGTGAAAAAAATGAGAGAAAAAGAAGGAAAGTGGTGAGGAATTCAAAGTCACGGCCAATTAAGCATTCTTTCTAGCATAGGTCTCAGATTTCACTAACTGTGTGTTTTAGAGTTTTAAGTTCAATTTAGTTCGACAAAAATGTGTTAAGATTTTATTATGTCAGGCACCAAAATACCTGCCAACCTAGGATGCTAAATTCATGGCAAGTGTTGGGAATACACAAGACAGAACTCTTCTGGGGTTTACAACCCAGCAGCTAACAGGGACGTAACCAAAACCTTGTAATGCAAGGTTTGACATGGGGCTGCTATGAATGGGTGAGGTGCTAAGGGAGCATGAGGGTGGATAATAACAAGTGAGAGGATTGGAAAAGTGTCCAGGCCCAGGTGAAATTGGAATTGTGCCAGGTGAAATTGGAACTGGGGAGGATGTCAAAAGGACAGGGAAGAGGAACAATATCTAAAGTAGGCGCGTCGGAGCAAAGACACAAAGAAGGAACAGTGTGAAAAGCACACAAGGAAAGAAGCGGGATGTTGGGAAGAAGGAAGGAGGAATGGAGCATTATCCACCAAAATGTGGAATCAAACTTTGATTTGTGGAATCAAATCTTTGAAAATTGTTCGGACTCCCTCAGATTTCACTTTGCTGAGTCTTGATTTACTTATCGGTAAAATGGGAATAATATGTGTTCTCACAGATATTGGTTCAAAGATTAAATAAGTGAAAATGGTGACAGTTCTCAGGATAGTTCCAGCCACATAGTTGGACCTTAAGCAACGCTGACCTAGCTACGCATATGAAACTGAGAGGCTGCACATAATCTAGCTATGTAGCAATGGTCAAGATCTGTGTTCAGATGTACAAAATTCTCCTGAATTCCAGAAAGAAGATGCTAAATCATTTTGTTTGATATGCCTGATTTTTAAAAAAATGTATTGAGTGAAACATTGATTTTACTTTTGGGTCCAAATCTCAGCTAACAAAACTAATTGTACAAGAAATCTAACTTTATTTTTCTGTAAAAATAAACTTTTTCTGACTTATCTATGTTGAGCCTACCTTCACTGTTAGAACCTTAGCTTCACTCAGTTCTGTACCCTCACCCTTTTCACTGGGTTTCAGAGGGCTCACATTGTACCAGGACAATGGGGATGGGGTATTATCTCTTTCTCTGGGTGATGCCCTCTCTGCGCCAACCTTGGCTGAGATATCCCTGTTCCTGGTGGGTTTTGCACAAGACTCCTTCAGGTGTGGCACACTCCCCATCAGCTGATGCTAAGCCCCTCACTGGCACCAGAGATTTTTTTGCACCACTTCCAGACCACAGGGGTGCCAAGAAGCTCTGTGGGTCCTTGATTCCTATTCTGGTGGTGCTTCTGAGCACAGAAGACTCATTCTAACACCTGTGCACTGTGTTGGGTTGCACTCAGCTCTCAGAGGCTGACCCAAACTATCTGTCCCTGGACACCGCTCAACCCTTTCTGTTCTCTAGGGCTTTGTAGTCTCCTTGGGCTCTGCTTGGAAGTGATGGCAACCCCAATCCATCTTCAGTTCTGTCATCCACAATGTTCTCCTCTGAAAAGCAGGGTTAGAGTCTCTTTCTCAGAGGAGAGAGGGGTCACCACCCTCTGAGAGCTCTCTCTGCTTCCCTTCTCTCTGTCTGCCTTCCCTTCCCTCTTCCCTACCTCCTCACCAGCATCTAACTGCCCCTTCCTTCCCCTAACTCTAGCCCTGTCCTCACTGTCTCACCAGCACACCTGGAAAATCTCAGGTGCTACCAGGGGCTGAAAGCCTTGGTTCAGCTCAGCTCAGTGTTTCTTTCGATACCCAGTCAGTCTTGACTTTTGGAAATCACATGCCTTTTATTTTTCCTGTTATCTTGTGAAATTTCTTTTTTCCTGATACAACAAATTATATTTGAATGTGGTTGGGAAAGAGACAGTGGCAACAGAAGCTGTCAGATATGGGGGGAAACCAATTAATACATTAAGAATACCATTCTGCATTATAAAAGTAAATATGATATTACAAAAAAAAAATCCTTCCGCCACAGTGTTTTCCTTAACCCTTTAAATTTACTTCATCATCTCTTGAATAAGGAGAGAAATTACTCTACATCTCCCTTCATAGTACTCACTCATCCTGGCTCCTGTATCTCAGAATTTCAGTTCCAGTGACCCGATCTAGACTGGGATGGTGGTTAAATCCAGAGGTGACCCTAAAACATAAAGAGGGAGAATCGTATCCTTGAAAGCTGCCTCAGTCTTAAAGTTACTGGTGACTCTCTGGAGGTTTCCTCAAGGAATTCGGCAGAAGGGCCCCCAAACTACCAATCACCAAAGTGTACACTACTTCAGAACTAATCATGTATTTCTGTTAGTTGTATAGCTGGTGTGCCTTTACTGTTGTTGAAAAATAATAACAGAAGATCATTAAGTTGGGGCTATGTGTTTCATAAACTTCACATGCTAATAATCACAACAGGAATTCAACACTTCTCACACTTCCAGCTTGACTTGTCTCTCGTCCTGTTGAGATTTCTGCTCTTCCTCATCCCTTGAGGCATGCCTTTGCCTAGACATTGGAGCCATTTCTTTGGTTTCAGTTTCTCTCTCTGGTTCATATGATAATCTTCTATATCAACCATGAGACCTGAAAGAGAAATCACTTGTCAGTTTAAAACAAAACTAAACTGAAACTAAGCAAAAAATGCAAATATTTGAGAAAAAAATATTAACTTGATTCTTTTCTCCACTAATTCCTCACCCCAAATTAGTCCCTAAGGAGTTTCGTTTCTAAAACATAAATCTATATATTAGAAAGGCTGCTCAGTTCAAGTCAATAAATACCCATAGGGCCTATCTCTCACTATAAACCTGAACAGATAAGGGGCAGAGATGTCTCTCTCCATTAAGCAATAGGAAACTTTCCTTATCACAAATTAAAGTACTTTCTGGTGGCCATAGATTTACTCTGAAAACTTGCTCATAATGATCATATTATGAATGGTGATTGGGAATAATAAATCATATCCTTCTGCTAACAAGCCTGCTCACATGGGTTCAAAATGGCAGACTTTCTCCTGAAATGAATCTTCTCTGAGGCAATAATAATATTCTTAGAAAAAAATGTAGAGAGTTGAGGGGTTGGAGGTTTGGGAAGCTGAGGGGTTGGAGTGGGATGGGGAGTTGAGAGGTTACAGAGGGGTGAAGCCCACATTTCCAGCATCTGAAAACGAACATTCGTAACATGTGGCTTTATCACCTAATGTATATTCTTAAACAACACCCAGAAGAAACACTGGTCTCAAATGTGCTAAACTTTTGTTCACTTTAACCCACCCGAAGAGTTGAACATTAATTATTTAGTTCAAGTTTTATTATTTAGTAAAAAATAATATAAACGCACATGATTTGGTGTTCAATTACCAATGATCAATTACCACCATTGTCTTCTTGGTACTGTACAAAATGCACAGAAATTTCTCTTCTAACATCCTCCCTCAAAATAAAGCTTGTGCTTAAAAAAAAAAAAAAAATTCTCACCTGACCAGACTTTCTGAGAAGTATGTACAGTATTTTTCATTCAAGGCAACATTCAGATCTAGTAAACATTTTTTATCTCCTCTGACAACTTCAACAAAACAAAGGGAGACTATATAACTCACCCAGTCTGCCTGATTTAAAGTGGTATAAGGCAAGAATCATCCACAAGTAGAGTTAAACAATGAAATTTTCCAAGTATATACATGCTGTGAGAATCAATAACCTCTCCTCAAACCAGCAAATTGGTTTCAAGTATTCGGTTCACTGGTTACATCCAACAGCCACAGTAAGAGGCCATCTCCTGAGTGAAAGAGAAAATGGAAAGGCATTCTTGAAAAATGTGTTCTCATCAGAATTCCTGTGCTTCTTATTGCATGGAAGGTATTTGTAAAATTCTTTGGAAAGAATACCGAGTTTAATTTCAGGCAATCCTCTTTGTTGGATTTTTTTTTTCACTTGAGAATAGCAACTTTAATATCTTATCTGAACTATGATATATAGAGGTGAACACTTCAGAGTAAAATTAAGAACGGCCAGAATAATTTGACAAAAACTTCTCTAGAAATAACGTAGGTTAAGTTTATAGAGAATGCCTAAAAGAAAAGTATGAGAATATTCAAGTGAAGAAATATTAACCTAGCACTCAGAATATCAGAATATATGTATTCCAGGGGTGTAGGGGGCAGAAACCAGGAGACAGGCAAAAGTTGCTTTTTGAGATCTTGCTCATCTTAAGCCTGAATGCTTCATGTGCCCAAAGAATCCAATAATGAAAACAAAAATTACCTCCTACCCAGTTGCACTTGAAAATACAATAAACAGGTTACATCCTCGAGTGTTATTAGGTTGCTACCAGAATTGCAGACCTCAGAACGTGCCTCTGATAGCATCCTTCATCCATGAAGTTCTGGGCCCAGCTCCTGGTCATCAGAGTTCTTCTCTCAACAGCCCTAAGTCCTTCTCAAGACTCATAGGGGCTTAGTAGATTTTAAGTGTTGAAACTTACCATTTAAGAGACATTATGGGTTAAACAGACGTTTGTGGGCTGGCCTAGGAGTACCATTAACACTGAATACATTTCATTTTACTGATATGCTCCTGTTTGTAAAAGGGATTTTAGTATTTTCAATAGTGTTGTTCATAAAGAGCCTAGTACCTAGGAGAAACTATGAGTTACAAACAACTGAAGTATACACCTAATCTTTGAAAGAGTATGTAAGTTGAAGCCTACTGTTTTGTTTACTTGCTTTTTACTTCTTTTACCTTCCCATATTTGGATTCACTCCACAAATATTTGTTAATTCCCTACTAAGCATTCTGTTAGTTCTATGACTAAAATAATAGGCTAATTCAGAGATTTCCTACCCTTGTAGAGCTTACAGTCAAGTAGAATAAACAGACAACTAAATAATGGGGGGGGGGAGGGTGTGGGGAGGGGAAGTAAAAGCAAAACTGCTACAATAACAAATGATAAAAAGGATGGGTACACAGTACTATACTAGGAGTAATTACTCTAGTCAGAGAGGCCAAGAAAACTGAGTAAAGGCGGCAGAAAAGAACAGTCCAGGAGAGGAGACAATATGTGCAAAGTCCCACAGCAGAGGGAGTCTACTGAGGCGACAGCCTAAGAGGCTGCCCATGCCAGGGTCTTACATGAGGAGGGAAGGAGTGTCAGATGACGCTGGATAAGTGGACAAGGGCTGTACTTTATGGGACTTTATGGGAAAGAATGAAGGAACCCACTAAAAGTTTTACTTGGGAAGAGTGACAAGATTAGTTAAGAACTTTAGAAAATTACTTAGTCACCTCATGGTGTGGAGAATCATTGGTAGCAAGAGCAACTACTAGCAGTCTACTTTTGGAAGGCCATCAAGGGAGGAGAAACAATGGCCACTTAGACTAGGGTGGACAGAGATAGGCTGAAGAGAACAGTAGTTGGGAAAACCCTGAGATTCAGGAAGCACTGAGGAATGACTCTTAGTTTTCTTATGTACCCTTGTTTAATTATTTGGTCCTTTGCTCTGTCATTGGACGTTGCTTAGGGTTTTTAGGCATGTATTGGTTTTCTCTCATTATGCTCCTACTCTATCTTGAAGGAAAAATTTCCTATTTCTTCAAACTTAACAATGCACAGAGCCCCTTGGCATTATTCTACCAATCACCTCAAATCTAATCTTAATGCTATAAGATTCCCAATTGACTTTCAACTATAATTTTTAAGTAAGTTTAGTCTCTCCTCCATTGATAGATATAGATAGAGATAGAGATATACATATATGGATACAGACATTTTGTCTGGTATAATTTCCTTCATTGATATAAGAAATCCTAGAATTTGATATAGTGGTGAAATATTTTTAGATACAAATCATCAAAACCACTTGAAGCAATTTAAACACTAAAGGAAATTTATTATCAGAATATGAGAGCATCTCATGGAATCAAATGCAGAAATGCAACCAAGACTTAGGAATCAGGTGGAGTCCCTCAGATTCTCTCTCCATATTCTGTATGCTTTTCTCTATACCATGGCTTCAGTCTTACCATGGAAGGCTGGCTTTCTCCACTCTTCAATCTACAAGATGGCTTTGTAACAGCTCCTGTGTCTCTATGCCCTGGGTTTAGCCACAAGGACTAACCTATAGTTCCTCAATATACTTCCTCACTGACTCAAGGATGGGAATTTAGCCTAGCTATGGTCAGGTGTTCAACCCTTGTCAGTTAACTGTGACTGGGGGTGGAGTGGGTCAGGAGTTCAAAGAAGAACAAGCCAATAGCAATTCTGAGTTTCCAGAGAAGGGAGAATTGTTATGAACTTGGCACACACCCCACATGGAGAAGGAGGAAAACAATAGCTCCTTTGCTTTAGTGAACATGTGTCAAGCACCAACCATGCTCTACCAGCCTAGGCTCATGGATATAAAATAAGTGCAAAAAATTCTACCTTCAAAAAAGGAAACACTCAGCACTGACTGTGAACACACCTGTAAAGTGAGACTCCTTCCTATCCCCTCATTGTCAGTGTGGGAAATAGGAATTAAAAGGAATAAAGAATATGAAGGTAGAAAAGGAAGTTTTGAGGAGTATTGTTTATAAGCAAATAGAAGTGTTGTTTATAAGCAAAAGCAAGAAAGTGAGACCCCAAAAGAATTGCTGGGAGTTTGGGAGGCTGAGCTGACAAGGGGAAAAGTGCCTGTGGAGATGTTGTACAAAGAGATAAGGCTGAAGACTCATTCAGGAGCCTTCACTGAGGATTTACAAATAGAAGGTGGGAGAGGGAGGAACAAAGGCAACAGATACAAACAGGCTAGACAACGGAAAGATCCCTCCAAGGCTTGTGTCTTGATTACCAGGTAGTTAACCTACAGACTGTACGTTTCCAATTTTCCCCAATGCGTGACACTCTCACTTTGCAGATTTAGCTGTGTTTAATCTTTCCTTTTCAAACAAAGCAGGAGGAAAAAAAAGTACCTAGTTAATGTAGTAACTTTGGCCTGCACAAAGGAAAAGTTCATATGATTTCTTCAGCTTTCTTATCCAGCACAATTTTCCTTCAATGCCTTATCCTCTCAAGCTCTTCTTTTATGTTTCCTTTTATGATAAGCTTACATTCAGATTAGCTGCCTCTCTAGAAAGCTTCTGTCTCCTTTTCAATGTCTCGTATTTTGGGTCTCTACCAGATTTCATTTTTGCATTTTCAGATTTCACTAAATCTCATTCATTTGTATGAGGCTTGCTGTCCATTTTAAATACCTATGGCATTTTAAATCACTAAGTATTATTTTTGAGTTTTCTATTGTTGTCTCAACATGATCTCAAATACAGAACAGAGGGTATTAAGCTACTTTTAATTTAATAAGTTATTTAACATTGTTTAAAAAAGCATACTTTTAGACTATTTTTTAGCCTTTTATTTAGACGATTCATTCTCAATAGTGGCAATATTTCCCCAAAAGAGTAAAAATTGGTTCTTGGGGGGTGTAAAAAAAAATCTTAGCAATTACAGTGGCTTGTGGCCCTCCAAACCTCAACCCTATCCAACTGCTAAACAGATATTCAGTGGTATCTGATGGGGACAGGGAGCGATCACTGACATCTACTGGGTAGAGGCCAGGGATGCTGCTGAACAACCTACGATACATAGAATGATGCTCTCCTCCACCCAACAGAAGTATTATTCTGCCCAAAATTTCAATAGTCCTGACACTGAGAACCCCTGTTTTAAAGAAATATATTCTGTGCTGTCATACATGAAGAGGGGCATATTAAAATTTCATGGGAGGAGGAGGCAATTGTGAAAGTCTGAAAAGTCTCCTTACTTTGGCAATAATTAAAAAATTAAAAACAATGGAAGAAAACAGATTTTGAACTAACCTATACTTGCATAGTGTATCAGTTTGCAAACAATTAATACAATCTATCACTCGATTGCCACAAAAATCAGGTGAAATTTGCCACTTAATTTTCTACATCTTTCTAGACATGTAGATTGATGGTCAGAAAGGTTAATTATGTGACTCTGATGGCAAATCCCCCTCCATATATAACAGCACAGAATACATATTTCTTAAAGCAGGGGTTCTCAGTGTCAGCACTATTGACACTTTGGGCAGAATAATACTTTTGTTGGGTGGTGGGGAGCGCCGTTCTATGTTTTGTAGGTTGTTCATCATCCCTAGCCTCTACCCAGTAGATGTCAGTGGCAGCTCCCAACCCCACCTTTTGGGACAATCAAAAATGTCTCCTGACATTGTCAAATGTCCCCTAGGCAGTGAGGTGGGAGAAATTGCTCCTAACTGAGAACCACTGGTGTAAAGCCTACTTATAAAGAGAGAATACTATTTACTGTTTTTAAATTTATATGCACCTTCATAATAACTAACAGTTATTGAGCATTTACTATATACCAGGCATTTTATGTGAATTGACTCATTTAATACTCCTAACAAGCCTATATGGCAGACTCTAGTATTGTACCCATTTAAAAATAAGGAAATCTGGGCCAGAAGGATTGCAGTTAGTAAATTATAAAGCTGGGATATATAGGTACTAGTGCTGCATTTTTTTTTTTCTTTCTTCTTTTTTTTTTTTTTTTGAATTGTAATCTCACTGTCACCCAGGCTGGAGTGCAGTGGCATGCTCACGGCCACCACAGCCTCAACCTGCTGGGCTCAGTTAATCCTTCCACCTCAGCCTTCCAAGCATGGGAACACAAGCATGGGCCACCACGCCTGGCTAATTTTTTTATTTATTGTAGAGACAAGGTCTTGCCAAGTTGCCCAGGCTGGTCTCAGCTGGACTCAGGCAATCCTCGGCTCCACCTCCTAAGGTGCTGGGATTACCGGTGTGAGCCACCACGCCCAGCATAGTGTTGCATTTGTATCACAAAAATGTGCTTGAACTATTGACCCAAATATAACTATTTCATTTCATACAAAATAATCTTCATCCTTATTATGATTATTATGTCAACTTTGAATTTAAACCCTAGTAGAAGCACTGAACCACCATGCTATACTGTCTCCTAACCAAAACACCCACAGTTCTTCCCCTAAATTCTACATTATTTCTCTTCTTTATCTAATTTTACGTACAAATGCCAATTTCTTATAGGTGTTGCTTTGTAATCTTAATATGCTCAAAATGAAATTCTATTAAAAGATGTCTAATATAAAAATGGAGCTGGGCTCAGTGGCTCAGCCTGTAATCCCGCGCCTTTGGGACGCTGAGGTGAGTGGATTGCCTGTGCCCGCGGGTTCAAGACCCGCCTAGACAGCGAGACCTCATCTCTACAATAAATCAAAAAATCAGACGGGCATGGTAGCACATGCCTGTAATTCCGGCTACTTGGAAGGCTGAGGTGGAAGAATCGCCAGAGCCCAGCAGGTCGAGGCTGCGGTGGCCAGGAGCGGCCACTGCACTCCAGTCTGGGCGACAGAGTGAGACTCCAACTCAAAAAAATAAACAAATAAATAAATAAATAAAATAAAAGTCATGCAATCATATGATTTTCTTTTTGAATGATAGAATTAAAAACGAGCATTTCATGATTTCCAAATATTGTGACAGCTTGTTGTGGAAGCTCATTATGTTATTAATGGGTTTTAATGAATGAATACAATGAAGAAAGTGTTCAGTGTTTTAAGAAGAATAAGAAAAACAACTGACATGAGAATTCAGAGGAGAGATGCCAGGCGGAGTTGAGGAGACAGAGACTGGCTAGTTGTTCACCAAACAATGTCTCCTTTCTCTCCTGGACACACAGTTAGACAACAGTTCTCAGCATGCTTTGCATTTAGGTGTGAAAACGTGTTCCATTTACATTCATAGGAATGTGGGCAAAAGGCAGAAATGATTTCTGGACCTGGCCCAAAAAACCTACTGGCTCAGAGATAAGAACTCTGAGCACCTGGCAGAAGGTAAAAATGCAAAATGGAAGAAGCCTGAGTCTCTGAAACACTGCTCAGGTAAAAACTGTCCAACTGGATACACCTGGATTGGATTGTTCATGAGCAAGAAACTAGGTATTCCACTATGCCTCTGGTATTTGAGAACTGTCTGTTACATCAGCTAGCTATTCTGGCTAATACATTTGATTCAACCTGAAACCACAGATGCTGAGAACCAACCACCGCATTAGAAGATTTTTCAGATAATCTGCTTCATAAAGTTTCTAACTAATGCTGCTATTAATCTGTTTTGCCTCTAGAGGCAACAATACCACTGTTTTGTGGATAAACACAGGAATGTGAATAAAGCACTTAACATCACATCCAAACTAAGACATGTGGAATAAGAAAATTCCCTTGGATCAAACATGCTTAAAATGGCCTGTCTTCATTTCCATGTACCTTTACATATGACAAAGGATATGCTTGTTAGATTAGTATCCAGAAATATGGCAAAAACAAAAACCCACCTGTGGAAAAGATGTAGACAAGAATTACTCAACAGACGAGAGTTTTTATCTTGGATCCTATCCTGACCCATTCATGCCATCCCATTTCCAATTAATGTTTACTTAGTGACCACTATGTATGAGTCAATGTGCTTATCATGGGAGATAGAGGGATGAAAGAGGCAGCCCTTGAACTCAGAAAACACCCTGTTCAGAAGACATGTACACAATCAATTTCATAGTGTGAAATAGTGGAACACTGAAGAACTAAGTGCTTACCTCTACCTGGACTGATTTCCCAGAGGAAGCGGTCCTTAAGAGTCCCAAGTCATCCATGATGAAGTAGAGACTTCTGTGACTTTTTTCCCATTAGGTATAAGTCAGCAGCTTTATCTGAACATGGGCTAATTATTCAGGTAAGAAGATGCAGTTAAAAAATATGAAGGTCCTTTATTATCAAGAATTGGAGCACATGCCACCTATTTATATTTATTAGTCAAAATCTGCTAATGCAATGCAAATACTAGGAAAAAATAAAGAAATTATGCAGTATTACATTTCTCCCTGCGGTCAACAAATATCTTGGGGGATATACTTTCAGACTAGTCAATTCTCTGTGTTCCTCAAACCTTTGTCCACTGTGTCTGACATCCATCAATGGATCCATCTGCAATAATGATCACTGTGAAGCTTGCCTAGTGGTAATTTTCTATGTCTTTCACTCTTTTCATATTTATTAATTAGAATTCTACTGCAAAAAAAGAGCTGCCACTTCTCCACATATAATTGAACACTGAAAAACACTTTATTTTTATGGATTACATATTTGAAAATTTACCTATTTGCTAAAATTTATTTGTTACCCCCAAATAAATACTGTTGGCATTTTTTGGTCATTTACAGATCTATATAGAAGTGCAAAAAATTTGAGTACCCAATGTTCCCAGCTGAGATCATGCAAAGTTCCTGCCTTCTTATTTCAGATCTCCCATCATAAACAAGTGTCGTGTTTTTTTTTTTTTTGCAGTCTATTTAGTGCCATCCATTTTACATTTTTGTGCTTTTTGCTGGTCCTTCTTCTGTTTAAAATGTCCCCAAGCATAGTACTGAAGTGTTGTCTAGTGTTTTTAAGCTGTGACATACATTACAGAGAAAAGACATGTATTAAAAAAGCTTCATTCAGGCACTAGTTATGGTGCTGTTGGCTATGAATTTGATGCACATTAATCAGCAAAATATCTTAAACAAGGTGTTTTTAAACACAAAAAAACATGAAACAATATTATGTATTGATTGGTTGGCCAGTGGTTCCCAGAAACCTAAACCTAGATTTCCCCTAGGAGCAATGGTTCAATATTTACTAATTTGCTGTTCACAGAGACTATATAAAATATAACTACTGTGAATAATGAGAACTGACTATATCTCTTTGACTGATTATTTGTTTATATTACTATGCTTATGGATATTTATATTATTTTATGGGTTATAATCCAGCTAACTATCATTATGTATTTTGTAGCTCAAATTTTTCCATCTTCAGTCATTGACAGTAACTTTACAGTGGAAAAATCTAGTGGTAACTATTTTGACCAAGTGATCAACACCAACATCACCAATAATAATACATGTTGACTTTGTGAATACTGTGAGGACGTTATGAATACTGTTATGAAAGGATGAGACACCCTTTCCAGGGTGCTCTTAACAGTGTTACACAACCTCACACCAATCATGAGACGATTCCAGATAGGCTTGAAATGAGGGACATGCAGCAAAATAATGAATCAATACCATTCAGGGTACCAAAGTCATGAAAGACAAGAAAAGACTGAAGAACTATGGCAGACAACAGGAGATCAGAGAGAAATAACAACAAAATACAATGTGGAATCCTAAGTGGAATATTGCAAACAGCAACAGCAAACAAAGAGACATTTGTGGGAAACTTCAAAGTGAAGTTCAAATGGAGTCTTTAGTTTATGGAACTGTACCAGTGTTAATCTCCTGGTTGTGATAATTATACTATGGTATGTAAGATGTTAACATTGGAGTGTGCTGGAATATGGACATATAGAAACTCTCTGTACTATTTTTGCAATTTTTTTGTAAGTCTAAAAGTAGCTCAAAATTTTGTCATTGGGTGGTCTTGCATATTCCTAGTTGCAGCAGTTATGGAATGTACCAGAGAGGAGGTTAGGAAACTTCATTTCAGAGACCATGACGATAGGGAAATGTTCAATCTTCCAGATAGGTTATCTCAATCCAAAAACTATAGGGAACAGTATAGTAAGTAAATTCCCTGTATGATAAGATATTATAGAAGACTTGGTTGTTCCTAGGCAGGATGCATCATTTCTAGCTAGTGACCATGGGCAAGCCATAATCTCAGTTTCCTCATCCATAAAATGAAAGGGTTGAAATGAAGAATCTTACTTTATATCTCATAACCTTTAGAGCATAAAATCTTATGATTCGAAATTAAACTTGTTATTCAGCAATTGAAATCAGACTCTGCAAGAATACCCTTTTGAATCCTTACATATTCTTCTTTCTTAGTAAGAAGCAGCAGTGTTGACATTTTACAGCAAATCTAGAAAACAAATCACAATAGTTTGAAGAAATTCTAAGGCAGTGCCCCCTGAAGCTCATCTACAAGACAGATACAAATAATATGCTCATAAACAATATAAGCATACCTAAGATATCAAGAATTATGCAGCTCTTTAAAATGTATGAGCCACCAAAACATCACACGGAAAAGCAGATTATAAAAGTGCACATGTATAATGATCATGATAAACACTTTCATACACAGATAACTTTAGATGGGGATGTGATAGAACTCCTGATAATACTCTAGCAGAATATTATTTTAAGAGACAAGTTACTGAAATAAAAATATATTATATTCTGATAAAATGTAATATTCAGAACAAATAATGTTATATACATTTAATTCTCTCTGTAAGGGAAATCATAATTTTGTAAGACATTTCTATATAGTCTAAGAACTTAACTTCTGCCCATTTCATGATTTAGACCACTAGGGAAACATTAGACAGTATGAGAAAGAAAGAAATGGATTTAGTATCCATCACTGTTTAATGATCACTCTACCAGGGCTTTAGGGTGAGGCGGTGGAAGAAGTTGAATGTGAATCCTTTGTGGGCTTATGAGACAATTCCTCCCCCCGTTTTCTCTAGTGACAAATTCATCAGGTTTTTTTTGGGGGGGGAACAGTAAAGAAGGAATAAGAAACAAAGATAATGACAAGAATGGAGTTCAATTTATGATGTTTCATATGGGTAATAATCCTCTGCCTCATTTAAATTGAGGCAAGAAAGCTATCCTGTTAATAAATTTAAATTTAAATATTTTGAATTATAATTAATATACATTGAATTATTTGTTCAAATGAAATAGTTCATCAGGGTTTAACAAATTAATCCTCTAATCATTACTAAACTCAATTTAAGTAGTAAAATCTAATATTAATAAAACAATGTGGTGACCAAATTAACATGGAATTAATACTGTGGACTCTTGTCTGCTTAACTTTTCATCCTTACCTACCTTGATCAAGGAGCTTCATTCTTTGGACCCAATTTCATCAACTCTAGCATGGAAATAATATAGGTCATAACACCTATGGTTATAGTGAAGATTAAATGAAATAATATGCATAAAATGCTTGGCATAGTACCTAGTAAATGCTCTCTATGTGTGAATTATTAGTATGATATAATTTTTTCACAGATAAGTGTGTGTGTGTATGCATTTAATAAATGTATGAAGAGGAGAGGGAACAAATACAGAAAAATATTAACAGTAGTTATCTATGGGAAGAAGGATTATTGGTTTTGTTTATTTTATTTTTTCTCTTGCCAAGTTTCCTACAATATACATATATTTCTTCTGTAATTAAAAAGCATGTTATTTTAAAAACCAAGCAAAGTACACAAGAACTGTAAAACCACAAATATATTCTTTTATATCTTCTTCTCATTGGTACATTATCTAGTCATTTCTGATCCCCAGAAAAAAATGGGTATAGACCGCTAATTTTCACCTAATCCTGATAAAAGTTAGAATGGGTTTGCAAGGTGTCTTCGTGGACAAAAATGAAGAATAATTTTTTTTTTTTTGAGTTGGAGTCTCACTCTGTCGCCCAGACTGGAGGGCAGTGGCCGCCCCCGGCCGCTGCAGCCTCGACTTGCTGGGCTCCAGTGATCCTTCCGCCTCAGCCTTCCAAGTAGCCAGAATTATAGGCATGCGCTACCACGCCCAGCTGATTTTTGGATTTATTGTACAGATGAGGTCTCGCTGACCAGGCGTGTCTCGAACCCACGGGCTCAGGCAATCCACTCACCTCAGCCTCCCAAAGGTGCGGGATTACAGGCTGAGCCACCGAGCCCGACTATGAAGAATAATTAAAAAAATTAATTACTATAATCCATCATATCAGGGAGCTAAAAAAAGTAAATCACACGATCTTATCAATAGCTGCAAAAAAGCATTTGACAAAATCCAGCACTCGTCCAGGATAAAACCTCTAAATAACTAAAAATAGAGGAGAATTTTCTCAACTTGAAAAAGAATATCTACAAAAAAAAAACCTTACAGCTAACATTATATTTAATGGTAATAAACAAGCTTTCCCACTAAGATCAAGAACAAGGCAAGATGTACCCTTTCACCACTGCTTTCCAACATCATACTGGAAAACCTTAATTATTGGTAATGCAATAAGTCATGAAATTGAAATTAAAATTAAAAGAAAATTAAATTAAAATTAAACAGATTTAGAAGGAAGAAATAAAACTATCATTGCTCAAGATATGATCATCTATGTAAAAAGACCAAACAAAAAAAACAAAGCAGGTGGTATCACAATACCAGATTTCAAACTTTACTATAAGGTACAATCATCAATCATCAGCTTGGTATTGGTACAGGAACAGGCATATAGATCAATGGAACAGAATTGAGATTCCAGAAGCAAAACCTCAATTTCTCAACCAACTCATCTTCGACAAAGCCCCCACCGCCTACCAATGGGGAGAGGAGAACCTATTCAGTAAATGATGCTGGGAAAACTGGCTGACCACATGCAGAAGATTGAAACAGGACCCCTATCTATCCCCATGCACAAAGGTTAACTCCAAATGGGTCAGAGACCTAAATGTAAAACCTCAAACTATAAGAACCTTAGAAAAGGAAGGAAATACTCTCATGGAAAACGGAACTGGCATCCAATTCCTGTGCAAAACCCGAAACCCACAGGACTTAAGAGAGAAGATAGACAAATGGGACCTTATTAAACTGACAAGCTTCTGCAAAGCCAAAGAAACCATCAAGAGAGCAGGGAGACAGCCTACAGACTGGGAAAAAGTATTTGCCAACTCTAGGTCTGACAAAGGCTTAACATCCTGAATCTACAAGGAACTGAAACATACTGAAAAGAAGAAAACAAACAACTCCATTATAAAATGGGCAAAAGATATGAACAGACACTTCACAAAAGAAGACATTCAAGCAGCCAACAAACACATGAAGAAATGCTCAACCTCACTAATCATCAGGGAGATGCAAATCAAAACCACACTGAGATACCACCTAACTCCAGTCAGAATGGCAATTATCAACAACTCAAAAAATAACAGCTGCTGGAGAGGGTGTGGTGAAAAGGGAACACTTCTACACTGTTGGTGGGAGTGTAAACTAGTGCAACCTCTGTGGAAAGCAGTGTGGCGATTCCTAAAAGCTCTAAAAATTGACCTTCCATATGACCCTGCAATCCCCCTACTGTGAATATACCCTGAAGAACACAAATCACTCTATAAAAAAGATACTTGCACACGTATGTTTATCGCAGTGTTGTTCACAATAGCAAGAACCTGGAAACAACCATGCTGCCCATCAAAAGAGGACTGGATTAAAAAAATGTGGTACATATACACGATGGAATACTACGCAGCCATAAAAAAGAACAAAATCATGAATTTCGCTGCAACCTGGATGGAACTAGAGTCTATAATACTGAGTGACCTCTCACAGAAACAAAGATCCGAATATCACATGTTCTTACTCATATAATGGACCTTGAATATCCAATGCAATACTATAAGAAAATGACTGACGGTACTGGAAACTATGGGGGGAGGGGGATGGGATTAACAGTAGCAAATATCTGTCGGGGGATGGGAAAACACCTCTTATCAACAGGGTGCCTGAATGAAACGTAATTGTACACCTAACCCTTAACTGTACCCCACAAAACCATAATAAAAAATACTGATTAATGAAAAAAAAAAAAAGACCAAACAAACAAGCAACAACAACAACAATAATAAAAAACCTATTGGAACTAATAAATGATTATATCAAGGTTGTAAGATACAAGGTTAATATACAAAAGTTAATTTTTTTCCTACATATCAGCAACAAACAAGCAGATTTTGAAATTAAAAACACAATATCATGTATATTAGCATGCAAAAAATATGAAATACTTAGGCATAAATCTAGCAAAATGTGTACAAAATCTACATGAGAAAAACCACAAAACCCTGATGAAAGACATCAAGGAAGAACTAAATAAATATATAGACAGTCCATATTCATGGATAGTAGGACTCAATATTGTCAAGGTATCAGTTCTTCCCAAATTGATCTATGGAATCAATATAATCTCAATGAAAGTGCCAGCAAGTTATATTGTGGGTATTAACAAACTTATTTAGAAGTTTGTATAACAAGGTAAAAGATCTAGAGTAGTCAACACAATATTAAAGTAGAAGAAGAAAGTTGGAGGACTGACACTCCCAGACTTCAAGATTTACTATAAAGTTACAGTAATTAAGACAGTGTGGTGAAAGAACAGAGAAACAGATTAATGAAATAGAATAGAGAACTCAGAAGTAGGTCCATATATATAAAGACAACTGATCTTTGACAAAGGAAGAAATGGAATACAAGGGAGAAAAGACAGTCTTTTCAACAAAAGGTGCTGGAACAACTGGACATCCATAAAAAAAACAAAAAAGAAAAAAAAAGGAAGAAGAAGAAGAATCCAGACACAGGCCTTACTCCCTTCAGAAAAATCAACTCAAATAGATAAACTTAAATGTAAAACATAACAGTTTAAAACTTTTAGAAGATAACATAAGAGAAAATTTAAATAATCTTGAGTTTTGAAATCACTTTTTAGAATCAACACCAAAGGTATGACCTATGAAAGAATTGATATGCTAAACTTCATTAAAACTGTTAATGTCCGCTCGGTGAGATACACTGTAAAAGAATGAAATGACAAGTCACAGACTGTGAGAAAACATTTGTAAAAAACCTGTGTGATAAAGAACTGTTATCTGAAATATTTTTTAAAAAAAACCTCTTGAAACTCAACAATCAGAAAACAAACCACCCAATTAACAGACTGGGCATGGTTACTCATGCCTGTAATCCTGTAGAGGCTAAGAACAGGAGACCAAGATCAGCTTGGGCAACATAGCAAGACTCCATTACTATAAGAAATTAACCAGGTCTGGGGGTGCACACATGTAGTCCCAGCTACTCAAGAGGGTGAGTTGGGAGGATCACCTGAGCCCAGGATTTGGAGACTGCAGTGAACTACAGTCACGCCACTGCACTCCAGTCTCAGTGACAGAGCAAAACCCTGTCTCTAAATAAGTAAACACTTTAACAAACACCTCACCAAAGAAGATATACAAGTGGCAAATATGCATATGAAAAGATGTTCCACTTCCTATGTCATCAGAGAAATGCAAATTAAAATAACAAGATACTAATACTCACCTATTAGAATGACCAAAATCCAGAATACTGTAAGCACCAAATACCGGCAAGGATATGGAACAACAGAGACTCTCATTCATTGCTGGTAGGAATACAAAATGGTATAGCCACTTTAGAAGACAATTTGGCACTCTTCAAAAAAAAAGAAACATAATTTTTCCATAAAATTTAACAATCAAGCTTCTTGGTGTTTACCCAAAGGAATTGAAAACATATCCACATATAAGCATGCAAATACTTTACTCATACTTGCCAAAACATGCTACCAACATGTCCTTTGATAGATGAGTGAATAAACTATCCTACATCCAAACAATGAAATATTATTCAGCACTAAAAAGAGATAAGCTATCAAGCTATGAAATGACATAAAGGAAACTTAATGCATAATAATAAGTGAAAGAAGCTAATCTGAACAGAGTACATACTATATGATTCCAATTATATGACAGTCTGGAAAAAGTGAAACTACAGAGAGTAAAAAAGACCAGTGGTTTCCCAGAGTTATAGGTGAGGAAAAAGTGAATAGGTGAAGCACAGACGATTTTTAGGGCAGTGAAACTGCTCTGAAATAATGATGGATACATGTCATTATACATTTGTCCAAACCCATACAATGTACAACACCAAGAGTGAACCCTAATGTAAACTATGGACTCTGGGTGATAATATTGTGTCAATATAGGTTCATCCACTGTAATACATGTACCACTCCGGTGGAGGTTGTTGGCCTGGAGAAGGCTATGCATGTATAGGGTCAGGGGTATATCAGAAATCTCTGTGCCTTCCACTCAATTTTCCTGTGAACATAAAAAATGCAAAAAAATAAATCTATTAAACATCTACTGTATATTTCAAAAAGACTATATAAAGTTCTCAGTAATGAATGAATCTTGCCATGTCTCTGAGTAACTGTTCTTGATGGCTCTTTTCCTGTCATGCTCACAGGTTAATGACTATATTTATTTCACTTTGAAATTTTATGTAGAGATTTCAGACAGTAACAAGGATCCCAAAACCCAACAGATTAGTCAAGAAACTTTTTGCTCAAACTTTGTACTTCTAATTAAACACCTAGTTTATTCTTTATGACTGCTATTCCTGGCGTTACCATACAATTGTAAAACGAACCTCTTATGTAACGAGCTGCCAATGACCTCACATAACCCATAGGTAAACTGGAAAGTGACCTCTGCTGTACTTCTCTCTTGGATCATAAACTTCTCTTTAACAAGATATGATGCTACTGGTCTACCACTCATCACTGGGGTATACTTTCCAGTGTAGCTAAAATATTCATGCTTATTCAGCTACTTATACTACTACTTAATCTTCCCCAGGGGCCAATTTGCCACAGCTGCCCACGGTGAAAGTACAACCAGTGTCCATAGGAGAGAATCAAGTTGACAATATATCTAGTATTGAATCCATGATTTGGGTTCATTGGCTCCATGAAAAGTATGATCAGGTAAGCTATGAACAGAACTAAAAGTACAATTTAATCCACTGACTTCCTATTTTTAAGAACACCTAGAGGCTATCTTCCAGTAAATCCTAAGTGAATTATTAAGGATTGTTAGCAAACTAAACTTAGTATTTTGCCAGATTTGATTATGTATTTATTCTATATTTTCCTAAAATGTGCCAGCAAATGTCTGTCAGTGTTTGGAAGCTCCCATTGGGCATGCCCCACATATAAACAGAATTACTGAAAATTTTTAGAAAGGGCACTTAAAAAGGAATCTCATCAATGTTTATTTGAGTTGGTCAGGTTTTTAATTACTGGTGATTTTTCTTTTTAATTATAAATTCCTCTTAGTTTAACATCTTCATTATGGATTTAGTTTGTTGTAGGATGTTGGTTTAATAACAACTACTGTTTGAGTGTTTAGTCCAAGCCCTAAGCAGAACTCTCATTTGTTTCCCACACCTGTTTGGGACAGATAATGACAGATGAAGAAACTAAGGCACAGAGAAACTAGATAACTTGCCTAAGATCACACAGATAGAAAGTGCAGTTTCAGGTTTTGAACACAGAGATCTTCATTGTAGATCAGAGGTCACTAAACTGTCTCCGTGAAGGGCCAGATACTAAATATTTTGGTCTCTGTAGGCTGTAGGGTCCCTGCTCAACTCTGTTGTTGTAGTCCCAGAGCAGCCATAGACAATATATTTAAAAATGTATGTGACTGTGTTCCAATAAAACTTTACTTACAAAAACAGGCAGTAGACAGGACTTGCCTGTAGGTCATAGTTTACTGACCCCTGCTGTAGATCCATTACTCTTAATCACTATGCCACTTAAACATTTTCTCTCCTAGCTTTCAGAGAAACGCATATGCAGACTAGTAGACTAAAATGTTCCAATAGCTATACTGAGACACAAAGGCATTGCAATTCAATTATTAATCATTTATGCCCTTATTGGTAAATAAGATATAAAATGTGGCAATATATTTATTGATGATGTGAGGAAATTATACTTGCTTTTATTTTTGGTTGTAACCCATGGTCAAGGAGAATGTAATACAATTATTAAATTTATATCGCAACATTCCAGGATGTAAAATCTATATTAAAATATAAGCTTATTGTTTTGTGCTTTTTTTTAATTTTATTTTAAAGATGTCGGTACAATTCAGGAGCCTATTGTTTTAAAGTAAGCATACAATCTACATATTTTGGGCCCCATTGCTTTATATTATCTAGTTGGAACACAAGATGCAGGGAGACCAAGGGATCTTTTGAGCCTCCTGGGATGACCACTGTCCAAAAATGTTTGAAAGTCATCACTCTGAAGGAACGAACTAGGGAGGCTTCTAGGGCCAAATCATATCTGGGAGGAGATCCCAAATGGCAGTGGCAGGGAGTGAGAGCATTTGATATTCAGCAAGAGACAAAAAAATGATTCCTGTTAAAGACAATTGTATCCTCCCAAATTCACATGTTGGACCACTAACCCCCATGTGACTATATGGAAGAGGGCCTTTAAGGAGATAATTAAGGTTGAATAAAATCATTAGGATAGGGCTAGAATCTAATGAGACTGGTGTCCTTCTCAAAAGAGGAAAAGACACCAGAGCTCACCCTCTCTCCATACATACACAGAGAAAAGGCCATATGAAGACAGAGAGAAGGCATTCATCTGCAAGCCAGGAAGAGGGGCCTTGCCACAAAGTATGACTCTTGGCACCTTGACCTTGGACTTCTAGCCTCCTTTAGAACTGTGAGAAAATAAATGTCTATTGTCTAAAACACCCAGTCTATGGTATTTTGCTATGGTAGCCAGAGCAGACTAATATAGCTCTGAATTTGAATGTAAATAAAATTATATAAACTTCCACAAGCTATTAGTTAGTTGCATATTCACTAAATGTTGACTGAGATTATATTAATACATATGTACATACAAATAATTAGATATAATGAATTCAGTAATTACTAATGAATTCTGTATTTACTAATCGTAACAATATATAAATATCTTTTGAGAAAAAAGTTACATGCATAGCTGGGAGATATTTTTTATTCAGTTGCAGATAAAGTATTACCTGCTTGGTACTAATATGTTTGTACAGTCAACCTCCTTACAAAATTTACCTCATTGCTCCCCCCACCACTAGCATCCTCAGTCTTTAGGGTGGGATTCATCTATTTCCAACCCCTTTTTAGTCTGTCTAAATTAGGACTACCTTGGGCTCAGTCCTTCTTCCACAGCTGCCTCCCTTGATGGAAGGCATGGCACATAGAGAATAAAATGTGTCAGCCACAGTTTGAGAAAATGATCTAATTACAAGGATCCCATGAGCCAGGACAGATTTTAGACCAGAGAAGAGTCATAGCAGCAACAGGATTGAAAGCAGACTTGTTGCTATACATCTTATCACACATCAGTATTCTTTTTCTGAGACTGGAAGCTTATTGGAAAGAAGCACTAACATCTTCATCTTAAATTTCCTTCTGCATCCTTTGTGGAATTGATAATTGTAGGAGCTTAATTGACATTATTTAACAAAAAAGGGGTTCAAACAAGGGGTTTCCAAACCTGGCTCGTCATCAACATCACCTAAGGAGTTTTTAAAGCTGTGGGTGACCAACCCTATTCTGTGCATCTCTGAGGGGTGGGATCTGAGGACCTGCTTTGTACTACACTCCTCTCCCCTCTCCCTTCCCCCGTTAATTCTGAAACCATTGTTTTGGTGCCATTTCTCAGATTTGCATTTGATAACTGTGTTAGACGAATATACTCAATGGCCTCAATTAATGGCTTCTTTACATCCTCTTCCTTTGCTTTCATAACTGTGTAGTGTCATACCACCGTGACTCTGAGCTTGCCCAAATGACTTGCTTTGGACTACAGAATTTTAGCCAACTTGGTGCAAGCAGAAACTTGGAAAAGTGTTTGCCTACATGTTTTCATCTTCTCTCTTCAACCACTGCTACTGCAGTGAGAGTATCCTAGGCTAGCCTGCTGGAAGGATGAGAGAAGCACGTGGAATAATAAAGTCAAGTCATCCCAGTCATCCCAGCCAAGATAGACCAGGCAGCCCCCAGCCTACTTACCAGTTGACTGTAGATGCATAAATAAGCCCAGCTAAAATCAGTCAAGACCATTTCAGACAGCAGAATTGCCCAGTGAACTGTAGTCTTGGGACAAATAATAAATGCCTATTATTTTAAGTCACTAAAGACTGGGGTGCCTTGTTCCACAACACAGCTAACTGACATAACAACTACGGTGCAGAGTGATCAGAGGGACAGAGCATCTAAACTAAAGGCTGGACATTAATAGTGTCAGGGAGTCCTATAGAAATTTTTGATTTCTGGTCTATAGGATGACATTGAAAAGAAGAAAGGGGATTTTTCGAAAGTCAGGTGTCTAATAAATGCTAACTTAAAGTTTAGTTTCATTGATTTCTTTGCTGTAGGATTTCAAAGCCTTTCACATGAATCAAGATAAATCTTCCAGAGGAAAAGTTTGTAAGCAATGTTTCCCAAATTTATTTGACCACTGAACCTTCTCTATCCTTGATCCCTAAGCAGAGAATATACAAAATTAATATTCCATAGTAAAGACTTTGGGACATTATTTGAGATGAATTGGTCTTCATCCTACTTCAGTATTATTCCAGAGAATAGAATTGCACTTAAGGCATGAAAATTACAGGGGGAAGCATTGGGGTTTAATAAATTCAAGCAAAGATCTGTCAACTGTAAGTTTTATTCAAAGATGGACTTGGCTGGCCTTATGAAGCAACAATCCATAAAAGAAGGAATTCTGCTTCAAGACTATAACATAGAAATCCTGCCTGAGTTTCCAACCTGCCAGCCTGCCCTGAGGATTTTAAATTTTCCAGGACTCATAATTATGTATGCAAATTCCTTAAAAATAACTCAACTCTTGTATCCCCTTCCTCCCTCCCTCCCTCCCTTTCTCTCTCTCTCTTTCTCCCACATTTCTCTTCTCTTCTCTTTTCTCCTCTATCTCTCTCTCATATATATATGAAGGACCCACAAAATAGAATTTATTTATTAAAAATGGTGTATTATTCTTACATAAACATCAATCACCTTCAAAGTACTCTGTTTGATGCAATACACCTATTGAGACGCTTTCTCTACTACTTAAAACAGTTTTTTAACTTGTCAATTTTGATGCCTTTTAGCACTTTTGCCACTTTTTGTTTCACCTCTTCCACATTGGCAAAACATTTTCTTTTGAGAACTTTTTTCATCCAAGGAAACAAAAAAAAAAGTTGCTTGGAGTGAGATTGGGTGAATAGAGAGGGTGCACAAGGGTCATGCTGTTTTTGGTCAAAAACTGCTCAACACTCAGTGCAGTGTGGGTAGGTACACTTGTAAATAACCCATCATGAAATAGGCAAATGCACTGAAAGAATCTCCAAAAAAAATTCCCTGAAGCTGAAGGCAATCTCTCACAATAACACTAAGTGCCACACTGATGCCATTGGATTCCTAGAACACTTACCTAGCAGGAGAAGCCTATACAACAAGGAGCCCTCCCTCCAAAAGATAATTCCAAGCTTGGGGGGTATATATATATATATATATATATCCCAAAAATTATTTTTTATATATATAAATAATTTTATATATATATATATAATTGGTTGTTCTGAGAACTCTGACTAATACAAGTAGATATCAAACATCATTTATATTTTATCACAATCCTAGATTTAAACTATCTGAAAATTCTACTCTGCTTCCCAATATTTACCTTGGTAAATCAAAGTGTTAGGTTTCCCAGATTTTCCATTTGGTTCCTCTAAGAACACTTCTGAGCAGTCAGCTGAGAACTAGAGCTCCAAAATGCATTACAGTGATAGCCAGGAGGTGACATTTCTAATATTCTCTTTTTAAGGGGGGGCAGGTTTTATGAGTCACCTTGGGTGGCATAGTAATTTTGCAGCTGTGTAATGTTTGTAAAGAAATGACAGTCCCTTCTGAGCCACAGTGACCCAACTTGGCAGGGCCCCAGCACCTATTTATGGCCTGAAACACAGGGAAAGAGGTCACAGGAGGTGGTTCACCCTTCTGGAACTGAGTCAGACAGATGATAACACTCCAGGTCAGAGTTAACACCAAGTCTGATTCACTGCAGCGTGTTCTCTGAAGACTCCCCGGGAGCCTGACTAAACTGCTACAAATCCTGTGTTGATATCCAATATTTATTTATTTAGTAAAAGATAAAAGAACTGGAGAAGGTCGGCGATTAAAAAGAGGACTTTAAAATATAAGAAATAAGAAGAAAAAAGAAAAAAAAAGACCAAGTGCCGCTCAGTGATAGTGGGAATACAACACGAAACAACAGCCTTGCTAAACTAGGCATTCATGTGAGGCAGAAGACTTCTCACACTGCAGCTATGGCTGTTCATAACTAGTTCCTTGAGGACAAATTCCTGTGCCTAGTTCAATAGCTGGTATATAGCACGATCTTAAAAAATGTTCACTGAGTGAATGAACAAGTAGGGACAGAGAGCCCTTCACATCCATGCAGCTATTCAGCCAGGATTATTTTTCCTCCTATCATTGAGCTGAGCAAGCTCAGCATGAACCAGCAACTGAGAATATTCCTTTCTGAACTAGCCCCAATACATATGTGCAGTTTCAGGGTTCTTAAAATCTGCAGGACTAGAGTCCTTATATTTATGCTTCTGTATTGGTATTCATTTGCTAGGGCTGCCATAACAAAGTGCCATAGACTAGATGGCTTAAACAATAGAAATTCATTTTCTCACAGTCCTGGAGGCTAAAAGTCTGAGATTAAGATGTTGTCAGACCTGGTTTCTTCTGAGGTCTCTCTCTCTCTCTCTCTGGCTTGTAGATGGTCTTCTTCTCTCCGTTTCTTCACACGGTTTTCTCTCTGTACCAGGCTGTGTCCCAATGTCATCTTCTTAGGAAGACACTAGATATATTGAATCAGGGCCCGCCCTAATGACCTCATTTAATTTAATTACCTTTTTAAAGGTCCTGTCTCCAAACATAGTCACATTCCGAGGTATTAATGCTTAGAATTTGACATAGAAACTTTGGAGGGACACAAACACGTACATACAAATATAACATGTACATAATGTGTACGTAAGTCTTTTCATGGTTTTACAGTCAGAAAGGGAATGTCTTTACATCTATTCTATCTTAATATCTTCTCTTTGATCGCATACTAAGAACCCATCTTTAAGTGTGAAGGCAGAGGAATGACAAGATATGATCTTGTATCTTTCCTCTAATTAATAATTAAACTACCTGCAGACTAATTAATCGATTTCTTTTTCATTTATCTCAATTTTTATTTCCTCTTTTGGAATTCTTGAAAGCTGAGAAAAGGTACACAAAAGCCTAGAAGTCATTAGATCCTGAGCTCATTGAGAACAGGCTGGATCTTGTATCTGTGTATTGCCAGCGTATAATACATTACTAGGCATGGAATGGTTGTTCTAAAAATATTTTGTTAAAATGATGTATGCAGGAAAAAGCATTTCATGGCAGGTTCCTGTTCTCATGTTCCCGAATCACATTCATCCCCTTAGAAATGATGTGTAGGCTGATTGATGTTGGGCCCACTGTATCCTAAATTTTTAAAAATATATTTATATATAATTACTTGTTTCCTGATGTTTCAACAGACTTGTGTTTTCAGCCATTTAAGTTAAAATGGGAGACAAAAGTCTGTAGAATATGATCACACATAAGCAAAAACCTAATGGCATCAACCTGTGAGGCAGTTAGCACTGTCCATTCAGAGATGAACTTCACTGAAACATATACTAACAGCCTCTCATGGAGCCCTCTTGGCTTCCCATTGCCAAAAAAGCGTATTCATACCTATCAGGGTCAGTGTGGCATCTGATCTTGGCTTTGCCCTGGCCAAAAAGACAACAACAAGAGGCAACTGTGAGAATTTGGTTAATCTTCAGTGTCCTTTTTGTCTAATACCATCCAGACATGTCTGTGATGAGCCAATAATCCACTGATAAGGAGATCCTATTGCTGAAAATCTTGAAAATTGAATGTCTAACATTCTGTATCTAACCTGTAGCTGGTTACTTAATGCCAATCCTTGAATAAATGATTCTGATCTGGTTAACTTCCTGTCTTATGGCTTTGAACCTAGACTACATAGACTCTAGTTCCTGTTATGACCTGGTGATCTATCTGGAAGAGGGTGGGGAAATATATATAATAACTACTACAACACAGTGACTAATCAACAAGTCTTCTACCTATTCATTCAGAACAGCATGTAAAGAAAACAGAAATCTAAACTTCTTAGCCTCCATATTGAGACTGAGAAATCTTGATTGATAGGTATATGGATGGGCCACAACTTATCTTCTTGAGAAATGTCATTATCTGTTGTAAAAATTAGCTATAACTCCATGATTCTGTCCTGCTATTGAACATTAATGCCAAGTCCCGGAATGCCATCCAGCAGTACCCTAGCATTGCCAGACAGTTCCACATCACTAGATGGTGTTAAAAGTGTGATATGGCCGGACTCGGTGTCTCAGCCTGTAATCCCGTGCCTTTGGGAGGATGAGGTGAGTGAATTGCCTGAGCCTGCAGGTTCGAGACCCACCTGGGCAACTTGGTGAGACCTCATCTCTACAATAAATCAAAAAATTAGCCGGGCATGGTAGCGCACACCTGTAGTTCCAGCTACTTGGAAGACTGAGGCGGAAGAATCGCCGGAGCCCAGCAGGTCAAGGCTGCGGTGGCTGGGAGTGGCCACTGCACTCCAGTCTGGGTGACTGAGTGAGACTCCAACTCAAAAAAAATTTAAAAAAATAAAATAAATAAAAGTGTGATATGATGGACACCAAACTCCGGGTCATAAGGACCAACCTTCAAAACTCAGCTCCATAGTAGCTGTGTTTTCTAAGCAAGTTGCTGAGCTGGTTTTTCAGTCTATCAAATTAAAATACCAGCACCTAGCCTTACAAGAAGTGCCATGAGGATTAAATAGGACAAGGAATCATTCTGTTAATTGGTTACTACGTATATTTACTGAGGGTGTATTAAGTGCCAAACACTGTTCTAGGATATGAGGAAATGGCTGTGAACATTTCTGGTAGGGCTTATATATTAGGGGGTGGGGGTGAAGGTAGAGAGTGGACAATAAATTAAGAGTAAATAAATCAGCAGGGCGAGGAGAGACAATGACTAATACAACCTGGGAATAGGAGGTAATGGTTTTAGATAGGGTGGCCAGGGAAGTCTTCTCAGTGAGAGGACATATTCACAGAGCTCAGAAGAAGGTGAAAAAATAAGACATGCACGTATGAAAAAAACAGAACATCCTGTCCCCTGGAAGGAACAGCACACGTGAATGCCCAAGGTAGAAACATGTGTGTCCTTCTGGAAGAAGTATAAGGAGGCAGTATAGGTGAAGCAGGGTGAGTGAGGGGTAGATGGTCAATAAGATGGCCTCATTCACGTAGGGCCTTGTATCTAATAAATGGACATTTTAATTTTATTCTCTCTGAGGAAGTATTTAGATGATTTGAGCAGAAGAATGATGTGAGAACATGTGTGTTTTAAGGGAGTACTCAGGCTGCTGTATTGAAAAAGACCAGCAGATAAGACTGGAAATAGAGAGACTATAAAGGAGACCATGGCAGTGTCTAGGTGAATAAGACTGGAGGCCTGGGCTCAAGTTCCAGCCTGGAGGTGGGAGAAGCCAGTGGGATCAGGATACTTTTTTAGGTAGAACCACTAGGATTTGCTGATAGATTAGATGGGGATATGAGATAAAGCACATGGTGCGTGGTATTATTCATTATGGGAGTCCTACTAAAAAGACTTTCTCCTCAAGAACACAGATTTTATAAAGTTAGCTGACACTCAGGCATAAGCCCTGAAATCAGGACATAATGGCTCATAACCAAGATCTCCAGTGTCACCTTGTTAAGGACAGGCAGCCCAGTACCACTGCTGACAAGATAAGATGAGATCTTAAAGCATGTGTCAGCCAAATGGGTATTTCCCAGACATGAAAACATATATAAAAGAAAATTATAGAGGCAGAAGCTGACTATACCTTTCTAAATACCATCCTGAGTATGGGTGCCTTTGCCAAGTGAGTTCCATCATTATGGTTCTATTGGCAGGGCCATCTCTATCATAGGGATTGATATAGGGAATTATGGCCAACTGACTTCGAGTATTTTGGACTTTGGCAAGATATGCCTTGTTGTGGAGATGGACACAGATTACTTGGTAAGTATGGCATGCAATAATAAGAGAATCTGGCTACTGCAATCAGCAAATGGCTATTAACAGAAGATAAGTCAACAAATTGAGAAATCACCGCTCTCTGGTCCAGGGGAAATAATTGTGGCCAAATATAGGCCCTTTCTTCTATTGAAACTTGATCTGTATCATCACCTTTAAATTAAAGAGCAATAAGATTTGTCATGCATGGATGTGTTTGGATAAGAAAGCACTGTGATACATTTTTTTCAGCCTTGGTATTAGGCAGTGAGGAACCTGTTGGATTGTTTGCAATGACTGAAATACCAACATTAAATTTTACTTCTTGCAAAATGCAATTGAAAATAAAAGTGTTCTTTGAAAATGGTATCCTATTGACCACTTATTTCCATAAGTATGGAAAATACTTATGGTTAATGCATGAGATTTATCAAGTTTCAGAAAACAAACTATCCCGCAAAAATGGATATTTCAAATGACTAACTGCAACCTACAGACATGCCAATACTTCAGGTACGTTGACAAAAATAATTCTAAAATAAGTAACACTCTTCCTTTAGTCTCTTAAACAAAGGATACTGAAGATAGTTCCTAAATAACCCAGAATTATTACTGGGAACATGGATAATCATGATACCCTTAGGAACCACTGACCTCTATAAAGGGATATGTCCCGGCACTAAGTGACCACCCTTAAAAGTAAAAGATTATGGTAGTTTTTCCTTGGTGCTTCCGTAATAAGCAAGTACTTTTTCTTTCGGTTACTGTTGGTTTATCTGTCTTTACAGGGAGCTATGGACTGAATTGTGACCACACCTCAAATCCATATGTTGAATGCCTAACCCAATGTGATGATATTTGGAGGTGGGGCTTTGGAGAGGTAATTAGGGCTAGATGAGGTCATGAGGGTGGGGTTCCCAAGATGGGATAAGTGCCCTTATAAGAAGATATGTGAGAGCTCTCTCTTGGTCTCTCTCCATATGCACACACTGAGGGAAGGCCATGTGGGAAGGGGGCCATCAACAAGACAGCAAGAGAGACCTCACCAGGAACCTGGATTGACCAAGACCTTGATCTTGGACTCCTAGCTTTCAGAATTGTGAAAAATAAACATCTGTCATTTAAGCCACCTGGTCTACAGTATTTTGTTATGGCAACCTGAGCTGACTAGACACAGGGCAACTACATTTTCATTTCTGATGCATTGCTTCTTGATCAAAATTTGCTTAAAATAAACATTTGAATATGACTCATGAGTACTATTTCCTTTATTTTGACTGATCAGGTGTCCTCATTACCCACTTTTAAACTCAAGTTAAATTTTGCATTAAAAAGTTCAGTATTTATATTTGTTCTCTAAGCTGCTAATAAGTAAAAACTCTTTAACAAATTTAACAATGCAGGTCATAATTGTTTTCTTTTTTAATTTAAGAAAAGAAGAAAAAGTCATAAATTGTTCCTCACATCAGAGTTAGGAGAAGATTCTTAAAGCTCTGTAAAACTCAGAGAGACAAGAGTTCCTTTTGAGAAATCATGATGATATTCTGACTTTAAGCATTTTGGATATAAATAGTTGAAAGATTTGGGGGTGGAACAAACAGAAAATGCATATGCTAGCATTTATTTTGTTTTTAGTGATATAGTTAAGATGATATTTTTAGATGCTAGCCCTGCTCAGAATTCCAGAGTTTCTGGGAGAAAGGGAAGACTGTTGCTAATGAAACCTCCAAAATAATAAGGGTAATTAATATGCAGTTCACGTCAAGCATATTATTACTGTGGTTGGGTGACAAGATAAGCATAAACTGCAAAAGATTATTATTCTCAGAGTAAACAGTGTGACTTCTGACCATTTTTAACATTGGCTCCAGGCAGGAGAAGCTAGAAACTTGCAGAGGGGAGCCTGGCTATTTTTCTATGATTTTTCACAGATAACTTTAACCATGAGTGGCTAGAACACTTAACAGAATGGGGTCAAGAAATACCTGATGAGGAGCCTGCTTAGGGGATGAAATTTTAAAATTATCAATTGCTACTATGGACCTGATGACAAAAAAAAAAAAAAAAACTACTTTGTGAGTGATGACTTGTTATTTCATGTCCACTTTAAGCCATGTATATATTATGAGGGTTTCAGGATATAAGAGAGGAGAGGAAATGGAGCTTAGTTATAAAGCAAATAAAGAGACCATTTACTGATTTCAACTTCCACTTTTGGAGTCAAGCCAAGCAAGTCATGTGGGTAATATATATAATGAATACAAATATTCTATGGGCCAGGTGCCAAAACTTTAGGAGTGGCAATTGAAAAATAAAAGATAAAACAAATCAGAAAATGACAACTCTCCTTGATCTATCTAGTAAGCACAAGGTTCCTATGTAGTGCAGTTAGATGTCCACTTTCTCCCTAGAACATTTTATAACCTGACCAAGCACAGTAGCTTAGACATAGTAGAGCAGTTAAAAAATGTTTGTGCAAGAAATAGCTACATCTGGAAGACAGTTTACTAAGCACTATCACCTAAATTATTACAATAGCTTCCTAAAAGAGTTTTGATTATTCTCCCTAACTTATAAAGGAGAAAGGCAAAACTTAAGAAGTTCTTTGCCCAAGATCAAACATCTTAAAAGGATCAAAGATAGTTCTTTAACTCTGAAGTGTCCAAATTCAATGGTCTTTCCACTTACTGTGTGAAGGCAACATACAACAAATGGAGAGGTATATTGATCCTACAGCCCTGTGCTTAAGCACAGCCTGGCAATGCAATAAAAATTAGCTTCAGAGTAACAATCCACATCCAAATTATTGGTTTGACACCATGCTTTCCATCTCCTAACTTATTTCAGACACCTCAGTCCACCCCAAAGTATGGCGACATCCTGGCTTAGAAAAAACACCTTATCTTATCATATATCCCATCGTGTTCCCTTATTCACTGGGAAAATAGGTATTTGTTTACATGATTTTTTGACTCTCATTTATTGCACAACTTTCCGTCGGTTATCTGTGTGCAGCACCTGAAAGAAAGAGCTTGTAAGCAATGAAAGGCAGAGTAATTTCTAGTGATGCTCAAGCTTATGGACCAGCAAGACCAAATGTGTTAAGTGAGACTGAAAATGCGACCACATCAAGCAGCTTTAAAGGTTTTTCGAAGTTTAAATATTTTTTTTCCAAAGTTTGTACAGGAAACACCAAGTTACTCATCTATGCCAGCAGTTTGAATTGGAAATCATTTCATAGGCTACTTTTAGATGGAGATTCTGAACAAAACTTTTGTTTCCCAGAAATTTCTTATTCCAACTATTTGATACTATCTTCCACCTAGAGTATTTTCTGTTCTTTTCTACCACACATCCTTTATGACCAACTTACTTCATCTCCAGTAAAAGGACATGAGGGCTGGGCTCAGTGGCTCAGCCTGTAATCCCAGCACTTTGGGAAGCCAAGGTGAGTAGATTGCCTGAGCCCACGGGTTCAAGACCAGCCCAGGCAACTTGGTGAGGCAACATCTCCACAATAAATAAAAAATTAGCCAGGTTACATGGTAGCGCGTGTCTGTAGTGCCAGCTACTTGGAAGGCTAAGACGACAGAAGGATCACTTGAGCCCAGATCGACTCTGGAGTGGCCGTGAGCGTGTGTGCCACTGCACTCCAGCCTGAGTGACGAAGTGAGACTCCAATTCAAAAAAAAAAAAAGGTCATGAGGATTCCAGGTGTTTCTCTCTTTGTTGAGCTGCTTTAACCTTCTCATTTAAATCATACATTTGACACTTAATATGTGGTCATCTGTAATTTCTTTATACACAGATGTCTTTTATTCCTTGTCAAGATAATACCCTCCCTGAGGTAAGAACTATAAACTGTACTCTTCATACTACAGCAAAACCTATAGACAGATAAAGTAACTACATTAGGCTTTTTAAATAGTGGGAATTTAGAAGGAACAGATCACACAGTGATTGAAGAGTTGAGAAGCCAAATGGAGTATGGCAACCCACAAATTAGTAACAGTGGGAAGCCTCTACTACCCTTAGGAGTGGAGGAGGTAATGGAAGGAATGGGGTTACCACAACCCAGATGGCAGGCCTTCCAGTGAGGGCTGGGACCTTGGAGGAGACCGACCTTTCATCACAGACACCATAGAAAGCAAAAATGGAGGTGAGAACACCTTGACTTCTCTTTCTTACTCTCACCCTCCAACTTTCTACCAGTGCCTCCTTTTGGTCACACCTCTTTGGAAATGAAAGAATGAGGGAGTGTCTATCTGTGATGCACATCAGAGAAGAAAAGGAACAAGGAATAGATCTGGGAATAAACAAGTAGTCTACAGAAATGGTGAGCAATAAATTCTTATTGGTAGGTACAGAAATCAATGACTCCATATGCAATCATTGTATATTACAATTCAATTTCCCCTTTAGAAAATGATTAGTATAAAAGACTGTAGGATGTAAGACTATCTATGAAAAGTGTAGAATGTGTTTTTGCTTCGGGTAATGGTAGACCAGAAGATTTGGATCAATTCTCCTGCTGAGGATAACTAAAATACACATGCACACATGCACATGCGCACACGCGCGCGCACGCACATGCATACTCAGCTTGACAGCATTGGAGAGCTAACATGATAGTAAAGATCCATTGTTTAGGTTTTACCACTGAGGACATTTATTAATTTAGGAAGAGGCAGCCAAAAAAGGGAAGTAGCTTCAAGAGGATAAAGTCACAAATGTTGGATTCTTGGACTTGGTAAGAGACCCTGTGACACCTAACAGTGGTGAACCAGAAGTAATCTGACTCTTCTAGGTGCTTCAGTTCAGCTTTGAAGTAGCTTCATCCCTAAAATTAGATTACAATGGTTCTAGATGCAAGAACCACCAGTCTCTTAGGAGAAAACATAAATCTTTCCTGCAGGAAAAATTATTTTCATCAGATTATTTACACAAATAATTGCTCAATACAGCTTCTGAAACACAATAAAATAATAGCAAGAAGACAAGAACAGGAGACAGAAGAACCAACACAATAAAAATGGACCCACAGTGGATCCAGATATTGGACTTATCAGGTACAAACTTTAAAATAACCATAGAACTTTTAAAAAACCAACTAAATATTGATCATTGCTGAACCTGGGGGACAGGGTCTTGTGGGTTCATATACTTTATACTTTAGTATATATCCTAATTGTTTATATTTTTTAAGGTCTAGGAGTCAATCCAAATAGACTCTTCATTAACTCTTTTGTTGCCATGACATCAAGAACACATTGAATGTCATTGCCTACTAAAATACCACATCATTTTTCTGGACATTCATTGGTATGGCATGAATAACAATAAACCCCCTCCCCCAAAAATATAAAGACAAAACTATGTGTACTCTTTCAAGTAAATAAAAATAATTCAGCTCAGAATAAAAATTATATTTAAAGGATACATCAGATTGAAAAATAACTAAGTAAAAATTCTATAATTGAAAAATACAATAAGCAAAATTAAGATATAAAAAGGATCAGTTTAGAGCAATTTATATACAGCTGAAGGGAGACTTAATGAGCTAGAACTAGTATACAAGATCAGGGAAAAAAACTCAGACTGAAATATAAAGAGATAAAAAGTTGGAAAATATTTTCAAAGAGGGTAAAGGAAATAGTGAGAATCTAAGATTTCTGAAATCCTCGAGGGAAAAGAGAAAGAGACCAAGGTACCAACTGAAGAAGCAGTAGCTGAGAATTTTCTGAAATGATAAAAAACAAATTGCGGGTTCAAGAAATGCTATGAACTCCAAGCAGGATAAGCTTTAAAGATAAGTTTTACCGTGACTTGCCTTACTAACCCTAACCCTAACCCTAGTTAGTAAGGCAAGATGAAACTATTGAACAGCAGATATAAAGAGGAAAATTTTAAATGCAGCCAGAGTAAAAAGAAAATTACTTTCATAGAAGCAATTAGATCAACAGTTATCTTCTCAAAATATAAAAATGAAAGTTGAATGTCAATAGAATGATTTCCTCATAGCAGTTACCTTTTGGGAGGGAGGAAGGAATGATTGGGAGGACATAAAAGGAAGAGTTCTGAGCCACTGTCAGTGTTTTACTTCTTGACCTGTGTTTGTCTGTGGTAACCCATTGAACTAGATATTTATGTTTTGTGCACTTTTTTGTATGCTTGTAATAATTCACAATAGCTTTAAAAGACAGACTGTGGTAGAAAAAATTCTAATTATTCCATATTTGTACTATAATGGTAATACTGCCCTAACTCTATTTGAAAACACACTTTATTGCATTGTAAAATTTTAGGTTATAGAAAGAAAAAGCTGAACATGTGAGGGGAAAAAAATAGTCCCAGATTTGTAACTAAAGTAACCTAACTTCATATTTTTTATTTGTGATCCTGAAAAAGCTTGTTGAAATGAATAAATCAATAAGCTAATCACAAATATTCATATCATAATATGTTAAAGATGCTTCTAAAATGCTTAGTTGAGATCCACCATCTACTGCTCTTTGTATAGTTTGTCAAAATTTAATACAGAAAGGAAAAAGACTAGGTCTTTTATTAAAATGACCCCAAAATATAGAGTAAAGCATTATTATTTGTATTACCTTAGCCAATTTACTTTTCATTATAAATAAAATGTGTTTGCTTTCAAAATTACAGAAATGGAAATGGATTGACACCGTTCATTGTAGTGGTTGTAAGACCAATACATGCCTCTTGTCTCACTCTCCAGGGTTGCCATGCAAACATGAAGAGAAGCTAATTGCACATAGTAAGAGTTTTAATTGACAAGTACCTGACCATTACAGCAATTTTCACTTCCAAACGTATCCCAGCTGACATTGTTATAGAGCAGCATAACTGAAAAGAGTAAGACTAATTGGAGCAATTAATTAAAAGCACACAAGCAGCTTTCATGGCAGAACCCCCCCCCCCTTTTTAACATCTTTTCCTCATTGCTTGAGGCCTGTGAGGGTTTTATTGAGTCTTACCACACTGGGGGTTGTCTGTGCTGATAATTAACAAGGAAGGAGAGACTGGCAAAAGAGGGATTGAGCGCACAACCCAACCAGGTGACAGGGCTTGGCCGCTTTCCTCCGTGGCAAGCCAAGAACAGAGCAAAGACCTGAACCTGAATAAGAACACAGGATGGGGTCTAAATACAAGCTGCTGGAATGAGAAACTTAATTCTTTTGCCAGTTACTCCATCTGTAAAAAAGTAAGATAACAATTACTTGTCTACATCCCAAGGATATGGAGGAGACATGTCAATGATTATTGGTGTTGGCAGGAAAGAACACTGTCCCTCTGTAGTGTGATCATTGCTGCTCCTCAATCTAAGGTCAGGGGATTTCAAGATTTGGCAGCTGGTTTCTAGAATGAAGTCTGAATTTTTTTTTTTTTTTTTTTTGGCTATACTTCTAAGAGATACAAAGGAGTCAAAACATCTCAGAAAGACATGAAGAGTCAAGGAAGGGGCATATTCTTATTCATTCCCATCTTGGTCTTGCAGAGATCTGACCCAGTTCTCACCTGGAAACATGCCTAGACCACACCAATAAGCCTGGTGTGCAGAGTAGACCATAAAAATCCCTGATATATTTAAAATCAAAGCATCAGGCTGAAGCTTGCACCCGGTTATCTATCCATAAAGGAAGCTAAAAATGAATGAGTGGATTAAAAATAAAGGTCCTTATTAGTAAGAACCTTCTTTTGTAAAGGTCACTACATGACTTGATCCAATGTGTCAGTCTACAAAGGATCTACCTGGGTTTTCCTTTGCAAACTTTTCCCAGGAACTCTGCTAGGAAATAACATTCTCCAAGGCTCCCTTCTTTCCAAGACCAATCTCTGTTCTAATCAGATGAAGCTAGAATCATGGTGACAAGGCTTTGTAAAGAATGTGCTTCAGTGAACAAGTCAAAAAAAGCTCTTTGTCATAACTGCTTTCACAACTGCTTACATGTCACATCTGAAGACAAAGATCTTGGTGATTTCTGGTTATGAATAAACCAAGTTTTTGTTTCAGCATTTTAGTTCAAGCCCAGAATTGCAATTACACAATTTTCCCTTATACCTCCCCATATTTAACATGACTTAAGAAATAGGTAGTGACAAAATGCTGACCAGGTCTATAAATGCTTACGTATCTTAAGAAAAACAGTGAACAGCTAGGAACCAAAGCAAAGCCCATCTAAAAATCTCTCAACTAAAATTTTGAAATAGGTAAAATTTGTGTTGTTTATACAAAGGTGAGAGGTTAATTTACATTATTTTTTAACTTGATTCAACACTTAGCTATTGTACAAATGACTGAACATTTGATATGTTTCTCTTTAACCTCAAACACATTTGCATTTTCTTGGCTATCCCTCAGTTGAATGCCCATAAATTATAACTACTTGTGTTCAGTAAATATGTACATCACATAGTCAATCACAAATTTATGATGCTTCAATGCTTGATGCAAAATGCCAAAAGGTTTTAATTGCTTTATATACCAAGACTTGAAGCTCACCCCAACAAAACCAATTAAGGCACTGGCATAACAGCTGGCAGCACAGAAAAAATACATGTAACCTCAAATTACATTCATTACCAAAACTGTTTCAATCATTAAGGGTGATAGAAATTGTCAAAATCAGAGTGGTATAATGGTATTTAGATGCCAAAAGGTCCCAATATACTGTCTTAGATATCAGCCTCCCCACCTTACCAGGATTTAAGAGAGAAATCCACAAGAAACAACGGCAGTTAGGAAACAAATACCTATCAATGCGTGTTTGGGGGCCCGCGATTCAGAAGTTTGGAGAAGTTTTTACAGATAATCACCCCACAATTTGGTTCTATTTGAGTTAAGCATACAGAGCTGAAGAAAGTTGACCTACTAGCATAAAGCAGAAACAAAATCATAGATAGAAGTAATGATCTTCCCCAGTGATTAGCCAAATTCTGGTCCAAGTCTGACCACTGCCATAAGGGAGAAGACAATAAAAGGAAGATAAGGTGACTAGTCATCATCCCATCTTGAAACAGTCTTGGTCTTTTTAATTCAGTCCTTACATGGAATAAATAGGAAACAGTAAGCTACAATCAATGGCAAAATATGACATTGATTAACATTTGGGTGAACCGGGAATGCTTTCAGCTGAAAATAACAGAAAACCAATCTGACATTGACTTAACTAAGGGTATGTTTTCCTCATACAAGAAATCTGTATGTGGCCAATGATTAGTGTTGGCAGTAGTTCAAAGATGGCAGAGTCTGTGATTTCACCATTCTCATGCTCTTTTGCTCATGTATTACTTCATGGTTGCACAATGACCACCAAAGTCCAGGCGTCACATCTGAATTCAAAGCTAAAAGCTAGGGAAGTGAGTTCTAGTATCACTGTGCCTTTATTCAGAAAATGAACCTCTTCCCCAAAGCACTCAGCAGAATTTGGTTCACATGTAATTGGTCAGGATTTTGCCGTATCACCACTCTTGGCTGGAAGAGAGTATGGGAAAGTGAATTTTTGGAGAAGTGATGGGAAATACAAGAAAACAATTCAAATTTACTACTTCACTACTTCTGAAAGAATTTCAGATGTAAAATGTAGAGAATAAATATGAAAAAAGTAGAAAAGACCCTGCAAGGCTCTTCTAAAAACTAAATAGTAAGATGATAAGTTTTGGTGTGTGTGTGGGGGGTGTAATTTTGGTTCAGGAATAACCTTATTTTTCTACATATATGAAAATCCAGTTAAAGCACAATATTTTGGCCAGAACCATAATTTCACAGTATTTTTTAAGCTACTTAAATTCTAAGCACCTTGATACCAAAAGGGTGTTGAAGTAGAATATTTTCCATTTATCCAGTTAGCAAAGTGGTTCTGAACTCTTTTATTCAACAAACTCATTTGAAAGCTTTTAAAATTACAAATGTCTTGACAACCCCACTTCCCAGAAATTCTGATTTAATTGTCTTGGGGTAGAGCCCAGGCATAAACTTGTTTATTAGTTTGTTTGTAGTGCATGTGTTGATTCCAAAATGAAGCCAGAGTTGAGAACCACTGGATGAAGAAAATAATACTCAATGGCATTGAAAGATGCAGTGAGTTTGGAGCACACATAAAAACTAATGAATGAAAATTAACATCATCTGTCTAAAATGCACTTTGGCAATATCTCACATGCCTAAACAAATCAATTCCCTTCTAAGAATACATCCTAAAATAATGGGCAGAAAAATCAAAGATTACTATACTGAAATATTCACTGTAACATCAGTTATTAGTAAATATACCAAATAATAAGTGTACAATTAAATAGCCTGATATATTTGTGTTAAATATTTCCAGAGAAAAACTCCAAGAATGAGAAAGCACTAATAAAGTTTATATGTGGGAATATACCTGGAGAAACTCAAATCATTCTACTAAAAAGATACCTGCACATGCATGTTTGTTTCGGCTCTATTCACAATAGCAAAAACATGGAACCAACCATGTTGCCCATCATACTCAGTGATCTATCACAGAAACAAAGAATGGAGTACCATATGTTCTCACTCATAAGCAGACCTTGAACAATTATAATACTATAAGAAAGGGATTGGCAGTAGTGGGAAACTGTCAGGGGAGGGGGTGGGATTGGCAGTTGAAGAAACTGCTAGGGGAGGGAGGGGCATACCTCATCAACAAGGGTACCTGCATAATCAATGTGTATGCCTAATCCTGAATTGTACCCCACATCTTTATAATTAAAAAAGTAAAAAAATCTTTAAAAAAAGAATGTCAAAAATAAATAAATAAAATAAAGTGTACATGCAAGTGAATCATTATGGCATGATTCAAATTATGTAACAAATACACTCATACAAAAAAGAAAGCAAGTACATTAAAGCATTAATAGCAAAGTATTAACAGCAGTTTCATGGTGGGTTATATTAGTAATTTTAATTTTTATACTTTTATGTATTTTTCAAATAATCTATATATACATGTTATTTTTATAATCAGAAAATAATTCCTAAAGCCTTTGGTTGCAGCATTTGAGGGTCCCTCATTTGTTTAGAAAAACCTAGTCTGATTGTTGCCATATTAACTGAGTTTAAGGGTATCTAGTTTAAAGGAAAATGTAGGCTTTCATCACTAAATAATCAGGCCAGCCAGGAGCAATGGCTCACATCTGTAATCCCAGTACTTCGGGAGGCCAAGGCTAAAGAACTGCTTGATTCCAGGAGTTCAAGACCAGCCCCGGCAACATAGTAAGACCTTGTCCCTACAAAAAAATTTTAAAATTAGCTGGGCATGGTAGCACACAGCTGTAATCCCAGCTACTCAGGATGCTGAGGTGGGAGGATCACCTGAGCCCAGGAGGTTGAGGCTGCCATGAGCCATGATCATTGTGATCATGCCACTGCACTTCAGCCTGTACGACAGAGTAAGACCTCAACTCAATCATCATCATCATCATCATCATCAGACCAATAAGTCGAGGAGGAAGTATTCATTTTTTTGTGTTTCCATAGCTTCTTTATGAAATTTTCTCTTTTACTTTCTGTAAAATATGATTTAATCTCAAAATGCAATTTTAAAAGGAGTATAACTATATATAGTCAGTATGCATAACAAGATTAGTCCAACTTTCTATACTATTATTGACAAAGATATTAACCTCCTAGAGGAAATTTAACCAGAGCTGCTTCTTAATATGTTAAATATACTAAATAATCCATGATATAATAAAAAACAAAGAAGATTGTAGACATTCATTTGTAAAAATATTCCTCTAGACCTGAAAACTTTCTCTTTTTTCTCTCCTCCTATACGTTTCCCTTTGTCCCAATGATCTTCCCTTCTGTACTATAATATTGAATGAACAAGAAAGCTAGTTCATTGTCCCTTTGAACTACGATATTTACAGTATTTACATTTGCAGTATTTCAGTTTGCTTTGTAGAAGCTCACGGCTGAGCCAAGCACACTACTGCATTGGTTTCCAATTTTATATTCCCCACGGAAGCAGCTGGCTTCAAGTCATGGTTATTGCGTTAATTGCTGTTTTGATGACTTGGGGTAATGACTTGTATAGCCCTCTGATTTAAAGCACTTCAGAAAATGTACACAGGCTCTGTTGGGTATGGACAAGAGTCCAGTCTGAGTCACTATACTACAGAATGACACAGAAGAGGAAAATTTCCACTTCCATGCCACATTGGCAGAGAAGTTAGGAAGAAAACCTGACCACGTAGCTAGCAGTGTTGAGTGAGAGCTCCTTGCTATTTGCTTATCAGCCATGAGTAAGGAAAGGGGCTCCTGCTCAATAGTTTGGGGCAGCCAGACTTGAGCTTCTACTATTCAAGTCATGATGTTTGAATAGTAGAGGGGAGAGGGTGGGTAGTTTCCATGGGACACACAGAGGAATATTACAGCTTATATAGATTAGGGTCAGCCTAATTAGTGCATGGAAGAAGCCAAACTAAAAGCTAGTGTGATTAGAGAGTCTACATTTGTTAAGGGCAAAGACAATGAGCTATAGATTGCATCCTAGAAAGGCCTAGCAAAGGAGCTAAATGTAAATGAGCTCAGTAAAACCTGTACAACAGGCAGTTTGTCTCTGGACACTTCTTACCTGCTCCACACTCTGGCTTTTCCCCAGCACCAATTGTGAGATCCTGCTTTCACTTTCAAACAATTGTCTTCAAACTCTAAAACAGCAAAGTGGCTGGTTGGCTACTCTCCAAATGGTGATGCCCTTTGGGTCTATTCACGTTTTGGTGGGGGAGAAGGGGTGGTGGTGGATAAGTCCAGAAAAAAGAACCTACTTGCTGCCTTGCAGGACCAGCAGCTCCCCTCCTCCCACCCCACGCAACAGCAGCTTTTGTGAAGGTGCCTAAAGCAGCCCCATCACATCATCATCATCCCAGGGCAGTAGTGGGGAGACGAGGAATCTGCTACAATAAAAGAGATCCTAGTGATGACTTGAGATTCCACTTAATAATAATTTTATAACAACAAGTAATTACTGAATATTCACTATGCTTCTGGCACTATGTTTAAGTGACCTTGGATATTTTATGAGCATCGTCATCAGTTTCCAAGTTTTCACTGTGGTCTTGCTTGCTTTGATGTTTTCCTTAAAAACTCATGCAAAGGGGGCAAGTAAAAATGTTCTCAAACACTATAACTTAATCTTGAATAGAGATGGCTCAACAGCACAGAAAAATAGTGGATCAATTACTCTTTTTCACAGACCACAAGTTCAATCACTAGGGGGTTATAAAATCAAAGAAAGCTAAAACTGGAATATGCAAAAATAAAGAAAGAGTTATTCTTTAGTAATAATATCTTTTTATAACCTAAATCAAGTTTTTTCCCCTACAGCAAATACCACCTAAGCAAGAATCCTGAGTCTCAGATGCCTGTTGAAGTATATTACTCATCAGATTATTCCCTGATATTTGATGAAAGAGAGACGGTATGAGAATTTTCACAAGCTTTATACAAGGTTGATCAATATTTTCTATTTCCTCATTTATGTGTCACTACAATTCACCAGTTGAGAGGATAAGTTAACTAGATACAGCATAGGAAAGTCAAGCAGATCCATAAACCAAGGCAGAGAAGGAAAAAAACTGATGGAAAGAAGCTAAAAGAATAAGGGTTAAAAGAAGCCAACCAACAAGAAGCTCATAAAGAAGTTTGTAAATTCACCACTGCACATATGATACAGGCGGTGGAGCCAGTCTAGTCAGAATTAAATGGGTACCCCACATACACCCAGTACTAGTCCAGCATAGTCAGTCACATTCCCTGTGTTACCCCCAATGATGACAGGGCCTTCAGGTCCCAAACTCAACACCAGGAGACAACCTGGGAGAGAATCTTGGAACTGTGATCAATTTCAACACCCTCCTGCTAGGATCTGTCTTGGTAGGTCACTCAGAATTGACGTTGACATCTCAGACTCTAGGCTCCTGTCATTGCTAAGTTATGGTTCCTTGATTTCTGGATCCCCATTTACCCTCAAGAACCTGAGAATTGGCAGTAGTGGAACAAAGCTGTGCAGATCTAGGGACAAAGTAAAATTTTAGCCAAGTAGATAACCATCCCCTATCTACTTCCAAGCTTGCCCTGATGGTTTAGAATAAGGAGGCCATTGGTGTCTTCAACTAAACTAAGCAGAGATTGGAGATGGTGTGGATTTAAGACATCAAAGTAAAGCCATCATACAGCCAGAGAATCAAGAAACAACCATGAGTCTAGGGTTAGAAAAGTAGACATTAAAATCCATAAAAGACAAAAAGAACAATAAGGAAGGACATCAGGAATGCCGAAGACTCAAGTCAGATTTCCTGGAGAGGAGAATTAGGAGTAGTCACTAACTCTGCTAAAGTCTTCAACACTTGACTATTCCTCACAAGCTTACCCCCAGGGTACACCAATTCTACTTATTTTCCCACACAATTTGGGTAAAAGTAGATGTTTATTACATTTGCTTCTGGGTTATTCACAGCCCCCATTTAGCACAAAGCTCCATCAATAACTAATGAACTAAGGACCATAAGTAAGAGGACAATCTTTTGTAAGGCTTCTGGTGACACTGTGCAGACAAAGAAGGGCCATCAGAAGAATCATTTAGCCTCATGAAGTACTTCATAGAGGTTACCTCTAGGTAGGGCAAGACGATGAGAATGGGGTCTGAGCATCAAAAAGAACTTTAACTTATCTGCAGTGTTTTATTTTTGTAATTGGGGGTTTGAAATGTAAATTACAAATTTGGCTATATTAGTTTGTTTTTGTTTTAAAAGGATTTATTGAGAAGACAGAAAAACTCCCACAGTGGGAGGGGACCTGAAGGGATTGCCCATATTAGTTTTGCTTATATTTTAATGCATCAAAAGAAAACAAAAAAGAGGAGACTGGGAAAAAACAAGGGAAAGTAGGAGAGAGAGAAATAGAACTAGAGGAGAAAATGAGAGAGAGGATTAAGACCGATAAGGGGCAAGTGGAAACCCATATTGAAATGTTTTAGGAGACTATTAGTGAACCCCATGGAAAAATGGCACAAAAACCCAGCTCTGTCAGAAATTGTAAGTACCCATACTAAGGGATAGATGAAGACAAAGTTCTAGAAGTCATGAATATAGAGATAAGAATTCTTAGGACCAGGAAAAGACACAGAGAAGTCCTTCTAGGAACAATGTTATCAGAAGTTCCAAAGGAAAGAAACAAATTATAGTCAACAGGTTAATTCCATTGATGTTCCCAGGATTCCAGGGACCTGGTCACCCTCAGAACCTCCCATCAGATACTTTAAATTCATTCACATGGTTCATTATGTTAGGTGCCTCTTTGGCTTTAAAATGGAAGCCATTTATAAATAAATTCTGAATCCATTTGTCAGGAAATTGACCTTTTGTATGGTGGGTACCTATACTGCATTTACATTTCTGAAACCCATGTATAGGCAATAAGCAAACGTACTTCCTGGTGGTAGGCTACCTGTTGTCCTAGAAATATAAAAATTCATTCCCTTTTGATATGAGACATTTTTGTTTGTTTGTTTGTTTGTTTGTTTGTTTGTTTTATCCCTTGTAGGACTTTAATATCCAGTAGTAAAACTAACAGCTTATAAAATTTGCAGTGTTGGAGAGAAGAAGAAAATATTCCAGATATATATTGATTACTTCCTTTCACTAACTGAATACTAGACAATGGCGGAGGCTTCATAACTGTAGACAGAGTACATCCTCTCATTAGTCCCAGATGCTTAATTAAATCAGTTGGAAGTTTCTAATTTCATTGTGTCTTTTCAGATACTTACATTGATTTATTGGGAAGGGAAGATTTTAGATGGTTAAAGTCATATTTGGTTGAATTTCTTTAGAAGAATTAATCTCTTACTACAGAAAGGGATTGTCTGAGATGATCTATTGACAGATTCCCTCCCAATACTTTTTAAGGTAGTCAGAGAACAAAGCCATCACATACAGTGGGGCTGATTTTCATAAGTCACATATGATAAAAAGAAAAAAGATTAGCCTCTTCATTTGATAGTCACACTTCAATCCCTGGAGAAGGTCAAATTTTACCACAGCATCTGGCCAGCAGAAAACTACTACAATTGAAGAAAATGCATTTACCCATCCCTTCCTGGAACAGAAGGTACTTTATAGCAACAAAGAAGAAAGCAGCACATTTCAAAGAAATACAATAAGGGGACAAATAAATCTGGACAAGGTTAAAAAAAAAAAAAAAAGGAATATCAGAACCTGGAGGTCATTCAAGATATGCCTTCAATAAATTTGTGGTTGTATTTAAGCATCAGAAACGTTTTCTTTCTGGGAGGAAAAAAGCACAAAATTTAACAAAGTGAGCAGTAGATTATAAAGAAGTGTTTGGCTGAACACAGTGGTTTATGCCAGTAATCCCAACACTTAGGTTGGGAGGCCAAGGCTGGAGGACTGCTTGAATCCAGGAGTTCAAGACCAACCTAGGCTACATAGTGAGACCTCATCTCTACAAAAAATTACCCAGGTGTGGTGGCATGTGCCCGTAGTCACAGCTACTCAGGAGGGTGAGATGGGAGGATCACCTTAGCCCAGGAGTTAGAGGCTGAGGTGAGCTGTGATCGTGCCACAACATTCCAGCCTGGGTGACAGAGTTAGACACCAACTTAAAAAAAAAAGTGTTTGCATGTGGGGATAAGTTTGATGTAAACAAGGGTGTCTTCCTCTATAAGTAACAGATTACTTTTACTCCCCTGCCCTTATAAAAAGAGAAAAGTTCTTGACCATGGAAAAAGGTGATTCCCAGAAAGCTGCTATTAAAAGAGTAAAATCTTGCCAAAGTACTACCACACCATCATGATCCATCTAATGTTCTGCTTTTACTTCTTTTTATGAAAGGACAGATCTTACAAATGCTTATAATTTTTAAAAATATTATAGGAGGTGCACTTGCTCCATCCTGAGATACACACAAAATCAACTTCCCGATCTCACATTTAGTGAGGAGCTCTGAGAGGTTATTGAATTCTCTAGAGTCTTTTGCTCTCACAGTCATTTCCCCTTCTGATTCTGTTTCTGTCAAACTCCTCCCCGTACTTAGGTCTCACCTCCTATGACCCCTCTGGTTTCCACATTGATTCCCAATTCATTTAAACAGGCTCTTTTCCTAATTTCCCTAAAGTATCGCTTACTCATGGCATGGGGTATATAACACATTATGTGGAAGGCTTGAAGCCATGGTGAGAGTTATATCACAGCACCCCATGTATCCCAATAACATAAGATACAAGAACTTATCTTACACCACTTAGTTGAGTGCAAAATAACATAAAATTGTATGCATTTTCGATTGTGCTAACATTACCCACTGAGAGGGAAAAAAATAGAAATATACAAAAATATGAATAATGGTTATCTTAAGGTAATAAAATTATCACTCATTTTTTTTTCTTCCCCTTATCCTCACATTTTCTACATGCTCTTTGAAGCACTTGCCCCTCTCCATGAAGAAATAGGTGGCCTTCTAGCCCACATACCTTATATTTATAAGGGAATGTCGTTTCTGCCCAGTTTAGTGAATTCTTTCAAAGCTATGGCTTTGCACTTTTTCCCCATCTCCTGAGAAGAGCTGCATTCCAGGTACTTATCAGAGATGATCTCTAACTCTGTGCTGCTCAATATTTTGCAAAAGTTTGGTCAAAAATGAACAGTATAAATGGAAGATTGCCTGGAGGTTATTTCTTTCCTTATAGAATAATACTTTGGTAAAATGCCAACAATGAAGGATGTCATACAAAGCAGTCCTGTACAATATAGTCGCAGTCACTGTGGGGCATTTGAGGAACTTGACCATCAAAGCTCAAAATATTCTTTTTATGAGTGCCTGTGAGAAAACTCACTTCTGTTCTCAGTGCTGGGGACAACTGAGCTCCTCCTAAGAAACTCCATTTTTAAAAATCACGTAACCAAATGAGATTTTCCTCTTTGCTCTAGTCACTAGGAAGCCCAGAGTCACATTTTTATGCCATAGGCACACATTTACTATACCTAGCTCTGTCATATTTCTCTTTACCCTTAATCCTCATTTTTTCTTTTTGTCTTAAAGTCTTTATGAAACAAAACAAATAAAAGAAAAACATTTGCCTTACATTATAAAGGAAAACCAATTTGAAAAATTACCCATGGGTTGATGCAGGCATATGACCAGAACTTATTTTCACTCTTCAGTGAAAAAGACAGCCAGCATCTCCTTTGGCAATAAAGAAAAAGAAGAATACTTCTCCAAACTTCAATATTTTCTCTAAGAATCCTGGGCTGTTTTCCATAAGAAAGCTGGATCTCTTTACAAACTTCTGAGCTGGCAAAATGTTTTCATTAAATACATTCAAACAGTTTTTCTCTGTGATTTGTCCCAGGAAAATATGTGTGCCTGGTTCCTTGTTTTACATCAGCATAAGCACACACTAATACTGCTTGTTTTACATCAGCATGAGTACACATTAATATTCACTTTTTTTGGAAAATGGTGTAGATAAGGAAGAATCACATGAACTTCTGTTCCAGGGCCCTTCCACACAGAGTAGAAATAGGTCTAGCTCTGCTTAGCTGGAGATAAGTCAACATGGGGTGGAGAACCTGTAATTTCATGGCAAAGCTTGTGTTTCCCTCCTGTTGTATAAAGGTTATTGTATGATTGTCATACTGCCTTAGTTACTCGGAAGTCCTTTGGAACTCAATATGAAGTATTGAGAGCACATACTCTATTTCTTTTTTTTTAAGAGATAGGGATCTTACTCTGTCACCCTGACTGGAGCGTTGCTCACTGCAGCCTCATTGCAGCCTCGAACTCTGGGCTCAACTGATCCTCCCCACTCAGTCTCCCAAGAAACTGGGACTACAGGAATGTGCCCCCAGGCATGGCTAAATGTTTTTTTAAAGAGAGATGAGGGTCTCTCTATGTTGCCTAGACGTCTCAAACTTCTGACCTCAAGCTGAGTGATTTGAATTATAGGGACAAGCTACCATTCCCACTACATACTCTTAACTATCAAGGGTCAGGAGAAGGTATTTGCTTTCATGTTTAAAACCTTTCATGCAGCTGGGCTTGGTGGCTCAGCCTATAATCCCAGCACTTTGGGAGGCTGAAGCGGGTGGATTGCCTGAGCCCAAAGGTTTGAGACCAGTCCAGGCAACTTGGCAAATTGTAGAGACCTCGTCGATACAATTAAAAAAAAAAAATTAGCTGAGCATGGTAGTGCACGCCTATCATTCTGGCTACTTGGAAGGCTGAGGTGGAAGGAGCGCCAGGGCCCAGCAGGTCACCACTGGGGTGGCCATGAGTGTGCCACTGCACTACAGCCTTAGCAACAGAGTGAGACTCCAACTCAAAAAAAAAAAAAAAAAAAAAAAAAACTTTCATGCAAAACATCCAGAGCTAGCATGTTTTTCCTCTAAACTGCTTGCTAGGAAAACTCTCTCTTTTTTTTTTTTTTTTTTGCTGAAACAAACCTATAGCTTATTACAGGGGTTGTTCTGTGTAGCCTAAGTTGTCACTAATGCCCTGCCCCACAAAAATAAGCCCCTAAAAGATGACTGTATTACCAGAAGCAACAGTTGTTCAATAAAGAAATTTCTTAGCATGTGCCTGAAACCTTGCAAAGTTCTCTACTAAAGATCTCATTATCCTTCACCACTAGGCTTCAAGATAGGTGCTGTGGTCTGAATGTTTGTGCCCCCCACATTTATATATTGAACCCTAATCATCAAGGTGATGGTATTAGAAGGTGGGGCATCTGGAAGGTGCCTTAATAAATGATCCCTCATAAATGGGATTAGTGTCCTTATAAGAGCCCCGAGGGAACAGATTTGCTCCTTCTGCCATGTAAGGATATACAGAAGGAGCCATCTATGAGACCCCACACCGGACACTGAATCTGCTGTCATCTGGATTTTGAATTTCCCAGCCTCCAGTACTGTAAGTAATACATTTCTGTTATTTATTTATTTTTTATTTATTTTTTATTTTTTTGAGTTGGAGTCTCACTCTGTCACCCAGACTGGAGTGCAATGGCCGTTCCCAGCCACCGCAGCCTCGACCTGCTGGGCTCCGGCGATCCTTCCGCCCCAGCCTTCCCAGTAGCCGGAGTTACAGGCATGTGCTACCACGCCTGGCTGATTTTTTGATTTATTGTAGAGATGAGGTCTCGCTGCCCAGGTGGGTCTCAAACCCGCGGGCTCAGGCAATCCACTCACCTCAGCCACCCAAAGGCACGAGATTACAGGCTGAGCCACCGAGCCTGGCTCACTTCTGTTATTTATAAATTACCCCCACCTAAGAGTGTTTTATTATGGCAGCAGGGATGGATAAAGACAGTGAGTCAATCTCCATTTTAGTATTCAGGCTCAGACTATTGAGTAACTTGTTTAAGGTCATACAACTACTAGATGACAGAAACAGGATGCAAACCCAGATCTGTCCAACTCCCAAAACTACACGCTTAAACTTGACATGATTGGGACTCTATTTGTCCAGAAGAATAGAAAGACTAACTCCTCTTTAATGGCTTCTCCACACCAATATATCTAAAAAGTTCTAGGTAATTCCTCATGGGCAAAGGATCTGTTAGTCTTGCTTTTTCCCACTTATGTCCTAGAGCCATAACTCAGACATGTTCCTTTGATACCAGAAGACTATAATAACTAAAGATGGTTGCTTCGAAAACAAAATTAGGCCAGAAACTTGATATCCCATAAAGTTCAAAAAGGTCTTCCATTGGCTATCTCTGCCTTCACTGAAAGGCAGAGTCATCTCCAGCAAAGTCCAGAGACGTTTGGGTAAAGCTGGACCTTACATCAGGACATTTCAGTGACAATGTTAGCAACCCCAGAGAATGTCTTAGAAATATAAGGGCATATTTCAGTTGTCACAATGACTAGAGACATGGTGCTGGCTTTTAGAGGGCAGAACCAGGATTCTAGACATCCTGCAAAACAAGTGATACATCCTACACATCAAGAAAAATGGTGTATGGGAAGTTGAGGCAGGAAGATCACTTGAAGCCAGGAGTTCTAGACCAGACTAGGCAGCAAATAAGACTCCATCTCTCTCTCTCTCTCTCTCTCTCTCTCTCTCTATATATATATATATATATATATATATATTTTTTTTTTTTTTTTTTTTTTAAAGACAGGTATGGTGGTGCACACCTGTAGTTCCAACTACTTGGAAGACTGAGGTGGGAACACCATTTGGAGCTCAGGAGTTTGAGGTTGCACTGAACTATGATCGTGCCACTGCACTCCAGCTTGGCAACCGAGCCAGACTCCTTCTCTTTAAAAAAAGGGAGAGAGATCTACATGATTCATATATCCAATAATGTTCCACTAGGCATTCAGAGTTTCTACTCTACTTATAATTATTGAGCAGAGTCCTATTTTTGTTTTATATATAAACACAAATTATTTGTTATAGTTTTAATTTAACTGAATTTTCCAGAAATGCATCTACTATGTCCAGTAAGAGAAGGTTGTTATTTATTTTGCTCAGAACATCACCTATTATATGGAGCAAGGGACAAAAAAACCAATATTTATTTATTAAAAATTGTGTATTTATTTATACATGTTTAAACTTCAGTCACCTTCAAAGTACTCTCCGTTTTATGCAATACACTTATCAAGATGCTTTTCAACTGCTCAAAACATTTTTCAAACTCTTAAATTTTGATGCCTATTAGTGCCTCTACTGTTTTTTGTTTCACTTCTTCCACATCGGCAAAATGCTTCCTTTTGAGAATTTTTTCATCTGGGGAAACAAACAAACAGAAAAAGTGGATCAGGGTGAGATTTGGATGAATAGGGAGGGTGGAGCATTGGAGTCATGTCGTTTTGGTCAAAAACTGCTGAACACCCAGTGCAGTGCTCACTGACAGAATCTCACACACACACACACACACAAAATCACTGAAGCTGAACGCAGCCCCTCACAACACTAGCTGGTACACTGATGCCGATAAGTTCCTAGAACACTTACCTAGTGGAGGAAGCCTGTACTATAAGGGGCCTCCCTCCAAAAAATAATTCTGGGATTTTTGGGGTCCCCCCTTGTAGCCCACCATTTCAGAAAATCATACCACTAGAAGCTACACTACTAGTGATATGATGGTGTCCAATCTATTATACCAGTACCAGATGGCTCTGCATGTACAATATCTGACCACCACATGTTATCTTCTGGTGTGGTTGGGTCATATTGCTTTATTACAAGTTGTTTCCCATTCGTGTTTCCTTCACCTTCATATTATACTCAGGACATTGTTTTGATTATTTTTTATAGATTATATATGTACATACATCTTCTCTATGATTTTTATTTCAGGACAAGGAAAGGGCATTTCAAGATATTTCTTGTGTGAAGGAGCAACTAACAGTGTTGGGAACAACTCTACTCTCTCATCTCTCTCATCAGAGTGCAAATCCCTGTCCAGGCAAAGTAGACCTTTAAGTTAAAAAGTAGGGTTCTCCACTCAGTGTTAACCCAGCTGAGGGTGCCCCATGTCAAAAGTGTCTTGGGATTTTAACTGCCATCTTTTCAAATTCACATGCCCAAGACATTAGCTTAAAGCAGATCCCATGCTTTTTGGGACAAGGCAAAGCCAACAACATTGCTAATACCCCGCTCAACTCTGTCTATCTTCACTTTAATACAGAGACCTTTTATACTCCTCTGGTACTAGATCACACAACCGACCCTGAAGTTTCTGTAACCTGAAATTACAAAGAGAGAGGATCAAGAGATGTTGGTTCCCTTCTTCCCAGGGGGGCGGCCACTAAGAGGTCTTATGGAAATTTACTTACCTTTCTTCCGTACAACTTTAATTCTGAATACAAACACACTGTTGCAGCGAAAACCTCACTACACACACACCACCAAAACCATTAACAATCACTTATCTGTTCATCCTTTCTTTGGAACCAGATGAAATACTGTCAAAGTTCAGGTATAGGACAAGAATTATCTCCTTTCCCCAGTTGAAGAAGGTGAAGCTCAGCAGGAGTTAAGAGACTTAGTCAAGGACACAGAGCTTATGAGTGGCAGAGCCTGGATGAAAACCCCGGCTTTTGAATCCAAATAACAGCACAAGTCACACCATATTAAGGTGATGAAAACAGAAAATTTTGCAAAGCCATCTCAGACTCAAGCAAGCCCCTCCTACATTGCTTCGAAAATGTATTTTCCTTCTTAAACAAGGTAACAATAGTTGCTCTCTAGACAAGCAGAGAGAATAACACAATTTAGACAGCATTTTATAACCCATATGAGCCAGGAATCCTTCTGACACACACACACACACACACACACACACACACACAACCCTCACATACACTCAAACACAAACTCCTGTCAGTTACTTGCTCAACTACTAATTAATGGGATATACCCAGGCAATTTAAAATCTTATCTTAAGGCTTCAAACTTCATATTAGAATTATCAAACATCATCAGCTTATTAGCTTCTTCATTCCTGAATTCAAAGGTCCTACAGAGCCTGGGGAAGAGTCAGAAGTTTAAAGAGTGCCATTTTTTAGCATGTTTTTCTCATCGTAGATGGAGAGTTAAGGTCTCTTTCCGTTCTGAAATCCCATGTTGATTTGACAAGGGCCATGCTTCCTTTCCTTTATCAAACACTGGGCATCTCAGCAGTCTTCTGAGGCACCTCTGAGCTCTAAGAGAGCACCCCAAAGCTCTTCCAAGTGCCTCTCAGAGCTTACCCAGGCCTGAAAGTCATATGCAGTTCTGTAAGAAACAGTGGCTATAGGCTTCTGGGACCTGGGAAACCGGTGTTTGTGGCTACCAACAGGACAATCTCCAGGCTGCATGCCTAGAACAGATGGGGACACCCCTCCAATGCCTACCCATCAGAGATTATATGTTAAGATGGGTAGTTGTTCCAAACAGTCTATTTTAATGAATAAGTACCACAGAATCACATTTGGTGGTTAAAATCACACTCAGTTAAACCTTACTGTTAACTTCTTTTCATGAAACAACTATAGTGCAAATGTCTCTTGTACCTAGTCCAAGACTCAGTACTGCAACATTATACAAGGATTCCAGTACAAAGTGTCACTTCTATGAGAGGTTCATACCATGTGCTCCAAAGGACACAACTCCATCAAGGTTTTAAACCTTTTGGTTCAGAGTCCTGGTTTTATCAGGAATTTCAATAGGTTATAGAAGACACCATAAGTAGAGGGTGAGTACAGATTAACCTCATTGGTCACTTAAAGGGCCTGCTAAGTGTGTGTGTGTGCCGGGAGCCTCCTACTGTGAGCTCCATGGTGGAGATCCCAAACATCACAGGAATGTGAGCACAGTTGAATAAAAGGTTAAAAATGATAAAAGAAAGGCAAAGTTATATGGCAAACAAATAGTAATGCCTCTGTGAGCCCCAACCTTATTAAATATGACAACATGTATATAATGATAAAAATTTCACAGACCCACTCCCACATGACACTAGAAACCAAGATCAGACATAAGTAGAAGAAAACACATGACTGTAGCAGGTGTTTCTAGGGAGGGAAAGGGGACAACAAGCTCACAGAGATAGGTGACCATACTAAGGTTCCAAGTGATCATACTAAGAGCCTCTGGAAGGAAAGACACTGAAAATTTCTCAGCAAGAATAATGTGTACAAGTATGAGAAGATGAATTTGGTGGTACAATCATAAATTGATTCCAGGAAAGTCACAGTCTTATAATTAATTCAAAAAAATCAAAGACTCCCACCATAACTTAAGAAATTTTTTTTAAAATTAATCAGGGAGTATTTGGGGGAGAAAAATACAAAGAGTCCTCCACAAATCCAGATAACCACATGAAAGGCACAATTGACTTGCTACATTGGTTGTAAACCCAAACATGTTACATTGCCAAGTGTAGATACAAGATACCTATTTAAAGCTGAGCAAGATTTAAATGGCCAGTAACATTTCCTACCAGAGATACTTTGGTAATTATGAAAATAAAGGTTCTGATGATTACCAGAAGCTGGGGGAGACAAGGGAGAGGAAGAGTTGTTAATTAACAATAACGAAGTTTCGGGTAGACAAGAATAGGTTTTGAGATCTACTGCACAGCAGGGTGACTATAGTCAATACTAATGGACTCTACATTTTTTTTAAGATCTGAATTCTGCTGTGCAGACGTTTAATCCACAGAAAAATCCAAGTTTATAGCCAAAATGTTACATTTTCTAAAGGCCAGTTGTTTTTCTGTGGATACATTTGTCTTTATTTTTTATTTTATTTTATTTATTTTTTAGATTAGAAAATATAGTTTGTTTCAAAAATAAATTAGAGAGAGAGAGAAAGAGGAGATTCACCTCCTCAAGATAGGGGAGGGGGCCAAAGTCAGGAAACATGGTGATGGCTATATTTTATTTTATTTTATTTATTTTAGAGTGATCTATCACAGTAACGAAGAACTGAGTATCACATGTTCTCACTCATAAGAGGACCTTGAACAATGATCGTAATACTATAAGAAAAGGATTGGCAGTAGTGGGAAACTGTGGTGGGGGTGGGAGGGAGTTGACGGTAGTGGGAATCTGTTGTGGGGGCACACCTCATCAACAAGGGTACCTGCATAACGAACATTTGCATACCTAACCCGGAATTGTACCCCACATCTTTAAAAATAAAAACAAAATAAATTATAGAGTTATGGGGTGCATGTGAGGATTTGCTTCCTAAGAAAATTACATGCAGGTGAGGCTTGGGTTTCTAGCAGCCCTCTCTCCCCTGGTAGTAGATACGGTGCCCCTTATTCCCTTCCTCCCTCATCCCCTGGACTATGGACTTCAAAATAACTGAGAGAGTAAATTTCAAATGTTTCACCATAAAACATGAAAGGTAAACAAGATGATGGATATGTTAATTACCTTAATTTGATCATGCCACGTTGTATACATATATCAAAACCTCATATTGTGCCCCAGAAGCATATACAATTACGATTTGCCAATCAAAACTAATATTAATAATAAATTCAAAATAAGAGAAAAAATACAAATAAGAAAAGATCTAATAGAAGATCTACTGTATCTGACAGCATATTAGACCTGCTAGTAGAAATAAATGAACTAAAGCCAATTTATATTAGAGGCAAAGGAAATGGAGAGAGAGTTTGACCTGATAAATAGTTCCTGTTTTCACATTCAATTTCCAAATAATAGTTGTTGCAATATTTCCAATAATTTCTCTAGTGAAACATCTCCTGAAGTGAACTTGATTTGAGGAAATGATATTAGATCTACAAGGCACAGGTCCATTTCTCTTCATATCTTTTAAGCTTTCTTCCATGGGCAGGGCCTCCAGAGATTTTTTTTTTTAAGACAGCAAAATGGATTGGAGGAGAGGGTGGAAATTTAAAAAAGGAAAAAATAAGCAACTTTGGTGAATGCAATTAAAATTTCTTTGCAAAGACAAAAGAAGCCACAACAACTGCACATTATAACTACTGCCTTATTTTTCCTTCAAGTTATTAACAGAATTTCATTTTTGTTTTGTTTATTTTGTGTGTGTTAGGGTCTCACTCTGTCATTCAGTCTGGAACGTAGTGGTGCCATCAGGCTCACTGCAGCTTTTACTTCCTGGATGATCATTCTTCAGTCTCCCAAGTAGCTGGGACTACCGGCACACACCACCACACCAGGCTAATTTTCTGTTTTTTGTAGAGATGAGGTTTTGCTATGTTGCTTAGGCTGGTCTTGAACTCCAGGACTCAAGCAATTCTCCTGCTTCAGCCTCTCAAAATACTGGGATTACAGGTGTGAGCCACAATGCCTGGCCTATGAACAGGATTTCTAACTACTGCATTGTGCTACAAGATCCTAATCAAAACAACAGAGGGGAGAAAGGACATTTTTATTTCCCTCTTCAGAGAGTACTCCAGGTTTTACCCGAAGTGATCCAATGTAGTTCTAAGTCACCATAACACAAATATTACTTGGGTATCTGTTGTTTTTTTCTCATTTTATTTTTGCCACTCTCCACAAACAGAAATTAGGTGAAGGCCAATTCTAAGAACGGCCATTTAGCAGAAAAGAATAAACAATAAAATTTATAGTAGAGCTCATCAAGAGATCTCACTTAGACTCATGTAGCCACATTAAGCTTCGATGCCATCCTCCTGTATGTGAGGCTTATAACTCAATTGGGAGACACTGCATAAACTCACTGAGGAAGCTGATCTATGTGCTTGAGCTCCTCCAAACTACTGAAAAGGGATTGTTTTCCTCAGAGTCAGTCCACAGTCTCCTCCCTGGGAGCATTGACGTCATGTTTGCAGAGTACTTTGAACCTACTCAGAAGAAAGGCAACATGCAAACTCAAGACATTCTTCTCATATTATGTAAGACATAGCAGTGATCGTTATTTTGTTTCACATTTAGAAAACTGCCCCTCTAGACAGGCAAGGTATATGAATTCACTTAAAGGAAAGGAGAGGTCTTCCATGTCCATAACATTCATAGATTTTCTGTTGAGTGCTTTGAGTATTCTTTTTGCAAAAATTTTATTGATACAAGAACTTGTACATATTTATGAAGTATATGTGATATTTTGTTACCTGCATATGCTGTGCAATAGTGTAGTCAGGGTATCTGAGGTTTTCATCACTTTGAGTATTTATCATTTCTACGTGTTGGGAACATTTCAAATTCTCTGTTCTAGCTATTTTTAAATATACAATACATTGGTGTTAAACTACAGTCACCCTACTTTGCTATCAAATACTAGAACTCATTCTTTCTGTCTAAATGTATATTTGTACCTGTTAATCAAGCTTTCTTTATCTCCTTCGCCCCTATCCTGCCCACATACCCTTCCCAGTCTGTTATCTATCATTTTACAGCTACCTTCATGAGTTCCACCTTTTTAGTTTCCACATATGAATGAAAGCATGAGATATTTGTCTTTCTGTGTGCCTGGTTTATTTCAACTTAGCATAATGACCTCCAGTTCCACCCACGTTGTTGCAAATAACATATTATTTTTATGATTGAATAATATTCTATTGTGTATAGATACAATTTTTATCCATTTGTTCATTGATGGGTACTTAGGTTGACTCCATATCTTTGCTATTGTGAATAGTGTGGCAATAAACTTGACAGTGTAGGCATCACTTTGATATGCTGATTTCTTTTCTTTTGGGTGTGATCTAGCAATTTCACTACCGGGGAGTAAAATTGCTAGATCACATGGTAGTTCCTTTTCTCGTTTTTTGAGAAATCTCCATACTATTTTTCATTGTGGCTGTACTAATTTAAATTCTCACCATCAGTAGTACGTGAGTTCCCTTTTCTCATCATCCTTGCCAACATATATTATTTTGCTTTGAGTAGACTTTATGCCACTAAACTCTCTCTCTATCACCTCTTTGTACTTTCTTGTAGCTCAGTTCAATTTCACAAACATGGATGCCCCTAGAAGTATTTAAACTATACATTTTGCCTTCAAGGTATTTACTTCTTGTAGCAGAAAAGGAGCAAGTTTTGATTGCAAAGAAGCATATTGTTGTTATTGTGGTGTTATGGCTAAGAATGTAAAAGGCAAATATTAGGGTCAATAGCAGTCTCAAGTATGTCTCATTTGCCAAGCTTCTTCATCCCAATTCCAATATTCCCTTTCTCCATCTCTATCTACAGTGAGACCTCTGACCTGTACTCCTAAATGGCCTCCCATTATCTTCTTCCCAAAGCAAATCCAAGTCAATTTAGGAATAAGGCCCGATTTGGGTCATTAACCATTAATTGTCTTTCCATTTGGGTCAATAAACATGAAGAGTCCTTCAATTCTACAAGGAAATCTCTCTGAAGGAGTGAAGTTTCTTATTTCCCTCACATGCAAGGATTGTCCAGTCAGAAAAACAGTGAGATTCAGAAAATTGCTGTGATAAACAGGCCTTCTGAGAGAGTAAAATTTCTCCCAGGGTGGGGAAAATAGAATTCCAAAACAGAATTCCAATTTCTACCATGTCTTAAACCTCTTCCCATCATGGTTTAGCAAAACAGTGAAAGCCTGTACCTTGTTATCCTATCAGATGAACAGTTGAAAAACACAATTTCTTTATGTTAAAAAACATACCTACTTTCTCTCCCACACAACTCATTCAAGGGCTCCTTTAAGATTTCAGTGGAAGACCCAGTTCCTGATAAAAGAGCTTCTCCAGTTACAATAGAATCTCTTAACTCTTTGATCTGTCTATCCATTTATTCCAGACTTCTGACTCTAGGAATCATTAGGTGGTCTTTCCTCTTTTAGATGGCAAACTCTGTCATGCCTCATAATTGAGTGGGCACTCGATAAATGAATGCTATAGTGCTCTGAGAAATAATACACTTCCTATTGGCAGCAAATCCAAGAGAAACTTCCTTAGAAGAAAGGACTGTCAATTACCACTTAACAAGCCTGAGTTTTGGCTCCTGCAGAAAAAGCAAACAAAACAATAACAACTCACTCCCCAAGAGCAGCCACATCCCTATCTGGCTGCTGCCCTCCAGTCACCTGGCACGCTGCTGGTCCCACAGAAGGTGCTCAACAAGTCCTTGTTAATAGACTGATTTGCAAAGGCATGAGACTGGTGATATGCAATCCATCACCTGATAGGTAGACGCCAGCTGGGTTCCTAACAGTGTGGCTGTGCCCAGCTTCTGACCTCCCATGGTCCTTGGCTCTCTTACAGCTGACAAATCTAACTGGATGTGAGATGCTGGGCCAGGAGCAGTATGCACAAAGCAAGGCCTGGGAGGCAGCTCTGGAACACTTGCAGGGGATTTGCATTTGTTCCTTCTGCAGCAGCCACCACAACTTCCCTGTCTCCCTAAGGGTGAAGTCTAATTCAAATGTTACCACACAGCTTTCCTCCAAAACCCCTGGGGGCTAGAGCTTCCAGCTTGACACCAACTAAGTCACAATTAGAATGCACATTAGACTCAACTCACCTGGGAAGCTTTGAAACGCTCATGTCCAGGCCCCACTCCAGGACGTTATTCAATTGTCCTAGAGTAGAGTTGCTCCCTTATGAATATTCTTTTATTCCCTTTTTATCTCATTTTTTAAATGTAAGGTACAAGTCAGGATCAGGTACATAGGTGGTCAATGTACAAGTAAAGTTTGGGGCTCTGACTGGTTCTCACTTTCCCTGGTTTAGGATCAGTCTCCTTAGTGATATTATATACCACCCCCACCCTCACTCTCCTGGTCGTGTCCTACCAACTACTGGTCCTCTCTGGTACTACTGTGATTAATGTTCAGGACCCACTTATGAGCAAGAACATGTGGTATTCAGTTCTTTGTTTCTGTGATAGATCACTGTGTATGATAGACTCTAAATCCATCCAAGTTGCTGCAAAGTCCATAATTTTGTTCTTCTTTATGAGTGTGTAATATTCCATCATGTCTATGTATCACATTTTTTTTATCCAGTCCACTTGTGAAGGATAGCACAGTTGGTCCCATGTTTTTGCTATTGTGAATAGTGCTGCAATAAACATGCCCACGCAGGTATCTTTTTTGTAGAATGACTTGAGTTCCTTCAGGTATATTCCCGGAAGAGGGATCATAAAGAAGATTTCTGGGTCATAAGGAAGGTCAATTTCTAGATCTTTAAAAGTCACCACACTGTTTTCCATAGAGGCTGTACTAGTTTACACTCCCATCAGCAGTGTAGAAGTGTTTCCCCTTACGAACATTGGAATAGGCAACCAATTCTTGATCATAACCCCAAAAGCATATGCCATAAGAGATAAGATAGACAAGTGGGACTTCATCAAAATGAAAAGCTTTTGCAAAGCAAAAGAAACCATCAAGAGAGCAGAGAGACAGTTCACAGAATGGGAAAAATATATTTGCTAACTGTGTATGACAAAGGCCTAACCTTCAGGATCTACAAGGAACTCAAACAAGCTGAAAGGAAAAAAGCCAAACAGCTCTATTAAAAAGTGGGCAAAGAACATGAATAGACACTTTTCAAAAGAAGACATATGAGCAGCCAACAGATACATGAAAAAATACTCAGCCTCACTAATCATCAAAGAAATGCAAATCAAAATCACACTGAGATACCACCTAACTCTAGTAAGGATGGTCATCATTAATAACTCAAAAGGCAACAGATGCTGGCAAGGATGCAGAGAAAAGTGAATATACTTAAAAGCTCTATTTTAACTGCAGTCAGGGTCAAGAACCATAGCCTTACTTTATTCAAATCCTGGGCCATACCTGTAATTCCTTTGCCTCTCTTTTACACTGGAACTGCTGATCAACATCATCATCATCACAACAGCAATAATAGTAAATAATAAATGGCATTATTTTTAACAATAACAGATAACAATTACTGAGCATTTATTATATGTCAGGTACTGTTCTAAGTGCTTTATTGGTATGAATGCATCAAATCTTCATCAGAAGTGGGTGCTCTGGTTATCCTCATTTTTCAGGTGAATAAAACCGAGGCATAAAGAGAGCTTAGATAATTTGCCAAAGATTTCACAGTGTCAGAGCCAGGCTTTGAACTGAGAAAGACTCGCTCCAGCACCCACTCTCTTAACCATTAACCAGTACTGTCTCTCTGCATTTATTCAATACAGAAGGGCTACCAGGTACTACATTGGCACCCTCCAGATTCCATACAGTTATAATCGCCTTCTCACATTTCTAAATACTCATATGTGATCCCAACGTCTCTTGATCAGAAACCGTCAATGGTTTGCAGAATGCTTTTAGGATAAAAATGCAAACAATATACAAATACCTTCCTTAATCATACTTGCCTACCTCTCTGATATTTCCATTGGTATCTACCCTCCAACAATTGTGAGTTTCTTGCAGTTTTCAAATCCACCACATAACCCCAAAACCAAGCTGAATAACCAAGTATCCCCTCCACTCTCCAGACATGGTTGTTACCTACATTAGAACTCCTCATAAATGTGTTTCTGAAACAATATAGAGATGCTACAACAAAACTCTCCCAGAGAGCCAGGCTGAAAAGAAAGCCTATGGTTTCAGAAACACAACCCTTCAAGGGATGTGAGCAGTAGCATAATATGAACTTAAACTTCACACATAACCAAGAAAAAAAATGAGATACATCCACTATCCGCATCCACAAAATTCTTTTAAAAGTTCAAAAATTGAATTGCCATGGCAAAATAGTACAAACATAAAGAACTTGCTGCATTACTCGTAACTTACAGATTAAAATTCTTATGTCATAATAAGCCTCTCATGTTTAGCTAGCTCAGTAGGGGCCACAATGCCCCTGTTTCCACAGAACTCCTGTTGCAAGAGTTTTACAATGCTATAGCACTACATTCCAAAACCTCTTGTAAACTGCATTTATGACAAATAAGAACAATAAAATTTGGGACCAGATCATAGAAATTAATTTTCAGAGTTTCTAGAAAATAAATGGTCAAGAGCCTCATTTCTATAATGAAAAACAAAGGAAACAAAATCCAACATGTTGCCAAATGAAGAATCCAGATGAGTTCCCAATGCAGCCCAGAATGTGTCCTACATTGATCTATTTTAACTTAAAATGTAAACTACTTGTGATCTGCTTTACAGCTTCCAGATCTGTAAACCTACCCACTGTCTCCTCTGACGTTGCATTCACATCTGTCACTGGCTAGACAAAATCCAGTTTGTCCTTCCTTTGTCCTAAGATAGAACATCTTCCTATTAGGTCACCCAAGTTCTAAATAATGTCCCCCTACCTACTCTTCCTGAGATAAAAATCAATCTCACATACTACAGAGTCATCTGACTTCTCCTGTGTCCAGCCCAGGATGTCTCAACGGCAGTATCTCTGACCTTCTGGACTGGATAACTTGCTGTTGTAGGGTATTGTCCTATGCACTGTAAGATGTTCAGCAGCATCCCTGGTCTCTACCCACTAGATGCCAGTAGCACTTTTCCCCTAGGGGTTGCAATTTAAAATGTCTTCAGTCATTGATGAATGTTTACTGAGAGACAAAATTGTTCGCAGTTGAGAAACACTGGTGTATCCTCATACGCAACCTACTTTGGAGTTTCTCTCCGGTCATAAACTATTTTTTACCACATTTGGCCACATTTTTACTTTCTGCAGTTTTTCAAAAGCAGTCTACAAAACTGTCTTGGGATTTCAAACATTTCGTTCTTACTATATAGGAACCCTCAATCAGGGTTCATTTATAATAAGACCACAGTAAGTGTTTGATTTGAGGTTAGAGAGTCTTGGGGAGTTGATCTGGCTAGGATGCACAAGAGAACAGTTGTTCAAGACAGTTCTTACTAATCCCTGTATTCCTCTTCTGAATACCCTCCAGGAGAGGTTGGGCAAATGATTTCCATAGGGTAGCCACATGTGGAGTTTTGCCCATTGATTTACAGTCAGCATCTCTATCCATTAGGAAGCAAGTAAAAGAAAGCTCTGTCACAACTGACTTCAACAACAAAAGGAGTTTACTGTCTCAGGTAAGCAGGAAGTCCCACCAAATGGCAGCTTTCAGGAAAAGCTGACCTGGGCTCAAGCTCATGAGTTTGGACACTGTTCCTGATTCTTTCCGTTTCCTCTTCTCCAAGTCAACTTTGTCTTCAAAATGGCTTCCCTCATGGTGGCAAAATGGCAAGAACAGTCTGGCCTTCCAACTATACATCACATTATTTAGAAGACTCCGCCTTTTTAACCAAGCAAAAGTCCTGAGCTTTCCTATAACTGAACCAGCTAGCATAATATGTTTAGGGCTGAAGCAGCCAATCAGCAGGGCCAAAAGAAGGCCACAAGTTAATTGGCCGAGGCCCTTGGACTAATCATAGTGGTTGAGGAGGGAAGTCATGCAGATGGGTTTAGGACAGTGGTTCTCAAAGTATGCTCTCAGCATCATCTGCGAATTTGTCAAAAATGCAAATTCTTGGGCCACACCCTAGAACTACTGAATCAGAAATGATGGGGTGGAGATCAGCAATCTGTGTTTTAACAAGTCTTCCAAGTGACTTTGATGGAAAATTATATTTGTGACCCGCTGATTTAGACCATCAGGTCCTACCCATGGAGTCTAGAAGGGGGTGAATCTCATTCATTTCCTTGGGCTGTCACATAATTAGAAAATGATGGGATAGAGGTTTGGGAAGTTACCAGTTCAAAATACTTCAGAAGGAACAGCTCCAGATCATTGCTACAAGCCTGCAAATTGAAGATCATTCCTGTTGTCCATGTTATTATTCTAAGTTCCTCAAAGCAAAGGAAATGACAAGCATCAATCTTAGCATTTTCCATGGGTCCTGACCCATTCCCTTAGGAGAAATTGAACAAATAAATTTACACACATTTGACAGAAGTAAAGGTATTTAGCAATTAAAACCAAATTGAAGGAGGCATTCTCCAAAACAGCTTCCTAATCATGACTAATCCTAAGAATCAACCGGAATAACATTTTATATACATTTTCCTGAGCTCTACCCTGAACCTTCTGAGTCAGGATCTCCAAGAGAGAAGCCTGGGTATCTGCACTTTTAGCAGATGTTGCCAGTGATTCATATGGATTATGCGTGTTTGGAAAACATTGTTCAAAGTGATAAAGCCAAAGAACTGGAGAGAAAAATCTCACAGAGGAATTATATGAACGTTTCTACCTAAGCAAATAGTAGTTTCTTCCTCTCCTTTCTTTAATGTACTCCCTCACCATTGAGGCCTCTTACTAGTTTTTTTACCTCTAGTCTTATTCCACCCCACCCCCCCAAATAAATCACTTTTCATACCATTGTCAGAATTATCTTTATGTCTTTTTTTTCTTTCCTTTCGATTTGGAGGTCTCACTCTGTCGCCCAGACTAGAGTGCAGTGGCATGATCACATAATCACAGCTCACCACAGCCTAGAACTCCCAGGCTCAAGTGATCCTCTCACCTCAGCCTCACAAATGGCTGGGACTACAGGACCACACCACCACACCCAACTAATATTTCTATTTGTAGAAACAGGCTCTTGCTATGCAGCCCAGGCTGGTCTCGAACTCCTAGGCTCAAACAATCCTCCTGCCTCATCCTCCCAAAGTGCAAGGATTACAGGCATAAAAGTCACCATGCCCAGTCATCAGAATGATGTTTCTAAAAGAAATTGGATATCAAGTATCTGATCAAATCAATCATTACTTAGAAGATAGTGCCATAGTTCATAAAATAAAAAATCCAAAACATTATCAAGACATCCTAGGCTCCACTTCATCCAGTCCTTGCCTTTCTTTTCCAGTCCTCACACTATTAGTCCACTTGACCATCACCCTGGAACCATCCTGAATCCCTTGAATTGCCTTGAATACATGCAGCTCTTCTGCCTTTGTTCTTTCTGCTCACTATGACCTTCCTTCCCTCTTCCCCCACATATCAGTCAGGTTAATGCTAGGTTATGCTGAGGCAACGCAATCTCATTCGATGAAGACAACAGATTTATTTCTCACTTGCTCTGTGTGAGGGGTTGGCAAGTTTTTTTTTCTCTAAAACTCCAAATGGTGAATATTTTAGACTTTGTAAACAACATACAGTCTCTGCTGCATATTCTTCTTCTTTTTGTATAACATTTAAAACATGTCAAAATCATTCTTATCTTCGGTCCATGCAAAAATAGACCACTGGCTAGATTTGGTCCATGGGCTCTATGTGACTATAGCCAGAGACATGTAGATGGCAGGGAGCTACTCAAATGAATAGTTCTGGATGAGTCTAGTCATTCAGAGACCTGGGCTGATGGAGCAGCCACCTCTGAACATTTCTTGTCACCATGCAGACAAAAAGAGAGGGTCTCGGTTAAGCAATTAAGTGCTCCAGTCTGGAAGTGGCACCCTGCAATTTAGGCTCACAAATAGTTAACCAAAGTTAGTCTTTCAACTCCATCCAACCATTAGGGGGCCAGGAACTGCAGTCCTACCATGTGCCTGGAACTAGGAAGAATTCAAACTATTAGGTAAAAATGATGAGTATATTCAGCTCGGAAACAAATGCTCTGACAAGTCTTTTCTGATGCTCTCATCTCAACCAGATAAGTTGTTCCTTACCTGCACTCTTATAGTATCTTGAGCATCTCTTGACCAGGGTACTATACATAAGGTATACAAATGCCCACTTGTCTGCCTTCCCCACCAGCTGCTGAGCACCTCTATATGCCCAGGACTTTGCATAGCACCTGCTACCAGGGGATGCTCAATGTGAGTTGCTTCAGCAAGTAGATGAATGTGGTAGATTGTGGGAGTGAATAGGATTGACTATGCATTTACCTGAAGGCATCTGGCATCTAGCAGTGTCAGCTTCTCTGAGCCTGGTGAGTTCAACCACTTCGACCTCCACTCATCAGTTTATCTTTGTAGTTATTGGTTACTTCCTATCATAATCAAATGCATTCCTTTTTATAGCACCTCTCCCCCCAGCCCCCCGCCTTTTCCCTAAAAATCAACACTTTACAGAGATCTGGTCCTTAAGGCAACAGAGTACTTCGATACTATGTGGGTTGGTTTTGTTTTCAGTTTACAAGTCAGAAGGCAAGCACAGAAAGGCACAGTGATTTTTCCCAAGTTACACAGCCAATCAGAGATAGAGCCAAAATTATGCTTCCTTTTGTTCACAGGATTGAACACAGACCTACAGCTAAGTTTACCAACAGTTTATGTATAACCCTTGGAGAATTAGAAAGTATAGCTCCTGTTTGTCAAAGATAAGTCTTACTATACCACATCAATATTTAGCTTGTAGTGTACATTGATCTCTGAGTAAAATATTAAAAACAAGCTACATGACTGTTAATTAATGCTGTGCCTTTCTATTCATCCTTTCTACCCACTTTCCACTCCTGTAAAGTGACACAGCTCATCAGATGGTCTTTTAAAACACTGAGAACACGGAAGTCATCTCAGTGCCTGTTAGGTGAGTAACACTAGTATACATTGTCACTAGTAAACGTTATAAAACAAATTTCAGTTCAGTTTCACATGCAACATGTATGTGACTGCTGAAGTTTGAATCAACCACGTAACCACAGGGTGGGCAAAACAGAACTCAAAATGAGCTCTAGGCTGGGCATGTAGGCTCACACCTGTAATCCTAGACTTTGGGAGGCTGAAGTGAGAGCATTGCTTGAGTCCAGGAGTTCAAGACCAGCCTGGGCAACATAGGAAGACCTTATCTCCACTTTAAAAAAAAAAAGGCGGCCGGGCTCGGTGGCTCAGCCCGTAATCCCGTGCCTTGGGAGGCTGAGGCAAGTGAATTGCCTGAGCCCGTGGGTTCGAGACCCGCCTAGGCAACTTGGTGAGACCTCATCTCTACAATAAATCAAAAAATTAGCCGGCTGTGGTAGCACACACCTGTAGTTCCAGCTACTCGGAAGGCCAAGGCGGAAGGATCGCCGGAGCCCAGCAGTTCGAGGCTGTGGTGGCCGGGAGCAGCCAATGCACTCCAGTCTGGGCGACGGAGTGAGACTCCAACTGAAAAAAAAAAAAGGCTACAGAGCAAGAACCCATCCACATCCAGAGTTAAAGCCTTTGGAGTTTAGCAGTCACAATCTGGAAATTCTCTGGCACCACCAAAACTTATCCTAACTGGGAATTTTCACCTCCTCTCTGTTTCCTGGGTACAGTAAAATCCTAATAAACATCCTATCTAATGACTAGCCTTGACAAATACCCAGGAGAACTAGGACACGGAGAATAAAGATAGGCAGAGCCCACCACTTCTCAGACACCAATAGAATGCAGCCTGAACACGGTATCACCGAAATCTGCCAAGTTTGAATCATTCAAGATAAAGACAACTTTTTCTCTCTCTCTCACACACACACACACACACACACACACACACACACACACACACACACACACACCCTTTATTTAAGAAGGTGAAACAGCCCATTCTGGTTAGATGCTTAACAGACCACAGCAGACAATGCATCTCATCCAGGGTTAAGTGTGTAAGAAAACACATAAAGCAAGTTATAGACTCGGGTATGGTCAGGCACAAAACACGAATCAGTCCTTTCTAGGAGTCTTGCCTTTGCTTCCTTTTTTTCTTTCCTTAAGTCTTGCAATTGAGTGTTACAAAGTATACCAAGAAGAATAATCTTATGCTCCCTCCCCACAAGAAAAGGTTAAGCTTTTAATTACAGGCCCTCAAACTATCATTCTGTGCAATTAGCAATTAACTATAATCGTTGATGAGAGAATGCAAAGCTGTGCTAGCAATTTCCCTTCTCGTCGTCCCAGACTGGGTTATTTTAGTCTTGTTCTATTACAGAGGACAAGCCACAACCGCGCGGGCTGGCTCGCTCGCTCGCTCTCCCTCTCTCTCAGACACATTTAATTTTTTGCAAAATGGCATCTCAGCGTGCGATTGAAACAGGCATCCCGAACCCACACCAGAATAGCCCAAACGTCCGGACCCCCCTCCGCTTCCTCACTTTCTGGGCGGAGAGAGAAAGCCTGAGAAAGATGCTACCTACCAGCCTCCCTTTGGGGCGCAGGAAAGGGTGGCACAGAGATGCTCGTTGCCCCTGGAAGCTGCAAGTCCCCCCAGGGGCGAGCCCCGTTAGTAGGGAGGCGGAGGCAGTAGCAGCGACAGTTGCATCAGCGCTAACCGCTGCAGCTGCATTTACTGTCGGCGGCTGCCGGGAGGGTACAGTAATGACTGTAGGGAGCGCACAGCTGCTGCGGCGGCAGGTTCCCTGGATCAGGAAATTAGGACAGGCACCCGGGATTGGAGGCGAGGGCGGTGCGCGAGCCAACCAGCGGCCGCCCCGGGCCCCCGTGAGCCCCGGGCGGACGCGCGGAGCAGTCGGGCCCCGGAGCCGTCCGGGTGGCGTTGGCGGCCGCGGCCACGGCCACGGCCACACACACGCACGCACTCTCCCGGCTACCCGGCGCGTGGAAGAGGGCGCGTGGAGGGAAAGCTGGGCTGAAGCCGCCGCGCTCCGGCTCCCCTCCCCAGCCCGCCTCCTGCTGACCACTCCCCCTCCTGCCCCCTCCCCGCTCCTCACCCCGCGCTCCAGCCGCTGCCAGTGTGGGTGCTCCGCGGCCGGCGCCTCTCTCTTCAGCCTGCTCCTCTGCTCTCGACTCCCCACCCCCGCTCCTCTCCCTCCCCTCCTCTGCAGCGCCTGCATTATTTTCTGCCCGCAGGCTCGGCTTGCACTGCCGCTGCAGCCTGGGGAGGTGGGTGGGTGCGCTGGCTGGTGGGGAGGAGATTGTGCAAGTTGTAGGGGAGGGGGTGCCCTGTTCTTCCCCGCTCCCTTCCCCCCAACTCCCTCCCCCTCCTTCTCCCCCTCTCCCCTCCCCGCCCCCACCTCCTTCCTCCTTTTGGAAGGGCTGGTAACTTGTTGTGCGGAGCGAGCGGCGGCGGCGGCGGCACCATCCAGGCGGGCACCATGGGCACGTCCGCGCGCTGGGCGCTCTGGCTGCTGCTCGCGCTGTGCTGGGCGCCCCGGGAGAGCGGCGCCACCGGAACCGGTGAGTGAGGACGCGCCCCTCTGTCGGCCGCCCGGGCCCAGCCGGGGCACCAGGGGACCTCCAGGCGCACGTCTCCTTTTGCCCACCCCCCCTCCTAGGAGGCGCCTCTCGGCTCTCCTCGCCTTCTTTCCCTCCCCACGCTGGTGGCGCCTCTGAGCTGTCAGCGCCGCTGCTAAAGGCAGCCGGGCTCGGGGAACAGCGGGATTTAGGGTGTCCTAAAGCCTCGCCTGAGCGAGTCTTCGTGCCCTTCCACCCCCTCCCCCAAAGCCACCGCTTTGCCTCGTTTTTCACCCTCTTGACTGGGGCTGGGGAACGTGGGGCTTCTGGGCCGTTGAACAATGGTTCTGCCTCCTCTGCCAGGCGGAGTGTCAGGAAGGAGGCAGAGGGCCGGGACGCGCGCGGCAACCCGGGCACGAGCTCCGGGAGTGTGAGGGCGGGCGGTGGGCGCCTCCGGGGTCGCGGGGCGCCGGGTACCGGCCTGGGCGGGGGGCCCTAGCGGCCGTGAGCTGACGCACGTTCGGTGGGCGGCTGCCGCACGGGTCAGCCGAGCCGCGAGAAGCGCGCAGCCTGCGCACCCAGACTGCGACTCCCCGGACGCCGGGCTCCCTGGCGTGCGGGCTAGAGGAGGAGCGTGGCTTTAGACAGGACTCCCCTCTGGGTCCTCCTCCTCTCCCTTTTCCTCCCCTCGGGTCTCCCGTGTAGCTGAACCGGGAGGGGAGTGGAACGAAGACTTAATCAGGTTAGTTTGCTGACCCCCGCTCCCGGCGCATTTCCTCGAGAGGAATTGAGTACTAATCTGGGGACTGTCATTAGCCTTCATTCTAAACAATAGATCAAAGGAGTAGCGCGAAAGCTGGTGTGTGGCCGTTTCTTGTTGGGAAGGGCGGCGGTGACTGCTGTCAAGTCACCGGAGTCAGCCGCACTGGGGCTGGGAGCCCTGCCGGGTGCTCGGCCACTGCTCCACTTGGGGCCTCGTAACTTTCCTGAGCAGGCGACAGGAAGCCCTTCCGAGGGGCTCGGTCACAATCCCGGCGCGTCCCACGAGTGCGCTTCAGACCTGACACCAAGGGGCCTGCTGGCCAGCTCTGGGGAATTGGGACACAAAGCTGCCCCGGTCCTAAATATCCACTCCAGTGTCCCTAGCGCCTGTCGCCGAGTGCCTTAGGAGGCCCGCCTGCCTGCAGTCACGTGTCTCCCGTAGTGGGAGCGAACTTTAAAGTGGGCGGTCAAGAAGCCTCTCGGGCGATCCGTGGGGTTCTTAAGCCCCCGAATGCCCCCTGCCCTTTGGCTGTGACTGTCGGGAGGTGAGAAGCTGAGACTGGCTTTTCTGCCCTTTGCTATTGGCTGGAGGTCGGATCACGTTTAGGCTGGTCACATGCTCCGAGGACTGCAATTGAGCAGGCTGAGAAGTGCTACCTTTAAGGGAAAGTCGAAGACCCAACAGGCTCCAACCGGCTGTTCTCTCAAATGCCTTCCCCTGCCTGGGCTCTTTGAAAAAGGCTAGTGCGTAGAGGTGGAGTCTGAGGTGTTAGAAGCCAGAGAGACTAGAAGAGCCCTGCTTACAGGAGTCTCCAGACGCTAACATTAATCATTAATGCATGAGTAACACTAACTTACTAAACGACTTTTCAGGACAGTGCTATGACTTGGCATTATACTTTTTGTAACATTTCAAAACACTGTGGTATACCAGAAACTACCGATAACTATCCTGGAAGGTGGGAGAAAAGCTTCACTTTCGCTGCATGCTCCTTCATATTCTTGGAACTGAAGATGCCACAACTTTCTATGTGAGGTTAACTTTACCTGATAGAATACTAGGAATGCACCTAAACTGTTGAAATGAGTTAGTCACAGCCAGGTGTTCACCTTGTATGAGGCAGATGAGGACCCTCTTTGCTCCCCTTTGTCATATGGGAAATACATGATGTGCCTCTGTGAACAGTAGAAAATGGAAGGCCATGCACACTTAAATTCTTCAAAGGAAAGGAAACAAATAGTTTCCACACTGGAGGAAATGTAGGGTTGGTGGAGGCAGGTATTGTCCCTAAGCCAACCCCCACTGGCTTCTGTCTTAAGTTCAAAGTCCCAGGGCATGTGGACTGACTTTCTGGTACATTTACCCCTTTTTTCCACCACCACATGGTGCTAGTCAAAAATACTTCAGGACAGAGGCAAGTGTGCCCCAAGACTCTGGCAAGAAACTTAAGTTAGGCTAGCAAAAGTTCCTAAAATACCTGTGGGCTTTAGGACCTTTTCCTCTAGCGTAGGCAGTCAGGATTAAAATCTGGGGTACCATATATTCTTTAAGGTCAATGTGTAAAAGAACCAAGTTTTGTGAGAGCTATTTAAATATGACTAGCAACTAGCAAAAGAGTAGAAAGAAACTTATTGTGGGGAGTGAGTTGGTTTTACTGGTAGTACTTATAGATCTGAAGGCAGGAAACTGGAGGGCAAGGGGAAAATAAACCTGGCTCATCCAGAAAGCACCAAGAGAAGGTACAGCGATGAAGGTAATTGTCATCAAAAGACTAAGCATGTGAGGCAAGGACTCTTTAAAGGAGATTCACCAACCAAGACCTCATTGGCAGTAATGGCTTCTTGAAGTCTAAAGCAGCTTTGTTCCCCTTGTCGACTTCACAAAGCATTTACAGATAGTGCCTGTCCTGTGTCCTTTTGATTCTTTGCTTTTATTGCCTGAGTCCCCAGATACCTAACACATGCATAAAGGTCAAGTTCAATAGAGCTGCCAAATGTTAAGACTTCATTATAAAAAACTACATATTTAAATGCTAAACATTGCCAGTAAAGGGGACAGCCTCTGTGATTAAAAGAAGGGAAGGCCTGATCCAATAGTTTCTGCCTTTTATAAAATTGCATAACTATAAACTTTTATTACAGTTTTGGAAGACGTAAAAAGTAGTTACTAGCCTCTTATGTTCTAGGCGGGACATCAAACCGATAAGAGTTAAGAACTCCTGGGGTAGAACGTGGCCATAAGATCAAGGAAAGAGATAGCACCGAGCCATATGGCCTCAGATTTTGATCCAAACCCCAGTAGTCCTGGCACATAGCATAGAAATATAGCTAATCCATTTTAAATATCTAAACCATTTTCCGTTTCTCACAGAAGGTAAATAAACAAAGTTGTTATTTTCGGTAGAGGGAAGAGTGATCAAGACAAAGGAGTTGGCTACATGACTTTGAGTCATGATTAAATTATCTTTGGATACTGATCTTTGTTTGGAAAGCCACCTTCATACACCAGCTTATGAAAAATTAAATGGATTAAAGGGTTATGATAAGGTCTGTAATGATGCTCATCATAAGTGTACCTGCCTTAGGAGGGCTTCTCCTGGTGAACTAATACAGCTGCCCCCTACACAGTTAGCTGATACATTCAAAATTGCTCAGTTTGTTTAAATTAATCTCAAGAGAGTACTTGGGTCACAGCGTGACAGACTACTTTCATGGTAAACAGTCCAAAATACCTTCTGCTAAGTTTACAAGTAAGATGTACTTGTTGAGTGGAAGTAAGTGGTCCAGGGACAAATTTTTCCTCCACCTAAAGAGTTTTGGCTAGGAAATCTGAGAACTGATGGCTTTTCCTAGGACTTAGAGGTAGAGTCTGACTTAGCTGTAGGAGAATCTGGCTTTGTAAGTGAAAATCATCTCAATTTTACACTCTGTATTTTTAAATCTAAATCAGTGTCTCTTTGCTAAGCTTTTCTGCTGGCTTGCAACAAAAACTCTAAACACTGTTAATGCCACTCAGACACACTAACTACCCTGCAGGAACCAAATGAGATGGCAGGTGATAAGGTTTAGTGTCTCTTATCAAAAATCCTTGGGACCAGAAGTGTTTTGTGGATTTCAGTTTTGTTTGTTTTTTCAGGTTTGGGAATATTTGCATATATGTAATGAGATATCTTGAACATGGGCTCCAAGCCTAAAGATGAAATTCATGTATGTTTCACATATATCTTGTGCACATATCCTAAATGTAATTACATGTAATATTTTAAATAATTTTTTGCATTAAATAATGTTTGGCTGCAATCCATCACATAAAGTCAGGTGTGGAATTTTCCACTTGTGGCACCATGTTGGCACCCAGTAAGTTTTGGATTTTGGAGCATTTCAGGCTTTGGATTTTTGGATTAGGAATGTTCAACCTGTACCTTAAATTTAGCACACCTTTCCCTTTGCATAAAGTCTTCTAGGAAAATTTAGGCCTGCTGGTCATTTTGTGGCTCTAAATTAACCAAGATAATGTCTGCTGTAAGAGTGTGGGTGCTGTATGAGTGAGTGTGGGGATTCTACTAGAATTGTCTTAATGCTTGCTTAGAGATCCTTAACCTACTTTGTATCTAGAGACCCAGAATGGGGGAGGGGGAGGAGTATGCATGGCCTTTGCAGGGAGAAGCTATAAGATGGGGCTGCTGGCTAAAGTGACTGATTTTGCCAACTCAGGGCATCTTCATTGGTCCTGCTGGCTAGGAGCTTTTATTTATCTAGACTTGAGGGGTGGTGGAGATGAGGGTGCTTGCAATTTCTCAAGCAAGGGAGATGAAACAGCATTAGTGATAGATAACATTTGCAAGTTAGTTCACATTTTATAACTTAATATTTCCCTAAATAATATCAGTAAACAGAGCTTCTATTTTATAGGAATTTCTAATCTTTCATTTTCTTACCATAGTCTTTTCAAGATCTGAGTTATTAACTGATAACAGGTTAGGTTCACTAAGTAGGGTATAGACTGATGCCAGTCTTCTTTGTACATCTGCTTGAAGCCACTTGATTCACATCTACTGAGCACGGTCATATGTCACATGGCATCAGACATGGGGGACACAGTGACAATTAGTCCCTTCCTTTATGGTCATGCTTAGTCTAGTATGGGAGTCAAACCAGGAAATCAGTGACCCAAAGATAGCCTGGAATAGAAACTCTAAATAAGAGTAAACAGACCCAGTGTTTAAGACTTAATCATAAAAGTGGCAGATAGTAGGTGAAGATTGCTGGAGTTCCCACATGCTACTTGGGATGCAGCTTATGAAGTTTCCTTAAAATCATCAAGAACTTAGACTTTAATATGACAGGGCCAGAAACTATTCCATCTCTGCAGATGTTCTTACATTAGTGATAGGATTCAAGCAACAGTATACTGTTACCAAATTACCAAAGAGCATTAAAGCTTGTCAGAAGTAAAACCTGGATCTGATACATCAGACTCCTAACCTTACCAGTTAGCTACTGCTAACTTTCTCTATGTGTGGGAGCCCCTCCCCTCACATGGAAATGAAGCCAACACACTCACACTGACAGACTCATTCTGATAGACAAGTGTGTCAAGATGCACTGTCTTTATATGGTAAAGTCCTATGAAGATGAGGTGAACGTACCCTCATAGACATAGCTAACAGGAGCCTTTATACCTGAAGTCTTTCAAAGTATTATAGCTAGTAAAACTACTGGTCACACTTGGTTTCAAGTTCAAAAAAGCATGGAAGAATGTTTTGACAAAAGTCTTTAGTTCAGACCAGATTGATTAGTGAATTAATATATCAACTTATGAATTCAGGATTATTAACTAGTGCCTAGAGAATCTTTGGATGTCAGGCATCTGAGTTACCAAGATAAATTGCAGGCCCTGTCTTAGGGGATCTCTGTGTCTAAAGGTAGCTAAAGGCATCTCAGTACATGATGATTCTGTGACAGGGACTATGAAAAGGCAGCCAGACCAGACTCAGTTCTGCCAAAAAAAAAAAAAAAAAAAAGAAAAGGTGTTAAGGACCTCATTAAGAGTACCATCTGAGCCAAGATGCTTGGGTTCAAATCCTACCTCTGCCCAGGGTGATCTTGAGCAAGTTACTGTACTTCCCATTTCTGAATACATATTTTCTGATCTGTAAAAGAGGAATAATAGTGCCAACAGTATAGGGTTGAGCATTTTAAAAGTTAAGAGACATGAAGCCTTAGAGCAGTGCTGGCCAACAATGAAAAGCATTTCGTTATTTATCCATTGTTCTTAAGATCATCTCAGTCTAATGTAAATGAAAAAACTTACAATTGAAGTGTAAAATCCACTTATTCAGTTAATCAGAAAAATTCATATTTAACAGATTTTAGTGTCTCCTAAACTGATTTCACATTGCTTCAGAGACTGACTTTGAGGCCAGAATACAATCTTTGTGCTTAAAAGCTCAGAACCTCTCCCTTAGCACCTCTGTTGTGGTACTTTGCCTCTTACAAACAACCTTCTCTGTAGGAAAACTTCTCTCTTGACTCAGAAATCTGCTTGTCCTGAAAGGAATTTCAGCCTATAAATAGAATACCTGTAATCCCAGCATTTTGGAAGGCTGAGGCTGAAGGATTGCTTGAGCCCAGGGATTTGAGATCAGCCTTGCAACATAAGGAGACTCTGCCCCTCTACAAAACATCAAAAAATTAGCTGTGCATAATGGCACCTGTCTGTAGTCCCAGCTACTCAGGAGGTTGAGGTGGAAGAATCACCTGAGCTTAGGAGGTTGAGGTTGTGATAAGCCATGATTGTGCCTCCAACCTGAGCAACAGACCCTAACTCCAAGAAAGAAAGGAAAGAAAAGAAGGGAAGGAGGGAGGGAAGAAGATTGGCATTTAAGTGGCAAGCAGTACAAGTGAACTAGACTAAAAATAAATGTCCTTCATAGCCCCAGAAGTGCCAAAGCAAATGGACTGAAGAAATGCCAACAGATAATAATACCCAAGTGTTCAAGCAATGAGAAAGGGCATGAGAGATGTGAATGTTTGGCCCTGGCAGCCCCAGCAGTGTGGCAGCTTAAGCTTCTCTGTGCAGGATAAAGTACACTCTGAGCTTGACACTCAGAGGCATCTTCTCTGTATTCTGGGCATGCATGTTGGAGCGTTCCTGCCAAGGTGATGCTCTGAGCCCTATGGGGAAATCTGTAGCCCATCTTGCAAGCTTGATATTTACTGTGAGGTCTATGCAATTATTTAGTGAAGGTTACATATTGCTCTCCCATGTTAACACGTGCAGGACAATTAGGTACTGGCAGACTGACTTCTATATGCATCAGAATCATCAACAAGGGTACCTGCATAATGAACATTTGTATACCTAACCCTGAGTTGTACTCCACATTTTAAAAATAAAATTTAAAAAATATCCTTGAGTTTCTCTCTCTGGACGTTGGTCAAGGCAAAGAATTAATGACAAAGATCTCTAAAGCACAGGAAATAAACAAAAATAGACAAGAGACTTAATTCAACTAAAAAGCGTCTGTACAACAACAACAAAAAAATCAAAATGAAGAGACATCCTGTTGATTAGGAAAAATATTTGCAAACTATTCGTTTGACAGGGGTCTAACATCTAGAGTATACAGGGAACTGAAACAACTCAACAGGATAAAAACCAAATAATTCCATTAAGAACTGGGCAAACAGCCGGGCTCGGTGGTTCAGCCTGTAATCCCGCGCCTTTGGGAGGCTGAAGTGAGTGGATTGCCTGAGCCCGCGGGTTCGAGACCCGCCTGGGCAACTTGGTGAGACCTCATCTCTACAATAAATCAAAAATTAGACAGGCGTGGCAGCACACGCCTGTAGTTCCAGTTACTTGGAAGGCCAAGGCAGAAGGATCGCCGGAGCCCAGCAGGTCGAGGCTGTGGTGGCCGGGAGCGGCCACTGCACTCCAGTCTGGGCGACAGAGTGAGAATCCAACTCAAAAAAAAAAAAAAAAAAAAAAATTGGGCAAAGGAAGTGAATAAACATTTCTCAAAAGAAGACATATGTATAATTATAATTGACCAACAGGTACATGAAAAAATGTTCAAGATGACTAATCAGAGAACTTCAAATCGAAATCACAATGAGATGTTATCTCACCTCAGTCAGAATAGCTATTAAAAAAACAAAAAACATAACATGATGAGGATGTAAAGTAAAGGAACTCTTATATATGTTGACAGTATTGTAAACTAGTAAAACCACTATGGAAAATAACGTAAAAATTTTTCAAAAAGCAAAAAATAGATTCTCATTTGATCAGCAATCCCACTACTGGGAGTTTACCTGAAAGAAAATAAGCCAATATATCAAAGGGAAGACTATACTCACATGTTTGTTCACATTATTCACAATAGCAAAGATATGGAATCAACCTAAATGTCCATTGATGGATGAATGGAAAAGAAAATGTGGTATACACAATGGAATAGTAGTCAGTCATGAAAAAGGATGCAATCATATCATTTGCAGCAATATGGGTAGAACTGGAGGTCGTTATCTTTAGTGAAGTAAGTGAGACACAGAAAGACAAATGTCACATGGGAACTAAATAATTTGCTCATGTGGTGATAGAGAATAGAAAGATAGATTCTAACAGACTAGAAGGGTGAGTGGAGGAAAGGGAGACAGATGAAGATAATGAGTTAAGGGGCACAAACTAATAGTAAGATAAAAGAAATAAATTCAGTGTTTGATAGCAGAGTAAGGTGACTATACTTAACAAAAATGTATTGTACTCAGGTGACAAACACCCTAAATACTGTGACTTGATCAGTACATTATATTCACATGACAAAATTTCACATGTACCCCATACATTTGGACAAAACAACAATAACAACAACAACAACAACAAAAACCCAAGTTTCTTGGAGCCAGTGAACTGCCAACATGTCTGGGCAGCAATGCCAACAATTTAGGTGAGCAAGGCTCCTGGGGCAGGGGGTGCCTTGAAGTAAGTTTGCATGGTATAATTCTGTCTATATAAGTGGAGTAGAAGTGAGAAATTCTTTGACACTTTGAAAATTCATTCATTATTAATTTAAATGGCCACATAAGTAAGAAGGTACAAGTGACTTCCAATCCCCTGACCCAAAGGGACAGAGGTATTCATTCTGAGTGTTAGAGCTAGAAGGAAACCTAGACAGTTTAATTTCTTAAAGCAATAGAGCCCTTTTCAAATTCTTACACAAAAATTTGATACTCAAAAGAAAGTCTTGGCTGAGACAGGCGGAACCCACAGGGTCCCTGCTGTTATGGTCTTTTTTCCCATGTCAGCCACCTCTTAGGCATTCCTGTGAAACCCCATGGCTTTGAGGAATCCACAACAATTGCATTTTACCCCACTTCTCACCTTTCTGAGGAGACAGACCCTGGGATATTCAAAGCCTAGTGCTTCTACTTCCAAGGTTATTGTTTGAGATGTCATCAGCCTCAGCTTAGCCTCAGAATTAAAGGAACCACTGGTGTAGATGATTTCAAGCCCAACTTGTTCCCTTTATGAAAGTACAATATTGAACTTGAGACTTAACTTCATGGATGAAAATAGACTAGAGGCCAACAATCCTGTAATCCCCAAAGCTTTGGAAACCAAAAGCTTCTTAACTCATTTGTGCTTTCGACTCTTCTGGAGCCCTGTATAGCAGCAGTTCCAGCCGAGCACCAGAGGTGGAAAGGTAGAACCTTTAAAAAACCTGAACAGAAAACTTAGTGTTCCAGTCAGATGGCTTAGCATTCGATTCAGTGTCTGAGCTTTCCCATTCTGTGGGAAGCAGAGAATTCAACAGAAAGAGGGAGCACTTTCTGCCCAGTAGCAATCTCTCAAAACAAAGTGCTTAGGAAACTAGGAAACTAAGAGGCATAGCCATAAAGCTTAAGGTCTTTATTCGCCTCTCTTTAAAGGGTCCTTTATAAAGTCAGCTTGTCTTCCCACCCCCACCCTATCTTATTCTTTAAACAAGCAGAGACGTTTTAGTAGCACACTGTACTCCTAGTGCCAATTACTGTTCCGTCCTAATGGAGAGTGTAGTGTGTGTGTCATTGTAAACATAGCTTTATGACAATCAGGCAGAAACTTGGGTGAAGTGGAAATATCTGGGATAAGAAAAGGTAGAAATTGAAATGAGCTCCTTTTTGTGTTAGGATATTTTCTTAGTAGAAAATGTCCTAAGCCTATTCCATATAGACTTTTGGGATAGAGCTGCCCGAATTTTAATATAATGTATTACTGTTGTTAGCTTGTATATTGCAAATAAATTCAGAGACCCTCTTTAAGGTGATAGAGTACTAAATATCAGCCTTAGGATATTGTATGCCCATATTTATTTCCGGGCCAGTTTGAATGTCAATAAAATCTGTGACTTCAAACTCATTTTTAAGGAGGTCATCTTCTAGGTACGTACCCCTGAAGTGGAAACCATCATTTGACATCTACTTCTACGTTCCTATCCAAGTCTTATTATGCAGTTCCTATTTTGACTATGTTTAGATATCAATGTCAATGTTTTTGTCTCATTTTGACTTAACAACCTTTGGTAACTAAAATCTTTGAAAACTTCAGAGCCCTTCAGCCTTCACTGTATCCTAACTACACTCTGACTATTCATACATAATATCTCTGTTCTCTGGCTATAAGTTGTTCTTTTGCTACTTTTATTAACAAAGTACTCAAAGTGGATTCTTATCATTTTCACAGTTCTCAAAGGTAGTCAGGTTATATAACTACAGCAAACAGCCTCTGGAACGTGCACCCTCAGGACTGAGAATATATTAAAAATTCAGTGTCAATGAGGGGGAGGACAGGGGAGGCAGCCAAGTACCCCATACTTGGTTTAGCAGTATAGAAATGAACAGGTGATGATTCCTGACAATAATCTCTACTTTCCTCTTGTTCCCCCTTCTAAATCTCTAGTATATTACAACCAATAAAATATTTGTGAATAAAATATTTGTGAAAAGAATAAATATAATGAGATGTAGGACATGTCATTAATCCATACTGCTTTCTGCTTTGTAGTGGGTCCTAGCTTAACTAGACTCCAGGGAGCAGAATGGCAGATATAATTTTTAAAGCAATATATTTAATACCTAAGAAGGTAACCACACCCGCATGGCAATCTTGACCTGGGCCAAATTTCAATCTCCTTGGGAATTAGCCACAAAGCACAGAATACCCCAGACAGCAGGGAGTAGCTGATACTAGGGAGACCAACTAGGGTATTGTACACATAGCACAAGTGTTCCAGTCTGTGCTTGTCTCTGTCGTATCTGTTCTTATGCCAGTATGCCACAGCTGCAGATGCTGAAAGGTGGCAGGAAGTTGGAAGGCTTTCTGCTTGGAAACCCTCCCTGAGAAAGCTGCAGGAATTATATGATTCCATTGGGTCATTTTGAATATTTGCAGTATATTTGCTTTAAGTATGCCTTTTATCTCAATGAATTATCACCCTCCACAAGGACAAAACTGCTAATCATAGGCAACATCTAAACATTAGCTTTCCTGTGCCAGTCAAAAAAATGAAGTGCCCTACTTGCAAGTCTTAGTACATACAATTGTGTAAATTAACCATCCATGCATTAAGCATAGAAAAACTGAGTATCAGAGAAAGAGAATCTATGTCTATGGCTTTACCTCACTTTCCTTTTCTGTCATCACTGATAGAAATGATTGCCCTTTGCCTCTTATCCATACTTTCTTGTTGCTTTTATCTTATCTTGGAGCTGTTTTGTAAACATGTTTTTCCAGTTAGACCTCATTTCTACAATGAGGAACCATGTATTAGAACCTCTGTTTCTATCCTCTTCTTGCTACCCTCTCTAAATCTCCTTTACTTTACTCATAAAAAGAATTTTATTCATGAATAATATGGCTATGGACAAGAAATGCCTATTAAAAGATTAGGATTTGTCTGTGTAATTATAACCACACAGGTGGCTTAAACAAAAGAGAGCAACGGTTCCAGAGGCAGTTGAGATGCACCTTATGGTCTTGGGGCAATCTAGGTTCCTTCTATTTTGGTCTGACTCCATTTGCCCGGATTACTATTCCAGCCACCATGGCCAATTTTCAGGAACCAGAAAGGAATAAGGGAGGGAAGATGAATCCTCTATCTTTTTAAGAATGTTTCCTAGAAGTTGCATATACCATTTCTGTTTACATGTCATTGGCCAAAACTTAGTTCCTTGGCTATACTGCACTGTGAGAAAGGCTGGGAAATCTAGTGTGTTCAGTCTTGGCATGTGCCCAGCTAGGAACTCAATCACTGCCACCAAGACCCATCTGACTCTGGCCCTTAGCATGTTACTGCTTGTTTAGTATGTGCTGTCCTTCTGAGAGGGTCCCTAACCATGTGTTTTGGGTAACTTGCATCTCTAACTTACCACCCTTCTAGCCTTGCTTTGCTAAGTGTTCCCTTCTGATTCTAGGGAGAAAAGCTAAATGTGAATCCTCCCAATTCCAGTGTACAAATGGCCGCTGTATTACTCTGTTGTGGAAATGTGATGGAGATGAAGACTGTGTTGATGGCAGTGACGAAAAGAACTGTGGTAGGTAAAGAGCTTGATGAGCTCACTTGCCACCTCACTTATATGTATGCATTCCATTAAAATGTTATTTTGGTTTCTACAAATGTATAGAGATTCTGGAAATAAAATCCACACCTAACCATTGCTTTGAACCAGAGTCCAAAGACTTCCTGGTCTAAAGAAATATAATTGAATGTTTGACATGAGGTTATCAACTTGAGTGTGGAATGTTGAAGATAAAGTGGAACTCCTTTTAAATGACAGCACCTAGTTTATCTTAGATCAGGCAAACATGTTGCATAGGAAGCTGGGGGAAAGGGAAGAGGACCATAAATAGAGACAGACAGAAGATTGCTTAGAAGTGAATTTTTTTTTTTTTTTAATTCTCAAATGGCTCTGTTCCCAGAAAAGAAAGCAAGTCATGGACGTGAGGAAATCCCACAAAGTTTCAGGGGGTTAATTAACCCCTGACATAGAAATTACAAGCCAGCACAGATCAAAGGTCAGATAAGGATTATTTTTTAATTCTCTGCCTACAATAGTTGCTAATTCTAAAGCATTAACTGGGCGGAAGACATCCTCTCCCAATAGAATGGGGATATAACATCATACCCATCAATCAGCATCTATCAAAAGATCATTGTGAGAAATGCCTATGTATGCAATCTATATAACCTCATGTCAAGCTGAAACAGCTGAGAGCTACATGTCAGAGTCACATTTAGGTACCTTGTATACATGCTAAAATTTGCTTTATTATCTATTCAATGTTGTAAAATCCTGAAACAATGTTGTATGTAAATGTTGGTGCTAACCTTGTCATTTACTTTTTAAAATATGCCAAAAAAAAAAAAGTTCACTATGCAAAGTAGAAAGACAGAAGAAAAGTAGAAGCTCCATATAGGTTTCATCAGCTGCCAACTTGCATGCCTTTTCCTTCTACTTTATGCATCATTCCTAAAATGTTCTAGAGTAAACATCAGGGCAAACTTTGTCCTATACTTGATCTCTCTGAGCAATATTACAGGTGTTTCCATGCCAATATGCAGATCAGTAACTCCTTTGGAAGCAAAGGAAGTCCATTCTACAGTTTCAGGGAAGAAACTCATATCCAGTCTCAGGACCAAGAATAGTTATCCAGTGTAAGCAACACTTTCCCATCATTTGCATTCTAACACTAACATTTTAACCTATTCCACAAGAAATTGAGTTCCATGTTATTTCTGGGTTACCCAGGGAATGTAGTTCTTTCATTAAATATCTCCCTAGAAGGTCCTCACTCTTTTCAGCTATTCTTCTACTAGCCACATGGTAGGAGGGTTTGGAAGAGGGGAGGAGGTAGATGTATGTCTAATCGAGATCATTTGAGATGAAAAAAATTAAAGATATTTTTGATCAGAATTTGTCTCTGCCTCTCAGGTGTGAAGGTAGGGAAGCAGAGTGGGCACATTACTCAGGAAGCTGTGGGTGCTAATTTTGAGATGTTTCTTCATGGAAGAGAAAAGCTATACAATCACTTAAAACTTCCAAAGCCACCTCCTATTTTTGTAAACTATCTTGATATGGAACTTGGTTATAATTTTCATCAGGGCTTTTTATTTTAAACATGTCAACTAGTGTATTAAGTCAACTTGACCCTAGCACATTAACCATGTGCTTCTATTATTGGTCCCTTTAACTTATTCTTTTATAGTATTAGGCTGAGCTGATTAATCAGTATCTTAGTTACCTTAAATACGTATTATTACTGCTAATTCTCTTCCTCTATGGTATATCTAAATTTCTATTCCTCTTTCAAGGCCCAGTTCAGATTTCCTTTTTTTTAACCCCCTTAGTTTATACTCTGAACAAAGAGAGATTGCTCTACAGCAATCTGCTCTATTTATCTTTTGCTCAAACACTTTGCTATACAGCCCATCTTTTATATCCCCATAATATCTTCCAGTTTCTAAAATAATGCACTCTTTACAACTGTTCCCTGACTCCCTCTTTTGCAACTTCTGAAGAATATTACAGGTTGAATTATAGCAACTAACCCTGAAGACCCTCTGACTCCTTCCTCTATACGTAGGAAAACATGGGCCTTGGGTATACTTAATTTATTAACAGTGGAGTTTGAGTATTTTGGTGATTTTAGAAATAGGTGTGAATTTAAGCGCTAACATGATTTTTCTTGTTTCCTTGGCTACACAATTAGAGATGAATAATACTTTTTTGGATCATCATAGTTTGTCAACTCATCTTGAGTTCTAAAAATTAACTATAATCACCATCTCCCCCATCCATTTACAATATTTAAGGCTAAACCAGGGTGGTCCAAAGGCAAACCCTAAACTCTGGACAGTTCTACCTAGCTTAAACCCTTAACTTGAAGCAGCCCCTTTCAGATTTTCAAATTGTGGACTTTCAGCCCATTTATCATCACAGAATATTTGTTAGAAAGGAATATTCTAAATGAAAATTTGGATAGGACATAGGCACATAGGAAAGGAAGAATATAGTCTAAGAAGGACATGCCTAGGGTGTCCTGTGGGACTACTTTATCAAGACTCTTCCTATTTTGTGACTCCATCGTGAGTAGGGTGACCAAGCTGTCCAGTTTGCTTAGGACCATCCTGGTGTGCTTATATTCCCAGTATAATTAACAGTATCGTCTTTCTACTGAGACTCTCCCAACTTGGACAACAAATTGCAAGGCAATTTTAAGTATAGAAGAAAAAGTCTGCCCTAGGAAGAATTACTAGCAGAATTGATACCTTGCCTTGGGCTATTTTAACACTAGCAGGCACTTATTGATATTAGCACTGACAGCTTCAATGATTTTTAGCTGATTGATATTAACCTACACCTTGACTGGAAGGGCTAAAATCTTCCTTCAATTGTAAATATGACCTCTTTTGTTATGCTGTTTAAGTTTTCCCCCACTCCTACTGAATGATTTCCTTTGCCACACTAGACCAGTAGGGGTCACAGTATTCAATACTGGGGCTTCACATTCATTCTCTACATTAAATACATATATTGTTAGGAGATGCCCCTAGAACAGTGTCTTAGTCAGTTAAGAGTTCTGTTTTTAAAAATACCATCAACTGGATGACTTGAGCAACAGAAATATATTTCTCAAAGTTCTGGAGGCTTAGGAAATCCAAGATAAAGGTGCTAGCGGCTCTGAATTACCTCCCAAAGGCCCCACCTCCTAATATCATCATATTAGGGGTTAGGATTTCAACACAGGAATTTTTTGGGGGGGGACAAACATTCAGTCTATACCAAACCTAGGATGGAGTGTTTGGCCATCAAACTTATGAAGTACTTGAATGATATGGAGGAAATGCATTAAAAGAATGAAAGTGTTACCTCATTTCAAAATTATAAAGCATGCAAGAAGTTAAATGCAGGGTATCTCTGGTCAGTAAAATAATGGGCAACCTTTGTCTTATTCGGTATCTTCCAAGTCTTTCAAATGAGCTCCTTCCTCCTATTTAAAAAAAAAAAAGAATGATTTGTCTAAAGTTCCTCTGAGTGTAGGCAGTGGAATACGAATAGACTCAGCTTTATTTTTAGAGGAAAACATACCAAAATATGGCTAGAGCTCTCAGGTTAAGATAGGGCTCTTGGGTAAGTGAATTCAACCTTAACTCTTTCAAATGAACTTTTGTAGTAAAGAAGACATGTGCCGAGTCTGACTTCGTGTGCAACAATGGCCAGTGTGTTCCCAACCGATGGCAGTGTGATGGGGATCCTGACTGTGAGGATGGTTCTGATGAAAGCCCAGAACAGTGCCGTGAGTGTGACTTGCTTTGGACTTGAACTTTTCCAAGCCGTTCTGTGTCTCATATTTCTAAGTATTGCTTAATCTGCTACTTGGTATTCATTTTTCTTTTTCTGCCTTAAAATTTAGGCCAACTGACCCCAAGGTCAGTCAAGTTATTAACAGTTGATCAGTCTCCTTTAAAAAAATGTTCTCCCTCGTCTAACAAGACTGACATTCTCTTGGGTAGCTTCACGATTGCATACTTAAGACTGAAGTCAGCAGATTTGATTAAGAACTCCTTGACTAGGTGCATAGATTTCAAATGTTTAATAATAATGACTCTGAGCAGATGGTACACTGGTCCTGGAAGCTAAGTCAAGATGTGAGGGTTCCCCATGGGCCAAGTATAAGCTTTTAGATGCACAGCTTCTCATGTTATTTAAAAACCATTACCAAAGGGACAAGGTGGCTAGAAATTGGGTGATATAGTGACTTTTGACAAACATGTAACCTACAGTTACTAAAACAGGGATATTTCAGCTTGTTCCTAAATAAGAAAACTTCATAGGTATGCAAATATATATCTGTGTCCTCAGGCTGATATTCAGGAAAAAAAGTCTATGAGACCATACAGAATGATGGTTTTGGATCATATAAATTGAGATCATTTTAATGTCAGGTTTAAGAAAGTCTTAGAGTTCATTTTGAGGCCTGCACTAGTAGACGCACTAAAAAAGAAGGACTAACGTGAACAAAGTTTAGGTTCAAACTATGAGTATAAAAGAATTTCAAACAAAGGAAGATAAGGGTGTTACTTTCAATTTTCTTGGTAAGAAGAAAGGGGGTTCATTATAATATTGGTCAAGGCAAAGGAGTTAAAGATCAGTGAGTAAAAGACAAGTTCTATAAAGATTCAGCCCCAAGTATTAGTGGAGGATGACCTGGTAAAGTCAAGAATTAGGGTAAACACCTACTTTGCAAGATGTAAATCTAAAGGAGGTTGTGAAGGAGGCTTGTAAAGAAATATAGGCAATGGAAGATTCCATAGGTGTTCGACCAACTGGCCTTTCATGAAGTTGGGATTAGGTGACAATATCTGTGTGTGCTCACTTGATATCCAACACATAAACTGTGGTCTAGGAGAAGACCAGCCAATAAACTTAACTATGCCAAGTAAAACAAAAGCCAGAACTGAGCATGCTATGGGGCCTTGAAGGAGTGACGTGGTCAAGGCCCTCAAGTGTGCTGCCAAGTAGCACAGGTTGGCACGGCTTCTAAGAAATGGAGCTGGCGAAAGAGCCCTCCAGGCTTCAACTAGTAAGTCACACTTCGCCAGTATGCCAGGCCACTGAGTTGCAGGTGTTACCACTTCAGGAAGCACAGGAGCAGCAGCTTTGCAATGATCAGTTCTGAGGCTCTTTTGAGACTGTATATCATCAACAGATATGAGAACATGCCGCATAAATGAAATCAGCTGTGGTGCCCGTTCTACTCAGTGTATCCCAGTGTCCTGGAGATGTGATGGTGAAAATGATTGTGACAGTGGAGAAGATGAAGAAAACTGTGGTAAGAAGATCAGTGTTGAGTGGCGTAACCCAAAGACCCTTTTCCTCGAGGAAGGGTGGGGCAGGGGAAGCTAACCTAAGCATGAAGATGCGCTTACATTGACTCACTTTTCAGTGACTTTCACTATCTGCTCAATTACATGTCCTTCATAACCGCCCTGAAACTCTGAAAGACATTCACATGGTAATTGACCATTACTTGGTGTTTCTTTTAGGCAGATAGAAATAAGAAGGTAAGTCATTCAAGGCACTTATATTTAGAAGTAGCTCAGTGCAGCAGCAATTGTGTGAGCTTTTATCTCTGTTTTAACAATAATCTGTGGTTCTTCCTCACTGTGCTCAATAAAACTAGGTGAGTAGGATCAGCAAACACACTCATAGTCTAAACTAGATTGGAATAAATTACCTGAGTATCATATAAGCATTTCTTTGCCCCCAAACTAGATTCAAGCATAACCTTTCCAAAAGGTAAACTGGCATTGAAGTATGAATTAACATCTTACTCGCAGATTCCCAAAGAACAGTCTACCCAACTGGTGATATCTTTGTCTCCAATTACAGTTCCAGTCTGAAAGCTAACTCTGTTTTCTATTCCATCATGTTTCTGGGCTTGGGAAATCTGTAATAAAATGTGACATGCTGAAGGTGAGGCCCTGGGAAAATTTCTAGGTTGAACAAACATTGCTTTGAATGTTCTTTCAAGCTACCGCCCTTTTTATAAGGCCTCTAAAGTCTGACAAGCTGATATAGTAGTATACAAGGGAGTTCAGGGCACTTATAGTTGAAACACCAGTCTTGTGTGTAGAAGTCACCTCCTGAGGTCAGTACCACTGCACCTAGTTCAATGAGTTTTAGTGTTCAATCCTAGAAATGAGCTTTCTATATTGGTAAGCCCTGGAGCTGCCAAGTGTTTCCCTCATAAATGTAGACTTTGCTTCCCAAGAGAGTCGTGGTCTCCATTCTAATTACCACCAAATTGTGACCTCAGTACATTTGGCAAGAGTTTAAATCAGATACAAACTGGCTAGTATGACTAGCTTATCATTATTAGCATGCCTGGCTGCTAGATTATGAGTCTAGCTCTGACAATGACTTTAAAAATTGAAAAATGTTTAAGACTTGTTATTCCCAAACCTCATTTAAAAGACCAAAACAGAAAAAACCATGTATGGTGGTATGTGGTTCACTTCTTTTTGGTGATAATGTCTTCATGCTTGTTGTGAGTGTTTTACGTTGCCCATATATCTAGTGCATGATATTCTCAGCTAGTGATGCAATCTGGGCTGATAAGCAGTATGTTCATTCAATATATCTCAGTCTCTGCCTTCCAAAATGAAATCCTTTGTTACAGTTTAAGTTATTGATCACTGTCCCCTTAAGAGTCAATTGTGGTTCTCATTCCAAATTAATTTCTAGTCTATTTTACTGGTTCTTCATTTTTATTCTTAACTTACTCATAGTGTGCCTGCATTTTTTGTACAGTGAGACTGTTTCCAAATATTCTGGGAACTTGTTCTTTATTTAACTTCACTTTAGCTTTTCAAGTCAAACTAGGATTAATGACCAAAGATCAGTATCTTTGATTTTGGGACAAGAATCTTAAAAGAATCAATCCTGATGCACATTCAATGGGGCATGCTCTCTCTTATTCAGGCAACATAACATGCAGCCCTGATGAATTCACCTGCTCCAGTGGCCGCTGCATCTCCAGAAACTTTGTATGCAATGGCCAGGATGACTGTAATGATGGCAGTGATGAGTTTGACTGTGCCCCACCAACCTGTGGCACCCACGAGTTCCAATGCAGCACCTCCTCCTGCATCCCTATCAGCTGGGTTTGTGATGATGACGCCGACTGCTCTGACCAGTCCGACGAGTCCCTTGAGCAGTGTGGTCGCCAGCCAGTGATACACACCAGGTGCCCAGCCAGCGAGATCCAGTGTGGCTCTGGCGAGTGTATCCACAAGAAATGGCGATGTGACGGGGACCCTGACTGCAAGGACGGCAGCGATGAGGTCAACTGTCGTAAGTGGCTTTCTTACAGACATGGCATGTTCAGTTCTCTTTCGTGTATCCCTGGGACAATTTGACTGGCATTCCTTTTCTTTGCAGCTTCTCGAACCTGCCGACCTGATCAATTTGAATGTGAGGATGGGAGCTGCATCCATGGCAGTAGGCAGTGTAATGGTATCCGAGACTGTGTCGATGGTTCTGATGAAGTCAACTGCAAAAATGGTAAGGGGCTCTTCTTGTGGGTGAGCCAAGGGTTGCTCTGATCAGACCCACTAGTGGAATCTCTCTTCTGTGTTTCTCTTTATAGTCAACCAATGCCTGGGCCCTGGAAAATTCAAGTGCAGAAGTGGGGAATGCATAGATATGAGCAAAGTGTGTAACCAGGAGCAGGACTGCAGGGACTGGAGTGATGAGCCCCTGAAAGAATGTCGTAAGTGAAAGGGTTGCTCAAGTACAGAGCTGGGAATTGTAATAGGAACCAGTATAGCTAATGCTTTGTGGACTCTGCATTATGCCTGGTTATACTTTTTAGTAAACTCAAGTTTAATTGTAGACTTGAGAGTGACATTTTATGACTTTAAAATCCAGGCAGTAACAAACTAGTTCATGGTTTAACCTTCTTCAAGATAACTGATTAGTAACAGAGAAATGTGATTAAATACTGCTTGACTAACTGGTAACTTGCCAAGGAACTAATTCATCCTGAAATGCATATCTATAAAACAGATGATTAGGTCTTAGCAAATCATGGGTTGGACCAGGCCAACTAGATAAGTAACCATAAATAGCCTGGATTTTAAATGCGAATGATAAATATCAACCGAGAATATGTTGTCAAGTAACTTTGCTGCATTTTTATTCCAGATGTAAATGAATGCTTGGTAAATAATGGTGGATGTTCCCATATCTGCAAAGACCAAGTTATAGGCTACGAATGCGACTGTGCAGCTGGGTTTGAACTGATAGATAGGAAAACCTGTGGAGGTGAGTCAAAGAAGAGAACCTGGATTCTGTGGGTAATGGGAAAGGGCAGTATCTACCTAGTGAGGTATAGGAACAGCAAGACTAATTCTAATTTCCCTCCTAGATATTGACGAATGCCAAAATCCGGGAATCTGCAGTCAAATTTGTATCAACTTAAAAGGCGGTTACAAGTGTGAATGTAGTCGTGGCTATCAAATGGATCTTGCCACTGGCGTGTGCAAGGCAGTAGGTAAATGAACTTGGACTGGTGTTGCTCTGGTACCTTTATGAGTAAGTGCTTATAAAAGGTACAGCCAGTGACTACTATAGTCAAATTAAATATGAAATAGTGCTTGAGAGCAATGCTACTAAACTCATAGTTCAATAGTATAGGTTAAATAGCAGATCTTTCTCCCAAACATCTGCCTTGGTCATTCCTTTTGTATATCATGAATACCTACCAGTTTTGCTTACTTTCTGCTTCTGACACTTAAGTGCAATTCAAATAAGTAACTTCTTCTTCAGCTACCCTGTTGTTGAATGCTGTAATCCAGGACTGCATTCCTAAACAGTTGGAAGCATGTACATGTCCCAGGTGCAGGGACTCTGGGACTGGTACTACAGAGGTATTTAGCAGTACCTTTTTAAGTGCTCCTCTGTTGGGAGGAGATGACTTAGAAAGACCTTGATTTCTTAGAGCGAAACTAAGTAAACCTGACTTCTGTCTTACAGGCAAAGAGCCAAGTCTGATCTTCACTAATCGAAGAGATATCAGGAAGATTGGCTTAGAGAGGAAAGAATATATCCAACTAGTCGAGCAGCTAAGAAACACTGTGGCCCTTGATGTGGACATTGCTGCTCAGAAACTTTTCTGGGCTGATCTAAGCCAAAAGGCCATCTTCAGGTAACTTCAAGTTCCATTCTTGGTGTCTTGGCATAAGTCATTGTCATTTGGTCTGTGGGAAAGTTTGGAGGAGTTTCTCTAGTGTCTAGCCCCACCTAGTCATCTAATTTCCTGGGAACATTAAATCTAGTGTTAGTTCTTTAACTCTTAAATTGCTATCGGTTTCTAATGAGAAACTAACAGTTTTCTGTGAAGTAAAAAATGGTTACAGCTATAAGACTATAACAGATGGCATCTTAATTCTCATATTTTCTTCCCTTTCTCTGTAGTTAATTGAGAACTGTTCATTGCTGCTACAAAGAGAAATAAGTAGTGCAGACTTTTCTTTCTTTTTTTGAGAGTTTAACATACATTTTACTATCTAATCTATATTTCATAAACCACAAATACAGTAAAGTGTGTTTTCTATGTAAGTTTCCAGTGCTAGCTCATTAAAGAGGCTGGTGGGACTATCACTTGTTCTCTCTATTGTGGTCTAGAGTGGATTCCTCATCTTTTGTGTTCTGTAGAGGACCCTCTGTGGGTCTCAGTTCCATTTTGTAATGGCATCTCCAAGTACGGCTCACAACCTATGCACTCACACAGGGCCCCGAGCATATAAGGACCCCACATTTTGTTGAGTGTTCTGCTGTTGCTATCTTGGAATTCTTAATTTTTGAGCAAAAGATCTTACATTTTCATTTTGCAAAGGGCCCTGCAAATTTTGTGGCTGATCCTAGTCACATCCTGTCACCAAGAGTCTTGTTTCCAATGTTAAAAAGTTCAAGAGGATTCACAGTATAATTTTGTGGTTAGGAGAATATATTTGAAACAAGATAGGCCAGGGTTTATGCCTTAGTTCTGCCACATCCCAACAGTGTCAGTTTTGAGATCAAGATCTCTCTAAACCTCAGTTTTCTCATCTGTGCCTACGTCATTTGATTTTTCTTTTCTTAAAATAATTAAAATGTGGGAAAGCACTTAGCATACATCTGCTTGGCACAATGAATGAAGATATCATTAGTGAAAGATTACATACGTTTTACTTTGATTGTGTGTATTTATTGTGCTACCTAATGAAAACTTTGCTTCCCTCCAACATGATCAGCAAAACATTTGGCACTAATTACCATAGTAACAACCTGTCTGATCATGTGGTCCTTTAGACCTCTGTTCCTCTCTATCTCTTCCATCTGCACAATGCATTATCTGGTCAGTGATGCTGAGTTCCTCCTCTGTTTTGTTCCTCCCACTCAGTGCTCTGCATTCTCTTTGTGGCCATGAGAGGGTTGTTTTTATGCTGCAACTTTAGACAGAAGGAGTAACTCCCTGATTTGGATCTGGGCTAAAAATGAATTCTGAATTCTCAAGTCATTCCCTACTCTCACCCACTTTACTGGCATCCCCTGACAATTCCTATATAACACCATCAAGCATCAGTCCTACCCGCAGCAGTGCAGTGGCATTAGCCATTTCATAGTCAACTGATTAACTATTTCATACTCAACTCAGACATAGAAGCTTTGTCTGAAACATGCACATGAGTGTGTGCATACATACACAAGCACACAGATCAATAAAAACAGGTGTCAAAATAGAAACCAAACATGGGCAACTAGGAGTGTTTCAGAAGTGTTCTGATGTCAGTGCAGCCTTTTCTTAATGCAAACCATAGAAACTCAGATGATGGCTACTGAAACAAATAGCTTCACTTAGAATTTTGTTGTTCTTGTACATAGAACACATATCAACAACTAGATAACATACAATATCATTAATTTAACATCAGTAGGCAGCATGGTTAAATAATTTAAGTGGTGAACTACAGCATCACTAGAATTCTTTCTGAACAAACCCATTGACCATTTTGTAAGCAGAAAGTCCATTCTCCAGGCTCTAATGGTGTCAAACTCTTAAATTTCTTGTGACCTATTCTGTTTCAGTGCCTCAATTGATGACAAGGTTGGTAGACATGTTAAAATGATCGACAATGTCTATAATCCTGCAGCCATTGCTGTTGATTGGGTGTACAAGACCATCTACTGGACTGATGCGGCTTCTAAGACTATTTCAGTAGCTACCCTAGATGGAACCAAGAGGAAGTTCCTGTTTAACTCTGACTTGCGAGAGCCTGCCTCAATAGCTGTGGACCCATTGTCTGGGTTTGTATTCTGTGTGTTCCATCACATAGCCTTTTGGATGCCGTATGCATAGGTCAGGAGCTTTCTTCACATCTGAATTAGTAGTAAAATCCCAAGACTTATCAGCCCCCCCACACACACGAAATTTTCTGCTTCAAGATGTCAATAGTGTCATGGTTGACCAGCCCTGGGATGGCCTTATCTATATGACAGGTCTAACACTTGTATGACTGACTGACTGCTGGTTGACATTATTCATGAAGTGACATCTCTGACTTGATGTACACCAAAAACTGTATCTAACCCTTTGCCCACCTGGTTTCTAGTTTTTAATTTTTGTCTGAGCACTTTGCTGAGTGATCTCTGGATGATCAAATATAAATTCCAGCATGGAGATTTTGGTAACCACATTGCATCTAAAAGTACAAATTGTATAAATGTCCCATTGAAATAAGCAGAACTTTATAGAAACATTTCACTGAAGGGTTTCACTAAATTGCCACTAAGTAATATAGGAAGCCAGATTAGGAAGTTGACTAAGGCAGTAGTAAACAAATTTGTCCTCCAGGAAGCCTCGTTAGAACACATCAGCCAGCTCCTACTATAAAATTTAAAGAATATTAGTCTTTTACTCCTCTGAAAAAATTGGCCTTTTAAAAAGGAAATATATAACCTTGTGACTTTGGGCTAAAATTTAACTGTCAGGCAGATATATGTTATTATAGTTAATAATGAGCTTGTAGATTTTTAGTGTTAAATTTTATTTACCCAGAATATCATTTAGACCCTTAAGTGCTACTGTTTGTCTCTAGAGAATAAATCTCTTGAGTTTTCTGTTCAGGCTTTAGACTTTCGTTTCAAGCTACTACTTTATTTCTTCTAAACCACTGAGGACTTTTTCCTAATTTAATTTTTCCCAGCTTTGTTTACTGGTCAGATTGGGGTGAACCAGCTAAGATAGAAAAAGCAGGAATGAATGGATTTGATAGACGTCCATTGGTGACAGTGGATATCCAATGGCCTAATGGAATTACACTTGGTATGTATGTTCTTTCTTCCCATCACCAGTTCAACTGTCTTCATAGTGTTTTATCTTCATAGTCAGTTCTGGACTATAACAGATGACTCTAAGTTTTCTTCTATATCAGGGATTTTGGGTGAGATTTACTGAAAAACACAAGTAGAATAGTGGACTTAAAAAATTACATGCTTCATAATTACTGGCCTGTTGTCCATTTAGGCCTAATATGTGACACAAATTCAGTGAATGTTGGGTCTTAGGAATGATAATACTAAATATTCTTGGTGCAGGTGTGTTAGCACTTCCTGAATTGCAGGCTTGTAACAGTTTTCTTCTGGAGAAGAACAACAAAATGCTAACCTTTTCTAATACTCTCTATAATATGAGTAACATTTCTTAGGTCAGGTGCTTTGATAACCTTAGGTATCCCTTTCATCCCCAAAAATGAATGTGGATGCAGGTTCTGCATGCTGCCTCACAAGATTTATAGGACCCATGTTAAGAAACCCTGGTGGAGAAGGAACTATGAAAGTAGAATATTGACTTTATTAGATGCTTTAAATGGAAGCCAGATGAGTAACGGCTTATCATACAGTGACAATTATTTTCTTACCTAGATCTTATAAAAAGTCGACTCTATTGGCTTGATTCTAAGTTGCACATGTTATCCAGTGTGGACTTGAATGGCCAAGATCGTAGGATAGTACTAAAGTCTCTGGAGTTCCTAGCTCATCCTCTTGCACTAACAATATTTGAGGTAAGATGTGTTTCTCACATTTAAGTATATACCTTTGAGTTACTGTAGCACTTTGTTGAGAAAGAACAGGCATGGAGGGAGGAGGGAGAATAGAGGGACATGACTTGAGAAACTACTTTTGCTTAAAATCTGGTACAAATTAGACACTAATTCCTGGAAGCAAGTCTAGAAACCTGAATTTGAACTTACTTATCTTACAGTTTTATATCCAGCATCCTAGATCAACATTTAATAAACTTAGTTCATTAAATGGCCAGTAAATAATGGTAACCTTAGATGCTGACTTGTGTTAGTTCTGGATGTACACACTAATTGGTGGGTTCTGTTTTAGGATCGCGTCTACTGGATAGATGGGGAAAATGAAGCCGTCTATGGTGCCAACAAATTCACTGGATCAGAGCTGGCCACTCTAGTCAACAACCTTAATGATGCCCAAGACATCATTGTCTATCATGAACTTGTACAGCCATCAGGTACTGTGGAGAAGCACAGTGCTTAGTGATCACTTTAAGGGAAGCAGTATGACTCAGAATCTTCTGAGTATTAGTAGCTCTTTGTTAACTCAATTTTCTTTAACTTTTCTTTTTTTTTTTTTGAGTCAGGATGTCACTTCATCATCCAGGCTGGAGTGCAATGGCACAATCACAGCTCACCACCACGTCAACCTCCTGGACTTAGGTTCCTTCCACCTCAGCCTCCCAAGTAGCTGGAACTACAGGCGCATTACCATCATGCCTGGATAATTTTTATTTTTCTTTTAATTTTTGTGTAGAGACAAGGTCTCACTATGTTGTCTAGGCTGGTCTCAAACTCCTGGGCTCTAGCAATTCTCTCAACTTGGCCTCCCAAAATGCTGGAATTAAAGGCGTGAACTACCGCAGCTGGTCTCAATTTTCTTTAAAACAAAAATTTTGCCCTTCTGTTCCCTATCTCAGACATTTTACACTTGATGTTCGGTGTCTTTTATTTTTAGTGTCTTAGTGAAATTGCTTCTGAACTGTAGCTCTTATCTCCCCTCCCAATCCTCAGAGCTTTTATTTCTGTTTTTTCCATGTCCCTTTCACCTTCAGTCCCTCTTGCTAAGACTATTGCACTGACCTGCAAAGTAGCTTTTGTTTTACACAAACTCTCTCTACTGTTGGCTTGCTAGAGTTGCTGTACGAAGTACTACAAACTGCCTTAACATATGCTTATTGTCTCACAATTCTGAAAGCTAAAAGTCCAAAATCAAGGTGTTGACAGGGTTGGTTCTTTCTGAGGGCTGTGAGGGAAGGATCTGTTTTAGGCATCTCTTGTTGACTCATAGATGGCCCTCTTCACATTATCTTCTCTCTGTGTGTGCTTGTGCCTAAATTTTCCTCTTCTTTTTTTTGAGTTGGAGTCTCACTCTGTCACCCAGACTGGAGTGCAGTGGCCACTTCCGGCCACCGCAGCCTCAACCTGCTGGACTCCGGCGATCCTTCCGCCTCAGCCTTCCGAGTAGCCGGAATTACAGGCATGCGCTACCATGCCCGGCTGGTTTTTTTGATTTATTGTAGAGATGAGGTCTCGCTGCCCAGGCGGGTCTCGAACCCGCGGGATCAGGCAATCCGCTCACCTCAGCCTCCCAAAGGCACAGGATTACAGGCTGAGCCACCGAGCCCGGCTTAATTTTCCTCTTCTTAAAAGGACACCAGTCATATTGGATTAGGCCCACCCTCATTTTTACATAATTATCTCTTTAAATACTCCATCTCCAAACCAGGTCACATTCTCAAGCACTGGAGTTTAGGACTTCAACATATGAATTTTAGGAAGGGAAATAACCAACACATAGCATCTACCTTCCCCCATGACACATCTTACATAGGACTGTGTGGCTCCTTGAACACATCTGGTTATATTGTCTCCTGCTCGAAACACTTAGATAATTCTATCTAAATGAAACTGACCTCTCTATAGCTGAGTTCCCTTCCACTTTGTGGGAGCAAGTCAAGACAAAGCCAGGAGAACCTGGTTGGTATCCTTCCTCTGAGACTTTACTCTAAGCCTTGGACCAGTAGTGAGAGCCAGTCCTGCTCTCTCACCTCCCTTTCCCACCTCTTCCCTTAGCATCCATCTGTTGAACCATAGCTATTATATTCTACCTCTAGCAAGTCTCTGAACCTGTTGTCCTTCGAGAATGCTACCTGTACCTTTATATTTATTCTTCACTAATATTGCTCTCTTGAAAGGTTGACAGAGTAGACAAGTTGAAGTTTCTTGAAGACAGGACTCATGTTTCCAATTAACAAGGATTTATATATATTAGGCACTAGAATACCTGTTTTAAAGGAGTATTTCCTGTCTAGGTAAAAATTGGTGTGAAGAAGACATGGAGAATGGAGGATGTGAATACCTATGCCTACCAGCACCACAGATTAATGATCACTCTCCAAAATATACCTGTTCCTGTCCCAATGGATATAACCTGGAGGACAATGGTCGAGAGTGCCAAAGTAAGGCTTTTTATATTTCAACTACAAGCATGACTTACAACAGGCAATATGATAAGATACTACCTATACAAACTGGTCTGGATTTTAAGAATTCTGTTTTAACTAATTTTGGAATAGCTAATCTGCTATTGTTGCATGCCAGGCAATCATGTCATTTCTTCAGAACTGATTTTTAGCCCCTTTCAAACTTAGATGAATTTATAGGTGACTGAAGTGTCAACATACCTCATACTAATTTATACCAGTTTGTCCCATAATGGCATGGGGCCAGCCAGCTTGTGGGTAATTAAACAAAGTCTTAACATTTTCCTCCAAAGGAAATTATGTTTAAGGAAGGTCATGGTTATAGGAAACCTCATTGCCTCAGTGGATGACCCTGGCTTAAACTCACACTAAAATCAAATGTGCATTTTAGACTTTTGTTCTTAGCTTTTGATTAAGTGGCAAATTAAACCAGTTTGTGGTGATTAAGGAGCTCATCTAGTTAGGTTTTTTTGTTTGTTTGTTTTTTGAGTTGGAGTCTCACTTCGTCGCCCAAGCTGAAGGGCCATGGCACACTCACAGCCACTCCAGCGTCGACCTACTGGGCTCTAACGATCCTTCCGCCTCAGCCTTCCAAGTAGCTGGAACTACAGGCACGCGCTACCACACCTGGCTAATTTCTAATTTTTTATTTATTGTAGAGATGAGGTCTTACCAAGCTGCCCAGGCTGGTCTAGAACCTGTGAGCTCAGGCAATTCACTCGCCTTGGCCTCCCAAGTGCTGGGATTACAGGCTGAGCCACCAAGCCCGGCCTAGTTAGGCTTTTATTAGCTTAATTCTGGGTCGTGACAGGGAATAGGTTAGTTTACTAAGAAAGTACTTACAAGACAGTCTGGTTTACCAGAACATCTTGACAAGTTTTCTTGTAACTTCCAGGAGCCTAGGATATTGCTTAATGCAGTCATTAAGTGTGACTGTCCATCTTTTTGAATTGTCAAATTCCAGATCCTGACTTTTCTTCCTGAAGTTTCATGTATCTTTGTTTTTGCATGAAGACTTCTGTTTCTCTCAGTTTTGACACATCAACCCTGCATCTTAGTTCAGCAGTGGTTTGTCTATTTCACCTGGTGTTAAAATAACCTTTTGCATGGCTTGTCTGAACTAAACAGTAAGCCACTCTGGAACCTTGGCATTAACCAGGTTCTTGGTTTTTATAATTCAGGTACTGCAACTACTGTGACTTACAATGAAACAAAAGATACCAACACAACAGAAATTTCACCAACTAGTGGACTAGTTCCTGGAGGTATTGGGTTCAGTACTGCAAACTGTTAATCTCAACTAACAGCCACATTTTTCGTTATCTATTGCTTAGATAATTAATGAAGCCTTTAACTACTAGTTCTGTCCCAACTGTTAACCTGTATTTAAACTCCAAAGGCGTAGAACTTGCAAATCTTATCCTGATCTGATCTGTTAAGGTTTTCATTAGAGTACTTTTAGTGAAATGAATGTTATAGCATGTAACTCAAATATTTCTAGGCCAGAGTTGTTCCCAGTGTACAACTGTAGTGGAGACTGAACATCAATATTGGGTGTAAAGGCATGAAGTTCTCCACCTGATGGGTGCATTTCTGAGTCTGAATTCACATCCTTCTAAACTGATTCCTTTTATTTCTCTGTAGGAATCAATGTGACCACAGCAGTAACAGAGGTCAGTGTTCCTCCAAAAGGGTCTTCTGCTGCCTGGGCCATTCTTCCTCTCTGTAAGTAGATTCCCTACATAGCTATATTCAGTGAACTAATTAGATACCAGATGGGCATTTTTGGTTTAACTAGAGCCACCCTTCTCACAGCCCTTTTACTATCATGGTGCTTGTAACACTGAATAACTTTTACTTCTTACGCAACATGGGATACAAATTTAAAATCCATAGCTTTCTCTGATATCTTTGGCACAGTGACTGGCAGTGATCATTGTTCAACAACTATATGAAAGGTGCTTGTTGCTTTCTACTTCGGAGTTGCTAGCCTGACCTATACCCCTTTAAATAAAGGGGATACTGTTCTATTTCCCCTTTGAAATATGTGTAATACTTCATGCAGACAAGATGCACAAATGTTTAAATGCTATCTAGAAGAATTGTAGGACTTATAGAGAATAAATTAAAAGCAATTAAGAGTTTTCAGACTTAGGGAAAAGACCTCTAACTTTATTATCAGATATGTGACTTCTAAGGTACTTTGTTAAAAGGCCACTTTGTCCTAAAATGCCAGATTCCAAGCTTAGCTAACATGCCAGAACCATCTGAATAATTCCCCAGAAGCTCCTGTGAGTTTCATTTGATCAGCCCACAGTGGGGCTTGGGACCCTACACTTGCTCAGATAGATGTGGCTAGCTCAGCTTCAGTACACAGAATAGCACAACTTCTGAGCTGACCTTAGTTCAAGCTCCTAGTCCATTTATATTCTAACATCTAGTTATCCCAGCTTTATAAAACATGAAATTTTGATTAATGTCAATTATCATGGATTCCTGAGCATTACTTTTTTGTATGTTCTGAAACTAAACTTATGTTACTTAGTCACCCTCTAACTTTGTTCAGTACTCTTAGCGATGGCAGCAGTAGGTGGCTACTTGATGTGGCGGAATTGGCAACATAAGAACATGAAAAGCATGAATTTTGACAATCCTGTGTATTTGAAGACCACTGAAGAGGACCTCTCAATAGACATTGGTAGACACAGTGCTTCTGTTGGACACACATACCCAGCAGTAAGTCAGTTTTGTGTCTGTGTACACCATGGCTTGAAGTGAGACTTTTTGGAAAAAAGACCCAGGCTAGAAAGACCTAATAGGATCATGGAGTCACCAAATACTTCATTTGCTACCTGGGTATTAGACAGGCTATCCTGTTAGAAAGTAAGTCATCTAGTTGTTCAGTATCTGACCCCCAGGGAATGGCACGTAAGTCAACTTATAGTTATCACTATACTATATAGTAGAAACAATATGTAAATATTAGTATGAACCACATAGCTCTCTTTTGAACTAATTAAACATATTGCCTACTGGATACTTGAAAGCAAATTAGCATATCATATCTTACTGGGTAAGATTCACTTAGCCAAAATTACTAAATGCTTTTTTAGAAAAGGATTCCATCCCACCTAGTATAACTAGCTTTTCATTTAGCTGTAGTATCATTTACAAACGAAGTATTTGGCCTTCACATAAGGAACGAGCCAAACAAAACAAGTGCTGAACACTCCCCTCTCAAGCTCTCGGGTGAAACATGGAATGGTGGCCAACTTGTAGCACACACATATATTTTCATGTTTTTCTCCAAGGCTTATCAGTCACACTATTTTCTCTCACTACTAAGAAGATATAGTTGAATTCAAGTTAAATGCATGAGATACAACTCAGTACTGTTTTGTATCTGATTTTTCTTCTGAGCACTTTGGGCCTTTAAATAACCAACTCAAAATCAAGATCCAGGTTAAAAACTAGAGTTGTCATCAATCAGTGATCACCAAGCTCATTCCATGCCTTTTCTTTTCCGCAGATATCAGTTGTAAGCACAGATGATGATCTAGCTTGACTTCTGAAACAAGTCCTTGACCTTTGAAGTCTAAACCAATAATATGCCTGTCGGAATGGTAACCGAGCCAGCAGCTGAAGTCTTTCTTCCTCCCATCTGTAAGAACATCAAGATATCTTTACGAGGATCAAGCTTGTGTACTTGACCGTTTTTATATTACTTTTGTAAATATTCTTGTCCACATTCTACTTCAGCTTTGGATATGGTTACCAAGTATCTGTAACCCTTGAATTTCTAGACAGTATTGCCACCTCTGGCCAAATATGCACTTTCCCTAGAAAGCCATATTCCAGCAATGAAACTTGTGCTATAGTGTATACCACCTGTACATACATTGTATAGGCCATCTGTAAATATCCCAGAGAACAATCACTATTCTTAAGCACTTTGAAAATATTTCTATGTAAATTATTGTAAACTTTTTCAATGGTTGGGACAATGGCAATAGGATAAAACGGGTTACTAAGATGAAATTGCCAAAAAAATTTGTAAACTAATTTTGTACGTATGAATGAAATCTTTGACCTCAATGAAGGTTTACAAAGACTGAGTGTTCAAAATACTGTACATTTTTTTTCCAAGTGCTAAAAAATTAAACCAAGCAGCTTAACCATGGTTTGTGCCTATTCCTCTAGGATGAACTCCTATAAACAGCCCGAGTAGTATCATGTATTCTAACAAAATGTGTGAGCTATAGCTTTTGATATAATTGGGCTAGTTTCTTTTACACCCAAATACTAGCTGAAAAGTGAGGCACCATTTAACATTTGCTCCCCAAATATTTCTTATTTTGTAAAAGAAGCTAGCTTAGTCTGAACCTATAATTCCTCTTGCTTAGAGGAAAGTTCTTTTCCTCATTAACTTGTTTCCTAATCTAGAAACATGCGCTAAGATTTCTATGAATTCTACTTCTTTATACTTAAGTCTCTGTTTTCCATGTTCTGTCATTATATATAGGTCAAGGACAAGTGCCTTATAAGGCATGGGAAAGGGCTTTCTTAGAAAAGTCTAGATTGTCTTACCATGATGATTACTAGAGAGGATAACAAGCAGTGTCATTCTTGAACCATCTAAGGCAGGATTCTCAGTGTTATCTCAGGGACAGCAGCACCCGCATCCCCTGGGAACTTGTTAGAAATGCAAGTTCTCAAGCCCCAACCCATATCTACTGAATCAGAAATGCTGGGGGGTGGGGCCAAAGAATCGGTGTTGCCACAAGCCCTAGGGTAACACTGATATAAATTAAAGTTTGAAAACTATTGCTCCAATGTGACTTCATAGAGAATATAATTGTAATATCTCCTAAATTTTTAGCCTGCTGGGATAGGACAGATTCTTGCTGTGGATAATTTCTGGAACTTCTAATATGAAGAGCAGATAAGGAGTTTGAGTAGAAAGAAAAGTAGCACAAGGAGTTTAGTGAGTTTTCAATCAGGTTGACCATTACTTTCTTTCTCTCAAATGTCAAGACACCTGGATGCAAAGGAATATACAAGACTTGAAGCACTGGGCTGATGCTCTATGTCCAAAGTGAGGTGGGGAGTTAACTGCAGAAGGTACATTGATTCCTCTGGGATTAAACGACTGACAACCAATGCAGTAGCAAGAGGATGAAAAGAAGATGTTTTGTGTAGCTAAATGGATCAGTGGATGACTCATATTTCACTTGCATATGGAATATAAGACAGTTAACATCTTGTGGCCTAGGCAAGGAAATAAATAATCCTAGATGAAGGGGAAGTTGATTCTGTCTTGTTCAATGAATGCCTCCCTTATGATTTTGGTCAAATGAATGAATAAGAAAAGATAGGTTTGAAATTTTTTGATGGGACGTGTGGAGGTCAAGTCTGTAGAAGGAAAAAGTTGTAGTCATTAAGGTAGGACTGTCTGCTCTCCACCTGTATTTTACTCTGCACACAGTTATCACACTGAGCAGGATGTGGCCTGCTGACAGGGAGTTGCTGAAGTGCCTATTTAATAAGTAGGTTAGCATTCTACATGAACTCTGAAAGTCCATGTGTTTGGCTGGTGCTTTGACCTGCTATGGTACAAAAACTGCTGATTTATTTTTTTAATTGGAGTAATACCAAGTTCCCTTTTAGAAGTTTGAAGTGTGATACCAGTGCTTTCTCCTATTATAAGGATCATACGGTATTAATCAACTATAAAACCCTAAAGGCAGTTTTTACAAATAAAATAAAGCATTATTCCCTACCATTTTCTTTTGGATTCCAGTCTTCAATGTGCACTTTCAGGTTCTAGGTACCAATTTCCAACTCTAAGAGTCAAAAGCATTTTTTCTTTTTCTTTTTTTTACCTTGTTCTCCCCAGTCAGAAGCCAAGGTACAACTCATTGTACATAATTTAAGAGGTACAAACACATTTGAAGAAATGAAGTAACTAGATATTTCTATTGGGATAAGAATAGTTAGATGGCTAAACTACTAGTCAACTCAGCTTGTGATAAAATAGTTCATGAGGGACTACAGCCCTTGGCTTTACCAACCAAACAAGAATTTAAAGAATCCTATATAAAATGTGGTAGCATAAGTATGTAGTGTCTATAGTGTTTAATGTAGGAGAAGATAATTAAGAGGTAAAATATGGCATTTACCAAACACTAAAGGAGGATATTTGGAATTAGATGAGCCTGTCACACAAAGTGACAAGGATTGATAGTAGCTGAATAAACAGGTTGTGGCCTCTAGTAAAGAAATCCAGTCAGATCTCTGAGTCCAAATTTTGAAGTGACCTCTGCAAGCTATTTGGCAAGAAATAGTCCCAGTTGTTTAACTATTTCCCATAAAACATTCTTCTAGCTATATTAAAACCTTGGTATCCTCTCTGACTCTTTGGTTCTTGATGAACACAAGGCAACAAAAATTGAGCTTCAGTTTTGGTACTTGCTTCTGGTCCTTTTATCTTTGTGAGTCAGCCTTCTAAAAAATGAAAAGCCAGGCTTTAAAGAGCCAAACAAGCGGGCATTTAAAGGACTAACTCTTCAGTTAACAATGCTATAGAAATGGAAGATCTACTTAAAGTCTACCTTTCAACGATCTTCACTCAAAACCAAAATATTCTAGGTGGGCTTACTCTTACATAGTCTGACTGTAATAATTTCCTAGAATTCTTACCTGGTGAAATCTTACCTAGTGAAAGAGTTTATTATTTTGAACCCAATTAAGAGCTACTCTCCTTGCTTCTAGTGGTGGTGAAAACTTATATAAAGCTGATACATTTTTGCTAACTGAAGCCTAAGTATAAAGAATAGAGCCTGATGACCTTGATCACTACATTTGAGCCCTTCCATTTCATAATTGTTTTAGCCTGATTCTTTGGGAAAATTGAGAATTGTTATATCTATGTTTCAGCCATATCATGGGCTTAAACTGTGAGAGTTTAGGAACAAAGAAGTAGAAAAAATTTTCAATGGACTTGTTTGTGGGGATGGAACAATGACATTTTTTGAACTTATTTCTCTCAAATCCAGCATGAAGGGTCTTCAGCTCAAAATAGTTTCATGTGAAGGATGATAATCAAATGTCTTTGTATATACCTGATTCACAGTCTCCTTCAGACATGAAAAGCTGAATACAAGTTAGCAGTAAGGTCTTAGATGTGAAAGCGGGAGATCTATAAATAAACTACTAACAAACTGATAATAGTGGTATTCCATATCTCTATCATGTAACCTGAATCAGCTTAGCATTTTTTATTTGTTTGTTTGCTTGTCTTTGAGTCAGGGTGCCACTCTGTTGCCCAGGCAGGAGTGCAGTAGCAAAATCACTGCTCACTGCAGCCTCGAATTCCTGGGCTTAGGCAATCCTTCTGCCTCAGCCTCCCAAGTAGCTGAGACTATAGACATGCACCACAACTAGCTTTTTTTTTTTTTTTTTTTTTTTTGGTAGAGATGAGGTCTTGCTATTTTGCCCAGGCGGGTCTTAAACTCCTGGACTCAAGCCACCATACCTGGCCTGTTTAGCATTTTTGAGTTTGACTCATCTGAGAAACAGGAACAAAGTGGGACCATGGCTCAGAGTCCCCCTGTAAATTTCCTTCCATTCATGGACACTGAAGCAGGAGTAAGACAGGATGACAGTGGGGAGTTGATGGTCTGCAAGTTACCCTGTGACAGATGGGTGGCAAAGTGATTCTGTTTGGAAGCAGAAGGCAATGTAGTCAACAACACAGGCTTCTGTGTTAGTCTTGTGTGTGGTACCTTAGGCAACTTAGTAATTCCCTCCATAAAGAGATGACAGGGACTGCCTCACTGGGACATGGTAAGGGTTAAGTGAGATGCACATGAAAAGCTCAACACAGTGTATGGCATTTAGTATGTGCAGGGCAAATGTCACCACTGACATGCTAGGCTTCTGTGTTTTCTGTAGCACAGTCTAGGCACTGCTAAGTGACTTTACCAGTGAGAACTGTGGGCATCTTTCCTCATTATGAGTGTAACATGCATTAGATCCTGACCCAAGTGTTCTTCACAACATCTCTGTAATGAGATCTAAGTCTGAAATTTAGGTAGTAATGACACCTTGTATAGTTAATGAGTCTTAAAAGATTACATGGTTTATACGCTAGAAACATAGCTATCAAGTTTCCACCTCAGTCTTTTGGCTTTACTGCCTAGGACATGGAGGCAAGTATGTGGGGGTGTGCATATTCTCTGGATGGATACCAAAGACACTTTAAATCTCCCTTAAATTCTTATCATATACTTAATTTTGTGCTAAATAAATTCTCTCAAGCCTTTCATCTGATCTTCATAACAACCCTAATAGGTAAGTATTATCTCCATTTTACATATGTAAAAACTGAAGCTACAATCTGTTATTCAAACCTATGTGTTTAACTGCCATCTCCTCTCAGATGAGGATTCAGTACCATATAAATTTTAAGCGGGATATTACATTGCATGGTTGCTGTGTCCCCTTTATCACTCATTTGAGGATGCTGTGGCAGTTTCTCAGGTGTCTCAGATTCCCAGTATGGCTGGCTTCCAATATGGTGGTGTCCTGGAAGTATACTGCTAGCACTGCTACATCAGGTCAGCACAGACTATCTCTGTTAGCTATGTGTTATGCCCTCAAGATGCTAGACATTCCAGAATTATTTGACCATCCTAATAAAGTAGAAGTAGATTATTGGATTGCAAAGAAAAAGATAAATGTTCCCTAAAGGAACTTATAGACAGACAATAGCATTCCTGTGTATACGTTATTGGGGGAAAACAAGCTGTGGCACAATAAATCTTAAGTTTTAAGGCTCTCACATAGGAGAGACATGCCCAAGAAGACAGGAAGAACTATGACTTGTCAATTGAATGATGATGCTATAACTCCAGGATCGAATCTCAGGTATGCTGGAATTCTCGACTGAGACCTGGGCATTTCTCAATTTACACACATGCATGTGGGGAAAGAATCTTTTGAAAAAAATAACTGGTTTTCCAGATTTCTTTGCCACTATATAATGCATCCATGTAACCAAAAACTATTTGTATTCCTAAAGCTATTGAAATAAGGAAAATAATAATAATAACTGGCTTTGACAAAACGATCTTGCCCTTTTTAAATGTCACCTGATGCTAAAATGTGATTTAAGAGCATGTACCACCTCAGGAGTCCAGTGTATACAACCAAATCATCACACTCAGGATCTTCAGAATTCTAAAGGCACACGTTGGAATGCATCCAGTCCTGCTGACCATAGATGAACATCTTTCTTTTATTAATGCTCTGTACAATTAAATAAAAGTTTATTTTTGAGATAATATTTGTGAGTCTTTTCTTTTTCTAGAGACTTTTATAAAAACTTTTACTCAAATCTTTCTCATTTTGTCAACTGGATCATTGAAAATGACTCAATCGCCCCTCTCTGGGAAACAGCTAGGGCCACCCACGTCCAAACTCTTCAAGCTGAAAGAATGAGAGACGACATCCCCTTTCTTGCCAAACACAGTACAGTTAGTGCCTCACCATAGGCAGCCATTATGCCATCTTCTCAAACTCTCCTTTCTACCTCTCCTACAAAAGAAACAAAAACCAAAGCTACTGTTACTTAGGAATGTTAGTCCAGAGCTTCCTCCCTTGGGTGACTGAGAATAGGCAATACCTGACTAAAGGGATCCTCCCCATCCTGGTGGGGGACAGGGTGGCAGGACAAGACAGGCCTTGACAAGCAAGTAAAATCATTTTGATGCTGGCCCCTCATCAGCTCTTAAATGGCCTGTGTTGAAATTCATTTACAATAAGGCAAAACCTTTGTGAGCCTTAGAAATACTCCACTTCAACTTTTCCAAGCAATGACCCCCAATTGTTTGAATTATATTGGGTGCTAAATTTTGACACTGACTCCAAAGAATCTAAAAATAGTAGTACAAGGAAAAAAAATATGTTGAAGGAAAGTGAAGTTGTAAAAAAAAAAAAAAATTAAAAGCTCAACAGTGAGCCCTTAATGAGTGAGATGTTGTATTTTGTTTGCACCTATCTTCATAGTATGATCATAAAACAGAGGCAACACATTTAAAGTGCTTCACTCACAAGACAAGGCTGCCCACTTTCACCCCTCTTGTTCAACATAGTGTTGAAAGTCCTAGATAGAGCAATCAAGCAAGAGAAGGAAATTAAGGGTTTCCAAGTAGGGAAAGAGGAAGTCAAGTTATCCCTCTTTGTAGATGATATGATTCTATACTTGAAAAACCAAGAGAATCTATCAAAAACCTATTTACACTGATAAAGGACTTTGGCAAAGTCTCAGGGTATAAAATCAATGTGCAAAAGACAGTTGCATTCTTATACACCAATAACACTGACAGAGAACCAAATAAAAAGCACAATCCCATTCACAATGGCCACACAAAAAATGAAATACCTTGGCATTTTCCTAACCAGAGAAGTGAAAAACATTTACATCAAAAACTACAAAACAATGCTCAAACAAATCAAAGATGACACAAACAAGTAGAAAAAATATTCCATGATCATGGACTGGAAGAATCAACATTGTTAAGATGTCCATCCTACCCAAGGCACTCTACAGATTTAATGCAATACCAATTAAATTAGCATCATTTTCCTCAGACCTGGAAACAACAATACAGAAATTCATATGGGATCATAAACAACCACAAATAGCCAAAAAAAAAAAAAAAAAAAAATCCTAAGCAAAGGAAACAAAGGGAGAGGTATCACACTTCCAGATTTTAAACTTTATTATAAGGCTACAATAATCAAAACAGCCTGGTACTGGTACAAAACAGGTATATAGGCCAATGGAACAGGATAGAAATTCCGAAAGCAAAACCTCAATTTCTCAACCAACTCATCTTTGACAAAGCCTCCACTAACAACCACTCCTGAGAAGAGAAGTTAGTTATTCAGTAAATGATACTAGGGAAACTGGCTGACCACATGAAGAAGATTAAAGCAAGACCCCTACCTATCACCATACACAAAAATCAACTCCAAATGAATCAAGGATCTAAATGTAAAACCTCAAACTATAAGAACCATAGAAAATGCAGGAGACTCCCTTATGGAAATTGGAACTGGCAACTAATTCCTGATCAAAACCCCAAGTGCCCATGCCATAAGAGATAAGATAGACAAGTGGAATCTCATCAAACTGAAAGCTTCTGCAAAGCCAAAGAAACCATCAAGAGAGTGGGGAGACAGCCCATAGATTGGAAAAGAATATTTGCCAACTGTATATCTGAAAAAGGCCTAACATCTAGGATCTACAAGGAACTCAGAAAAAAACAAGCAGCCCTATTAAAAAGTGGGCAAAAAATATGGATAGACACTTCTCAAAAGAAGACACATGAGCAGCCAACAGATACATGAAAAAATGCTCAGTCTCACCCTCCTTATTTACCAGATCTCATCCTGAGTGACTTTTTTTGTTTGTTTCCCTGGATGAAAAAGTCCTCAAAGGGAAATGTTTTGCCAGTATGGAAGAGGTGAAACAACAACAAAAAAAAAAATGGCAGAAGCACTAAAAGGCATCAAAATTGACAAGTTCAAACACTGTTTTTGAGCAGTGGAAAATGTGCCTCAATAGGTTTACTGCATCAAATGGAGAGTACTTTGAAGGTAACTGAAATTTACACATGTAAGAATAAATACACAATTTTTTATAAATAAATTCCTGTTTTGGAAGTCTCCATCTATATGCACACATGCACCCTATGTGCACTGTCTTCGTTCGTTTGCTCAGTACCTCCTACATGCCAGACATGGTTCTGGATTCTGGGAAATGACTGAGGCCACAATATGTGAAAGCCTCATCCTTTATGGTTCTCATTCTAGAGGGAAGGCAGACAGTGATAAAAGCTATGAAGATAAACAACACACCGTAAGGAAATAGAGAATGATAGAAGGTTCTATGCAAGATAAAGTGGTCAAGGAAGCCCTCCAAAGAAGGGTACTTAGCAGAGTACTTGGAGGCAGTGGGGTTGTGAGTTCACTGAGGTCATATTGAAGAATAAGTCCTGAGGCAGGAGTGTGCTTGATCCACCTAAGAAAAGCAAGGAGTGCCTTGTAGCTGGAGGTGGCAAAGGCAGAGTGGGAGGACAGATGGGAGAAAGGACCGAATGATGTAGATTTCAAGGGCTGTGGTTGGGACTCAGGATTTCCCTTTAAGTGATGAAACAACTTGATGGACTTGGGGCAGCAGAATGACATCTGATTTTAAAAAGCTCACACTGGCTACTTTACTTAGACCTGACTGCAGGGAGGCAAGAGTGAAAAGATAGAGATGGGCAGGAGACTCTGCTCATCTGGCACTTAGTCCTGGTATATGGCTGTGGCTTGGGCTGGGTTGGTGAGGATGGAAGGAAGCTCCACTCCACATCTAGTCCATCCCAGGGGGTATGTGCACTGGCTGCCTCCCTAAAGTGGGGACTGTGCCATGACAGATGGCCCCATCATCCTGGAGGATCTAACTGGTTCCTGTCTCGGCTGTACCCTCTGCCTGTGGGATTTCAAACCCTCTGACCAGGCAGAGATGACAGGCCCAACGCTAGCATGAGTGGGAAAACCCAGCAAGGCAGGGTGTGAATTCCCCTCTTTAACAACAACAACAAAAATTAGAACTTAGAAGAATAAAAGAGCCTAGAGCATAAATCCCGGTACAAAAAGCTGCCAGGGCTTCAACCATTCAAAGTTCTATTCCTACCTTCATCGTGAAAGTATTCCAGAAACATTTTGGCAAGATCATTGTAATATGTATTTCTGTGCCAGCTCTTGAGTAAAGATTTTTGGAGGAATATTTTTATGAATGGCATTCTTTTTTTTCTCAATGTGATGACTTTAGATGGTGTCCAGCACATTCTGTCTATCCACCTGCTTTATATTTTCCTTCTTATCTACTATGTCCCTAAAGACATTGGAGAACCATCAAAAGTACTTTTGCTAATAAATTTTTAAGATCCTGGTATTTCTGGGTTTAAAGAGACCCCAAGACCAAGGAGTCTGATTCTTGCCTGAAAGAGGAGGTCACATGCCCTCAGTGAGAAAGGAGAAAATGGTTGCCTAAAGTTACCCAGTAAAGAGTCCGTCCCCATTCAGAAAACAGTCTCTTCAGTCACCCACAGAGTAACAATGACTCTCATAATAAGCCTATAAATTTAACAACAGTTTGTGATTCTTAAGAATAATAAAAAAAAGAAATGAATACTCTTTTAGAAAGCAAAACCCCCTAAGACCCAAAATTTGAGGGAAGGATTCTTTTGTGTTAAAAAGTGAGGTGAGTCTCTGAAATGCATTCTTGTGTGTCACAGAATAGAAGCCAAATATTAACAAACAGCTTATGAAACAGAAAGCAGCCTTCTCCCAGACATGAGCCTCAGTACCTGTTTCCATTCAGAAAAGAAAGTCAATCTCCTATATTTCAGGATCCATTAGCCTCCAGGAAAGGCCATGCTGAGAACAGAGACTACGTGCACTTCTCCCTCACTTCCCCCACCCCTGAAGCATACACTGTGTTCCCGGCACTCTGTGAGCTGTCTCCGTTATGAGACAGATAAGATTTCCATGCGTCTACTAACTAGGGCCAATTCATTGCAAGTGGCACACCAGTTTGTATGCAATCTCAAGTTCTCTCAGAAATCCAGTGAAATGTGGAGTGGGAAAAGATTCCTTAAAACCCAAACCAGCTGTAGTTTCTTTTGCCTTGGCAGGAGGGCTGGGATTGCCCTGGGAAAGGAAATTTCTGTCTTGCTATGAGGGAAGGAACTCTGGATTTGTCAAAGGAGATCCTGAGCCGAGTTTGCAGAGTAGGCTACAGATGGCTGAATTGCTCTGTATTCTACTCATGTGAAGAGAAAAACCAGTCAGGGATGGGGAAGTCTCTGGGAAGCAGCAAGGTGGAGAAGAGGGCAGAGCCATGTGGTACACAATGGAAGTCTGGGATTCAAGATGACAAACAATAGGGACATTTAATATACAATTTTGAACTGCTTACATTTTCAGCACTGTAAGTCCTTTCATCTCTTTGGTCCTTTGATAAAGTCTGTGACACATATTAATACTTTGTGTGAGTAGCTTGTAATGAAAGTCATAAAGAAGAGCCCAGTCTTAGACCTGGGTTGATAGGGCAGCAAAACAGAGAAGAGACTTACAGAACAACTTATTAACTGAACTAATTCAGTTGCCACAAGAGCTTATATCCAGAGAACGTAAGAACCCCAAGGACTCTTAGAACTCTTTGGCTGGGGCCATGTCTGATGGCTCATGCCTGTAATCCCAGCACTTTGGGAGACCGAGGCAGGAGGATTATTAAGCCTAGGAGTTCGAGACTAGCCTAGGCAACATAGGGAGATCTCGTCTTTACAAAAAAAATTTTTTAATTAGCCAGGTGTGGTGATATACACCTGTAGTCCCAGCTACTCAGGTGGCTGAGGGGAAGGATTGCCTGAGCCCAGCAGGTCAAGGCTGTGGTGAGCCATTATCATGCCACTGCACTCCAACCTGAGCAAAAGAGTGAGTGAGACCCCTGACTCAAAAAAAAAAAAAAATTATCTACAGCAGAGTGACTTTAGATGACATCACAAATTATTTAATGTATTTGGTGAAATTCGGTGGCTTTTAATGATATGCACCCAGCATTTTGCTAGTCAGTATACAGAACTTATTATAGAAATGGCCTGTAGGAGCTTGGAATATTTCAAACAATGGAATCCTCTTTCTCAAGCACAAATATGAATGAAGGCCAAGCTACTTAGGCTCAGGTTCAAAACCACCATGGCCTAACTCCTGCTGCCCAGTCCTCCTATGTCCTGCAGTTCTTTGGCTCAAGTGGGTGATGCTCAACTGTTTGTAATCCCCATCCCCTGTCCTCCCTCCCCCACCCTCACGTTGCTGTTTTCTACACAAGGCTATGTCTGCTCCTGCTCTTTCCTCTGCTTGGAATGATCTTTTCATCTTTCCTCCCTGGCTTTTACTCTTCTTCCAAGTCTTGGCTAAAATGTCGTCTCTTTCAGGAAGCTTTCCCTGTTGTTACAATTTGGGTCATATGTCTCTTGTCTACCCAGCATATAATTCTACAATAGCATGTATATCATTATATTGAGATGATCTGTTTATGTGTGTAGCCTCTTGATCGAATGAGATATAAGTTTCTTTCATTTAAGAATGTATTCTCGATAATCTTTGTGCCCCCAGTACATAGTACAAAGATGAGAACTCTTTAAGTAGTGCTCAAATACTAATTGTTAAACTAAATGGATTCCATAAATGCAAGCCATAGATTATTTTGTAAATAAGAATACCAGCATTAAATCCTCTAAGTAAGCATTGTCTCTTGAAAGAATTTCCAGAAGAGGTTGTTCATCTATCCCAGTGATGTCCTACACCCTACACAAGCTGGAAGTACTTTTGTGCATTTATATATCATAGGTGAGCACAAAGCCAACTTTTGTATACATATTATTATAGCTCATCTTACATCTTTGAGGGAAGACAATATTTTGAAACAGCAAAAATGATTGAGTTTTCTGTCAAGGAACATACTAATTTGTCATGCTAGGTAATGTAATTTTGAGACCCTCCATGGTTGTTCTAATGAAGAAGTCTGACTGAATAGACTTAGAGTATCATCTTAGGAATAAATACACAACCAGCTAAGGGAATTACATTGAATAGGGTAACATTCATCTAGGTTACTATATACTGGTGGGACTATTTTTAAAGTTATCGTATAACTTGATAATCATACCTGTTCCTTTATTTTTGGGTGTAGAATGGATCTGCCCTAAGTACTCAATTTAGCATGGCTACAAAAGGGCTTGATCCCACAACTTTTCATGGATTATTCTTACCCTAGTTAACAGAGAATTGAAAGTCAATATTCATTGATCTATGATTTATTGAGCATCTACTACATACAAGGATATGGGTACTCTGAAACATCTACAAGCATCTACTATTAAGCAAGGATCTGGGTACTCTGAAACAAATGTGAAGTCTCTCTTGTGTATAAAAGTTAAGTAACGAGGCAGAGCTTAGTGGGTATCAAATGAATGTGGCAGATAGGCTGCAAGCTTTCTGCAAACTTAGGAGATGAAGAAATCTTTGTGGGTTGTTTTGGTGGGAATAGGAGGTATTGTTTTTGTCTATCAGAGCAATGTTTCCTCAAGAAACAAACCCCTCTTTAAAAGTCTTATGAAACCAAAAGATCCTCTTAGAAAAAAATAAATGTATACTCAAAATTTTACATTTAACTTCAGAAATCCCTGTATCTTGTGATGTCTAGCTGTATACTCTTAAAAAAAATCATATCTTAGATTAGAAATCTCTGATTTATACATTTAAATAAATTTAGATGTCCTATGTCTGTCTCCTGCTTTCTAAAATCCTATACATAAGTTCTCTGACACGCCATCAAACAATGTATTTAAGGGTAGAATTAATATCTTACTTAGAAACAAATGTAACAGACCTTTCTTTAAGGAATCGTAACATTTGGAGGTTTATTGATGAAATATTCCACTCCAGGAGTATGATATTGGCTTACCCTGTGTTATGTATCAAGTGTATATTCTGATTCTTGCAAACTAGAAATCATTTAGTTACTATCTCCATATTTTTACTTTGGAGAGGTGGTATGGAAGCATAAGAGCCAGAGTTAAGATGTTTGAATTCTGATCTTGGTTTTGCCACTTGCTTTCTAATTCTGCTAAATTCTCTTCCATCTCCAAGCCTCCATTTCTTCATCTGTAAAATGAGGAAATGATAAAATTTGACTTAGTCACTTCACATAATTGTTATGAGGACCAGATGGGATAACATGTGTACAATTTAAATGTGAGGTTTTTTTGTTTTGTTTTTAGTGTTGTTTGCATAAAAAGACATTTGCCATGTGTACATTTTATAGGTTCAATTCCCAGAAATAACTTGTATTGAAGTTTGACATCACAGACTTTATAGTGAAGATCACTGTGCAGGATGTTCTGTGCTTAAAATGCCACCTGTATTGACAATGTCAAGTCATTCACACTAATGCCAAGTGAAAGCCATTCCCTAATCCATTGAATCTTCCACTTATGTTGACTGTGCCTTCCTCCCTATAAGACTCCATTATATTAGAAAGGTGTTTAGGCATTGTTCAAGTTGCAGTGCAGAGGGAGATGCTAAAAGATGCTCTCAAAAAGTTTCTATTTGGGGAAATATTTTCACGAGCTGCAAAGGGTTTATAAGATATGGCGGTTTCCGTCTTAAGACAGACTCCTATCATAATTTTTATTGTTTGGGTTACAAAGCTTTCCAGTTGGCACTGGCCTGTCCTACCTGAGAGCTGATGCAATAAAGTGAAATTCATTGAAAGTGGCCATTGCAATCAGATGGATCAAATTGCAATATTGTTCTTTAAAAATAATAAACAGAGCCGGGCTCGGTGGCTCAGCCTGTAATCCCTTGCCTTTGGGAGACTGAGGTGAGTGGATTGCCTGAGCCCGCGGGTTCGAGACCCGCCTGGGCAGGTGAGACCTCATCTCTACAATAAATCAAAAAATTAGCCGGGCGTGGTAGCGTACACCTGTAATTCTGGCTACTCGGAAGGCTGAGGAGGAAGGATCACTGGAGCCCAGCAGGTCGAGGCTGCGGTGGCTGGGAGCGGCCACTGCACTCCAGTCTGGGCGACAGAGTGAGACTCCAACTCAAAATAATAATAATAATAATAATAATAATAATAATATAATAATAAACAGTGCAAAAGGAAATATGTTGGGTACCATGCCCAGAACAAGAGAACATGCTTATTCAGAATGACAAATCTCCAGTGCTGTGGGAAGGCAACAACTTTACAGAGTTGTATTATGAATAGGTCCTTCAGATTTGTGTTTCTTTTATAACTCTTTAAACTTGTAAAGCAAAGAAAATCTAAAACAGTCTTTAAAAAGATTCCAGTCACTTAAAAATGCTGCAGTCTAACTCTGGTCTTGGCATTTCATAAAGCATGTGTCAAACTAGGCTGGATTTATTTAGCTGAATTAGAAACCCAAGGCACCAGGAGTCATTTGTCAGTGACCATGCTTGCAGCCCCCTCATACTTCTCCACAAATAGAAAGCTTCTTCCAGACTTTTTGTGATTTTCATCGCATGGGGTTGTTTTCCCTTCTATGTGGGAAATTCACCCCACCCCCCAGCTTTGGAAGATTATACAAAAGCTTTATCTATAGGAATTTTGGAAATTAGAATATAATGTTGCCCTTGGTGTCTATTTATAGGCCCTCATTGCCAATATATCTTCTGCCTTCAACTGCCAGATTCATCTTTCCAAAACACACTTTGCAGACATCATCTTTTACTGTGAGAACCATTAGAAGTTTCTGAGCAAAGTCTAAGCTCTTGAGTCTGGCATTCAAGGCCTTCAAATGGCTTTACTGGTAAACTATCAAACATTTAAGAAATCCAGAAGATTGAACAGGATGGAATCTTTCCCAACTCATTTCAAGAGACCAACATTACTGTGATAGCAAAGCCAGATGAAGACATGACAAGAAAATAGATCATTATCTCTCATCAACATAGATGCAAAAATTTATAACAAAATACTGTATTAGCAAATCCAATCCAACAATATATAAAAGGATAATACATCATGATGATATAGGCTTTACGCTAAGGATGCCAGGCCAGTTTGACACTTGAAAATCAACAAATGTACACGTATGTTTATCGCAGCATTGTTCACAATAGCAAGAACCTGGAAGCAACCATGCTGTCTATCAAAAGAGGACTGGATTAAAAAAATGTGGTACATATACAGGATGGAATACTACGCAGCCATAAAAAAGAACAAAATCATGAACTTCTCAGCAACTTGGATGGAACTAGAGTCTATAATACTGAGTGAGCTCTCACAGAAACAAAGATCTGAGTATCACATGTTCTCACTCATATAGTGGACCTTGAACATCCAACGTAATACTATAAGAAAAGGACTGACAGTGGTGGGAAACTATGGGGGCAGGAAGGGAGATGGGATTAACGGTAGTCAATATCTGTCTGGGGACGGGGAGACACCTCTTATTAACAAGGGTGCCTGAATGAAGCATATTTGTATACCTAACCCTTAACTGTACCCCACAATATCAAAATAAAAAATATTGATTATAAAAAAAAGAAAATCAACAAATGTAATCTGTGATATTAATAGATTATTTTAAGAAACGATATGATCATTTGAATAGGTACAGAAACAGCAATTGAGAAAATACATCTATTCTTAATAAAGAAATCTCAGCAAACTAAAATAGAAGGAAACTTCCTCAACCTTACAAAGAGCATTTACAAAATGTTTATCGCTAACATCACACTTAATAGTGAAAGACTGAATGCTTTCCCCTGAAGATCAGGTATAAGACAAAGATATTTTCTTTCACTACTTCAGTTCATTGTTGCATTGGGGATTCTAGTCAGTACAATAAGACAAGAAAAAAGAAATAAAATGTATTCAGACTGAAGAGGAAGAAGTAAACTTTTTAAATTCACAAATAACATAATCATCTGTGTAGAAAATCCTATGAAATCTACCCAAAAAAACCTTAAAATTAATGTGTGTTTAGCAGTTGCAGGACACAGATAAATATATATTTATTATATATATATATATATATAGAGAGAGAGAGAGAGAGAGAGAGCATTATATATATAAAGAGCATTATATATATATATATATATATATATATATATATATATATATTCCACTGTTGTTGGGTGGAGTGTTCCAAAAGTATCAGAGAGGTCAAATTAGTTGGTAGTGCTGTTCAAATTTTTTATATGCTTGCAAAATGTCTACCTACTTGCTTTATCAGTTATTGAGAGAGAATTATTAAAATCTCTAACTGTAAATGTGCATATATATTGCTTTCTTGATGTTCCATTTTTTGTCAACGTATTTGATGCTCTGCTTTTAGCTAGAAAAATCCTGTTTTATGCCTGACAATGATAGCTTGTGTGCATGCATACATAATTACACACACATACAGACACACACGCACACACACATACACACACACGTGCACATGTACCTTTCAATCTTTGTCACTTATAAATGCAAATGAAAAAAATCTCAAATAAAACACTAGCAAATTAAATTCAAAGATACCATAAAGGGCATAATCCACCATGACCAAGTCATAACTCTCAAGCTATGCTAGAAAAATATAATATTAAGTAATCTAATGCAGCACACCAATGGATCAAATAAGACAAAACTTACAATAAAAATGTCCAAAAGGCATTCTGTAAAATTCAGTAAGCAATTTTAAGGAAAAGCTCTCTGAAAGCCAGGATTACAAAGAGACTTCTTTAAAATGATAAAAACAAATAGCAATTTAAAATCAATAGCCATTTTCATACTTAATGATGAAATACAACAGAAGCATTCCTTTTAAGAGCCTCAATAAAACAAAAATGCTAATTTTTTCAGAGATGTTTGCAACTTGCCCACTTCCATTCTTCTGTGTATGCCCTCTGGCCCCAGGGCCTTTGAATTTTCTCAGTTCATGCAAGAGATAGTTGCTTCAGTGTACTGGATAACTTGGTATCATAGGGTTTACACTTCACTTCCTAATTTGGCCAATAATCATTGCAAAATCATCTGTGAAATACATAGATTAAAAGAAGAAGCAAATAAAAAGTCAAAATTATTAGGAAAACGTTTTCTTATAGTTGAATCAAATGGGACAAACTTATTTTATTAACACATCCTTTGTTAACTGAAATAGTTATAGAGATAGCAATTATACAATGAGAAAGGTTTTTTTGTTGTTGTTTTTTAAAAAATACTATTATATTACACATATTTTGTAGCCCGTATTTTTCACTTAGCCTTACATTATGATCATTTTCCTCTGTAGTATATGTTTGTCAAAATCATTATTTTACAGACTACAATATATCTTGATATTATATCATCACTTACTTAACCTATGGTTGGACATTCATTTTGCCTGCAATTTTTCTAAAATTGGCATTTTAAGGACTATTTCTACCTCCTCCTACCCAATCAGCAAATAGGAAACCCCTTAGAGTTTCCTCATAACCCAGATAACTCTCTCCCTAATCTTGATAGTAATCTCAAATTTAATCTCTGAAAGAAATAAATAAAAATGTTCAAAAAACTCTATAACTCATAGCTTTAAAACATAAGATATTGTGTGTATAAAATAAGAACAGGATGCTATTTTTTTTAAAAGAACATTCAGAGAATAAGGTAAATTTCCAGAAGTTAAAAAATACTGTAACCAAAAATTTAAAAAGCCAGCAAAGAATTAAAAAATAAAATTGAAAACAAATCTTCCGAAAGTAGAACAAAAGACAAAAAGGGGAAAAATAGGAGACAAATACATAGCAATTAGAGGATCAGTCTAGGAGGCCCAATACTCAAAGAGAGAGTTTCAGGAAGAGTTCAGAGAAAATGAAGTACATATCATCATAGAAAAAATATGAGAATTTACTAGAAAAGAAAGATGTGAGTTTCCAAATTGAAAGTACTCACTGACCATCCAGCACAATAAACACACAAACCCCAAGACACATAACCACAACACTTCCGAAAACTAAGAAAAAACTGAAGAAAATAAATACTTCCAGAAAGAAAAAATAGGCCACAAATAAAAAATCAGACACCAGAATTTCACTAGACTTAACAACAATGCCAGGCACTAGAAGAAAATGGATTAATGGCTTTAATATTCGGAAGAAAGATTAGTTTATCCTGGAATTCTAGACCCAAACTATTAATCAAATGGGACAAACAGTGAAATAAACACACTTTCAGACATTCAAGGTCTTAGAAAGATTTACCCAAACAAAAATAAAAAAGTAGTTAAACAATAATAATAATACATAAGATTCAGTATTTGCATTATTATAAAAAATTAGATTTACATTGTTATAAAAATAAAAATACCACCTATAAATATAATCTAAAACTGTGTAATAGAAGGACATAGGGAGGAAGAATATTGAGGCTGATAGGTGGGGGAGCTTCAAGGGAGTAAAATTCTCACGTTAGTGTCACAAGTTAATTGATGACATCTAACCCAACAAAAGCAAGATTTTTTTTTTTTTTTGAGTTGGAGTCTCACTCTGTCGCCCAGAATGGAGTGCAGTGGCCGCTCCCAGCCACCATAGCCTCGACCTGCTGGGCTCCGGCGATCCTTCCGCCTCAGCCTTCCAAGTAGCTGGAATTACAGGCATGCGTTACCACGCCCGGCTGATTTTTTGATTTATTGTAGAGATGAGGTCTCGCTGCCCAGGCAGGTCTCGAACCCGCGGGCTCAGGCAATCCACTCACCTCAGCCTCCCAAAGGCGCGGGATTTAGTAACACAATTTTATCATTTAGAAAATGGAGTGAAATATTAGCAGTAAGAGCAGTAAAAGTGAATAGTACTTATCTCTAGGTAGCTGGGATCAGCAGTGGCAGAGATGAAGAAGAGGAGACCACTAGTTTTCAATATAAAACTTTTTTTACTTTTATAACCATATCTACTTTTACTTTCTTTTTTTTAACAAAAATAATTTTTTAAAAAAGAGCATGAAACAAGGACTCTGACAGCATGAACACAGAGAGTTGAGGAAATTCCTTTGTGCTACGATGTGAGGAAGATAAAATGATATTCCAAGAAACAAGTTGAATACTGTATTCCACGATTCACTGAGGAATGTGTAGCCTCATCGGCAATGCCAGAGGCACAAAGAAAGGACTATGTGCTCCAGCTGAAATCGCCGTACAAAAAGTTTTCAAACATACACCTGGACCAGAAACTGCTTTCTCTGCAGGAACCCTTCTCTGGACACAGCCAGGGAGAATGCCATCTATCAGAGATATAGGCCTTGGATCAGAGAACCAAATTTTGCAAAATTAAAAAAAAAATGAAAGAGATGGAAGAGGATGGCAGGAAAAGCAGGAGGACAAAGAGCTAGGGAAGAGAGGGAGGGAAGTTGCCAATTAACTTGGCATTGTCTGCCTACCATGTGTCAGGCACTGCACTAAGCATTTTACATAAACAATAGCATTTGTTCTCAAATCACAATAATTAGGTATTTCTATTATCTCCATCATACCAATGAGAAACCTGGAACTCTGAAAGGTAAAGTAACTTGACTAAAGTCACATATTAGTTGAGGTTGGGGCTTAGATCTGAACCAAGTCTGCCTAATGCCAAAGTTTTCTGTGCCATGACAGAGAGAAAGAAAGAGTCAGAGAAAAGAGATGAGGCTTCTTTGGCCTCCTGGACATATCAGAGTGTCTGGTTCTGTTGTTTGTTTTCTAAAACATACATAAAATTTACCATTTTAATCATTTCAAAATGTACAATTCAGTAGAATTAAGCACATTCACGATATTATACAACTGTCACCACCATTTGTTTCTAGAACTTTTTTATCATCACAAACAGCAATTCTGTGCCCATTAAACATTAATAATTTTTCATCCCCCATCTCACCTTCTCCAGCTCCTGGTAAACTCTATTTTGCTTTCTGTCTCTATGAATCTGTCTACTCTGTTTACCTAATATAAGTGGAATCGTATAACATTTGTCCTTTTATCCATAAAGAAGGACAAATATATGGACTTCACAGCAACTTGGATGGATTCAGAGTCTGTAATACTCAGTGACCTATCACAGAAACAAAGAACAGAGTACCACATGTTCTCATTCATAAGCAGACCCTGGACATTTACCATAATACCATAAGAAGGGAATTGGCAGTAGTGGGAAACACTGGGAGTGGGGGTGGGGAGGGACACAACATCAATAAGGGTACTTGATCTCAAACCAGGCAAAGTGGGGACCAAAGGAAGGCCCAAACTTTACCTATATGATGTCCACTTGTATACCTAATCCTGAATTGTATCCCACATCTTTAAAATAAAATTTTAAAATTAGAAAGTAAAAATATATATATTTTTTTCCTTTTACGTGTGACTTTTGTGTTTGGCTTATTTTACATCTGGCTTATTAAGTATAACGTTTCAAGTTTCATCCATGTTGTAGCATGCATCCAAATTTCATTCCTTTCAAAAGTTGAATAATATTCCATTATATGTATATAACACATTTTGTTTATCCATTTATCTATTGATGGACACTTGGGTTGTTTCCATCTTTTGGTTATTGTGAATAATGCTACTGCAAACATTGGTGTACCAGTATTTGTTCAAATATCTGCTTTCAATTCTTTGGGGGACACATTATTTGTTTATTGTAAACATTTGCTTCTCTTTTGATGTTATTCTCTAACAGTTCAAGTTGTCTCAAATTCTCTCCCAAACCTGTTCTTCCATCTCTACTGCATTCTTCAAACACCTTCAGCCCATGAAGGAAAAACAGAGGACAATTTTACTATTCAATAGCTTCTTGCACTTTCTGGACTTATTTAATTAGTGATCAACACACTTGCATCTTTATTCATTCAACAAACATTTTGAGCACATTTCTATGCCTGACACTGTTCTTAGAGCACGGGATACTTAAAATAAAAAAACAAAAATCTTTCCCATTGTTAAGTTTACAGTCTCCTGTAGACGTCTCTGACCCAAGTTTATCAGAACATTTCCAAATCACAGGAGTGTTTTTTATAAGACAAGAGAAGATAAGAAGTCTTAATCATTCAAAGATGCTAGTCTTAAATATGAATGAATTGATGGAAGACTTGGTCCTTCTGAAAAGATTTGGAACACTTCAGAAGGGTGTGAGTGATTATTTGACCCCTCCCACTTTCCCATCCTTAGGAAGAGATGAAAGCAGAAAAGCAGGAGGAGAAGAAGCAAGAGGATGAAGTCAGAGTCTTGGATCTAGCATTAGCATATCTCACTTTGATAAGTCCCTTTCCTGGAGCAAGATATGAGGATGTCTGTATCCTTTCATCATGACGTTTGAAAGTTCAGATTCCCAAGTGGCTTCACTGGATGACTTAGTAGATGACAGGTAGTACTTTTCTGCTGGACTCAAAGTCCACTGAGGATTATTCTAAAGGAAGTTTTGAGTCTCTAACAAGTTGGAAAAAATGACTTTTGAAACTTTGCTCCATATAAAAGTACAGCCTCCTACATTAAATTTTTTTTTTTAATTCTGGCACACTATATATAGCATTCTGCTGAATCTACAAATGATTTTATAAAGAGACATGGCTTTCTTGACTCTGAAGTCACTTAAAAAAACATCAGTGCCGTTGCAAACTGGAACAATATATTGTCCCCAAAAGGCATGAATTTGGGGTTCAGTAACTGACATCAACTCCAAAGCAAGTCTTGGATGACTACAGCCCCAGTTGGCCTGTGGGCAACACAGCACAGGGGTTACTTGATCTGTTCGGGGTACCAAAAAGAATTTGGTCAGAATCAAATAGGTCGATTTTAATTTTTCTAGGTCAAAGTCAAGATTACAAATTGACACCAAAAAGTGATTGCTAGTTTGGGCAAGAGGGGTCAGAGGAACAAAGAACTGGTTATATTCAGTGACACATACCAACATTAATCCTTCTACCAAAGCAAGCCAGGACTGTCCAAGTCAGCACATGGTGGTCTAATACCCAAACAACTTGACTGGTAATTAACCCCAGCAAAGAAAAGGAAAACAGGTTTACTAATGTGACACTGCCTGGAAATGTTTATTAGATTTGCCTTCGAGCCTAGGATACAGCTAGAACAGGGGTTTCCTTGAGTCTTCCTCCACCCGTTTTTTTCCTGTCATCTAACTTCCCTAAATGCAAATTGTATCCGGTCTAATTTTTCTGGGACAATGCTGTTCTTTAAGATTCCTAGATAGTATAATGTCCTCAGACAGGTAAGTTTCAACAAATGACAACTGAAATTCATTTTAAAGACTGGGTTATCCTCAAGAAAATGTTTATAATATAAATGCTCAAATGACACCCTACCTTTGGAGGGCCTTAGAACAGAAGAAGGAATAACACATGCTAAGATATGAAGGTACTAGAAAGCTCCCCCATCAGGATATGAAGGTGGTGCATGGCAAAGGTGATCTCAGTTACATTGAATGAGTCTAATTATGACTTGCTCTGTGTGCCAACCTGTGCATTTAGCTGGGGTGACTTACTCATGCACACCCTCTGCAACCGTCACCTGATAAATAACAAGGGACACTCAGTCTCCAAGCCCTGGTTATACAGAATATCCTGAACCCTCTTCCCTTTTTGCAATCTTTGCTCCAGTCTTCCTACTCTGAACCTGCATTTACCTGCTGCCTGACCCATGGGCCATCATCCTCCATCACTAACCCTCACTCACTTTTAGTTGGCTTCACTCCTTCTATTGGTCTCTTTGGCACCTCTCAGACTCTGTCTGCTTTAGAACCCATAGGCTAGCTACTTTTTTCAGACAAGCCATTGACCCTTCAGCCAACACCCCAAGTTGAGTGTTTCCCCACCCCATGGGGAGATATAGGTTGCACTCCCCACATTCTCCAATTTAGACTGTACCACTATGGGTGACTCCTGCAGGCACTGAGGTTACAGTCACTGTGTTAGAGTTGCACCCTGAAGGAGACAGTGAGCTATGCCTGGCCTTGGATTTGAATAACTTGAGTTCCAACCTAGATCTACCTACCACCTACAGGCTGTGTGATAAGCAACTTGGTAAATTCAGACTTCACATCTTAGTACAAAAGGCCTACACTGTGAGATTCCTGACAAATTCTCTGGTTTTATCTCCTATCACTGCCTCCATCACTTAGTTCGATCCAGCCATATAGCCCCAGGGGTATTAATAATTCCTTGTGCTCTGGTAACCTTAGTGGCTCTTGTGTGTACTTTTCTTTCAGCCTAAACTGCCCTTACCCTCATTTCTCTTTGTTTTGCTTGTCTTTTGAAACACATCTCAGGAGCCATCATTACTAGGAAGACTTCTCTGTCACTACACCATCATCGTCATCACCATCATTACTATCTTTGACCCCCTCTGGGTTTCTTTTCTGGAATCATTGATACACATATCTGCCTTCCCCAATAGACTGTAAGCTCCTCAGGTCAGGCACTATGCCATCTTTGATTTTTAATTTCCTATCCTGACATATGTCTGGAACAGGACAGTACTCAATAAATGACAAATGAGTGAGTGCTAACCTGCTTCCTATGCCTACTCACATCTAATCCTCACAAGATCTGTGTTAATATCTCAGTTGGCAAATGAAGAAACTGAGGCTTATCTTTTATTGACTAATTATATGATTTAAGTCACACTTATGACTGAGTGATAGAGATGCTTTGTGAATTCAGGCCAGCTTGATCCTAAAACCCATTCTCTTTCCATTACATTAAGCTTCTTTCACCACATGAAATCAGCCTCAGTGACGGATTTAAAGCATGCAGTTAACCTCATGTGAACTTAAACCTCCTCTGAAGGCTTCTGGTCCTTAACAGAATGGAATATGACATTGTAATACTACTTCTAACTGGTGACTTTACAATTGAGATAGGCCTTGTGCCTATGGAAAGCTGAAAATCCATTTTTGTACTCTTATAATATGAAATTTCCACCCATTCAAACCTATAAGAAAGAGAGAGAGTGGAAAGGCAAATGGGTAGGTTAGAAAATATGACAGGGGCCAGGCCGGTGGCTCAGCCTGTAATCCAGCGCCTTGGGAGGCTGAGGTGAGTGAATTGCCTGAGCCCGCAGGTTCGAGACCTGCCTGGGCAACTTGGTGAGACCTCATCTCTACAACAAATCAAAAAATTAGCCGGGTGTGGTAGCGTGTGCCTGTAGTTCCGGCTACTTGGAAGGCTGAGGCGGAAGGATCCCAGCAGGTCGAGGCTGCGGTGGCCGGGAGCGGCCACTGCACTCTAATCTGGGTGACAGAGTGAGACTCCAACTCAAAAAAAAAAAGAAAGAAAGAAAGAAAGAAAACATGACAGGGAAAAAGAGAAAGCATTTATTCATGTAAGATCAAGAAAGCCAAGTCAGCCCATGACTAAGAATGCCATGAACTCATAACTCAATGGAAAGATTCCTTTGCTGAGACTGGCAGAACTTGTCAATCAAGGTTCCAGAGATCTTTTCTTTTAGTACAGTCATGCAATCACTCTCTTTTTCCATAACAACTTCCTTTGTGTGGCTTTAGGATTCTATACTTAGAGCTCTGTGGTGCCTTCTATAAGCAAAGTTTGCTCTGAAATAAAAGAATCAGAACAGGGTTTTGGACACCTGCCACCAGAATCTTGGGATAACTCAGTGTAATTAAAAATTAGGTTTGTGGGTCTTTATATGAGTGCTTACCATGACCCACTGCTAAAATCCAAAGTGTGTGTATTTATATGTGTGCGTGTGTGTTTTGTATGTGTGTTTGGGATTGGAAAAGAGAGAGAGATGCTGTGTAGAGGCAGAGATAAGATGTATGAAACACTATTATCCAGCAATTAACAAATATTGACAGGTCTAATAATAGTTTATCCTCAGTTAATCCTATAATTTGCTCCCGTAATACGACAGCTAATCCAGTAGAGGTCTGAACTTCTAGCAAGCTTGCCTCAGCACCCAACTTCCTGCCGTGGGTGGGACACTAAGTAAATACTGAATTGACATTTCTCTATTTTAATGATACGGACACAGCTGCAGGGCCTTGCCTGTATTTTATGGATTCCATTATTGATGCCAGTACCTTGTTCTCACCATGGATTTCATATACAATTTACAATGGGATTGCTTTTGCCTACAACTTTTGAAAAAATCGTCTTAACCAATTACACTGTTACCTCATTTCAAAGTGGAAATATTCTTTTACATCCATTCCCAAAATCATTTTTTAAAACAGCTAGATCTGTAATCTTTCTTCATGGTTTATAAAATTTGCAATGGTTATGCCTTTAAAAAAAATCCATACAAGACTCTTCCCTACTTTTTAGCCAGTTTTTTCTTCTTAATATCTTCCATAATAGGAGAAAGGATAGAAAAATTGCCTCTTTATTTTCTACCCATTAAGCTCCAGTTTACAAGCAATGAGGATTCTGATTTTCGCCAGTCATCGCATAATGACTATAAAAGTGAAACATGATTAGGATGGTTTGGGCTCCACGTAACAAAAAAATAAACTTGACTGTCTAAACCATGATTTACCATTTCACTTAACAAAAAATCCAGAAGTAGATCTGCTCCAGAGTTGGTGACCTCAGAACTTCTACATAGTCGTCATGGACTCGGGTTCTTTCCATATTTCTGCTCCATTACTCTGGGCTTCTTAACTTCTCCTCAGATTGACTCTCTCACCATTGCAAGAGGACTGGACAGTTTCAGGAGTCAAGTGGACGTGACAACAGGGAGACTGCCTTCTTCAAGGAATTCTTTCTTATCAGTGAAGAAACTTTTCTACATCCCTAGTAGCACTTTTCCCCTAATTTATCATTGGCCAGAATTAAATCATGTGACCATGCTTAGACCAATCACAAGCAAGAGAAAGTGAGTCACTATAATGGGCCAGTCCCATCTTTTAGCATGGATCTGAAGACTGGGTCCCCTAAAATTTATGGTAATGTGAAGGATGATAGATAGTTGAACAGAGTTCTGATTCAAAGGAAGAATGGATTAGACAAACAGAGTCCATGGCAAATGCAAAAGCAAAAGTTTCTGCAATATGGTCATTGGATACATTCATTTTTCATTCATTTAATAAATGTTTCCTGAATGCCCTCTATGTGATATACACTCTTCTAAGTAGCAAGACACAGCATAATATGAAAAATTAGAAGTATCTCCACCTTCACTAACTACTGGGCATATCTTGATTGTCCACACTGTGCATAGTCCCAAAGCTGGAAGAAGCCTTAAAGAGCCACTCTTTCATTTTAAAGGTGAGGAAACAGAGGCCTAGAGTGACTAAGTCATTTGTTAGTCAAGGATACACCTGATTTTGGATTATCTGCTGTTTGCTCTTTTTATCTTGGGAGCAAAAAATTTTTTATATGTATAAATAGAATTTATTATATGCCAATCCAATCTATTATTATTATTATTATTATCAAACAAAGCACTTTAGGGGGAACTATTCATACTGTGAAACAATTCATTACAAGACTTATTTAGATGGCAACCATATGCCATTAAAATAAAATTTGACTTATAAAATTAGCTCATAATCTTTTTGGAGGTAATCTCTTTGTAAATCATAAAAAATCAGATTTCATACTCTCATTTCCCATCACAAACTCCATCATTCTTTCCTCTCCAACTTTATTCAGTGCCAGTCAGCCTTCATGGGCAGTAAGACAGCCTCTCATCTGCATCCCTAATGAGTCATTTTGAGTCTACAGAGTCCTCCAAGAGATGAATCCATTGTGAGTTGCTTCCCTCTCCACTCTGCACACTGGCAGTTAAGACATGCCTGTACCTACAAGTTTTGTCCAAATCCTTTGGATCTCTATTAACAGGTGATCCTTGAAAACCAGCCAGGGCTTTGGAATGGTCTGAACATGAAAACTCCAATGGAAGTAGTCAAATCTCTGGTCAAACTTTACAAATTTTACAAACTTTACTTATATTTATGCTGAACTCTTTTTGCGCATTGATTCTATAACATACATACAAACATAATCACAGAGATGTACAGAGGCAAATGTGCAAAGATATCTTGTGGCATTATTTGTAGGAGAAATAACCAGAAACAATCTTTATGCTCCTCAATATATCACAGCATGTGCCTGAACATTCCACAACCAATAAGACAAAAGAAGTAATTCTACAAACTGATATAGAATCATCACCAGGAAACCATAATAGAAAAACTCCAGTGGAGAAAAATATATATGGCCTGGAGCCTGTTTGTAAATATATTAACAAAGATTCAGAAGAAATATGCAGAATATCCACATGTGATCAAAAGTACAGGAAATGCTTTTAGCACAGCAGTCAGCAAACTATGATCTGAGGGTCAAATCCAGTCTACTACCTGTTTTTGTATGCTTTGAATTATTTTTACTTGTTTATTTTTTGTTTTGTTTTTTGAGTCAGTCTCACTCTGTTCCCCAGGCTGAAATGTAGTGGCAAATTCATGGCTACCACAGCCACGACCTGCTAGGCTTGGGTGAGCCTTCTGCCTCAGCCTTCCAAATAGCTTGGAACTTTAGGCATGTGCCACCATGACCAGTTAATTTTTTTATTGTTATTTATTGTAGAGATGAGGCCTCACCAAGTTGCTCAGGCTGGTCTCAAACCCTCTGGACTCAGGCAATCCTTTCATCTCTGCCTCCCAAAGTGCTGGGATTACAGGCGTGAGTCACCATGCCCAGCCATGTTTATATATTTTAATGGTTAAAAAAAAATCAAGTCAGGCTTGGTGGCTCAGCCTGTAATCCCGCGCCTTTGGGAGGCTGAGGTGAGTGGATTGCCTGAGCCCGCGGGTTTGAGACCCGCCTGGGCAGCGAAACCTCATCTCTATAATAAATCAAAAAATCGCTGGGCATGGTAGCGCATGCCTGTAATTCCGGCTACTTGGAAGGCTGAGGCAGAAGGATCGTTGGAGCCCAGCAGGTGAGGCTGCGGTGGCTGGGAGTGGCCATTGTACTCTAGTCTGGGCGACAGAGTGAGACTCCAACTCAAAAAAAAAGAAAATCAATAAAAGAGTAGATTCAAAAGAATAATGCAACTTTATAAAAAGTATATGAAATTCAAATTTTAATGTCCTTAAGTATAGCTTTATTATAACACAGACACACTTTTTGTATTATCTCATTGCTTCCTCACAATAATGGTAGCGTTGTCTATTTGTAATACTTTATGGCCCACAGAGCATAAAATATTTATTAACTGGCCCTTTACAGAAAAAGTTTGTCCACCCCTAGTCAAGAAGAATTTACAGCAACTAATAACAATAGTTTCCTCTGGGGAAGGTTACTGCAATATAAAAACAAGAGCAGGAAGATATATGTTTTACTTTCAATTCTTTTGTATATTTTTGAATTTTGTATAAGGAGAAAACATTACCTAATCCCAGAAAACAAACAATTAATTTGTCATTAATAATTCTCCTAAATTATTTTATTAATGATGCAATAAATCTTTGAAATTGTCTGCTTGGGATCAGAAATAGTGTCCTTGCTGGGGTATTTTGTCATTGGCACAACTCCCCAAGGTGGTTGGGGAATGTCAGGGAGACCAGGGGGCTGGATATGTTATGTTCTAAATTATTTTTATCACTATATACCACTGTTCTGAGGAACAAAGAGTGTTGAATGTCTTTATTTCTTCTAGTGGAAAAATTCAAATACATAGTTATTTTTATATGTCATGCAACATTATAGTACTGAACAATCATTTTCTCTGTGGCTACATTGAAAAATAAGTGAAAATATTCCCTGCGCTTGGCTGGACCAGGCTGCACAGGCACAGAGAGAAATCCCTGACTGCCTGTCATGGAGAAAGGGAAGACATCTCAGAACCTGAAAACAAGCAACCTGGGCAGCTTTGACCCTGGTGTCAGCCTGGAAGGTGAGAAGAAACCTCAGAAAGATCCCCAACTTCAGAAAATATTGATTTTAAAAAAAGGGTAACAATCGCTTTATGTCCTACATTATATTTCAGATGAATTTCTTTTTTTAAAAAATAATAAAGAATATTCAAAGAGAATGGCTTGAATTTGAATCAGAATTTCTGGAGTTGGGACTCCCTAGAGATTCTAAACTATATACACAGTTGAAAACCCTTGCTCTAAAAACTCTTGCTCTAATGTTGATCCTGAAAATCAACATTAGCATAATTCAAAAGAAAATATAATGAGAAAAATAAAAGACATAAAAATGTATGATGGCAACCAAGTATCTGAAAGCAACCTTAATGAGAAAAGTGTGTGACCCTATACACAGAAAATAATGAACCTTATAATAAAGAAGGCTTGAATTAATACAGAACCATATCATCCATGACTACAGATTTGAAAGATGACACTTTACCCCTTCCCCCCAAAGAAAATCTGCAGAATTTTTTTAGATTAGAAAATACAGTTTATTTATAAAGTAAAATAGAGAGAGAGAGGGAGAGAGAGAGGAGATTCACCTTCCCAAGGTAGGGAAGTGGGCCAAAGCCAGGAAGCATGGCAAGTCATAGCTCAAAGAGCACGTGGCTACACCAGAGTCTAGCAAGGGAATGGCAGTGATGGTCTGGCAATGGACTGAAGAATTTAAAAGACAAGATTGAGCCCAAAATTATAGGAAAGAATAACTGAGCTGAAATAGTCAAAACAATTGTAGAAAACATGGCAGTAGGGGACGCTAGAAAGATAGGGTATTAATGCATCCTGCCTTTCCTACACTCACAACTTCATCCCAACTTTATCTCACTCCCCTTAGCCTAACCTCCAATCAGGCAGTGAATAGACATACTTGCATGGTGAGTCCCTCTGGGCCAAGTGGGAGCCTGGGGGACAGAGGCAACAGAACATCGTCCCAGAGCAAAAACCCGAAGCAGTCAGCTTTTGGGAGGAGCTTGACCCACTGAGATCTCTGAGCCCCTGGAGGGAAAGTTGACAAAGCTGACATTGGCCAGTTTCACCAGGCCCAAAGGAGCTGAGGAGCTGAGAGGGTGGACTGAGGGCTCCCCCAAGGTTGGGAAAGCCATGGAGAGCCTCCCTTCTCCTCTGCCATTCCCCATGCCTGGATAACAGAAGGCTGAGCTATAGGGGGAAACCATCCCCCATGCCTGGATAAGAAACTGATGGTTTCTCCCTATAGCTCAGCCTTCTGTTTCTCTGACAACCCCACCTCAGCCTCAATCCCAGTTAAGGTATCCCAGCAGCTGAACTCCAACAAGCAGCAAAGAAAAATAACCAGATCCTAAGGGAGTCTCAGCAGCCAAAGAGGAAAAATAAACAAGGATTAGAACAGTTCCCTGATGAAATAAAGCTGACTACAGCAGACAGAGGGCAACCTTTTAAAAAACATAGTAAATGATCATAAGGCCCTTAAAGAGATTCAAATTCAGCACATGACAAGACTTCCTGGAACATATGCTTTCATTTAAAAAGAAGAAGTAAATTAGTAGTGGATTTAAGGAGAAGATGATCACTGTTGATTCTCAAATTCAGTGGCCTGGAAGATCAGAAGGATAAAATAAGTAAAACTACAAAGATCTAATAATCATGAGGAGAAAGATAAGAGGCTTGGACAATAGACCCAGGAAACCAACTTGTGGATAGTAGGAATCCTAGAAGAAAAAGAAAAGAAAAAAGGGAAGAGATGGAGAATAAATAAAATATATATTTTTAATTCCCTGAAAAAAAAAAAAAAACCTGTGTTTTTAGGTTGAAAATGCCTAATAAATTTTAGGCAATACTACTGAAAGAAGAAAGACATATATCCATCTTCTGGAAAACTTTCCAAACTTCATGGATAAAGAGAAAAGTCTTGAAATCTTCCACATTAAAAGAATAATTATTTCCAAAGGAAAATAAATCTCTTAAGCTTGAGAAAAAAAATCTTCATTCCAGTGCTATTTAAACAGGGGGGGGAAAGGAAAAGAAATACATACTCCTATCAAAGTATAACTAAGAAAATGAGAAATTTATGTAAAATTTTATGCAGTCAATAAAAACAATCATTAAAATTATTTTATAACTACATGAAAAAGTGCCGATATAAACAATATATTATAAAGTAAAATAGCAAGTTATAAAACACTATGCAGTATAATTAAAACTATTTTAAAATGCACATTAAAAAGACAGAAGGAATAAACAAGAAGAGTAGCCAAGTTAGAGTAGTAAATAGGATTATGGACTGTTTGCCCTGAACTATCTAAAACATAATATTTTATGTTATAATTCTTGAGTTAAGTAGTATTAATGTAAAGTTCAGTTTTTGTTTAAAAAGTAGTTATATTTTTAATAAATAGCATGGAAAGGTCATGTCTATAATCTATAGATGCTAAAGGAAATTTCACATACAGCACATGCTTTGAGCTGGATCAGATGATTCAGGGTGCTGGGATCAATTTCAGTGTTTGAGCTCAATACTACCTGGGTAGAAGTTTGCACTAAAACTTTTGGAGTAAGTCCCCTACATACAATCCTTAAAGCTGTAAACTTTCCAAGATGTGAATGCATGTTCACATGTCCAATCACATGTTGGTTCATATGTCTGGCATACATTGTCATGTGCGTGCATTCTCTACAAATGGTTGTGCTTTTGTATACTTTATTATTCAGTACTGTTAGTTTTTTATATGTCATTTGCATGAAAAGTATTATAAGCCTATTACAACATAGTACCATATAGCCAATTGTGTTAGGTAACTAGGCTAACTTTGTTGGACTTAGGAACGAATTAAACTTACAAACACACTCTTAGAATGGAATTCGTTTATACGTAGGGGATTGACTGTATTTTTTTGTTATATGGAATAGAAACCTCAATTCCCTTATTTGCCTATGTGTTTGTGCCAATTTAAACCAAAGTTTTAAGGTAAAACCTTGTCTCTTTGAAAGCATTTCCTCCTCCTCATCCAGTGGGGGTACCCAACCTTATTAGGCCTTTCAATCTATACAGCAGGAGAAAGAAAAGCAGCCCCTGACAGTTAGGTCTTGCTGTTGCTAGAAAACAATGTCAGACAAAGTCACTCCGTTACTATGATAAAGTGAGACAATATATCCACTCCATAGCCATGTCTGAGCATGGTCAAAAATAAGGCCACTGTGAAAATCACCAAAACAACCAACTTGTAAGAGAGACCACAGCTTCTTTATCAATGACACTTCATTCCTCCTCTCTTCTAGATAAAACTTCAGATGCCCAACCAGAACTGCCCCAATTCCTGATAGCCCCCAATTCAGAGTAAGCTCTCGTTTCCTTGAACTCTCCCTTGAATCACCTATCACAAGCTCAAATCTTCTTATATAAACCTCTAACACTTTCCCTCTGTGCTTTTCACATATGTCCCCCTCAATACAGTCTCCCTCAGTGCAACGGGCAAAAAAAACCCCACTCAGTTTGACCCCAGGTATGTCTCTGGTAGTCTTTGGCTTTAGAGCACTGACAAATGTAATCACAGCTTTATTTCTGGCTTTTTTTACCTTTAGGATAAGCGATCAAAATTTACTTGGCAATCCAGAATACCTTATAGGTCCTTGCCATTGCTGAATTCATTGCTCATTGCTGTTCATTATTTATCAAAGCTCAGTTAAGAGAAACAGTATGATGAACTGTCTGAACCATACGTAATCTCTTTCTCTGAAACCTTGAAAATCTAAACCCTACTGTTTGGCATCTTTACAACTACAGCAGGTCCTAGGACTATAAGTCCTTGAATAACATCATTTTGTTCAACGTCATTTCATTATAACAATGAAGGGGGGGCAGAAATCAATTCCCAGCCAGGGCCACTGTCTGTGTGGAGTGTGCACATTCTTCCATGTCTGCGTGGGTTTTCTCTGGATATGTCAGGTTCCCCCCACATCCCAAAGCTGTGCATGTTAGGTTGATTGACATGTCTATATGGTCCCAGTGTGTGTGAGTGTGGGTGTGTATGTAAGTGCACCCTGCAATGGTCTGGCATTCTGTCCAGGGCTGATTCCTGTCTTGCACCTGAACTGCTGGGATAGACTGTGGCCACCAGTGCCCCTGAACTGGAATTAGCTGGTAAATAATTATTGGACTTGTTTTCTCTTAATCTTTCTTAAATGTATGTATAACTCACATTTATTTAAATGCTTAATATCAGAAATGTCTTGGTCCCTATTTAGAAGTTTGTTGATGTTTTTGTGACCAGAAATATGCTATAGAAACTTAACGCCTATCTATGTCAATTAGTCTACGGAAAAATTGGTTTTGTTATATGTTATAAAAAATTTTGAAAAGTCAAAATTTTCAGGAACTAATAAATGATGCTAAGTGAGGACATACTGTACCATTATTGAATTAAACTTAAGTATAATACTGTGAGAGCTTTCATAAAATCTCATCTCGTGGCCACTGTGAAGATGTTGGAAATGCTCTTTGTTACATAAAGAAGTTTTAGGACTCTAAAGAGAAATGTATTTCTTTTGATAATATCAGGAACAGTCTCACTTCTTCTGAGCAATCAGTTTGTTTCCATTTTATGTACAGTGTGAACTGTATAACTGTCAAGTTTCTGTTTTTAAGTAGGTTTCTTGAAAAGTGAGCCAAATCTATAGCAATACTAGCCTGCTATCTGATGTTTGCTTCATTCCTGGCTCCTTTTTATATCTCTGTCGTCGTTTTCCTTTGCCAGATATAAGTTATCTTGCTGCATTTTATGTACCTGTATAATCCTGAAATTGCACAGCTTCCTGAAATACTTTTTTTTAATTGGAAAGGCTCTGAAGAGAGAAGAAAACCCTGAAATGACGTGGTACAAATTATAACACAGTAGGCATTTAGAAGGTGAGAGTGTTAGAGGAGCAGTCAGGAACTGGGTCTTGGGGCCTAGGTAGGTACAGGACCATGTCCCATGTCAGGACATTCCATGGTAGAGCCGGATATTCCCACTAAAAGCAGAACTCAGCAGTGTATATAGGAGGTACGGCGAACAAGACAGTAAGGAACCTTGCCTGACCATCATGTAAAGTTCATGCTGGAAAAATAAGCTTTGGAATACAGAACAGGAAGGGAAGATTGAGGAGGACTTGGAAAACAAGGAGCAGGAGTCTAGACTTGATATAGGTCACATCAGTCTTTTTTGTGTGTCTAATAAACACAATTTCTCTGGTGCCAACACTCAAGAGTCAGTCATGGAGGTGGCAGAAAGGGTACTATATTATTTCACTAGGACTGTCATAACAAAGTACCACAGACTGGTGGCTTACACAGAAGAAATTTATTTCTTCACAGTTCTGCAGGCTAAAAGTCCACAATCAAGGTGTTGACAGGGTTGATTTATTCTCAGGCCTCTCTCCTTGGGTTTTAGATGGCCATCTTCTCCCTGTGTCTGCATATAGTCTTCTCTGTGTGTCTGTGTTCTAATCCCTCTTCCTACAAGGACATCAGTTATATTGGATTTGGTCCCACCCTAATGACCTCATTTGACCTTGATTATCTATTTAAAGACCTGGTCTCTAAATACAGTCACATTCTGAGACATTGGGGATTACGATTTCGGCACATAAATTTTGAAGGGACACAATGAAGTTCAGGACAGATACCTTGAGAGGGCTTCAAGCAGATGGCAGCTAATACCCAACCAGGGTCCACATGGAAGATGTGATTTGTTGCTAAGAGAAGCAGCACCTCCTGATGGAAAGAAGCTGGGATAGGTGAACACTTTGAAGAAGCACTGCCCACTTTCCTTGGTTGCCTGAAAATCAAGTTTTCCAAATACCTATAATCAACATCATTAAGAGGGAAGGATGAACTTTGAGTATGATGAAAACAATGAAAGGATTTTAAAGGATTTTACTAACAGTGACTATAATGAAAACTGATTTATTCCTAAACATAATGAGCGATAAAGGACATACAGTGGTTCATGATAGCTCTGTCAATTCCCTCATCACTAAGTTGGTGGTAAGGACACAAGCAGTGTGATTTGGCATAATCGTTTTCTGCTCTTACCTTCATTCTCTTCCATAGGCACCACAATATCTGGCTGAGATGTCCAGTTTTCTCCTCTTTGTTCTAATGACCTACCAGTGGATGGTCATAAATTTTGCTACCATCCATATATTTAATTGAGAATGCATCAAAATTGAGTTATATGAGAGTAGTTCTGCATATTCTCAATATTATTTGTAATATATAGACATATATACACATACATACATATACATACACATACATATTTACATATACACATACATAAACCTATACATATATATTTGCTGACTGCTTTTCACATGATCCCAATTAAACTTGTGCTAACTTGTGTGAGGCTGAGCCTTTCTTCCTCTGTAACCTGACCTTCACGTTGGTTTTAGCAGCTGTGTGCGCTTCATAGAAACAAAATTCTCTCCATGGAAATATCATTTCTGGCAAAAATCACCAAACTCCAGTCTGCTATGTGAATGGGGAGGAAATGTTACAACCTTTATAAAAGAATGAATTGCCTCCTGTTGCAAGTCCAATTGAAAAATGAACCCTTCATGAGGAAGAAACACAGAGTCCAGGACATTTTCTATGCTATCAAATATCCCTTTTCCAATAATCATTCCTGAGGTTATCATTTAGTTCTCTCAATACTGAGTTTGTTAGATTAGCAAATAAATTCCCTTCTTGCGTTTACTGTAATTCCTTCAGGTTGACGTTTGTCTTTCTGTGCTACCCATCTATGGAACATTTCACGAGTGAACTGCCATCCCCAAAGGTTATACCCATTATAAATTCAGTTGGTTGAGGTTGCCCTCAATTATTATTTTAAAAGGATATGTTTTCCTAAGATAAAAACACCATTTAGATAAAAGTAGATGCCAGATTCAATTTTAGCAGGCTTAAACTTGAGAAATAGAGAATAATTGGAAGTTACTGAGTAAAAGATTAGATTGGCTGTGGCATTCAAGGCAGATAAGCCTGGGGAAGAACTGAGAAAGGAGGATGGATTAGGAGCCATTCACAGCAACCCAAACCTGAGGTGATAGTTCAAGGTCTTGAATGCCACAAAGCTATGAGAAAATAAAGGGCCCTAGGAATAAGGAATCTTAGAAAATGGCCACAATAAAGGAGAAAAGAAAAAAATAGGCCAGCCAAAAGGACAAGACATGGGGCATTTGGAAAAGATGGCATAACCAAAGTTTTGAGCTAGAAGAGTTTTAAAAGACCTTATAGCCCAAACTGCTTTAATTTAAGATGAGGACCCAGACTTTGAAGATGAATTCAATATCTCAAAGTCTTTGATTCTAGAATCCATACCCTCTGCTAGAAAGAACTTTGGACTACACCAGCAAGGTCATAGAGGATAAGATATTCCTAACAGAAGCTATTTGCCTCCAAACATCTCTCTGTGCACCACTCTCTAACCCAATTAGCTTTCTAGCTTGTCCCAATTTTGATACTGATGGGGTGAACAACTGTGATTTATGTCGTCTTTGAAATGGCTCAGCATCACCACCTGGCTCCCTTCACTGACTTGGTGGCACTGATTTAGTGATATTGCCCTTGTTGATGGGAACAAACAACTGCCAAAGGTCTGAAGAAAGAAATAAAAGTCAATAATCTTGCCTATCCAGAGAAGAGTAGGTAAAGTCAGGACACACTCAAGTATGTTTCCCTATATTCTCCCTTCTTTCCTTACAAAGAAGTAAAATCTGGCTTCTTTTTTTTTATGGCCCATTGTGTAAGGTCAGATTTGGTATTGATAGGATGGTAAGTTGAAGGTAGGCTGGAGGGCAGGCAGGCTGCGGAAGACTGTACCGCCTACATTCAAAGTCTAGTCCTGCCACTTTCTGGCTGTGATTTTGGCCATTATTTAACTTCTCTGAAATTCAGTTTCCTTATCTGCAAAAATCCAGGATAAATAATGTTTCCTCTGCAGCTGTAAAAGAAAAAATGTACGATAAGTTTGACAACATAGAAAATGCTTTAAAAACAACAGTTATTATTGTCACTAAGAGATATTTCTTGATCATATTATTTGTGCCAGACAATGGCCAAGCACTGTTGACATAAATTACCTCATTTAATCTCCGTGGCTGCTTTATGCAATAGATGTTACTATCCTAGTTCATAGAGGTACAGCCTTTAGTGCAAGGTCATTTGGCTAGTAAGGATTGGCCCCAGCTGTCACCCCCAGATCTGTTTTGTCCAAGCCTTCTTCCAGTAGACGATAGGCTTAACCATATATCAATGGTCAAGGTCAGGGCATTTTTCAAGAAATATTGTTATTTCTTGAAAATAACAATAGATTATTAGATTTGTATGACTTTACTAATAACTAGCTAGTCTTATAAAGTTGTTATTTTTGAGATAATTTAGGTCATTGCCCATAATCAACTGTACCTCAAAGGGGACTGGATGAACATTTATATTAGGTTCAGTTCTCCTTACACTCTAACAAGCAAAAATCCTACTTTCAAGTTGTTTTGTTGAAACTCTAAGGATTTCTTCCCCTTGGATCAGTGCAGAATTGATACCAATATTTTAAGCTATGCATTGTTTCTTTTACAGGTAGATGGTAGATAGATAGATAGATAGATGATAGACAGATAGATGTATTTGTCAGAGTTATCCAGAGAAACAGAACCAATTATGAGTGTGTGTGTGTGTGTGTGTGTGTGTGTGTGTGTGTGTGTGTGTGTGGAGATTTATTATGAAGAATTGGCTCATGTGGTTTTAGAGATTAAGTCTTATGATCTAGATCAGTCTACAAGCTGGAGACCCAGGAAAGCCAGTGTTATTTTTCTAGCTGAGTCCAAAGGCCTGAGATGAGAGTTGACGGTGTAAGTCCCAGTCCCAGGGCAAGAGAATACTTTGTCCCACCTCAAGCAGACAGCAAGAAGATATGTAATATATATATGCAGTCTGTTATCATGCTTAATTTTATGTTTCAACTTGTGCCCAGATTAAACATTGTTTCTGGGTGTGTCTGTGAGGATGTTTCCAGATGAGATTAGCATTTGAATTAGTGGACTCAGTAAATTGCCCTTTCCAACATGGTTGGGTGTCATCCGGTCAATTGAGGGCCTGAATAGTAGAAGAAGGAAGTATATATAGATATAAGAGGGGACCTCCCCAAAAAGGAATTTATTTCTAAAAAATTGTGTATTTATTCTTACATGTTTAAATTTCAGTCACCTTCAAAGTACTCTCCATTTGATACAGTATACCTAACGAGACATTTTTTCCATTGCTCAAAACAGCTTTTGAACTCATCAGTTTTGATGCCTTTTTTTTTTTTTTTTCAGTTGGAGTCTCACTCTGTTGCCCAGACTGGAGTGCAGTGGCCACTCCCGGCCACCACAGCCTCGACCTGCTGGGCTCCGGCGATCCTTCTGCCTCAGCCTTCCAAATAGCTGGAACTACAGGCACGCGCTACCACGCCCAGCTAATTTTTGATTTATTGTAGAGACGAGGTCTCGCCAAGTTGCTCAGGTGGGTCTCGAACCCACAGGCTCAGGCAGTCCACTCACCTCACCCTCCCAAAGGCGCGGGATTACAGGTTGAGCCACCAAGCCCGGCAACTTTGATGCCTTTTAATGCTTCTGCCATGTTTTGGTGTACCTCTTTCACATTAGCAAAACATTTCCCTTTGAGGACTTTTATCATCAGGGAAATAAAAATAGCTACTTGGGATGAGATTGGGTGAATACGTTGGGTGGGGCATGGAGGTCATGCTGATTTTGGTCAAAAACTGCTGACACTCAATGCAGTGTGGGCAGGTGTGCTCATAAGTCACCCATCATTAAACGAGCAAACACATTGAAAGAATCTCAAAAAAAAAAAAAAATTGGTGAAGCCAAATGTAGCCTCTCACAATGCTAGCTGGTACAACTGATGCAGATAGGTTTCTAAGACACTTACCTAGTAAGGGAACCCTGTATTACAAGAGCCCTGCCCTTCATTTGGGTCCCTCCTCAGACACACATATATATGCTTATGTTTTGTGTGTGTGTGTGTGTGTGTGTGTGAGAGAGAGAGAGAGAGAGATAAGATTTTTCTTTTTTAGCACCAGGCTTGACCTATACTTTGGGGTCCTTTCCAAGGTAAAAAGACTCCCTGGCCTCTCATTTCTTTGCACAACTAATAATATGTCCTTATAATTTATATCAGACATGTCTTCCTGTATCTTCCATATTCTGCAGCCAAATATTCATTTCCTGCATGCGAAGTTACCTAGTTTTTCTGACCTTCAAAATACAGCTGAAACCTTGCCTTCTTTGTTTAAAATAGAAAAAATTTAAAAATTGCCATTATAGTGGTAGATTTACAAAAATAAACAATAACTCCAAAGAAGTCAAGTTTTGAACTTAGGCTTCTAGTGTCCTTCATATCTGCTGCTTCCCACAAATGCCAGCTAAGCATCACTAGAAACAATAATGATCAGAAAGTAGAACAGAGGTTACCAAGGCAGGAAGAGGGAGAATGAGACATTATTGTTTAATGGGTACAGAGTGTCTGTTTGGGATGATGAAAAATTTCTGGAAATAGATAGTAGTGATGACCATGCAATGCTATGGATGTATTTAATGTCACTGAATTGTACATTTTAAAAACGGCAAAAATGATATAGCTTATTTTATGCATATCTTCCCACAATAAAAAGACACTAAAAAATGAAATAGTGATAACTACTTGTGTTGCAATTCATTTAACTTTTTCTTTTTTTTTGAGTTGGAGTCTCACTCTGTCACCCAGACTAGAGTGCTGTGGCCGCTCCTGGCCACTGCAGCCTTGACCTGCTGGGCTCCAGCGATCCTTCCGCCTCAGCCTTCCAAGTAGCTCAAAATCTGAAACTTTTTGAGCCCTGACATAACACTCACTGGGAAATGCTTTAAAAACAGCTATAGGTGGGGACTTCCGGCAAGATGCCAATGGGGCAACCTGGTCTGTGAATCCCTCCGCAAAGGAGAACTACAGTGGGTCTCTGGCTCTCTCCCTGGGGGTTGCGGACCCCAACATCGCAGCCTGCTCTTCATACGGAGCTCGGCTGTTGCCACTGCTGGGGCATCACAGCGGTCTGGACAGCCACTGCAGCGCAGACGCTGCCGCCACCGCCGCCACCACCGCAGCCACCGGTAGCACATTGCACCACCCAGGGCCGGAGATGATCCACGACTTCAGTCCTTGAAGCCCCTGCAGGCAAGATCTGCTGGGGTCGCTGCCACCTCTCCTGCGACCGAGATGTCCTGCCCGCCGTGAGTTTCCTGCCGTGTGCCATGAGGCAGGCATCTATCTCCAGTCTCTGCTGGTTCCTGTCCGGCCCACCCCCTCTGGGGCGAGCAGCTGAGATAGCACCACCTGCTGGCGATTCAAGGTAACAACACTGAAACGGGAGAAAGAAGCTTGAAAAAGACAGGCCAGAGTGGTGAACGGAGGGTGATCTGAACTGTCCTTCACAGCAGACCAGGGGCAACTGACCCTAACTGCAAACTAATTTACCAGCTTGAAAAGAAAGCTAGAAATCAGAACTGAAAGGACATTGGACTTAAACAAAAAGTCTCAGAGTGTGCTTGATTGATTCTGTAAGTTTAATGACGTAATTCTATTCCTAATGTATTGTTCCTTTTTTTTTCTCTTCCTTTTCTTCTCTTTTCTTCTCTCTGTAAACCATATCTTTGTATAGAGGAACAGCACACCAATAAGGTGGTTGGTTAGCTTGTATGTTAGCATCATTATATGTTTTATTTTTTTTTGTATGGGAGTTGGTTCGTCTGTAGCTGTGGTCTATTTTTTTTTTATCTGTTTCAGTGTAGGTCTCTCTCTCCATTTGTTGGCACACTCATTTGTTTCCCCCCTTGCTCCTCTATCTCTCCACCCTCCTCTTCAACCCACTGTCTGCTCCATTCTCTTCCCTCTGCTAACCACATTGTATTTCATGGAGTAAACCTACAACCCCACTGCATGGACACATTCCAAGGCAGTGGGAAGTGGGTTCCAGATTATCCATACACCTGTCAGTGAATACCAGGACCTGCAGATAGATTTTGAAACACAGCTCCCCCCTTAAGTAAATCTCAAAACTGCAAAAAGGACCACCCCAATGTACAGTGCAACTCCAGAATTGAACAAAATAATAGGGAATACATAAAGAATAGGAGATTGAACAAACAGAAGTAAAACCAATCCCTCTACCCCTGAATAACAGAATTAAAGAAGACGGTGACATGGAAGGAAGGAAAAAGTAGGGAGAGGGGAAAAAAATGCACAAATGAAGAAAAACCAAAAAAAAAAAAAAAATACAGGTCTCACACAGACCCCTGGGAGATCAGACACTGAGAAAACAGATTCTGGACACAAACAATGAAGAGCCCCCAGAATGACTGGTCACATGCAACAAACCCAGACATCAAGACATTAACGGAGAGAATTTTAAAAATTGAGGAGAGACAAGAGGAAAATAAGAAGGAGCTGATGTCAGAAATAACAGCAGTAAAGAATACTGTGATGGGAAGAAATAACAAACTAATAAGCATGGAAAGCAGAATCAGCCAAGCAGAAGAAAGAATCTCAGAGCTCGAAGACCAAAACACAGAACTAACCCAAACTATCAAAAGCATAGAAAAGAAGCTCAAAAAGACAGAACAAAACCTGCATGAGATGAATGATCAAGTCAAGAGACCAAACCTAAGAGTAATTGGGCTTCCTGAGGCAGAGAGAGAAGCAGAAGCCACACTGGAACAAACATTTCATGAAATCATTCAGGAAAACTTCCCTCATCTCATCAAGGACGAAAAAATTCAAACACAAGAGATTCACAGAACCCCTGCAAGACAACAAATGAGAAGACCAACTCCCAGACACATAATAATTTGCCTGAACAAAGTAGCTATAAAAGAAAAAATCCTAAAGGCAGCAAGAGAAAAAGGCCAGACTACCTACCAGGGAAGACCAATTGGAATAGCAGCAGATTTATCCACAGAAACCCTTCAGGCTAGGAGAGCCTGGAGCCCTATCTTCAAAGTTCTAAAAGATAAACAATTTCAACCAAGAATAACCTACCCAGCCAAACTAAGCATCATTAGTGAGGGAGAATTGAAATCTTTTCCAGATATCCAATCCCTAAGAACCTACACTGTCACCAGACCACCTCTACAAGAAACACTTAAGAAAGTACTGAACACAGAAGAAAAAGAAAAAAGAACAACAACATTCTTCACAAGAGTACAGGCAAAAGATTAAAAACACACATGAGTCAACTCCAAACCCAAAGAAAGACAACAAACAAACAGGAACAATTCTGTAAGAACCTTATGACAGGGATCAAATCTTGCATTTCAATTATTAGCCTAAATGTGAATGGACTAAATGCACCACTGAAAAGACATAGAATGGCAAAATGGATAAAATATCATCAAGCAACAATCTATTGCCTTTAAGAGACTCACCTCACTAGAAAGAACACCCACAGACTCAAAGTAAGAGGATGGGAAACAAACTTTCAGGCAAACAGAATACAAAAGAAATGAGGAGTAGAGATCCTAATTTCAGACAAAATACCCTTCAAGCTATTAAAAATCAAAACAGATACAGAAGGCCACTACATAATGATAAAAGGATCAATCCATCAACAAGAAATATCTATCCTAAACATATATGCACCCAACATAGGTGCACCAACTTTCATAAAGCAACTTCTAGGAAAACTAAAGAAAGATATTGACTCTAACACCATCATAACTGGGGACTTTAATAACCCACTCACAACCCTAGACAGATCATCAGGACAAAAAATCAGCAAGGAGATCCGGAACCTCAATGTGACTTTGGACCAAATGGACTTAATTGATACCTACAAAACACTCCATCCAAAGACCACAGAATATACATTCTACTCATCACCACATGGAACGTATTCTAAGATCAACCATGTAATTGGTCATAAATCAATCATAAGTAAATTTAAAAGGACTGAAATTCTACCATGCACCTTCTCAGACCACAGTGGAATAAAAATAAACATTGACACCAACAAAGTCCCCCCAAAACGCACAAAGACATGGACACTAAACAGCATGATGCTAAACAACTCCTGGGTCAATGATAAAATCAAAACAGAGATCAAAAGATACCTGGAAACAAATGAAAATGAAGAAACATCTTACCAAAATCTCTGGGATGCCTTGAAAGGTGTAGTAAGAGGGGAATTTATATCCCTACAAACACACATGAAGAAAATGGAAGGAACACAAATTAACAACCTAACAAGCCACCTAAAGAAGCTGGAAAAGCAAGACCATGAAAACCCTAATTTCAGCAGAAGAATCCAGATCACCAAAATAAAATCCAGGACATAGAAAACAAAAAGATAATACAAAAAATCAGTGAAACAAAAAGCTGGTTCTTCGAAGGATAAACAAGATCGATGGTCCCCTAGCTAGACTGACCAAGAAAAAAAGAGAAAAAAACCAAATAAGCACCATCAGAAACACAAAAGATTAAGTCACATCTGACCCCGAAGAAATACAAAAGATCATTAGAGACTACTACGTACACTTGTATGGAAACAAACTTGAAAACCTTAAGGAAATGGAGGACTTTCTGACATCACACAACCTACCTAGGTTGGAACAAAAAGAAATTGAGACCCTAAAAAGACCAATAACAATCAAGGAAATCGACTACGTAATAAGAAAACTTCCTACAAAAAAAGCCCTGATCCAGATGGCTTTCCAGCAGAATTCTACAAGACATTTAAGGAGGAGCTGATACCAATCCTACTGAAGGTATTCCAGGCGATTGAAAAAGATGGAACTCTCCCAAAATCATTTTATGAAGCCAACATCACATTGATAACCAAGTCAGGTAAAGATCCAACAAAGAAAGAGAACTACAGGCCAATATCTTTGATGAACACAGATGCTAAAATTCTCAACAAGATCATAGCAAACCGAATTCAGCAATACATCTCAAAAATCATCCATCATGACCAAGTAGGCTTCATTCCTGGGATGCAAGGCTGGTTCAACATTCGTAAAACCATAAATGTAATTAAATACATCAACAGATGTCAAAACAAAAACCACATGATTATATCATCAGATGCAGAACAAGCTTTTGATAAAATCCAGCACCCCTTCTTGATAAAAACCCTTGAACATCTAGGCATACAGGGAACATACCTCAAAATAATAAAAGCCATCTACAAGAAACACACAGCCAGCATACTCCTAAATGGACAAAAATTGGAACCATTTCCCCTGAAAACTGGAACAAGACAAGGATGCCCACTCTCACCCCTCCTGTTCAACATAGTATTAGAAGTCCTGGCTCGAGCAATCAGAGAAGAGGAAGCAATCAGGGGTATCCAAATAGGAAAAGAGGAAGTCAAGTTATCTCTCTTTGCAGATGATATGATTGTGTACCTTGAAAACCCAAGAGAATCTGTCAAAAACCTCCTTACACTGATAAAGGCCTTTGGCAAAGTCTCAGGATACAAAATAAATGTACAAAAAACAATCGCATTTCTCTACACCAATAATAAACAAAGAGAAATCCAAATAAAAAACACAATTCCATTCACAATAGCCACAAAAAAAAAATGAAATACCTTGGCATCTTCCTAACCAGAGACATGAAAGACCTTTACAATGAAAATTACAAAACACTGCTCAAAGAAATCAAAGATGACACAAACAAGTGGAAAAATATCCCATGCTCATAGATTGGAAGAATCAACATTGTGAAGATGTCCATCTTACCTAAGGCAATCTACAAATTCAATGCAATACCCATCAAATTAACAGCAACATTCTTCTCAGACCTAGAAAAAACAACACAGGAATTCATATGGAAACACAAACGTCCAAGAATAGCCAGAACAATCCTTAGCAAGAAAAACAAAGCAGGTGGTATCACATTACCAGACTTCAAACTTAACTATAAAGCTACAATCATCAAAACAGCTTGGTATTGGTATACGAACAGGCATATAGATCAATGGAATAGAATTGAGATTCCAGAAGCAAAACCTCAATTTCTCAACCAACTCATCTTTGACAAGGCCTCCACCACCTACCACTGGGGAGAGGAGAACCTATTCAGTAAATGGTGCTGGGAAAACTGGCTGACCACATGCAGAAGATTGAAACAGGACCCCTATCTATCCCCATGCACAAAGGTTAACTCCAAATGGGTCAGAGACCTAAATGTAAAACCTCAAACCATAAGAACCTTAGAAAATGAAGGAAATACCCTCATGGAAATCAGAACTGGCTTCCAATTCCTGAACAAAACCCGAAACCCACAGGTCATAAGAGAGAAGATAGACAAGTAGGACCTTATTAAACTGACAAGCTTCTGCAAGACCAAAGAAACCATCAAGAGAGCAGGGAGACAACCTACAGACTGGGAAAAAGTATTTGCCAACACCAGGTCTGACAAAGGCTTAACATCCTGGATCTACAAGGAACTCAAACGTGCTGAAAAGAAAAAAACAAACAACCCCATTATCAAATGGGCAAAAGATATGAACAGACACTTTACAAAAGAGGATATCTGAGCAGCCAACAAACACATGAAGAAATGTTCAACCTCACTAATCATCAGGGAGATGCAAATCAAAACCACACTGAGATACCACCTAACTCCAGTCAGAATGGCAATTATCAACAACTCAAAAAATAACAGCTGCTGGAGAGGGTGTGGTCAAAAGGGAACACTTCTGCACTGTTGGTGGGAGTGTAAACTAGTGCAACCTCTGTGGAACGCAGTGTGGCAATTCCTAAAAGCTCTAAATATCAACCTCCCATATGACCCCGCAATCCCCCTACTGGGACTATACCCTGCAGAACTCAAATCACTCTATCAGAAAGATACCTGCACACGTATGTTTATCGCAGCGTTGTTCACAATAGCAAGAACCTGGAAACAGCCATGCTGCCCATCAAAAGAGGACTGGATTTAAAAAATGTGGTACATATACATGATGGAATACTATGCAGGCATAAAAAAGAACAAAATCATGAATTTCGCAGCAACCTGGATGAAACTAGAGTCTATAATACTGAGTGACCTCGCACAGAAACAAAGATCCGAGTATCACATGTTCTCACTCATATAATGGACCTTGAACATCCAATGTAATACTATAAGAAAATGACTGACAGTACTGGGAAACTGTGGCGGGGGGAGACAGGATTAGCAGTAGCAAATATCTGTCGGGGGATCGGGAAACACCTCTTATCAACAGGGTGCCTGAATGAAACGTAATTGTACACCTAACCCTTAACTGTACCCCACAAAACCATAATAAAAAATATTGATTATGAAAATAAAAAAAAAGAAAAAGTGAACAAAGGACAAGAACAGAAACTTCTCAAAAGATGACATACAAGCAGCCAACAGGCACATGAAAAAATGCCCAGCCTTACTAATCATCAGAGAAATACAAATCAAAACTACAATGAGCTACCATCTAACTCTGGTAAGGATGGCTATCATAAATAAACCAAAAAACAAGGGGAAACCAACAAAAAAACAAAAGAACAGCTACAGGCATGCGCTACGACACCCGGCTAATTTTTGATTTATTGTAGAGATGAGGTCTCACCAAGTTGCCCAGGTGGGTCTTGAACCCACGGGCTGAGGCAATTCATTCACCTTGGCCTACCAAAGTGCGGGATTACAGACCGAGCCACCGAGCCCAGCTCATTTAACTTTTTTAAGCCTCACTTTCTCCATCAGTAAAACGGTGACAACAATACCTGTCCTAGAAAATTGTTGTGATAACTTAACTCTAACGTATGGAAAGCACCTAGCCCTGTGTGTGGCCCATTGTGGTGCTCAGGCTATGTTCATTCCCTTTTCTTTGCCACATGCTAATACAGGTTGAGCATCCCAAATCCAAAAATCCAAAATCCAAAATGCTCCAAACTGAAACTTTTTGAACCCTGACATAACACTCACTGGGAAATGCTTTAAAAACAGCAGCTATTACTGTCATTAAGAAATGTCATTGAGAAATAAACCCCCATTGGAGCCATTTCAAATTTTGGATTTATAAAATAATGTATTTAAGAAGGAATACTCAATCTGTGTTCCTATTGATTTATACTCCTTGAGCTCAGCTAGAGGGGTTGGGAAATGTGTGAGCTGAACGGGAAGCTTCTCTGCCGTTTAGAAGTGGTAGTACACTATCTGCAAATCCCTAGCACTTAATAGGTGCCTAATGAATGTGTGTTCAACGAAACTGGATTGAATGAATACACCACCAGGGAACCAGAGAAAGATGAGGGTATTCTGTTCTGAGATGGTTCTTGCAGGTATCAGTGACTCTCAATCCATAGGGGATATAAACAACATTTGTTGTTGAGGAGGCAACTATGTTTGCAGTTCACTTGATCACATTTCAGATTTAGGCCACTTTTTTAAAAGCTGCTTTTTTATGTGCAGATTTACTATCTTGAACAACTGGAGTCAATGGGAAATTGGTGTTTGGGGAATCATCTGTTATAAAGACAATAGCAGTAATAGGTACAAGAAGCAGGTTCACAGGCCACAAATTACTTAATCCCTCATCAGGGAAGGAACACTAAAATCTGAAAAACAAAAATGGGTATTAATTTGACCCGCCTTTCATTTTTAAGGTTGCATAGAGTCTATATAGGAATAATCGTTATAATTACATAAACTTACACTGCTTTTAAATTCAGAACAAGGAACATAAAACTTTATTCCACAAATACACAACTTATAGAAGTATGCAGTAATTTCACTTTATATCTTGGTGGGTTAAGTCAAAAAGATAGGTTGAATGAAAACAGAAGAGGAAATAAGTCGAGAGAGAGAGAGAGACAAGAGAGAAAGTAGGCCAGGAGGGTCAGAGAGAGGACCAAGGAAAATAAGAAACCCACAGGGCCGGGTTCGGTGGCTCAGCCTGTAATCCCAGCACTTTGGGAGGCTGAGGTGAGTGAATTGCCTGAGCCCACGGGTTTGAGACCAGTCAGGCAACTTGGCGAGACCTCGTCTCTATGATAAGTCAAAAATTAGCCAGGCATTGTAGCATGCACCTGTAGTTTCAGCTACTTGGAAGGCTGAGGCAGAAGGATCACTGGAGTCCAGCAGGTCGACTCTGGGGTGGCCGTAAGTGTGCCACTGAACTCCAGCCTAGGCGACAAAGTGAGATTCCGACAAAAAAAAAAAAAGAAAACCACAGAAGGAAGACATAAAGACAGGGACAGAAGTGTGTAGAAGACATAGGAGGATGACACAAAAATCTCAGTTGGTTCTGAGGTAAGTGAAAAAGTCACTGGCTTCTGTCACACCCTGTCACCCCCAGTGAGTATCATTCGATGGCTACACAGTGTTCATCGTCCTATGACTGCTGTCCCTGTCTCCCTGTCTCCCTGCCTCATTCATTCCTTGGGCTCTGTGTCTTCCTTCCTCCCCAAATGGGGATTTCAAGCACTGACCTCACAGGGCTATTGTAAGGCTTAAATGAGAAAAAGTTGTGAAAAGTGCTTTGATAATGGTGAGACCTTGGCCATCTTTGCTATGGTTTTATTCTTAGAAGTACTAAGCCTGGGTGTCAATGATTAGCACAAAACTCACCATCTGGGTACTCCATCTTGGTCAAGCACCTGTTCTTATCCTGATGACTCCCTTCCAAGGCAAAAGTGTTGATCCCAGTGATTCTCAGATTGCTTTCCTTCATATGGCAAAATGCTAGTTGTTTGTTGTAACTTCAAACACAAACATAAAATAGGAAAGACTAATCTGTGATTGCTTAGCACAAAACACACTAACAAAAGATCCTTACCTTCTGGAGTCTTATACAGCAAGTAGAATCCACCCATGATGACATCATGGTACCAACTATATAATGAGACCTTCTTACAGCTGACTGATTAATACGAAAAATATACAGGGGTATGCCTGTAATCTTAACTCTTTGGGAAACTGAGGTGGGAGGACCACTTGAGATGAAAAGTTCATGACCAGCCTGGACAACATAGGGAGACCCTGTCTCTCCAAAAATAATTTTTAAAAAATTAGTTGGGCATAGTAGCACATGCCTGTAGTCCCAGTTGCTCTAGAGGCTGAGGCAGGAGGACTGCTTGAGCCTGGGAGTTCGAGGCTGCAATGAGCTACGATCTTACCACTGCACTCTAGCCTGGGTGACAGAGTGAAACCCTGTCTTTAAAAAATAAAATAATAAGCCATGTGTGGTGGCTCACGTCTATAATCCCAGCACTTTGGGAGGCTGAGGTAAAAGGATTGCCTGAGCCCAGGGGTTCGAGACAAATCTGGGCAACTTCGCTAGACTTCCTCTCTACAATAAATCAAAAAATTAGTCGGGTGTGGTGGCATGTGCCTGTAGTTCCAGCTACTTGGAAGGCTGAGGCAGAAGGATCGCCTGAGCCCAGCAGGTCAAGGCTGTGGTGGACATGAGCATGCCACTGAACTTCAGCCTGGGTGACGGAGTGAGACTCTGACTCAAACTAATAATAATAATAATAATAATAATAACGACAACATATACAGGGATAGACCAGTAGGGATACCACTGCAACATACTCCTGGATTCATAGCCATTTTGACAAGCACATTTTAACAACTCCTTTATTGCCTTCTGCAGATCACAAGGCTGTTACTTTGACGCACTGTCACATACTACTTTATTAGGTATGTGCACCAATATGCATCCCAGCACCTTTTTTTACAGAACAACATTTACACACATCAGCTCAATTACACAGATTTTTTTTGTCAGGGCTGACTCAACTTGTGGTAGCTGCCTCTTTACACTCCAGTGCAAACTAAGAAGGTGGAAGCTGACTGCAGGCTGGAAGGAAACTATCTTTTATTACCTACCAGACCCTCAGAGACCTTGTCTTATCATTCCTTCAAAACAACCAAGCAATCTAGGCATTGTTCAATCCTTTTATTAGATGTGGAAACTAAAGTTAGAGAGGTTAAGCCACCTATACTTGGTCACATAGTTATCAGAAACCAGAATTCAAATTTACAGGTTTCATTGATTACAAAGTAATTTACCAAAATAGGCATACAGAGACATCTTTATGTTTGACCACAACAACACAGCCAAAAAGCCTACATACCTTTAGTTCCAGCTATTTGGAAGGCTGAGGCGGAAGGATTGCCTAAGCCCAGCAGGTCGAGGCTGCAGTGGCTGTGAGCATGCCACTGCACTCCAGGCTGGGCAACAAGAGTGAGACTCCAACTCAAAATAAATAAATAAATAAATAAGCCTATGTGAATCCCTAAGTCACAGGTATGCCCTGAGTTCCCAACTTTCATCAGCTTCCTAGGAAACACAGTGACTTCCAAACCTTCATTAACAACTTTCCTTATGTCTCATGAGTCCACAGCCCTCAGTGATAGAACGTGTCAAAAGTTATATTGCTCGCTGGGCACGGTGGCTCACACCTGTAATACCAGCACTTCAGGAGGCCAAGGAGGAATGATCCCTTGAGACCTGGAGTTCAAGACAAGCCTGGGCAACACAGTAAGACCACTATCTCTACCAAAAAAAAAAATTTTTTTTAATTAGCCAGTCATGGTGGCACACACCTGTAATCCCAGCTACTCAGGAGGCTAAGGAGGGAGGATCACTTGAGCCCAGGAGACTGAGGTTGCAGTGAGCTATAATCATGCCACTGCACTCCAGCCTGGGTGACCAAAGAAAAGAAAAAGGTTCTGTCACCTATTCTCTTTCTTTCTTGGCACTGGGCAGGGACCCTGCTCCTTGGCACAGCTTACCCTAGCAGCACTTGCCACCTCTGCTCCAAAGCAAGGAGCAGAGAATTGAGCATTGAGATTTTATCAAGAAAATTATGTTATTGAATATCCATCACCTTACCATGACTTAGGGGCATGAGTAGAAAGGATATGACAAATAACCTCCTGAAATCATTCACCTCTCTTCTCATGAAATGGTTGACAAAGAATGACATTGATTAATGTGATTTAAAACTGGCATACTGCAATTGTTCGATAATCTATTCTGAAAACAGGTGTTCATGAAAAGGGGGAGAAGGTAGTGGTTAATGGGGTGAACAGGACCTGACACAAAGGCATTCCAGAAATCTACTCAGTAACCGAAACACATCAGTACTCTTGCCATATGCTGCAGTCCACCCCCATCTTTGCACCATGGGTCCCAGACCTAGCAGTAAATTAACATCCTCCCGGGCACTTTTTACAATGTAGATTCTCAGGCCTGACTTCAGAGCTAAAGAAGAAGAATCCTTGTAGAGTGGAACTAGCAATCAGTATTTGTTTGACTTTCACTTGTCATTAGTTGATTCTAATGCAGCCAGTCACTCCAGGAACCAGCTGTCTTAACGGACATTGGCACACAAGACAATTTACTGGAAGGAAATTTTAAAAAGTCCTCTGCAATTTAAATCAGAGTTCCTTGCTGTCTGAAATGCTTCTGGGAGGTCTGAAGACTCGCCTTCTGCAGCGAGGCAGTATGAGCTCCTTAGCACATATCACCTCTTCTACCAAATCTCACAAATTCGTTATTTATCTTTCACATATTTCTGTGTAAGGAGATGCTAATCATTTTGTAGCATAATATTTCAGTTTGTATCCTGGACCACAGAGGAGGCAGCACTCTGCTGCCAGACAAACCTATCACCTTCCCATGAAGACACTTATACAAAGGGAAAGGGAGTCCCTGAGCCAGCTTTCCTGGAAGTGTCTCTCTTTTTTTACATGTGAGTGCCATAGCTGAGACTCAAACCCTGGCCAAGATCAGTAATAAAGGAAGGACAGTGAGCAATTTAATTCGTTTACTATCGCTAAAGCTAAGTTGTTGCCTAAGTAAGGCAAGGCTCTGGCTATCTCCTCCTAGTGAAAGTTACATCAAATCATGTATGCATAGCACTTTATTTTCCAAATTACTTTCCCTTTCATTACTATCTCATCTAAGTATCAGAATAATCCGCAGAAGTGGGTATTACTTCCTCCATTTAACCTAAAGAGGCAGAGGCTCAGACACTTTAAATGACCCACCCAAGGTCACACAGCTAGAAACAAAAAAGATATAGTTTAGAACCAGATCTTTTGACCTCAAGGCTTCTTATCCAACCGTTCTGCCTTTATAAAAACCTAACAGTTGTTGAGTGAATAAATGAAATGATGGATAGGTAGAGAGATGGACGATTTTTTATGAAACAAACACAATGGGAAAAATTCAAATTAACTTCAGTATACACTATTGGGTATTACCAAAGAAGATATCAATACGTAAATAAAAACTCATTAGAAATGAACTGCCAAACACAAACCCAAAGTGTTAGACTTTTCACAGTAAGAGGTTTGTCAGGAATGTGTCTTCTGAGCTTTCACAGGAAGCACAACACGGGGATTAAGACTCTGGAACTCCAGCATAGGCAACATAGTGAGACTTTGTCTCGACGCCAAAATTTTTTTTTTAAATTAGCCAGGTGTGATGGAGCACACTTGCAGTCCCAGCTACTCAGGAGGCTGAGGTAGAAGAATCACCTGAGCCCAGGAGGTCGAGTCTGTGGCGAGCAGTGCCTGAGAGACAGAGTGAAACCTGATTCAAAAAAAAAAAAAAAAACTCTGGAACTACATAGCTTGAGTTTGAATACCAGGCGCATGCTAGCTCTGCAATCATGTACAGGGTACTTACCTGCTTTGTGATTCACTTTCTTTTTCCACAGAATGGGAGTAATAATAAATGTGCATAACTTACAGAGTTGGTTGAGGATTTTTAAAAGTAAATATATTTAATGTATTTTGAGTTGTGCCTGGCACACAGTAAGTTATCAATTTCTTTTACATTAATAAAAATATTTATTCACACATAATCAACTCTCAATTATCTATGTGTCCTATGTGTCTATTCACTAGGTTTTAGGTTTTAGTTGAGGATGGTTTTGTGCCCTTCACACATACTCACAGAGATCTGCTACCTTGATAGTTAACTGCCCTTGGGAAAAGAGAAGAAAACACATTTGCAGAGCAAGCACCCTATGTCAGGCATTTTACCATGCCATCTTCCTTAATTCTCACACCATCAATACCAAATAGCTATTATTATCTTCATTTTTCAGAAAAAAAAATCTAAGACTCAGATTTAAATAAGTCCTAGCTGGTAAGTGATGAAAGAAAGACTTTAATTAATAAATCTATAGAATCCTTCCAATAGTCATAAATCAAGACCTGACCAAAACGGAAACACAAACTATTTTGGACAGTTCCTCCACATTTATATATATATTTATAAATCAATCAATTTATATATATATTTATAAATGGGTAAAATATATAAATTATATATATATATTTGGGTAAAATTAAGAAGGGGAATGATATATACAGCTATTGTGTATCCATAATAATTAATTTTTAAAAAGCAAGAAAAGAAGACAGGGGAATGGGCTTGGTATATTTGGAGAATAATTCCAAATACAGGTGAGCTGGCATTTGCTTTCAATCACTCATCAAATATTTATTAAGTATTTACTAAGTGCTTTGCTATACATAAGTGATAATCCAGACATGGTCTCTGTTCTCAAGAAGCTGATAATGATTTAACAATAACAGAAGACAGGGCTTAATAAAATTTCAAAACAAGACAGTTGTGAAAGAGATCTTAAATGACACCTATACTCATGCCATTATTTGACAGATTTGGAAACTGAGGCCCAGAAAGATGTGATGTGTTGAATTCATACAGTTATAGTAGCAAACCTGGGCTACAACTCAGTTCTCATGACTTTCTCAGCATATATCCTGCCTCTCAGATTACAGTCTGAAGGGTTTAGACTATATTCCTCAGCATTGTCTAATCTAGTATCTAGATTAGATTGCAGTACAGTCACGACATGATTAGAGGGATCAGACTTGAGGAAAAACTAGGCATTGTCATGATGCTTATACTCTTACTATTTTGGACCAGGTGCAGCAGCTTACACCTGTAATCCCAACAGTTTGGAATGCCAAGGCAAGAGAATTGCTTGAGCCCAGGAGTTTGAGACTAGCCTAGGCAACATAGTGAGACCTCATCTTTACAAAATAAATAAATAAATAAAAATTATTCCAGTGAGGCAGCATGAGCCTGTAGTCCCAGCTATTAAAGAGGCTCAGGCAGGAGGATCACCTGAGCCCAGGAGTTGGAGAAAGTGGTAAGCCATGCTCATGCCACTGCACTCTAGCTCAGGACAGAGTGAGACCTCAAAAGAAAAATAAAGTGATAGATAACAAATAAGGTACATACAAATAAGAGAATACTAGATAGCTATTAAAAAGATGATGTAAGCGCTCGGTGGCTCAGCCTGTAATCCCACGCCTTGGGAGGTTGAGGTGAGTGGATTGCCTGAGCCCGCTGGTTCGAGACTCGCCTGGGCAACTTGGTGAGACCTCATCTCTACAATAAATCAAAAAATTAGCCGGTGTGGTAGCGTGCGCCTATAGTTCCAGCTACTTGGAAGGCTGAGGTGGAAGGATCGCCAGAGCCCAGCAGGTCAAGGCTGCGGTGGCCGGGAGCAGCCACTGCACTCCAGTCTGGGCGACAGAGTGAGCCTCCAACTCAAAAAAAAGATGATGTAAATCTAGACAGAGATCTACACATAGAAAAATGACTATTATATATCATTGAGTAAATAAAGGATATAGAATGCTACATGCATACATTGATGTAATGTATATGGTCTATATGTATAAATATATAAGTAAAATCAGACATATATTTAAAAGTATATTTGTTTTATATATTCATGTGTATATAAATGTATATAGACAGAGAGAGGTAGCGCAAGATATAAAGATTTCTGGATGAATGTTCACCAAGATGTTAACAGTACATCATTATTTTGAGTTGTAAGATTTGAGGTAGATTTTATTTTCTTCTTTGTGAATTTCTCTGTTGTTGATTTTTTAAATATTGATCAGTTATCTTTATTAAAATAATGAAATTTTAAAGATAGGCTATCCTGAATAACTCTTGGTATCAGAACTATGACCAATGGTTTGAAACAAATATTCATGTTAGAACATGGATTGGATACAGAGATCACAGCAGGCCCTACTCATCCAAAAAAAGGAATGAGGGGGAAAAAAATCTGTATTTAGGACCAAATAATATGCCTTTCTAAAACTTACAAATAATCTGAGATTTATCTCAATAAATATGTCTACCACAATACAAGAGATCCAAAGTCTATAGTTACACAAGATGATAGATACTCTAAGATGGTACATCAACACCCAGTCACAAACATCTAGAACCCCAGCCATACTATAAATACTGGAAAGTATAATAATCACGCCCTTATGACTCAGACATGACCAATCAGAAGTAAGTGGAATTTTCGGGGTGGGGCTTCCTTCCAGAATATTCTTTCAAAAGGGCCTCTTGTCCCCTTTTTATAAGTCTTTCTTTATTTTTCAAAGCCTGGAATATAGACTTACTCCCTGGAGGTGCAAAAGTCATCTTGCAATCATACCAAAAAAAAAAAAATCTATGTACTCAAGATAGAACAGCAGAAAGATAGAAGGATCCTGGAACCTTGATAACATCTCCACCAGCCTTGGATTGGCAATCTTTGGGCATCTTGTTCTAGTAGGGAAATAACGCCTACATGTAGAAGCCCCTATTTAGCATTCAGTTACATACTGCAAAACACAATCCCTAAATACGCATGCAGTAAAACCTCCTTAAATTGACTTTAGTAATAACCTGTGATGTTCTTACATAGTAGGAGCTAAAACTGACTTCTGCCAAAGTAATTTTAAAAGAAATCAAGAGTGAAATTATGAAAACCAGAAAAATCATCACCTTTCTTGAAAAAATGAGCTTCTTATCAATCGCAAGCCTGTCAGCAGCATCCAGTCCAAGATTACCTGCAAATAGTTGGTGTTATCAATTGTAATAATTTTTATCAATTCCATAAACTCTTTTTTGGCAATGCCTTGCTAACCCATTTCCAGTGTAATCTTCAATCCAGAATACTGACTTTTCTCATGATTCTCTGAAATCAGTGGCACTGCTTTAAATGTAAATTTAAATATATTTATTTAAATCTATTATTTATGCTTTTCAGTGTGTAACTCACATATACACATTCATCACCTAAGGTCTAACGCTTCTGTTCTGACTTTACGAATATCCCTGCAATGCAGAGATATAGTATTACAGCATTTTATGCATGGAAAATACTTATTTATACTATATAATTTTGCCATGACTAACTGTTGACCAGTACAAAAAAAATAGTTTTTGGAGTAAACTGCATGAGAAATTTATATAATACAATTGAGTCATCATTAATCACTTGCAATCTTTTTCTTCCACCACATTTATTAATCCTTAAAAGATTTTCAGAGAATGGGTCTATTCCAGTGTTCCACATGTGCCATCTGTTCAAGCACATTCCTTATATTCTTACTAGGTTTTCACAGATGCCACTTTTTAAATCGGCAAATCTCCTCAGGAGCATCATCTGGCTCCCCTCACCCCTACTCCAGGGAGCCCTCATCCTCACAGTAATGCCAGCATCAGAGCAGATGTTCCATAATCTCTGGCATATTTCCCTTCCTTGGTAGAGCTCTTAAATGCAGATTTTGAGGTAAAAAGAAAAAAAAAAAAACCCTGGGTGAAAGTGTTTTCCGCAAATGCTTTCTCTCTGCATCAAACATAGTGCTTAGTTACCTTATTTCTGTTCTCAGTAACAGCCTCCTTGCTTAAAGGGAGTAGAAACAGATACCAAGACACAGAGACCAGGAGAGAAAGAACACAGGCAAACCAAAGGAAGTTAGAGGCAAAGTATTGTCAAATTATACAAACTTTGTAAAGGTCAATGGGCTGCTCCTCAATGGAAAATAAACAAGGCTCTGGTTTCTGCAGAAAAGAACATACTGCTTTGGGAAGGTTTGTGACATGCGATTGTGACTATTTATGCAATATAAAATGGAGGATAGAAATCTTCCACAAAATTAGATCAGTGAAGGCAATTAGTTTGGATAATTGATCTCAGCTCTTTCTAAAATGTCAGAATCTGATATTTAAATTACTTAAAAACATTCCCTCTAGATCTACAACTTGCTTGTTTCACACAAACACAACTCCAAAGGGAAAAATGTATCCAATGAGGCTGAAATGATATCAAGTTAGAAGGAAAAGGCACTAGCCTGGAGTTAGAAAAGGGTTCTAGAGTCAAGTGAGTTAGATGCTACTAACAAGCATATCTGTGGAATGTTGGGTTTGTCACCTGACCTATCTGACAGCTCCTCCCCTATTTTTTTTTTTTTTTTTTTAATTTCTAAAGTGAGCAATAGAACTAGAAGACCTCTGGGCACTTCCAACTTAAAAACAGCGCCTTGTCTTGCATGCAGTAGGGACTCCAACTTTATGTTGAGTTGGCTTGCATCCGCTTCCAAGATGGCAAAACAGATGGCAAGATCTGTCGCATCTGCTGAGGCAAAAAGAAAAAAGAACTGTGTTGAAAGACAGCCCATGTATCTTTAGGAAGAACAATAAATGAAGATGAGTAATGAAAGTCAAGGTTTTCTAAGCAAGGGGCCCAAAATTAGATGCTGCATGGTTGCTCACTGTGGTCCAGAAAAGAAGAAAGTGCCCTTAGGGACAGGTAGATGAGTCCCAGATTCAGGATCCAACACTGCCAGCCCCCTACAAACAAAAACAGACTGGAAACTCACCTCTCTGGGTCTCAACTTCTTCATTTCTAAAAAAAAGAGAGAATTAAAGTGGATGGGTATGCTTTGGGAAAGTGGATGTGCCCTCCAGATTTAAGTCTCATTACAAGAGATTGATAAAAAGAACACTTAGTTATAGCCTTCTCTTCTCATCATTGCTCTTCCTTTTTCCAAACTCACAGACAACTCTAATTTGGTTAGCAAGACTTTCAACTAACTAGGACACTTTGCAAGTAATTGCTGCTCCCATTCATTCCACATTTCACCTATGGTGAGACAGGCACATTTAAAGAAGAGGCAAACAAATAGTTCAATGATTAGAAGAAATTTACCAGACTCAACAGAGGATTTGGAGGATGGGGGAGGGGGCCACTGTTTTTTCTTTATTGAAAGTTGTAAAGATTGATGTGTGTGTGTGTGTGTGTGTGTGTGTGTGTGTGTGTGTTTATGATTTGTTTTTGTTCGTACTAATTATCCAGATGTTTTTCTCAACGTCCCATTTTACAATCCCAATCTTAGTCATTTACTTTCAAAGGCATGAAAGGAAATGCAGCTTCGCAAGTAAATGCCAAAGTTCCCTCTGTGTCTCCCTCTCTCCCTGGCTGCCTTTCAGAACTAGGACTGGGTGAATTTGCAAAAGTGTTTGTTTTCAGCACCCTTGCTGTTCCTAAGATTTGCCTTACTGTCCCTTTTTAATACTAATCTCTCCCCAAGCCCTCCTGAGTCCATTGCTAAATGCTCCCATCCCCAAGCTGCCCCTCTTATCTACAGGCTTCTCAATCCTATCCCACGACCTCATTCGTTCTCTTATCTCAATTCCTCTCTGTCGATTGCATTCCCTTTTAGCCTCAGAAGTGGTAGGCCAGTTTACTCTGACAAACTCATCTGACTAAGAGGCTTGGGAGCCCTAAGTGTGTAAAAGAGACTGATCCAGACACAGATAAAAAACTTTAACACTGCCCTGTCCAATATGGTAGCCACATGCCATGTGTGGCTATTTAAATTTAAATATAAATTAAAATTAAGTAAAATTTACAATTTCATTCTTTGTGAATCTGGCACTTGTCACATTTTTAGCTATAAGAACATTTCTGTCCACACAGATAATCCTATCAACCAGAGCTGCCTTAATATAAAGGAATTAATAGTAAGGGTAGACTGAGAATGTGATCATTATTTCTGTGCTGAGAAGCTCTACAGGTGCTAAAAATGAACTTACCTGTGTGATGTAGGTGTACAATCAGGAATTGGGGTAGGAAGTGACTGGATGAGGGAGAGATAACTATCCTTCAATGATTATCTAGTATATGCCAGAGTTTGGGCACAAGCAGACCAAGCGAAAATAAAGTAGAGGAGGATTCTCTTTTTATATTAGCAGGAAATTCCAGTAACTCATTTTACAGATGAGAAAACAGAGCCTAAAAGAGGCTAAGTAATTTACCCAAAGTTTTGAAACCAGAATACAAAAATTGAATCTGCTCTCATTCCAGTGTTTTTTCTACTGTACCAGGCTGCCTATAAATCTTGGTCACCAATGAAAAGCAGGTAGGACGCCCAGCCACTGTTTCACAAAGCTTATTTGTTTTCCTTCATCAAAGTGGTGCCTAGGGTTAGGTCAATGCAAAGCAATAAATATTTTTTAACTTTTTATTTTGGAATAATTGTAGATTCACTTGCAATTGAAAGAAATAATACAAAGAGATATTCCATATTCCTTTAATAATTTTTTAAATCTGTTACATACTAGACCCCTTACTTGGTGCTGGGGCCACAGGGGCAAGATCGTCCTTACTCTTGAGGACTTTAGAGGCTAGGGAACATATAAATGAATCACTAATGTAGAGTTGGTTAAAACAAAAATGTAATGCTATTTTCACCAATTAGCAAACAATAATACTAGTAACAACATGCTACCTAAGCTGCTATTACAAAAACACTTAACTTCTCTGTGTCTCAATTTTCTCATCTGTAAAATAGGAGTAATAATAGCACTGATGCTGTAAGATTAGTGTGAACATTAACATAGTACAGTATCTGGGCATTCTGGTTACCACTAACATTACATCAATTATTAGTATTATGTTCTCTATTTTTCTATAATGCACTTATGTAACTTTTGTATGAGAAAATAATTTTAACTGCTTTAGTTAAAATAAATGTCTCATGCTGTAAGCTAGTGATATGTACTATCTCAAATGAGAACACTGAGATGGGGTAGTTAACCTACCATGGAGAAACACAGAGATGTCACAGAGTAATCACTAAAAGGGAAGAACAATGTCTAAACTGACTTTTGGAGGCAAGGGTTGAGGAAAAAGAAGGGAATTCAACACAAGTTTGTGTAAGCAGTAGCATATAATTTCAAGGGAAAGAGAGGAAATTAAAAATATGAAAATGTTGATACTTTTACTTTTTATGACAGTATAATTGGTTCAGAAAAGGTGGATGTACATGACGTGAAAACTATTATGGCAGTATACAGCACAATATAAAAAAAGATGAAATAGGAAAGCAGTTAAGTGCAAGGCTAGAGAAAAACATCAATATTGTATGCCAACAGAAGAACACTAGAAATACATTTAGGAACTTAAAGGCTAAGCCTGGTAAGAAGCTTTATCATAAGCTTCTAGGTCTGAGGCCTACTGAAAGCTAAACAGCACCAATAAATGTTAGACTAGCAAGTGTGCACTTCATAGTTACAGTTATCAGTCTCAACAACTTTGAAGCATAGTGAAAACTAAACTGAGTGATAAAGACAGCACTACAGATCAGCAAGGAAAAGAGAGATTATCCAATTAATGTGTTAAGACATCCATATAAAAACATGAAAAATAAAGTTGGGCTCCTATTTCAATTTATACATCAAAATTAATTCCTGAGGAACAAAATGCTCAAATGTGAAAAATAAATAAATAATTCTAAAATTTGTAAGAATTAGAGTGGTGAAGACTTTTCTCAGATTACACAACATCCAGAAGTCATCAAATAAAAAGTTTACATGAGAAAAATCTCACTACAGAATAAACTGAGAGAAAAAAATTTGCAATTTCCATCAAAGGTAAAGGGTCTGTTTTGCAATATATTAAGATCTTCCACAAACTAATTTTTAAAATATCAACAATTCAATAGGAAATATAGGCAAGTAGATGAACAGTTACCAGAAAAAGAAATAATTGCTCTTAATCATATAAAAAATGCTCAATCACATTTGTAATGGGAGAAATACAAATTAAAACTAACCCACACATTTTCACCCATAAAATTGGTAGAGTTCCAAAAGTATGATAATATATTCTCCTCCATTGACAGTGTATTATAAATTGGTGAAACTTTTATGAAGAGAAATTTGGCACTATCAAACAAAATTACAAATGCAGGCTTTTTGACCTAGTAATTCCACCTCTAACCATTTATCGTTCATATATCTTGAACACATAATGTATGTATAAGATTATTTGTTTATAAGGACAAAAACAGAAAGCAGCCTGAATGTCTATCACTATAAACTGCTAAGTGACTATTTTAAAAATGTGGCAGCTATTTATGTTCAGATATGACAATACCTCTAATATATATGGTTAACTGGGAAAAGTGCATAGCATCCCATGATTAGTAATGATAATGAAGAGCCATTGAGATGACAGATAAAGACAGGTAGGCATTTGCTTGTATATTTCTAGAAGAAATATTTCCAGAAGGATAGCCAAAAAGTAGGAAGTAACAGTAGTTGCTTCTTTGGAGGCACACCTGATGACTGGAAATTAAGGTTGGAAGAGAAATAAACTTATTACTTTGTACTTCTTGGTTTTTTATCATGAACATGTATTCACTATTCAACATAAATTGATTAAAAAAAAATTACTGCTCAAAGCAAACCCCTTTTTCTTCCTTGCCCCCTTATATTTTTTTACTTGCTTTTGTGTCCTTGCATATTTATATCCCCAACAAAACCAGGAGCTCTTTGAGTGCTACAACGATGTCTCTACTGTGTTTGCAGCTCTAGCAGTAGTGCAGTGCCCAGTCATGAAAAGGGATTTCTTTAAAAGCAACGTTTTGAACGACAATGAAGACCCTTTCCTTGGAAGGAAGTCTGGTCACCTTTAAATAGGTCTCAAAACAGCTGAGCAGGGTTATAAGGCCCTAAAAACATCTTCCAACCACTCCTAGGATTCAACCAGAAACATGTCCTTATCCTTTAAGAGAAAGATAGAAGAGAAGGAGGCTAAAACTGACCTTTAGATCTGACTGAACTCCAGCGCAGTGCTAAGGAGAATCTATTTGAAAAAAAAAATTTTTTTGATCATGTAAAAGGAAGAGAAGGAAATAATTTAATATATTATATGATCTAAACAAAGAGCTATGCTTTGGGAAACTGACTTGTCATGAAGTCATGAAGTCAGTGGTAAGCATTCTGTTGCTGTCATCCCTGTTAATGATGGTTTACCTAGGCAGAAGCTACAATCCAAACCACCAAGTTTAACACACAGGTATCCATATTCTATATCTAACTCAGTTGATTTCATCTTCTCACACATACACCAAGCACTTTCTAAGAGCAAGGTTGAACGACACTTTTATTAGCAATAATCTCTGCCTTCTTCTGACTAGAGATTTAAGACAAATAATCATCCTCTGTGTCACAGAGTGGAGGGGGAGGGGGAGGAAATGGGCTAAGAGGCTCTAAATCCCTCCTAACACTTGCTCCTTCCCTATCAGCAAGATTAGAGCAGTCAACAGCTGACTGTTCAGACCCACCGGCTGTGCTGTCCTGCCAGGGGCCTGAAGAGGAGCCTATCTGATGGCAAAGTGTGGGGCCCTAGGTATGCTGGTCCAGGCTGGTTTCTCTGAGACGGTGCAGGCCACGTGATCCTCCTAGAGGCAGTGAGCAGGCCAGGGTCCCTACGACAGCCAGGAGGGAAAAGCAAGGGATCCGCCTCCCGCAGCCATGCTGAAACAGAGCGACAGGAGACGGTCCTGGAGCTACAAACCCTGGAATACTACGGAGAATGAGGACGCGCCCCACGCAGGGGGCAGCCAGCACCGCAGGAGCGTGTGCTCCGTGGGGGCCCGCTCCGGCTCCCAGGCCAGCATCCCAGTGTGGACCGAGGGCAACTATAACTACTACATCGAGGAAGATGAGGACGAGGAGGAGGAGGACCAGTGGAAGGACGACCTGGCCGAGGAGGACCAGAAGCCACAGGAGGTCCCTACCGCCCAGTCTGACAGCAACAGCGACGCTCCTGCCCTGTCGACCACGCTAAACGTGAATGTGGGCGGCCACAGCTACCAGCTGGACTACTGCGAGCTGGCCGGCTACCCCAAGACGCGCCTGGGGCGCCTGGCCGCCTCCACCAGCCGCAGCCGCCAGCTCAGCCTGTGCGACGACTACGAGGCGCAGACGGACGAGTACTTCTTCGACCGCGACCCGGCCGTCTTCCAGCTGGTCTACAACTTCTATGAGTCCGGGGTGCTGCTGGTGCTGGACGGGCTGTGCCCGCGCAGCTTCCTGGAGGAGCTGGGCTACTGGGGCGTGCGGCTCAAGTACACGCCGCGCTGCTGCCGCATCTGCTTCGAAGAACGGCGCGACGAGCTGAGCGAGCAGCTCAAGATCCAGCGCGAGCTGCGCGCGCAGGCGCAGGCCGAGGAGGCCGAGGAGCTCTTCGGCGACATGCGCTTCTATGGGCCCCAGCGGCGCCGCCTCTGGAACCTCATGGAGAAGCCCTTCTCGTCGGTGGCCGCCAAGGCCATCGGGGTGGCCTCCAGCCTCTTCGTGCTCATCTCCGTCGTGGCGCTGGCGCTCAACACCGTGGAGGAGATGCAGCAGCAGGGAGAGCAGGACGAGGGCGGTCCGGACTTGCGGCCCATCCTGGAGCACGTGGAGATGCTGTGCATCGGCTTCTTCACGCTCGAGTACCTGCTGCGCCTGGCCTCCACGCCCGACCTGCGGCGCTTCGCGCGCAGCGCCCTCAACCTGGTGGACCTGGTGGCCATCCTGCCGCTCTACCTGCAGCTGCTGCTTGAGTGTTTCACCGGCGAGGACCACCAGAGCGGCCAGACAGTGGGCCGCGTGGGCAAGGTGGGCCAGGTGCTGCGCGTCATGCGGCTCATGCGCATTTTCCGCATCCTCAAGTTGGCTCGCCACTCCACTGGGCTGCGCGCCTTCGGCTTCACGCTGCGCCAGTGCTACCAGCAAGTGGGCTGCCTGATGCTCTTCATCACCATGGGTATCTTCGCCTTCTCCGCCGCGGTCTACTCCGTAGAGCACGACGTGCCCGGCACCAACTTCACCAGCATCCCCCACTCCTGGTGGTGGGCCGCGGTGAGTGCCAGGGCCCTGGGCTTCTCCGTCCTCTTCCCTAGCCCTGCAGAGAGGTGCCCCTCCCTTTCCTTGGTTATCAGCCATTAGGCTTTGGCCTTTGATCTTCCTCCCCCACCCCCCATTGTTGCATGCAGCTAACAAAATAGCAGTGGATGGCAAAGGGCTGGAAGGATGGAAAGACAGTCTCTGTTACCCCGAAATGTCCAAATCTCGATTTAGTCTTAAAATCCTTAACAGGCCGGGTTCAGTGGCTCAACCCGTAATCCTAGAACTTTGGGAGGCAGAGGCGAAGACAGGAGGATTGTTTGAGGCCAGGAGTTGGAAACAAGCCTGGGCAATGTAGCAGGCCCTGTCTCTACAAAAAAAACTTTTTTAAAAAACTCTTGACAGGCAGATTTTAAGGAGGTTTCATTGTTCATGGGTATGGGATGGTTCATTATCATTATTGTTGTTATTTACCACTTAATGAACAACCAATGTCCTAAATGGTTTATGAAGTTTATCTTATTTCATCATCACAACCATGTTTGATGGTTATGAGCATTATTAAAAAAAAAAAAAAACAAGGACAGCTAGAAGGGGCTTCAGCGTTTGAAGTGTAGATTTACACAGGGAATAAGGCGAAACTGGCTAAACAATGTAGAACTTAACTCAAATCCCACAGTCTCTGGTTCCAGTTAAATCTAAATATAGAGGCAGGGACGGTGGTGCACGCCTATAATCCCAGCACTTTGGGAGGCTGAGGTGAGAGGATTGCCTGAGCCCACGGGTTCAAGACCAACCTGGGTGAGACCTCATCTGTATAATAAATTAAAAAAAAAATAATCAGCAGGGCATGGTGGCACATGCCTGTAGTTCCAGTTACTCAGAAGGCTGAGACGGAAGGATCACCTGAGCCCAGCAGGTCGAGGATGCAGTGGCCGTGAGACTGTGACTCAGAAAAAAAAAATTAAATGCGGAAAGAAACATCTAAAACTGAAACTTGCACTAACTTCACTAAAGTTCTTTCAGTTCTCAGTATTATTGCTTCATTTTACAGCTAAAAGAATTGAGGTACAGAGAGTGTAAATATAGACACAGCTGGAGGTAGAAGAGCCAGTATTGAGAAACTAAAGTCTATCCAACTCCAAAATCCATGGCCTTTCCACACCAGCATCATTCAGGATTTTTGCATGCCTTGCTTAATTGCACAATTAGTGTATTAGTGATTATTATCATTGTTTCCTTTGGTGTTTGCCTTTTTATAATAATTTACGCCAGCCGGGCTCAGTGGCTCAGCCTATAATCCCGCACCTTTGGGAGGCTGAGGTGAGTAGACTGCCTGAACCTGCGGGTTCGAGACCTGCCTGGGCAACTTGGCGAGACCTCATCTCTACAATAAATAAAAAAATTATCCGGGCGTGGTAGCGTGTGCCTGTAGTTCCAGTTACTTGGAAGGCTGAGGCGGAAGGATTGCCGGAGCCCAGCAGGTCGAGGCTGCGGTGGCCTGGAGCAGCCACTCCACTCCAGTCTGGGTGACAGAGTGAGACTCCAACTCTAAATAAATAAATAAATAAATAATTTACGCCATTTACTCAAATATCTGTATTTCTGGTATGGTAGATGGAATCCTGGAAATAAATGCTAATCAGGTTTTCTCAGATCAATGAATTAGTTGGCATATATACGGGAAAGAATTGGATGTATTGTTTCCTTACTTCTCTTTTTTTTTTAAGTAAATTGTTTGCAGTGCCTTTTAAGACATTAAGCAAATATAACTGGTTTTCCCATATTAGAAAGTAGATATTTTTGACCAGGCTCAGTGACTCAGCCTGTAATCCCACGCTTTGGGAGACCGAGGTGAGTGAATTGCCTGAGCCTGAGGGTTCGAGACCCACCTGGGCAATTTGGCAAGACCTCATCTCTACAATAAATCAAAAATTACCTGGGCATGGTAGCACGTGCCTGTAGTTCCAGCTACTTGGAAGGCTGAGGTGAAAGGATCGCCGGAGCCCAGCAGGTCGAGGCTGTGGTGGCCGGGACGGTGCCACTGCATTCCAATCTGGATGACAGAGTGAAACTCCAAGTCAAAAAAAAGAAAGTAGATATTTTCAACATTAACATTGTGTATGTCAGAACCTACAGTCTGCTATGAATTTCTGAGACAAAGTGCAGTGTAGCATGATGAAAGATTTAGAGAACCTGATTCCAGTCCCAGACCTGCCAGTTATTAACTATGACTCTGAATAATTAACTGTGAACCCTCACTCCCTGTTCTGTTTTCTCACCTCTAAAAGGGGAGGTTGGACATGTAAAGGTCTACAGTTCAATGAGTCTCCCTTCCCTTGAAAGCAGAGAGTGCTTATGTACTCCAGGATTTGTGAGCTTTCTTCAATGACAGGATGACGTTAGGCTCTTCCAATTGAGCTAGCCAAAGGCTGCTTCTCTGATCATATTCCAAGTGATGAAAGGTCATCCCCATAGTAGATAAACCATGTGTACAGATGGAGCTCATGGAGGATAATTTGTCCCCAGCAAATGACATTTACTTTGGAGGTGACTAAAGCTAGAAGGCAAAAAAGCAAATCCACATGCTGATGATATAATACGAAGTTTGAGAGTCAAATTCCCATTCAACCAAATATCTTAAAAAGCTAATATAGACAGGCACTGTGAATTCTTTGGTACTACAGTTTTAACACAAAAAAGTTTTTTAACCTGTTGCATGTTAACATAAATTTTTTAAAAGAATTATGTTAGTAATATTGAATTTTTCCTTTAAAAATTTTTCTGAAGTGAATATTCATTGATTTTATTTAATTTCCTGATCTGTTTAATGTGCAGTGGAGTATAAAACTTTCAAATATCCCCTTTTTATGTTAACTAAGATTATTTTACTCAAGGTCAATGTTTTCCATAAATTTTACAAAAATCGAATCACCAGTTTTTATCCATAACAAATTTTACCAATGATTGTTTTTACCAAAGTGAGTCATTATAAATTAAAGACTGATAACTTGTATTTGTTTCTAAACGAATCTATGAAAACAACAGGAGCAATATTCTTTGAATATCCTAGGACTTCTTTATTCCTCAGGACTGATATGTTGTTAATCCAGTTCTTCTCTGAACTACTAATTATACTGTATTATACTATATTATAATGTATATTAAGAGTCCACATTTTCATTACAGCAAAGAAAAAAACACCATCAAAATGATGTGGACAAAATGTCTTGTTTTCTATATGTAGACACAAAGTGAAAAGATACAAGATATTAAGACAAATTTCTCATGGAACCCCCAATTATCTACCTTATTCATTCATCCTCCATCCAAAAGCAGTCAATAGCTGTGGCTCAGGCATTTGGTACTCCAACAAGAATTGAAGTACCTCCAAGTAGTATTTTGAACACTAGGGATACAGAGTAATAGAAGAAAGAAAAGATGAAGGTTTTTTTGCTGTTGTTGTTGTTTGTCTCTTTTTGTTTTTCTCTCATGGAGCTTACATTCCAGGGGAGAAAGACAGATGATAAATAATTTCAGATATGGGTGTGTCTTTTGTAGCATAATAGGATAGAGTGATTTGGGTGAGTCTATCTTTAATGAGATATTCAGAGAAGCCCTCTTGGAGAAGATGCCATTGAGATAAAATTGAATGATTAGAAGAAATTCATCTAAATACACATGACTAAACAGACATGAGAATCTGAGGATTCCTAAAAATAACTTTGCTCCATGGTCTTGAAGCATTTTATTTGATCATACCTCATAATTTTAAAAAGTTTTGAGCACATACCCATGATGTTTATATATTCAGTTATTTATAAATAAGTCAGAAGTTATTGATTGCTGTGATAATGATGCATCACAAACCACCCCAAAACTCATGGCTTAAAGCATCAAGCATTTATTTAGCTCATGAGTTTAAAAATCAGCATTTAGTCAGGTTTCAACTAGAAGATTCTTCTCATTCATAAGGCTGTTGTCACTCATTCACATGGCTGATTATCAACTGGCATGAAGAGAGACACTAGGCCACATGTCCCCAGTCCTCCAGCAGCCATGTAGCCATGACTGTAGCAAAGGATAAGAGGAAGAATGCAAGCCTAGTCATGCAAACACTCTATTATAAGCTGCTTCTGTCGATGTCATTTGTTCAACTCATTGGCCAAAGCAAGTCACATGGCCAAACTCAGAGTCAGAGGGCAGGGCAGATTAACCCACTCACTATAGGAAAGCACTGCAAAGTTATATGGCAAAGAACTTGGGTATAGAAAGACATAAAGAATTAGGTTCAATAATATAATCTTCCTACTGCGGCAGTATATCACAGCTCAAAGTATTATACACATCAGAAAGGATACACTCAAACTGAGTTACACTCAAAAACTTGAGCTACAGCTAAAAATTTTTAAATGAGGTAAAGGAAAATATGATTGATGTTTTCTTCCATCATTCTGAGGCTGTCTCCTTTATGGAATATTCATGTCACATTACAGACAGATTCTCTAATCCATTCTTTGTGTATTTTTAGTACTTTCAACAACCCCAAATCTGACTTGCTTTTAATAATCTTTTCTCTCTCTATGCCAAGGATCCTGCAACCTTCCTCTGTAATTCCAACTCAGGGTTTTGAGAGGAATACAGTAATTTTCATTATTGTGAATTCTCCTGCAGCTGCAAAACAAATCCCTCATGGACACTTATGTCTGCAAATGCTCATGCATTAGGATCTAAGATAGATCCCATCTTACTTGTCTGTCAAATGGAGGTTATTTGTGAGCACTAAAGTAATAGGAAACATATGTAAAATGCTAGCCTGTAGTAAGTCTGTAATAAATAGAAGCTACCACATCTGACTAGTTGATAGTCTTTATCACATGGAAGCAATAACCTTTGCTTGCAGATTCATTTGAAGGGAAAATAAAACAGAAGTGATTCCTTCTCTACTGGGGAAGCAAGAGAAACTACGAAACATACAGAAGGACAGCTGTTCCATCATGGGAGAGCTTCTGAGAATCCAGATAAACAGGCCCACGCCTGGGGCAGCTCCAGCCACTTTGGGGCTCTCCAAGTTGCCTAGGAATGAGAGACACATGGCACAACCCTACAAAAACAATTAGCTCTATGGTGAAGCAGTAATCATTGACCTGTGTGGGTATGTTTTTAAGTAGAAAATGGACTTTCAACTAATCATTTCCTTCTGAGCTTTTCAGGGCAAGTGAAAACCATAGAAACTAAACAGGAAACTGTGGCATGAACTCATTCCTTCAAAAACTAACTTCTCAAAAAGAAAACTTGTCTCCAGCTGAGGCACCAAAATAATTGTGTTCCAGAGACCTTGCTCCCATCTTTGTTTTCCTAAATCGTGTTACCATTTCCTTGCAGTTAGGTGTGGCACTTACAAGATCACTGAAATTTACTTTATTTTTGTGATTGCTTTGAGGAGACTCAGTTGGAAGGTGAATTAGTCAGGTTACAGTCAGGAAAATACACACCAAGATGGGTATTTTAAACAGGAAATTTGATACAGGGAAATAAATAAGTGTTAGAAGACTGGAAGAGCAAAAAAGGAAAAACAATAATCCAGAGATCGGTGACTGCAAGGAATAGCTATTGGCCCTAGAAGTCCAGAGGAGGAACCTCTGTGTAGTATCACAGGGACTTCTAAGTTGGTACTATGAGGCTGGTGCTGGGAGTGCCGAAAAATGCCTGAGCCACAGCTGTCAGCTACTATTGGAGGAGTGATGGCAGAAACTGGAGTCCAGAATAGAGACCCTTATGTCCTCATCTCACCTTCCAGTCTCCCATCAGAGTGTCTCATTGGCAGAATACCAGAAGACAGTGGGCAAGGGAATCTAGGAAATGTAATTTGCAGACAACCAGTAGTAGAATTACAGAAAAGAGTACACAAGGATGTCAGCCTTGGGACTGACAGACAACAGATAAATATCTGGCACAGGTGTTGGAGTTCTCCTAGCTCTTTCAGAAATAGCACAGGAACTATAAATGAGGCAGAGGCTCTTGGACACTTACGATTTTTGATCTTGTAGATTCTTGATTTTAGAGTGGTCCCCTTTTATGTCTTTAAAGAATGCTCCTCCTGTTGACCAGTATGATTTGAGTAGAGCATGGCAGAATTACAGAGGGCAAAGAGAAGTACTTAGTAAACTGAGGATATGGAGGGTTGACTACTGTGTAACTCTCTGTAGATAGATTAATAGATCCCAGACTTGTATTTGTGGTTTTGCTTTAGCTTGTGCACATCTCACCTTTTTTGTACCATTTACCTACATATCAGAACTGTTATATACAGATAAGAGTTGTTATTCTCTTCAAGGTGGGCACTCTGGACCTCATTCTAACAATGCTTTCACTAAACAAAACATTCTTTGAATTCCACTGAGAAATTACCTTCAGAGCCTGTAATACCTTTGTAATAGTGCTAACTCTTCACCCTTTTTGAGGCTGGATTCAATATTTTTAAATAGTTAAAAGACATTTGAGCTTAAGATTGGCACCTAGAGTCAACCGTCAAGATAGATAGGACTATTTGTATCAAGATCTTGCCACTGAATCTTCTGTGAAGATTAAAATTCAAAAGAGAAATTCTAAATATACTTGTTACAACAGTGGCATGGATAAGTATAGCCTTTGAAGATGAATCCTTTGAAAGACAACATGCATTGAGTTGTATAACAATTTTAGCCAAAACAGTTCATCTTTACCACCTCCAATTCTTTGGAAAAACAGAAAGGTTATTAATTATTTTGAAAAATACATTTTATTCCCTGGGATTATAATTCCTAGATGCATGTACTACTGGGTGCCAAGATTTAATCTATGCTTAGTTCATTATGAGGGCAACACACATTCCTTGTTAAATGAGAAATCCAAGTGTTCTGAAGTTTTGGAGGAAAATCTGATGTTTGTCCTCATAATGTTTGGCAGGCCAAACATGCTGATTAGTGAGTAAACTGCTAGTAGAAGGTCACTTTCTGGCTTTGGGACACAAGGCTAAGGAAAATATGTAAGTCTTCAGCAGAATGGTAAGTTTTCAGTTCACAGCATTGCTGAGCTACATCGTTGTTTTCCAGGATATTAAAATGAACTACAGAAACTTGGATCACATTTTCAAACCCAGCCCTTGCTAACGTGAGAACTTACTCTATGAGGTCACTTGGGTCAGTCTGGGGCCTTCAGTTTTTGATGCCCATCTAGGGAGAAATGGTTTGGCCATGGAACATGGAGAAAAAGTTCCCTAATGCCAAGGAATCCTGAGTTCCTACTGGAGTCAGGGAGCAAGAAACAGATAACTTGTTGAATCAAATTATTCATAAAACAGACAATGCATAAATGTACTGTACATTTTGAAGAAATTATTGGGTAGTAGTCACACATAACCTTCTAGCAGAAGAGATCTTTTCTCTAAAAATAGAGATCCAAGATATACAAAAATATTTGGACCGCATTATGCATATCAAATATTTACTCTTCCTTAAGCCAATTCTCTTTGCTTTTGACTTTTCACTCAAAGTTCAGCCAAAAAAAAAAAAAAAAAAGTTGGGCTTGAGCATGAAGGAAAGCCAGTATGGGGACTGATCAAAAGTTGAAATTAAGCATTTTGTCTTATTTTCCCTCTTCTGTGTCCTCCCGCCCTCCTCACCCCTTCCCTTGAGTGACTAGACCTTTGAGTGACTTGTTTCCTCAAGGCCTCTACAATGGACTTTCGTGGACGTTTCATATTCTAAAACTACTTATTCCTATGTCCAAACTCCCTTTAGGCTTCCTCCAGGGAAAATTGACTGAACTGAGCTAAACATTTGTACAGAGATGTATGCAATGGTGTTAGTGACAGATGAAAGCTATTGTTCTCCTCACACACATGGATAGAGATCTGACTCGGGTTCTTTTAATTTTGGTGTGGCCAGTCAGAAGAAACACACACACACACACACACACACACACACACACACACACACACACACACACGGACAAGCAAACTTTGAGATTAACCCATGATCTCACTCTGTCACTGCCTTACGTCATCCTTTGGACCAGAGAGGAAAAGGAGATTCTCTACTGGAGCCAGAGAGCAGAGTCAAGGATGAGCCTGTTTTCACAGTTTGTGAGTCTAATAAGCATAACATAAAGTTCTGGTGTAAAATGTGCTCAATAAATTTTGATCTTTGCCTTTCCTGAGCAAGGGCCAGCTTTAGGAGAGGAGATTCCTGGGTTTGCCTATATGATATGTGTACTTATATTATTGCTCACACAACCTGTGCCAGGCTCTCCTTCCTATAACAACCCTGTGAAGTAGATTCCTCACATGTCAAAATTAGAAACTGTGGCAGAGAGAATGTAGGTCGCCTGCCCAACTTACTCAGCTGGGAAGTGGATTCAAACCACTGAAGTCTAGCCCAGTCGCTGTTTTCTTCACCTCATCTATACCATCCTGCCTGTTTTGGATGCTTGCTTGTATTCTTCCACTATCAGCAGGTCTCTAGCAAGAGATGGAGCAATGATAGGTGGCCAATCACCTGCCCCATAGAGGAAGTGTACTGTTTTACTGGGTTTTTTTTTGTGAGTTGGAGTCTCACTCTGTCGCCCAGATTGGAGTGCAGTGGCCGCTCCCGGCCACTGCAGCCTCGACCTGCTGGGCTCGGCGATCCTTCCACCTCGGTAGCCGGAATTACAGGCGTGCGCTACCACGCCCGGCTGATTTTTTTTTTTTTTTTGATTTATTGTAGAGATGAGATCTCACTGCCCAGGCGGGTCTCGAACCCGCGGGCTCAGGCAATCCACTCATCTCAGCCTCCCAAAGGCGTGGGATTACAGGCTGAGCCACCGAGCCCAGCTTTACTTTTCATGACTAGAGCTGTGATTCATATCAGTTCCCCCAGTTTGCCCAGCTGGCATATTTCTCCATTTCATTCTAATCAACCAGCCACCCTTGTTGAAGTTCAAACTAATGGCCTTACATCACCACAAGTGTTTATAATTCTAAGCTAAAGGCCACCTCAGTATGGGTCAGCAGGGTGACTTTGTACACTTTACTGCCATCTGCTGGAAAATTGTGGCAACAACTACAAATACATGAAGCCAAGAGTGCCCCCTGGAGTTGTGCAATGCAAAATTTTTACAATTGTCAGCAACAGCACTGCTTAAAAGGCTTCTAGTAATTTAGCCAATAGTCTGGGGATCAAAGGAGTACATGAGGCATAAAAAACAGTCTCCAAGGGATTTTCCCAGGGTTTTCTCTGGCTACACTAAGTGATAACTAGTCCCATGGGTATCTGCATTTTCAAACAGAAGCTTGTTAACCTAAATAAATCTCCAATTAGTGGGATTTAAATCAGTGTGACAAGAGTGATAGGAAGTATTTCATGCAGAGGTGAACATATTTTTGGTCAGTGATGTCTTACAAACGTCCCTTCACAAAATAATGAGTGTTTCTCTAGACATTTGCAGTAAAGTGCCTTCATATAAAATCTCTCATTTGAACTACATAACAACTCTGAGAAGTATTATAATTTTCTTCATTTTAAAGATGAATGAAAGACAGTGTAGGCATTTTTAAAAAATTTAATGCCTTTTGTTTACCTAGTACTGTGTTAAGTGCTTTATATTCATTTTCTTATTAGGATTCACAAGAATTTGGAGAGTTAGGTGGTATTCTCCTGTTTTATATGAAGAATCCTAAAAGAGACTCTGAAAGTTTTGCCCAGGGTCACTCAACTGGAAAGGGTCAGATTCAGAACTTGAACCCAGGTTTGAATGGTTCTAACCCCAAACTCTTTCCAATACATCCATCAGATAGGTACCCCCTGTCCTGAAGCTGGCTGAGGTGAGAAGGCAAAGACCAACATTTACTGAGCACATTCTACACCAGGAATTTAACATAATATTATTTTAAATGCTCTTTACAACAGCTTTCAAGTAGGTATTTATTATCTCCCCCATATCATATATAAAACCATGCATGAGTTATAGTCAGGATTAAACCAAAGTCTTTCAGCTTGTGTTCTTTCCATGATACAGGTCCTCCAGGCAGACTTTCTAGAACCTTCTCAAGCTGGCTCCGATCATTGCCTTGCTAAGGTATGGTGTGGCCATATGCCCTTTGAGCTATGGCCAGGCCATGTTTCCTGGCTTTGGCCCCCCTCCCTACCTTGAGGAGATGAATCTCCTCTTTCTCTTTCTCTAATTTACTCTCTAAATAAACTATGTTTCCTAATCTAAAAATAAATAAAGCTGGCTCCGTGGGGAGTCATTATACATCCCACATGCACCTGCTGGGAGACACAGGACACTTCCCTGCCTGCTTTTCTCCCTTTCCTCTTTTCCCTCCTCATGGTGCTAACAATTCTATCCTGCTTTCCCTCCTATACAGGTGAGCATCTCTACCGTGGGCTACGGAGACATGTACCCAGAGACCCACCTGGGCAGACTTTTTGCCTTTCTCTGCATTGCTTTTGGGATCATTCTCAATGGGATGCCCATTTCCATCCTCTACAACAAATTCTCTGATTACTATAGTAAGCTCAAGGCTTATGAGTATACCGCCATACGCAGGGAAAGGGGAGATGTGAACTTCATGCAGAGAGCCAGAAAGAAGATGGCTGAGTGTTTATCTGGAAGCAACTCACAGCCCATCCCAAGGCAAAATAATTAATATTTCGTAGGACACGTGGCTGAATGGTTCCATGTACTTCAAGGCTGCATTGTTTGTTTTGATTTATCATCACAATTGACATCAAAAGGACATATGAAGCAGACATACACAATGGGCATTCAGTTCACAAAGTTCTACCTCTAGAAATGCTCATTTTGGCCCAGTCTCAGAATGTCTTATATTGCTCTTTAACTGTATTGTATGTGAGTGTGTCTTTCCCGATGACACTGATGTTGAAAACTTGAGAAGAGCAACAGCTTAGATTTTCTCTTGTAGCTTCTCATGGCATCTAGCTCAATAAATATTTTTGCACTTGAGTTGACTTGAGAAGAATTTCCTTAAGGAAAAAAGAAAATCTTAATTTTCCAGAGAGAGGGAGTATTACAGCAGGAACTATACAAACTTTGGAGTTAGACTAACATTGGTTAGAATCCCAGATTTACTAATTGTGTGGTTTGGAGCAAGTGACTTTTTTTTTTGAGTTGGAGTCTCACTCTGTCGCCCAGACTGGAGTCCAGTGGCCGCTCCCGGCCACCGCAGCCTCGACCTGCTGGGCTCCGGTGATCCTTCCACCTCAGCCTTCCAAGTAGCCGGAATTACAGGCATTCACTACCACGCCCAACTGATTTTTTTATTTATTGTAGAGATGAGGTCTTGCTGCCCAGGCGGGTCTCAGGCAATCCACTCACCTCAGCCTCCCAAAGGCGCGGGATTACAGGTTGAGCCACCGAGCCCGGCTTTTTTTTTATTATTATTGTAGAGATGTGGTCTCATCAAGTTGCCCACATGGGTCTCGAACCCACGGGCTCAGCCTCCCAAGGTGCGGGATTACAGGCTGAGCCACTGAGCCTGGCTGGGGCAAGTGAATTTAACCCTCTGAACCTCAGTTTTTTTCAACTGTAAAATGTAGGTAATAACATCTACCATGTAATATGAGTGTGATGATTGGATATAATATTTGTAAATGCTCAATAAATATAGCTGTTAAAATTGTCTGAGTGGGTGTAGTCTAATAGACTCTCTAGACCAGTGGTTCTCAAACAAAGGCAGTTTTGCTTTCCAGAAGACATTTGGCAAGTCCTGAGATGTTTTGGATTGTCACTACCAGGGGGAAGGAAAAGAAGGGGGTTTCTGGCATCTAGTAGGCAGAGGCTGGGGATGCTGCTAAACATTCTACAATGCTCAGGACAGCCCCCGTTACAAAGAACTAACCAAAAATGTCAATAGTGCCAAACCTGAGAAACTTTTATCTAAACTTAATATGGGAGCACCCAGACTTGGCTGGTAAAACATGCCTAAGTGTGCTAATCCCCACCACCACCACAAGAGACCCCACACTGTCCTCACCACGTCAGGCCATCATTCCGTCTCCTTACCATGAGAAGGAAAAGAAACCCTGCCTTATAGACAATAGCTCTGGACCAAACACCGAACAAAGGGAATTAAATCAATGTGGCTGTCACTCTGGCGGCCGGTGGGTTAGAAAACCAGTGCCCACAGGATGTTGGTCCTTTCTCTCCGTGCAACCTTTTTCTCTTAATTATTTTCTCCCTCCATAGGTCTGTTGAAAATTGGAGTCTTGAAAATTAAAGGCTCACTTGAAGAGTACACAAAGATTGCCCCATAACTAGAACTTGCTAGGCAGACCATCAAATTTGTCTCAGGCATGACTGGACCTACACCTGTGTCATAAAAATGAGAATAATCACTGTGTGTGTCTTGCAGTGACAAGCACTTTGGGTTGTAGATATAGTGTATAACCTCATTTAATCTTTAATAAGGTATCATGTTCTTTTTTAATCTAGGGAGAAGCAGAGGTTTAGAGAAATAATTCCACTAACGTTCACAAAGCCAGTAAACAGTGGGACTAGGCTTCAAGCCCGTGTCTGTCTGATCTCCAAGGATCTTGTTCAAAGTCTAAACTTGTGATTCTCAAATTGCATCGGCATCACCTGGAGAGCTTGTTAAAGCAGAGTGCTGGTTCCCATCCCCAGAATATGCAGTAGGTCTGAGATGGAGCTCAAGATCTGCATTTCTAACAAGTTCCAGGTGATGCTGATGCTGCTGGTCCCAGGGAACAAACTTTGAGAGCCACAGGTCTGAATCACTTCTCTGGGCCTTCCCATGAGAACCTATGATTATGATCCGAGGCTGTAACTGGCAAACTAGATCTGGATCTCCCTCCCTCTAACTCCCAAGTGTTCTTAACATCATCAGCAATGGCCTGACCTCTGAAGGGTGGACAGAAGCCCCACTGTTGTTAGGTTGTCAGAAACTACAGAATGTCAGCATGTTTTAGCCTATTTGTGCTCTAACAGAATACTAAAGACTAGGTACTTTATAATGAATAGACACGCATTGTTTTCAGTTCTGGAGCTTAGGAAGTCTAAGATCAAGGCAGGTATAGGTTCACTTGTCTAATGAAGACTGCTCTCTTCTTCCAAGATGGTGCCTTATTGCTGCATCCTCTGGAAGGGAGGACTACTGTATCCCCACATGGCAGAAGGACAAGCTCACCAAACACTGCATTAAGTCTCTTTTATAAGGCTTTACCTTATTCAGGAGGCGGAACCCAACATGGCATAATCACCTCTTAAATGTTCCACATCTTAGAACTATCACATTGGCAACACCTGAATTTTGGAGGAGGTACACAGCACCAGATAAATTTGTTATTTAAAATAAAATAAACAACAGATAATTTTCTTTTTTTGAGTTGGAGTCTCACTCTGTCAGCCAGGCTGGAGTGCCATGGCACACTCACAGCCACCCTAGCGTTGACCTGCCGGGCTCCGAAGATCCTTCCACCTCTGTCTTCCAAGTAGCCGGAACTACAGGCATGCACTACCACACCTGGCTAGTTTTTGATTTATTGCAGAGATGAGGTCTCACCAAGTTGCCTGGTCTGGTCTCAAACCCACAGGCTCAGGCAATCCACTCATCTCGGCCTCCCAAAGTGGTGGGATTACAGGCTAAGCCACCAACCCTGGCCAAAAAGTAATTTGTAATAGAAGTATGTTTCAAATATTGTATGGTATATACTTCTACTAAAAAAAAATATTGTTTATCTAAAATTCAAATTTAATTGGGTGTCCTACATTTTCTTCTGCTAAATCTGGCAATCTTATACTATTGCTTTTGAAAGACAAAATTTACTCATACTGATAGAAACCACCCAAAGTCCTAAAACCTCAGCCAAACAGCAGACCCCTCAGTCGAGGGAGACTCCTCTCCCCTCTTGCCAGTTAAAAGAGAGAGAAATTTCAAGTCAGTCTTTTTGCCAGATACTATTATGCAAATGAAGTTACAACATGCAGAAGGTCTGGAGCACAGCTTATATAACCACCTGGCACAGCTCAGTGTAGCAGCCACCTCTTCTGTCCACCTTCAGCCTCCTGTTCCTTATGTGGTCTCCTAGGGGAGGGGTTTTCTGATGAAATGCATCTGCAGGGGTTGTTAAGGGGTGTGGCGAATGTCCATCACTCCTCTGCTTTCTCTAAGAATGATCCAGACCTGCCCAGCCAAAGACACTCCCTGAGAGAAGCAAGTAGGGATGGGTGGAAAGAGGGTTGGGAGAGGTCTTGATGACAAAGATGGACTTTTCCAGGTCCCTGGGAGGGGATCTAGTAAATCTCAATCTCACGGGCCACATCTGCTCAGACAGCTGTGGACTGCTTCCCCAGAGAGTAAGACTGACAGATGGAAACAAAAAGAGCATTTCATAAACCCCAGTGTGTACCAGGCACAAAACCAACATTATTTCACTTAATCCTTCAACTGTTCTATGATAGAGCTTTCAAGGCAGTCACAAAGGCTTAGCCACATTGAACTTGACATGGTCTTTGGGTCTAGGTTTGAGACCTGACTCTGCCATTTATAATGGCTAAATCACATGACATTGCCATTTGCATAAAATTGACTGAATATTGGCAACTGCATAGGGCATAACCTAATAGTTATGTGATCACTTAATTTCTCTGAGTCTCAGTTTCTGAATCATTATAAAACAGATGATAATAATGTCTTTCACTGGCTTGTGGTGGTAATTAAATAGCGTAATAGATATTTTAAATCCTTAGCACACTATTTGGCACATGTTAAGTACTAGATAAACATGGGTCAGTATCAGCATCTTCATCATAATCATCATCATCATTATCATCATCACTATTTTGCCAGCAGCCCAGGAAAACTGTACAAGACCAGGTAGAGTCACTTGTCATTGAGGAGAGGATTCTGTGGGTGAAGATAGCTCTTGAATCATTGTCAGTCCTGTAGACCATCTAGTGTTATGTACAAGGATTAGATCAGTCTGCCCAACAGAACTTTCTGTAATGATAGACATGTTATTATGCACTGTCTGACACAATAACCACCAGCCATGTGTGGCTATTGGGCACTTGAGATGTGTCTAGTATGACTTGGGAACTAAACTTTTTAAAATTTTGAATTAATTTCATTTTAGAATCGAATGCCCACGTATGGCCAGAGACTACCATATTGGACAATGCAGATGTACAATACAGTGTAGAACTTTCTTCTATCTTCATGGTTGCATCTGCCTTCCTGGTGGCATTTCAAAGAAGTGTTTGGTTTTTTTGTGGGGGAGCAGAACCAAGAAAACATGACAGTTCTCCTGTTCTGGCTCAGAAGCTAGGAAGGGTTTTCAGGCCAGCACATACAATGTTGGAAATAGACATTGTTGATCTGATTGGTGGACTGGAATGGCCTCCTTTGTTAAAGATAAAAGAAGATAAAATCTTCCAAAGTATGAGCAACAACAAAAAAGAGCTCTGAAAGAACCATTTTTTTAGTATTTAAGTGGATCCCAGCCTTCACCCTGAGAGACTTTTGGGCTCCCTCACATGTGCCAGCCCGAGGCTCTACACAGCATATTCTTAATCTTCCAACCCAAGATGGGTCAAAAATATTTCTCTTGTTTTACCTTAGCTTCAAGGAAATAAATGAACACGTTCACTAGAAACGTTTCTCTAAATTAAGGGGAAGCACTAGACCATCACCTACCAAAAAGAAGAAGAAAACTGTTTTCAAAGTTTCCATGTTTAAATTTGGTTGTGTTCCAAATCCCCTTCTCTTAGACTGATGCCCTGGCCCCTTGAGTCAAGATATATGTGGTCCCTAAAACTCCAATGTCCCCTTCCCTCCCTGTTCTCCTCTAATGTGACGTCTTTAAAACTCAAGTTAATTTTGTATTCTGCTTTCTCTGTCTATTCTTGTATGTTAGGCCCTCTCCATCTGTCCTCCCACAGCCATTATTTGCCCCCTCTGTGCTGCAGCATGATCCAAAGAGTCTGTCTCCCATGTCTGCACCACCCACGTTCTCAGTCCTATCAGCAGGTTGAGAGGAGAGAACATTCTGGGTGTTTACTCCTTGCCCTCTCTCTATCCACCAATAGTCTAGACACTGTCTGAGTTCATACAGTCATGGCTCAGTTGAGCAGCCCTCTTGTGTGACCACAACATTCACATGTCCCAGAAACACCTTTCCTTTCTGTTGTTCTTTCAGGCCTAGGCATGGTAATGGTTTCCGACTGTTGGTAGTCCTGAGTATTTGGCCATCCCTTGTTGGATCCCTTTGTCTGATCATACCTCTGTAAATAGAATCTTTATTAAAAATTTCTTCGCTGGGCTCGGTGGCTCAGCCTATAATCCCGCGCCTTTGGGAGGCTGAGGTGAGTGGATTGCCTGAGCCCGCGGGTTTGAGACCCGCCTGGGCAGCAAGACCTCATCTCTACAATAAATCAAAAAAATCAGCCGGGCATGGTAGCGTGCGCCTGTAATTCTGGCTACTCGGAAGGCTGAGGAGGAAGGATCGCCAGAGCCCAGCAGGTCGAGGCTGCAGTGGCCGGGAGCAGCCACTGCACTCCAGTTTGGGCGACAGAGTGAGACTCCAACTCAAAAAAAAAAAAAAAAATTTCTTCAATTCAACCCCGCAAAAGTGCCATCAATCTCCTGCTTGGACTTTGATTAATACATCTTTTGCAGTTTTAAAAAAATATGTTCATTCTTTATTCATTCATATTCCCCAGCTAGCCACCAAAAAGTTGAGGCATGTTTGTCAGACAGAGACAGACACGGTTCTGAGAGACACAGTTCTCATTTTTATAGACTAAGATGCATATCTAGTCTTACAGTAGGATACGATGATTGGTATCTCTAAGTGCCAATAAATGATCCATCCTTTTTATCAGAGTCTTCCAGTCTGCCCCCCTCAGGAGCAGTTTTCAGTGACTCAATCTATTGAGTTCCCTTCCCTAATCCCATTCCATACATGCAAATGTACTTATGTGAATATGACTGGAATCATATGCATAAAATCAGTTGAAATATAGGCACCTTAGAAACAGAAGCTTTACCATCCTCTGAGGACATCAATAAATCATCTTGGCCGCAACTACCTTGATTCAGGTAAGGTTTATTTACCTTGTGTGTCAGGAGATATAACTGAGACGCGGAAAAGTTAAGAAAAATACCCAGACATGCATCTGTTTCCTATTCTGCCTCTGCTCTCCCTATGTCCTTAGTAGACATTGGTGATCACGTTACTCTTTCCTACTGGAAAGCCTTCTCATCACAGTTCTCTTACAACCAACACAAATCCATCAGAGTTGACACACAAGACCTGATTGCCATCTGGCATGTGTTCAGACTTTAAAAACTGGAAGGGAGGACTAGAAATCAGTCTCTATCATCTCCTGTTACATTGTTCTTGTGGGAGGATTTCCCTGTAAAATCAGAAAACCTGTGTAGACTGTGTTCATGTTATTCTTAATACTTCCTAAGTTTTGATAAGTGCATCTCATCAAGCCTCAGTTTCCATATTATAATATGGAAATTATTAACACTTAACCATTGGGAGGATTAACTTATATAGGAATACAAAGTACCTGGCATAATATCTATCATAAAATGGGTTCCCAGTTCATGGTAGCTCTTATTATTCATTCTTTATAAATAGAATGTCAATGACATCTGCCATCCAGAGTGTGTCCTTCTTTGGTGGTCATTATGGTCTGCAATCATTAAGGTATTAACAAGTATTTCAGCTCTCCTGAAATATGTGCATTTCTCCAGCACACTAAAGTTATGTGTGGCCAAGTGGCTTGCTTTGGTCAAATAGATATGAGCAAAGGTATATTACTTCTGAGTAGAAGCATTTAACTGCTGTTCTCTCTTCCAGTATTCTTTTTCTACGTTTTTTGTAACTGTGGAAGCAGATGTCAAGACTGAGCATCCATCAGCCAAAGGCTCTGAGTGACCATAATGAACAGAACCCCAGGCTGACCCCTGTTGGATATGTAGTGTAAGTAAGAAATACACCTCTGATAGGTAAAGCCACTAAGATTTTGCAGTTGTTTCCAATCCATTCTGATGAATGCTTCTTTTTGCATCACATTTCCAAAAAAGCTGGAACTTTTCTGTCTCACAGCAGAGAGGTGTCTTGAAATATTCATGTGTCTTGAATGTTCATGCCCCCAAAGTAATTTTCTCAATCTCCTACATAGTACTAGATAGTACTGCTGCTTAAAATGTATCCAGTGCCCATTATATGCCAAGCATTTTTCAAGGCACTTTATGCAAGCTGATGTGTACATTTAGCACCATGACTGGCACATAGCAAATGCCCAGATTTATCCTAACCATCACCATAATTGTTGTCATCAGTATTATGGATTATCTCTAGTCCTTATGACACCCAAAGAGGAAAGAGGGACTGCTATTATCTCCACTTAACAGAAGAGGAAACCAAGACACAAATGGTTATGTAATACATTCAAGGTTTCAGAGGAAGGAAATAACGCAGCAAGGATTTTAACCCAAGTAAGCCTGAAACCAAAGTCCTCGTCCTTTCCACGCTGCTCCATACACTGTCCAGTGAAGACTGCCAAATTCTGTGCAATACACTTTTCTGAGAAAACTCTGCTTCTGGCTTATGGGGTAGGAGCCCCAACACCAGATTGTCCCCATTTCTATCACTTGCAGCTGTTGTAGACTAATTCATGTAGGAAGGAGAAAACGGACTCCCCCAAGCAAACTCATTCATGGAAATTAAAACTTGGAGTTCAGAAAGAAGATTTATGTTTTTCTACCAGTTTCAAGCTTCAGTACCAAGAGGGGTTTCTTCCTCCCTCTTTCATTTTCTTCAGAATCTCTAGGTTTGTCTGTCATTCATTTCTGTTTCACCAGTAGCATGGGACAAGAGGCCAGTGACAAGTTTGTCCTGTCTTGTTCATGCCCCAGAGCTGCAGGGTCCAAACAGGCAGGTAGAGAGAGAAACAAACAGGGACAGACCCCCAACCGACCTCCACTCACCACATCTGCCTCCAGGCCATTTATTTCATTAAAGCACAGGATGCTCAAGGGAACCACAGGAAAAGGGACAATTTCATTTTTCCTACACCTTGGAAATTAAATTTTTTTTCCAAAAAATAATTTGCTTTGTTCTTCAAGAAAGCTGCAGAGAAGAGAAAAGGGGTCAAAGGAGTAAGAGGTAAAAAGTGAGAGGCAGACAGGGAGAGAAAATACAAAGATATATGGAAGAGGGGGGAGATTAAGATAGGGAAGGAAGAGAAAAGAAAGAGCAAAAATGGAGTAACAAGGAGACCGGTACTGTGACTTCATTATATCTTCAGTTCATTTGAATTCTCTTTTTTCAAAATTTGAATTGGTACCACATTGCCAATCACCCACATTGGGATATTTTGTGGGATCCCTTTCTTGCACTCCCTCTCACATCCCTAAAAACAACCTCTAACTCAATGGTTCCCACAAGTCTAGTTTATATCTGTGGTTCATCTTGACATGCCATGGGGTAGTGGGAAGGAGAGACTTTCTAGACCAACTGACCTGGGTTCAAAATGCAGTCCCAGACCATTGTTTTCATTCAACAAATATTTACTGATAACCATATGGGTGCCAAACACTGTTCTAGGCACTGGGTTACAGTGAAAAAATAAATTCCCTTCCTTTATGAAGTTTTTATTCTAAAGGAATAAATCAAAAAGAGAATATATAGTATTTTAGTGATAACTACAGTGGAAGAAGATAAACCATAGGAAGAAGACAAGGAGTAACAATATTGGGGTAAGAAATAGTTTTAGCAACAATCTATTGCCTTCAAGAGACTCACGTCACTAGAAAGGACACCCACAGACTCAAGGTAAGAGGATGGGAAACAATCTTTCAGGCGAACGGAATACAAAAGAAAGGAGGAGTAGCCATCTTAATTTCAGACAAAATATCCTTCAAACTATTAAAAATCAAAAAAGATACAGAAGGTCACTACATAATGATAAAAGGTTCAATCCATCAACAAGAAATATCTATCCTAAACATATATGCACCCAACATAGGTGCACCAACTTTCATAAAACAACTTCTTGGAAAACTAAAGAAAGATATTGACTCTACCACTATCATAACTGGGGACTTTAATACCCCACTCACAACCCTAGACAGATCATCAGGACAAAAAATCAGCAAGGAGATCCGGAACCTCAATGTGACCTTGGACCAAATGGACTTAATTGATACTTACAGAACACTCCATCCAAAGACCACAGAATACACATTTTACTCATCACCACATGGAACATATTCTAAGATCGACCACATACTCGGCCATAAATCAAGTATAAGCAAATTTAAAAGGACCGAAATTCTACCAAACACCTTCTCAGACCACAGTGGAATAAAAATAAATATTGACACCAACAAAGTCCCCCCAAAACCCACAAAGACATGGACACTAAACAGCATGATGCTAAACAACTCCTGGGTCAATGACGAAGTCAAAACAGGGATCAAAAGATACCTGGAAACAAATGAAAATGAAGAAACATCTTACCAAAATCTCTGGGATGCCCTGAAAGCTGTAGTAAGAGGGGAATTTATATCCCTACAAACACACATGAAGAAAATGGAAGGAACAGAAATTCACAATCTAACAAGCCACCTAAAGAAGCTGGAAAAGCAAGACCACAAAAACCCTAATTTCAACAGAAGAATCCAGATCACCAAAATAAAAGCCCAAATCCAGGACATAGAAGACAAAAAGATAATTGAAAAAATCAATGAAACAAAAAGCTGGTTCTTCGAAAGAATAAACAAGATCGATGGTCCCCTAGCTAGACTGACCAAGAAAAAACGAGAAAAAAAACAAATAAGCATAATCAGAAACACAAAAGATGAAGTCACATCTGACCCTGAAGAAATACAAAAGATCATTAGAGACTACTATGTACACTTGTATGGAAACAAACTTGAAAACCACAAGGAAATGGAGGACTTTCTGACATCACACAATCTACCTAGGTTGGAACAAGAAGAAATTGAGACCCTAAATAGACCAATTACAATCAAGGAAATCGACTACGTAATAAGAAAACTTCCTACAAAAAAAGCCCTGGTCCAGATGGCTTTCCAGCAGAATTCTACAAGACATTCAAGGAGGAGCTGATACCAATCCTACTGAAGGTATTCCAGGCGATTGAAAAAGATGGAACTCTCCCCAAATCATTTTATGAAGCCAACATCACACTGATACCCAAGCCAGGTAAAGATCCAACAAAGAAAGAGAACTACAGGCCAATATCTTTGATGAACATAGATGCTAAAATTCTCAACAAAATCCTAGCAAACAGGATTCAACAATACATCTCAAAAATCATTCACCATGACCAAGTAGGCTTCATTCCTGGCATGCAAGGCTGGTTCAACATTCGTAAAACCATAAATGTAATTAAATACATCAACAGATGTCAAAACAAAAACCACATGATCATATCATTAGATGCAGAAAAGCTTTTGATAAAATCCAGCACCCCTTCTTGATAAAAACCCTTGAACATCTAGGCATACGGGGAACATACCTCAAAATAATAAAAGCCATCTACGAGAAACCTACAGCCTGCATACTCCTAAATGGACAAAAATTGGAACCAATTCCCCTGAAAACTGGAACTAGACAAGGATGCCCACTCTCTCCCCTCCTGTTCAACATAGTGTTGGAAGTCCTGGCTAGAGCAATCAGAGAAGACGAGGCAATCAGAGGTATTCAAATAGGAAAAGAGGAAGTCAAGTTATCTCTCTATGCAGATGATATGATGGTGTACCTTGAAAACCCAAGAGAATCTGTTAAAGGCCTCCTTACATTGATAAAGGCCTTTGGCAAAGTCTCAGGATACAAAATAAATGTACAAAAGACAATCGCATTTCTCTACACCAATAATAAACAAACAGAAACCCAAATAAAAAACACAATTCCATTCACAATAGCCACAAAAAAAATGAAATACCTTGGCATCTTCCTAACCAGAGACGTGAAAGACCTTTACAATGCAAATTACAAAACACTGCTCAAAGAAATCAAAGCTGACATGAACAAGTGGAAAAATATCCCATGCTCATGGATCGGAAGAATCAACATTGTGAAGATGTCCATCTTACCTAAGGCAATCTACAAATTCAATGCAATACCCATTAAATTACCAATAACATTCTTCTCTGACCTAGAAAAAACAACACAGGAATTCATATGGAAACACAAACGTCCAAGAATAGCCAGAACAATCCTCAGCAAAAAAAACAAAGCAGGTGGTATCACAATACCAGACTTCAAACTTTACTATAAAGCTACAATCATCAAAACAGCTTGGTATTGGTACAAGAACAGGCATATAGATCAATGGAACAGAATTGAGATTCCAGAAGCAAAACCTCAATTCCTCAACCAACTCATCTTCGACAAAGCCCCCACCACCTACCAATGGGGTGAGGAGAACCTATTCAGTAAATGGTGCTGGGAAAACTGGTTGACCACATGTAGAAGATTGAAACAGGACCCCTATCTATCCCCATGCACAAAGGTTAACTCCAAATGGATCAGAGACCTAAATGTAAAACCTCAAACCATAAGAACCTTAGAAAAGGAAGGAAATACTCTCATGGAAATCGGAACGGGCATCCAATTCCTGTACAAAACCCGAAACCCACAGGACTTAAGAGAGAAGATAGACAAATGGGACCTTATTAAACTGACAAGCTTCTGCAAAGCCAAAGAAACCATCAAGAGAGTAGGGAGACAGCCTACAGACTGGGAAAAAGTATTTGCCAACTCTAGGTCTGACAAAGGCTTAACATCCTGGATCTACAAGGAACTGAAACGTACTGAAAAGAAGAAAATAAGCAACCCCATTATAAAATGGGCAAAAGATATGAACAGACACTTCACAAAAGAAGACATTCGAGCAGCCAACAAACACATGAAGAAATGCTCAACCTCACTAATCATCAGGGAGATGCAAATCAAAACCACACTGAGATATCACCTAACTCCAGTCAGAATGGCAATTATCAACAACTCAAAAAATAACAGCTGCTGGAGAGGCTGTGGTGAAAAGGGAACACTTCTACACTGTTGGTGGGAGTGTAAGCTAGTGCAACCTCTGTGGAAAGCAGTGTGGCGATTCCTGAAAGCTCTAAATATTGACCTTCCCTATGACTCTGCAATCCCCCTACTGGGAATATACCCTGAAGAACACAAATCACTCTATAAAAAAAAATACCTGTACACGTATGTTTATCGCAGCGTTATTCACAATAGCAAGAACCTGGAAACAACCATGCTGCCCATCAAAAGAGGACTGGATTAAAAAAATGTGGTACATATACACGATGGAATACTACGCAGCCATGAAAAAGAACAAAATCATGAATTTCGCAGCTACCTGGATGGAACTAGAGTCTATAATACTGAGTGACCTCTCACAGAAACAAAGATCAGAATATCACATGTTTTCACTCATATAATGGACCTTGAACATCCAATGTAATACTATAAGAAAATAACTGATGGTACTGGGAAATTATGGGGGGGGATGGGATTAACAGTAGCTAATATCTATCTGGGACTGGGAAAACACCTCTTATCAATAGGGTGCCTGAATGAAACGTAATTGTACACCTAACCCTTAACTGTACCCTACAAAACGATAATAAAAAATACTGATTATTAAAAAATAAATAAATAAATAAATAATAAAAGTGCATGGTTCAGGAAAATTTCACATTCATGTAAAGGTTCAATGAACATTTTTTATTGAAAATCTATAGATTGATGTTATGTACCAAGTGTATCTAGTGCACATGCAGGTTTTGGCTGTATGACCAGGAAGATGTCAACTGTCTCTCAACAAACTTGTGTCTTGACGTCCCTCAGTCTGAGCTATTGAACAGGCATCTTGGCATTTCAGGTTCAGAGACAAAGAATGTCCTACGTGACTGAAAGAGGACAGGATCCTAAAAGATGTGCATAGACATCTCTAGTATGTGTCTCTATTTTATTTCTTCTGTAGTATTAGATCATTTGTTTTTATTAAAACTTCTCTTGCATACAAAAAAAAAAGAAATAGTTTTCTTTTTTTTTTTTTTTGAGTTGGAGTCTCACTCTGTCGCCCAGACTGGAGTGCAGTGGCTGCTCCCGGCCACCGCAGCCTCGACCTGCTGGGCTCTGGCAATCCTTCCGCCTCAGCCTTCCATGTAGCCGGAATTATAGGCATGCGCTACCACGCCCGGCTAATTTTTGATTTATTGTAGAGATGAGGTCTCGTCAAGTTGCCCAGGCAGGTCTCGAACCCGCAGGCTCAGGCAATCCACTCACCGCAGCCTCCCAAAGGTACAAGATTACAGGCTGAGCCACCGAGCCCGGCTAGAAATAGTTTTCAATAAAATGAGCAGGGTGGGCCTCGCTGTGAAGAAGGACACTGGAGCAAAGCCTTGCAGGAGGTGAAGATGTGACCCTGCAGGTAGAAAAACAAACAGCAAGTGCAAGTACTCTGGAGCAAGAGCCCAGTGCCTCTAGGAACAAGAAAGAATGAGGAAGAGAAAAGAGGTGGTTGAAGAGTTGTTGAAATCAAGACACTGGAGAAAGTGAACTGGAAAAAAAAAGTGATGATGATCAAAAGTGGAACATTTGAAATTGACTGTATGGAATGGTTGCTATTCTCTTAATGGCACGATCTAGAGTAAGACCATGGGAGTAAGTGTCTGAAGTTGGTAGAAGACAAAACCATCCAATGGTAAGGAAATGAGAGGTACTGGGTGGAAATACTATCTATGAGCGGGGATCCCCCCAAAATAGAACTTATTTGCAAAAAAGTTGTGTATTCTTATGTGTTTAAATTTCAGTCATCTTCAGGGTATTCTCTGTTTGACGCAATACACCTATCGAGATGTTTTTTCCACTGCTCAAAAGTTTTTTTGATGCCTTTTAGTGCTTCTGCCATTTTTTTGTTTCACCATTTCCATATTAGTACAATGTCTCCCTTTGAGGACCTTTTTCTTTCCTTTTTTTTTTTTTTTTTTGAGTTGGAGTCTCACTCTGTCACTCAGACTGGAATGCAGTGGCACACTCACAACCACCCCGGTGTCAACTTGCTGGGCTCTGGCGATACTTCCGCCTCAGTCTTCCAAGTAGCTGGAACTATAGGCACGCGCTACCACGCCCGGTTAATTTTTGATTTATTGTAGAGATGAGGTCTCGCCAAGTTTCCCGGGCAGGTCTCAAACCCACGGGCTCAGGCAATCCACTCACCTCAGCCTCCCAAAGCTCTGGGATTACAAACTGAGCCACCAAACCCAGCTTGAGTTTTCATCCAAGGAAACAAACAAAAAAATGTTGCTGGGGGCGAGATCAGGTGAATAGGGAGAATGGGACATGGAGGTTATGCCATTTTGGGCCAACAACTGCTAAACACTCAGTGCAGTGTGGGCAGATGCATTGTAATGGTGAAAGAACCAGTCACCTGTTTGCCACAAATCGGAATGTTTCTTCCGCAAATCATGACACACAACAACGCTAGCTAGTACACTGATGCCGATGGTTCCTAGAACACTTACCTAGTGGGGGAAGCCTGCACTACAAGGGGAACACCCTTGAAAAGATAATTCTGATTTTTGGGGGGTCCCCTTTGTATATAGGTATTAAATTCCCCAAGAAATAGAGAGGAGTGGGGTTGAGAGGGTGACAATGAGGCAGGTCCTACTTTTCAAGGAATTAAAGGAAGGATCTGGAGATCAGTAGTTGAGTGCAAAAAAGGGGAAGAGGTCTGTGACTTGCAATTCCAACCTGGTTTGGAGCCATTAGTGTGGAGAAAGGCAGAATGGTCTGGAAGCAGCAATAAGGAACTAAGAGGACATCTACCTGACTCCAGGCCCTAGAGGTATCAGCCAATCAAAGACAACCACCACTTGAGAGGACTACAGAGGAATAAGGTTCTCAGGGGGGAGCCAAGTACCCATTAGGCCAATCTTCCTGGAGCATCTGAGGCCAGGGGTTGTCTCTTGACCCTGGAGACTGGAGGAAGGAAGGTCTTCCAAGGGCAGTCTGAATGCCTCTTTATTTCTGCCACATCAAAGCTCTGTGTCCTTGGGCAAATTACTTGACCTTGCTGAGCCAGTTTCATAATCTATTACGTGGTTCAATGAGATCTATCTCACAGCACTATTGTGAAGCTTAAAATTGGGCATCCAGATAACTTCTAGAAGATATTGTGTGGAATGTGGTAGGTGCTTGCCACTGTCAGGTTCACAGCCTATGGCCCAGGCTACACAGGTCTGAGTTCAAATTCTGATTCTGCCTCTTACTAACTGTGTGACCGGGAGCTAGTTACTTAACTTCTCTGTGCCTCAATTTTCTAAAAGATTAGAAAACGAAAACCAGGTACATAGAACTCTTGTAAGGAATAAATGGAAAGATAATGTAATGAGCTATTAAGTTTTACCTTCTTCTTCTTGCCATAAGAAATTCCAAAGCATAAAAAAGTAGTTTTCTCCTTCCCACCACGTAGCAATTTTTAAAGTATATCAGCAGGCCTTTATATTCTGGGTTCTCTTGTCCCAGGAAAAAGAAGGAGCTTCTTTGAGAAATTTTCAGGGCTGCTACCCAGGCTTTGAATACAACAAAATGTTAGATGAGACCATGGTGAACTTGAAGACAACAGAGACTAGAGTTTGGAGTTGACATTGAGCTATGAGTGGCCCCAATCCAGGAAAAGATGGGGGTGTATATGGAGAAAAGAGGCCTGGGTTCTGCAAGGAAGCAGCAGAGTGCTGTCTGGCATCCTAACGCTAACTCAGGAAGGTGCAGGGCTGTTACTAGGATAGCAAATTCAAAATCTTCACTTCTCTTCCAGCCCTGTCACACTGGCAGCTGTTCCTGCAGCCTGAAAGTCAAGGGCACTACAGTGTATGTAGAGCAAGTACATTTTTTTTTAATGGTGCAATTTTTTCCCATCTTGTTCTTGGCTCAGAGTGTAGCAAGCCACCTGCTCGAGACGCAGTCAGATAGCAATTTAGTCAAGGTTACCTGCCAAACAGGTGACCCTGGAGATCACCTCAACCTTTCAACATGGAGTAATGGCAGCCGCACGTTGTGGGTAGCTGGGATGAAGTCACCTTGTATTTGGTGTCTTCTGCTTCTATTTTCCCTCAACCCAACTTCCAAATGTCAAACTCGTTTTCTACTCACTCTTTGGTGACTTAGGACCAATCATTCAGGTAAAATTTGCTGAGGGTTTTTCCTTTTGCTAAATGGAAATAATGTATATGGCACAGGCTTGCTGTGATTGTGAAGGCCAGGGCCGTGAGACCCCTAAAGATTTGCTGCTGAAAAATTCACTGGCATGAGGCAGTTGATTAATAGGAGAAAGGGCATACCAATTTTTAAAATGTGTTTACACAGAAGTCTTCAGAATGAAGACCCGGCTTCTCAATGAGTCACAGAAACTTATATGCCAATCTGAGGCCACAGGAAAGAATGCAGACTCAAAGCACAGCCCAACCAGGACCATGTTGGTAAATCCAGCTGAGTAGCAGGACAGGTCATGAGAGAGAGAAAGAAGGTTGACTAGCAAAGGAGGCCTTTTTATAGAGATGAAGGCTCCCTCAGAGAGAATAGATGGTAAATGTTTCTTCTTAGACTTTTAAGGTGGCAGATTCTCAACCTCCCCTGGATCCAGGAAAAGAATAGAAAGGGAAGGTGTGCTTACATTAATGGAGATTCTCTACAGGTGCCAAATTTTCTCCATAAAAGACAGCTTTGCAAGGCCACTTCTATTTGCTGGTTCTGTAACACCATGTCAGAATACATCAAAGAAGTATATTTGGGGGTAATATATTTTGATTTCCTTCATGACTCCTGCGGATAATATAAATCCTGCAAACGGGGGTGGCAATTGATAGGTACGAAGTAAATGGCAGAGGTAAGTAGTGATAGCAGAACTAGTAATACTAGCTGTAATAGGGATACCATCAAGAAAGCAGAGAAAGTGCCTAGCAGCTGGCCCAGCTTTCATCAGTTCCTAGGTAGGCAGAAAAATAGGAGAAAGCACATTGACCCAACAGTCTTGAAAACACATGGTTTTTCTCACAGCTTTGCCACAGACTGCCCTGGTAACCTTGTGTTAATCCCTCAACCTTTTGCTTTTGTTTCTGTATATGTTGAGTGAGAAGAGTCACATCCACTTTAGAAGAGAGAAAAACTTTCTGTGGAAAGGCCCTTCGAGAATATCTGAACCAACCCTCTCTCCTCTGCACCCCTTTTTTTTGTTTTTTGAGTTGGAGTCTCACTCCGTCACCCAGACTGGAGTGCAGTGGCCGCTCCGGCCACCGCAGCCTCGACCTGCTGGGCTCCGGCGATCCTTCCGCCTCAGCCTTCTGAGTAGCCAGAATTACAGGCATGTGCTACCACGCCTGGCTGATATTTTGATTTATTGTAGAGATGAGGTCTCACCTGCCCACGCGTGTTTCGAACCCACGGGCTCAGGCAATCCACTCACCTAAGCCTCCCAAAGGCGCAGGATTACAGGCTGAGCCACCGAGCCCGGCTTTTTACAGAGGAAGAATTGAGGCCAAGAAGGTAAATCAGCCTATGTAATTACTGCAATGAATGCTGTTTTCAAATCCATCAAAGCTTGGTTTATTTTTATGTTTATTTTGTTTTGTTTACTGACATGGGTTGGGAGGATTGCAGAGAAGGGGCAAAGAATCTGGAACTATGGTATTCACTTCCCTTGAAAGGTTTTTATTTATTTATTTATTGGGAAAACCAGATAAATTCATTCTTAAAAACAAAGTTTTAAGCCGGGCCTGGTGGCTCAGCCTGTAATCCCGTGCCTTTGGGAGGCTGAAATGAGTGGATTGCCTGAGCCCGCGGGTTCGAGACCTGCCTGGGCAGCAAGACCTCATCTCTACAATAAGTAAAAAAATTAGCCGGGCATGGTAGTGTGCGCCTGTAATTCCGGCTACTCGGAAGGCTGAGGCGGAAGGATCGCCAGAGCCCGGCAGGTCAAGGCTGCGGTGGCCAGGAGCGGCCACTGCACTCCAGTCTGGGCGACAGAGTGAGACTCCAACTCAAAAACAAAAAAACAAAAAAAAAAAACACAAAGTTTTAAAAATGAGATAATGTATGAGAAGTTTTCTGAAAAATGTAAAATATTTTTTATAGACAATTATGGCAGTGTAGAGGACAGGGGAAAACTTCCCCTTTGCCCAGTGATGTTTCCCTGAAAAATCAACTGACAAAAGGCAGATTAGTAGGAGAAACAGCATGACAATTTATTAAAGTGCATGAGGGAGAATGGAAGAGTCATCATCCCCACCCTCCAGTGGGGCACAGAAGTTTATATACTATCTTGAGATCACAGACAGAATGAAGCTCAGAGCACAACCAGAAAAGGTTATGGTGATAAATTAGGTTATGGTGGCAGGATAGATTATAAGAGGGAAAGAGGCAGTTTGGCTAGCAATGATGGTCTTGTTTTGTAGATGAAACTTCACAGGTAGCAGCCCTCAGAGAGAACAGATGATAAAAGGCCTTTAATTTTAGAGGGGTCAAACTCAGTGAATCTTTCCTAGATAAGGACAAGAGAAGGTCACAAAGAAAGTCTGGTTGCATCAATCTCCCCCACAAAAGACAGCTTTGCAAGGATACTTCTGTTTGCAGGCTGAACTCGTCCATTTTGTGTTGCTATAAAAATATCCCTGAGCCTGGGTAATTTATACAGAAAAGAAGTTTATTTTGGCTCATGGTTCTGCATGGTGCCAGCAACTGCTGGGCTTCTGGTGAGGCCTCAAGAAGCTAACAATCACGGCAGAAGGAGGAGAAAGAGCAGGTATGTCATACGGCAAGACCAGAAGCAAGAAGAAGGGAGGTGCCAAGTACTCTTAAACAACCAATTCTCCTGTGAACTAACAAAGCAAGAACTCATTGCCTGAGGAATCTGCCTCCATGACCCAAGTACCTCCTACTAGGCCCCCTTCCAACACTGGGGATCACATTTCAACATGAGACTTGGAGGGGCAAATATCCAGTGACAGGTCCTCTGAACAGCCATCACAAAATATGTCAAAGAAGTATATTCTGGAATGAAATATTTTGGTTTCCTTTGGTAGCCAGCTTGCAAGGTGGCCTCCAGTAACTCTGTCCCTTGATATCCACACACATACAAGTCCCCTCTCACATTGTACCAAGGCTGGTCTGTTTGACCAATAGAAGATGGCAGAAGTGATGGTATGTCATGTCTGAGATTAGGGAATAAAAGACTACTGCTACCATCTCAGACTGTCTCTCAAATCACTGGCTCTAGATGAGGCCAAATGCCATGCCGTGAGAATATTCAGGAAGCCTGTGCAGAGGCCCATATAGTAAGGTAATCCAATCAATAACCAGTGAATAGTTAAATCTTACATGAATGAACTTGGTCCCAGAAGACCATAGATCCAGCTGACAGCTTGATGGCAAATTCACAAAATATCCTAACCTGAAACCACCCAGTTAAATCTTGTCTGGATTCCTGCCCCACAGAAACTATGAGATAGCCGGGTTCAGTGGCTCAGCCTGTAATTTCGCGCCTTGGGAGGCTGAGGTGAGTGGATTGCCTGAGCCTGAGGGTTTGAGACCAGCCTGGGCAACTTGGCGAGCCCTCATCTCTACAATAAATTGAAACTATGAGATAATACAGGTGTTTTAAGCTGCCAAATTTGGGGTTTGTTATGCAGTAATAGATTTTTAATACATAAACACCATTCTTCACAGAACACTACTGTGTGCCCAGGCCAATGCTTCCCAAAGAACAATAGGTAGCCAAGACTTAAGGTAGAAAATCTGGCTAGAGATGATGACTGCATTTGGCTAGGCTTCCTTGGGCTGGTCTTTCAGGACCAGAAGGTGGTACATACCAGAATTAAGTCATGATTTCTTTCCAAAAGCAAGAGCACAAGGCTTATGTGTATGCCTACACATATGAGTGTGAGAGAGAAACATACACAAACATTTCAGGATGCGGTAGGTTTCTAAGACATGATTGTCTTCCACATAAGCCTTATAAGGAGGAAAGTTCTACAAAGACCCTCAACCATAGGTGGGAATAAACACCTCCTCTAGAGAAGGGCCTTTGGCTGCTCCCATGGAAAACCTGACTGCGTCTGCAACCCTAGTAGGGAGAAACTACATCACATGCAGTGTAGCATTAAGCAAGTTACTTTCCCATCCACAAAATGGAAATAAAATCAATTTCATACTCTCAAAAGGATGCATGAAAGATCAGATTTTTTCAAAAATGCTTTACAAACCATAAATGACTGCAAACTGACTATGATAATGAAAACAAAGTCAGATTTTGTATATGAAGTCCCTAGAACAAGGCTGGGCTGGCAGTCTAAGGTTAACAAATGGTAGAACTTACTTATGTCTATTCATATAGTTACTTCTGGTAAAGCAAGAAAGAAGCAAGTGAAGTGACAGCAGCAGTTTTCTGACTTCTGACCTGTGCCCGGATGCCACTTTCCTCCTGGAAAGCCCCATTTATGCTCTGAAGCCCACTCTTCCTCCACTCCTCACTCTCTCTCCAATCCCAACTAGAGGCCTCTCTGCAGCTCTGCTGAGTACAGGCAGAATTTAGATCACAAAGTAGGGGGCAGAGGGCAGCAGATCCAGGAGGATTTGACAACTTCCTCTCTCTAGGATCTGAGGAGGCTGAGATAGCCTTGAGGCACAGGATGGAGTGATAAAGGTAGAAAGAGAGAAACACAAAGTCTCCTTTTATCCCTCTGCCTAGGGCCTGAGTACTGATATCAATCTCCAACTCTAGGATTCATGGAGCAAGGTGATACACATTAGCAAACGGGTGTATTTCTCTTGCCTTTAAGGTAAGAACTAGATCTTGAGGTCTATAATAGGCTCAAAGGTCTATAATAGGCCTCCAAAGATGTTGAAGTTCTTACCTTCAGGGTCTGTGAATGTGCTCTTGTTTGGAAAGGATCTTGGCAAGTGATCAAGTTATCATGAAGTCATTAGGGTAGGGCCTACTCGAGTATGACCGTAACCATATAAAAAGGAAATTTGAACACAGAGACAGACACACACAGGGAGAACACCATGTGAATATGACAGCAGAGATCAAATGCAAGCCAAGAAACGCAGTGATTACCAGAAAACCACCAGGAGCTAGAAAGGAGCCTGGAACACAGCCTTCCCTCACCACCCTCAGAAGGATCCAACCCTGTTTGTTGTTGAACTCTGAAATTTAGGTTCAAGTAAGCCAAACACATCAGTGCTTAGGAGTAGAGAAAGGTTCATTTGATTTAGTCAAAGCACGAGGGCAGAAGAGGCAAACTCTCAAATCCAACCAGCCTTTGGGACGTTTATGAATAAAGTGGGTATGCAGGAGGTAAGATTCCCATGATCAAAGCCACTCGCATCCCTCAGCTGATCAAACTCTTGTATGCCATCAAAGAGGTCTGCACGACCTAAGGATCATGGTTCTTTAAGAGAAAAACAAGTTCATTAGTCTTATGGGTAATCCCGGGGGTTAGAATATGAAGATAATCAATTATTAGTGTCTACCCCAAATAACTATATGCAGGCAGTCATGCGTGGAGGAAGAAAAGGACAAAGAAAAAGGAAAAAGGCAGGGCGCGGCAGCTCAAGCCTGTAATCCCAGCACTTCGGGAGACTGAGGCAAGAAGATTGAGCTCAGGGGATTGAGATCAGTCTGGGCAACTTGGCGAGACCTTGTCTCTACAATAAAATCAAAAAATTAGCCAGACGTGGTAGTGTACACCTGTAGTTCCAGCTACTTGGAAGGCTGAGGTGGAAGGATTGCCTGATTCCAACATGTAGAGGCTGCAGTGGCCATGAATTTGCCACTGCACTTCAGCCCTGGGCAACAGAGTGAGACTCCAACTCAAAAAAAAAAAAAAAAAAAGGAAAAGGAAAATAGGTAAAACAAATATTTTACGATTTTTGGAATATAGACTTGGTTATAACATCCCACTGTCATCATTCTACTTCTCAATCTTAGAAGTTGGGGTGTTAACTCATTCTACCTACTTCCTGCTGGCTAGGGCCAGAGAAATGAAACTTATTCACCTTTAGTTAAAAATTTTCACTAGTCCCACAAATACTGGCTATTAAGAGCTGCTATACTGAGGAAGGTTTTTATCAGGTTTGGGATAATTATCTTTGGATAACCCTCATTACTGACCACTTAAATCAAGTTGCCCCTTCATGTTGAGGAAAAAAAAAAAAGGCATTCTTTTTTTTTTTTTTTTTTTTTTTTGAGTTGGAGTCTCACTCTGCCGCCCAGACTGGAATGCACTGGCCGCTCCCGGCCACCGCAGCCTCGACCTGCTGGGCTCCGGCGATCCTTCCACCTCAGCCTTCCAAGTAGCCGGAATTACAGGCATGCGCTACCACTCCTGGCTGATTTTTTTATTTTTATTGTAGAGATGAGGTCTCGCTGCCCAGGCGGGTCTCGAACCCGCGGGCTCAGGCAATCCACTCACCTCAGCCTCCCAAAGGCGCGGGATTACAGGCTGAGCCACCGAGCCCAGCAAAAAAGGCATTCTTATGATCACTGGCCACATATTGCTAAGAATATGGGCTGGATGTCCCTATACCAATGTGAACATACTCCAAGGCTACTCCAAAGTGACTAGTTCGCTACTGATTAGACACAGAGGCCAGAAATTTAATGGCTAGCTCCAGATGGAACTCACTGGATAATCCCTGGAATCTTTGGCCCTGGCTGCCCCTTGGATGGGTAGGGTGGTGCACCTTGGAGTTCCCATAGGTCCATGACCCATTTAGCGAAAACTACTGGGCAACCTGCAAATTTCCCAAATGTGTAAAACAGATGGGCTAGGTTGATTTTCCACTGGTATGACCATCCGCTATCCATTTTTGTTCCTCAAGTTAGCTTAGAAAATGTTATCTGGCATGTCAAGACCCTTAAAAACTATACCCAGAATGCGCTAAACGGTACATTCATAGGCATCTTGTCAGTGACCTCTCAAATAACCATGATGAGAAAAGCAATTTTGCAGAACCAAGTGGCTCTCAATGTCCTCACAACTGCACAGGGGGTAACTTGTGACATAATCAAAACTGAATGCTATGTGCATATCCCAGGCAATTCAGGAAACATCACCCTGGCCCTTCAAGATGTTCACAAACAAATCGACGCTATGTGTGACTCCATGATGCTGCTAAACCAATAGTTATCTTTGTGGTTCAGGTTGGGATCCTCTTGGTGGAAAAAAATTATTCATAATTATCGCCAGAACTCTTTTGTTATGGGTTGTACTGCTGCTGCACTGTATATATGGGATTGCAAGATCACCTCTCAGAGGCTCCTAATATCCCATTCAATGTTACCACAAATAGCCTATCTAAGTTTTGGGAAACATGAATATTTTCAACTTTAGGTCAATAAATTATATTCCTTGAACCCCCCCTAGCAACACCCCTTGCCGGCAGAAAGTAATGAGAATGAGTCAATGCCCCAAATCTTAAGATTGAGTAGAATAATGACAGTGAGGATGTTGTAACTAAGTCTATATTCTGACAATCATAAAGTGTTTGTTGTTTCACTTTGTCCTTTTCTTCCTCCATGCATAATTGCTTGCTTGTAGTTATTTTGGTAGAGGGTAGTCACTGGTAATTGATTATCTTCATATCTTAACCCCTGGGGGCCAAAAAGTCTTCCAAGAGTAGTTGATTACCCTTCTGAATGCCTCCTTTATGGGTATTGTTTTAGATTAGGTATTCTGCAACCCTCTTTTAATTTAATTTTTATGGGTTTGTCTGTGATCCCTCTCCCTGGCTTTTCTTGGGCTCAAATATCTTTCCTTACCCCACAAGAATTTCTTCTGGAATGTCCTGAATCTCTTTGTTTTCCAACTGGAGCAGGAGCATTTGAAACCCACAAGCCTGTTCAGGAAAAACGATTACATCTAAGAATCCAAAGGAAAGAACAAGATGAGTGTGCAACTTGGCAAGCTAAGCTAATCCTGACCCAGCAGGGGCACTGGGCATTCAGGCATGTACAAGAAACTATGCTTTAGGCTATTCTCTCTTAAATAGCAATCCAAGGGTTGTAGAAAGGGGTGAGTAATGTTGTCTCCTGATATCCCCATAACAGTTATGGTTTTTCCTGAAGTTAGGAAGAGACAAGTATTAATTACTGAATATATAACACCTGTATAAACTTAAAAATCAGTCATTCTGTACCCCAATGTCAACTGTACCCCAGCAATCCTATGGGCATGTAGACACAAGCTATTCCAAGTATAAGATAGACGCTAGGCCACATCAGTCTTGATCTAAATTTTCTCCTTGCCTTTCCATTATTTGATTTTGAGGGGGAGCATGTTTGTTGGCTGCTTTGGTCAGTTTGGGGCAATCCTTCTTCCAATGTCCCTCATCCTTACATTAGATACATTGGTTTTTTCCCTTTTTCTCCCTTTCCATGTTGCTGTCAAGTGTTACCACTAGCAGGGTTACCTACTGCATTAGCTTGTGCTTTTCCTGAGCCTCATCCCAAACATAGTATACTTTAAAGGTTAACTCCACTAAACGTGAGATGGCACTCCAAGGGCCCCATCTACCTTTTGTAATTTTCTTTGAATATTAGGGCTCTAGCTGATAATGATCATATTAACCATTCTCTGATTTTCTGGTGCCTCAGATTATATTCAGTACACTTTTTGAGTTGGAGTCTCACTCTGTCACCCAGACTGGAGTGCAGTGGCCGCTCCCAGCCACCGCAGCCTCGACCTGCTGGGCTCTGGTGATCCCTCCTCTCAACCTTCCGAGTAGCTGGAACTACAGGCGTGCGCTACCACGCCCGGCTAATTTTTGATTTATTGTAGAGATGAGGTCTCGCCAAGTTGCCCAGGTGGGTCTCGAACCCACAGGCTCAGGCAATCCACCCACCTCAGCCTCCCAAAGGCGCGGGGTTACAGGCTGAGCCACCAAGCCCGGCTCAGTACACTTTTGATACACCGAATAGATTTTAAGAATCGTGAAGGACCCCCATTTGGTGGTTGCTGTACTTCCTGTACCTTATTGAAGCTCTTGGCCTGAGAGAACCCTTTCTTCAAACATTCAAGGACACAATTCCAATGGTGCACTAAGTGGAAAAGGCCTCCAAAATTTACATTCCAATTGGGCCCTGTGGTGGGACAGACTCCATTGGCCTGAGACAGTTGTTTCCATCTTCTAAATGGAACCAGTCTGCCTCCTCCCTAGCTTTTCTATGACTATGTGCCTTTCCTCTGCTGTGAGCAGCACATTTAACAAAGCTTGGATATCTGCCTATGTGAATGGTAGGTCAGAAATATAGACAGGAACAGCTCAGCCCTTGGCTTGAGGTCATCTCAGTAGGAAGAATTATTGTCATTCCAATTGAACAGATCTGAAGTGGGACAAGGGAAGTGCACCCACATCATACCTGCCAGTTGTCCATTTGCATTCAATCCCCCAGTGGGGAATTGGCAGAGAGGAAACTGCCCTACCCAAGGACTGGTGGCTCCCTGGCCAAATTGGGTTCCCTGTTGGGTGCAAAAAGGGAGTCCATAACCTGTCTTACCAATTCCTCCTCATGGAGGGTTGATGGTGTCCCCCTTCTGTTCCAGATGTCCTATAAGAAGAGGGAAGTGGGCTGAGCTCAGTGACTCAACCTGTAATCCCAGCACTTTGGGAGGCTGAGGTGAGTAGATTGCCTGAGCCTGCGGGTTCAAGACCCGCCTGGGTAAGTTGGCGAGACCTCATCTCTACAATAAATCAAAAATTAGCCAGGCATGGTAGTGCGTGCCTGTAGTTCCAGTCACTTGGAAGGCTGAGGTGGAAGGATTGCCGGAGCCCAGCAGGACGAGGCTGCAGTGGCCGGGAGTGAGACTCCAACTCAAAAAAAAAAAGGAAGAGGGAAGTGCCAGAGCTACAGATGACTGGGGAAGGGGCAGAGGCACAGGATGACTATTCAGGGGATTCAAAGTGCCAATCAGCACCTTATCTTCCCCATCTATTGGTAGGGTGTCTAAAACCTTACATCTGGGCTATTCTTCTTTTCACAGCATCAAAGTATACCTCTTTTGAGCCGGTTCATTCTGATACAAGAGCATAAAAGCCTGAGCATACAGGAGCTCATCTCATTTTCTCTCCCTCACATTATAGAATAGTTTTAGTTGCATTATAGTAGTAAAACTCAAGTTATCATGTATCAGTCATTTTCCCATAGATTCTAAGATATACTGAGGCAAGATCAAATGTTGTTACAATAAAAATCATTTTCTTTTTCTTAGTGGACTTGTAGTGAAATTGGCCCAATTCTGGAGATCCCAAATATTCCTGTTCAATTAATTCTTTCACACACACACATGCTCACATACACGCACACACACAACCAAACTCCTTCAGGAAAGCAAACAGGCAAAGAAGTGTAGTCCACTACTATACTTATTCTCCCAAACAGGTCCTTTTCAAATTCAATTGGAGAATGTGAAAGACAGAGCCATGCACACCACAATGACTTACCCTACAAACCAAAACCAAAAGTCCAGATCACAGTCTGAGACGTTTTTCAGCTCCAAGCTTCTAGAGTGCCAAGGACAGCTGACAGCAACTGAGAAAGGTGACCATAGGGCCACTCAGAGCACAGGCCCCAGCAGTTGTGAGGCTACTTGTTTTCTTGGCTGATCTGGTATGGACACACCAGTCCTGCTGCGGTCACCAAATTCCATTGTAGAACCTCAGAATTTAGGTTCTAATACTCGTGCATATAATGATCCATGCAATGATCCAAACACTGGCACATCAGCGCTTAAGGAGCAGAGAAAGGTTCATTTGATTTGGCCAAAGTGTGAGGGCAGGGTAAGCAGACTGAAAGCCAACCTGCCTTTGAACATAACTGGGCCTTTTACGGGAGGTGAGAGCCCCAGTGATCAAAGTCCTCATATCCCTCGGCTGATCAAACTCATGGATACCATCAAGGACGTCTGCATGACCTAAGGATCATTGTTCTTTAAAAGAAAGCAAGTTCATTGATCTTGTGAGAAGCACCCGGGGGTTAGAATATGAAGGTAATCAATTATTAGTGACTACTCTCTCCTGAAATAACTACATGCAAGCAATCATGTGTGGAGGAAGAAAGAAAAATGAGTAAAATAAATATCTTATGATTTTTTCACAATATAGACATGGTTACCTGCTGACACAGTCATATTGGACTTCCAACCACTGGAACCAGGAGACAAATTTCTGTTGTTTAAGCCACCCAGTTTGTGATACTTTGTGACAGTGGCCCTAGCAAATGAATATAAGGTCATTCAATGTCATCAGCACAAAACCAAGGTGTCAGAACTGATTGGAACGTCTGCACTGCTGCTTACTAGCAGCATGACTTTGGACCATGCATTTGCCTTAACAGGCCTCAAGTTCTATATCTGTCAAATGGGAAATCTCTATAGACTTTATGGAATATATTGAGAATCAAATAAAGCATGTAAAACATCTAGTTACAATACCTGGCTCCTAGAACCCACTCAGCAATGGCAGTGAAGTTATCATTAGCAGAGATAACAGCTCATGTCAAATTCCTTCACCTTTGTAAAACCACTCCGCCCCTCACAAGGGAAACAGAAGGACCAACCCTTCCAGTCTGTGAGGATACCAAATGCTGTGAAGGAAGGGACTTTAGATGTGCATTGGACTTCTATTATTACTTTGTAACAAATTGCCATAAATTTAGTGGCTTAAGATATCACCCGGCGGGGCATGGTGACTCACACCTATAATCCCAGCACTTTGGGAGGCCAGCGTGAGAGAATTGCCTGAGCCCATGGGTTTGAGACCAACCTGAGCACCTTGGCAAGACCGCATCTCTACAATAAATCAAAAAATTAGCCGAGCGTGGTGGCACATTCCTGTAGTTCCAGCTACTTGGAAGGCAGAGGTGGAAGGATCACCTGAGCCCAGCAAGTCGAGGCTATGGTGGTCATGAGCGTGCCACTGCACTCCAGCCTGGGTGGCAGAGTGAAACTCCAATTCAAAAAAAAAAAAATGTTATCACCCATTTGTTATTTCACAGTTCTGTGTGACAGGAGCCTGAGGGGACTTGTTTGGGTTCTCTGTTCAGTCTCACAAGCTAGTCTCTTACCTGAAGATGCTGTGGGAATCAACTACTTCCTAGCTCATTCAGGTTGTGGGCCAAATTCAGTTTTTTGTCACTGTAGGACTAAGGTTTCTGTCTTCTTGTTGGTTGTGGGTCAGGGCTCAAGTTCAGATCCTTAAGGCTACTTTCATATCCTTCCATATGGCTCCCTCCATTTCTGCAACAGAGGGTCAATGTCATGTCAAATTCCCCCTTTCACACTTCAAGTCATTCTAACTTCTGCCACTAGCTGGAGAAAACTCCCTACTCTTAAAGGGCTCATTGGATTAGATTAAGCCCACCTGGATAATCTCCCTGTGCCAAGTAGTAAAGAGAAGTTATTGATAACATTTGTTAAGGACAGTAGGCTTTGTTCATGAAAAGACTATTGATAGCATAGAGACTACTGCAATGGGGATCTGCAGTCAGGGAGAGAGACTGGGCTCAACTCTGAATCCAGGGAATGGGAAATTTATAGCAAGGAGCAGTGGATGGAATATTACTAAGAAGTAGTGTCAGGGGTAAGGGTGTGTATAGTTAAAGTGACTTAATAGGATTCTTGCTGAAAGCAGAACAGGATGATCAGATACCATCTGGGAGATGGTAGGGACAAGAACTTTTATCAAATATAAAGAGTGGGTGATTCTAGCTAAACTGACTCAGCAGGATTCTTGCTAAAATTGGGCTCTTAAAAGATATGCCCAAGGATGGGACTAATGGGGCTCAGAGGAGCCTGACTAGAGCTTGGTCAAAAAGAGAATCTTTGCCACTTATAGCATCACATAATCCCAGAAGTAGCACCAAGGGTTGAAATTCACAGGGGTTATCTTAAAATTCTGCCTACCCCACTGGGTTCTGCTTATGGCTCTGCCACTAATTGGATGAATAACTTTGGATGAGTCTTCTTTCTGGGCCAAAAGTTCCCTTTAACTTTAATATTCTACAACTCTTTCCATAATCAAATCCCATTTTCCTGATTTTCATAAGATATGTGTCCTGCTTGAGGGTTGTAAAGAAATGTAAAAGAATCCTTTGCTCTCAGAGAAGTTTTGCAATCTAAATGCAGCATTGTTCAGCCTTAAATACAAGCTAGATCATCTGAAAGCTTTAAAAATACTAATGTTGGGTCTCCTTCCTCAAAGATTCTGATTTTCAGGAGCTCCAGGAAAAGACCAAAGGGATCAAGGAGAAAATGCCCCTTCCTTCATGGGAGCAGAGAGAGAGAGAGAGAGAGAGAAAAGGAGGAAGAGGAGAAGGAGGAGGAGGAGGGGAGAGGTGAGGGAGGGAGGAAGAAAGGGAGAGACCTTTTACTTGCATTTAAAGTCATTCACAGTTGAGAAGGGATAGGGCTGAGGAAGTGGCAGCTGAACCCGAGTGTGATTTTAGTACAAGACATCCCTACATGTCACATAATTTCAATTTTATGGGTTTGCTCTTTAGGGTTTCCCTAGGGGTGAGCTAATACAAACTAGTAGACACATATACGTTTCTACAGCTTCTGTTAGCTTATAAAGGAGTACTTTATTTTGTTTTTCTTTTATTCTAGCAAGAGTATTGCATGATGAATACTCCAGTATGGTGAGTGTGGCTTGTTTTCACAAATTTAAAAAATGACAGTAAATGACTAGAAGTTAAAGAAATTCCAATTAAAACAACGGTATGACTTCATAGTCAACCTATCAGATTTGGAAAGCTTAACAAAAGAATAAAAATTCAGTACTGGTAAGCCTGCAAGGAAACAGATTCTCTCAAACATAAAGGGTGTACTCCTGGATGGCTACTTCTTAATATACCAGAGAATCCTCCAATGTATACTGTGTATTTTCCCTGTCCCATATCCCTTTCCTTCTAGAGAAGTAGTTTTACCTGTTACCTGAGGCAATAAAATGACTATAAATTAAACTACAGGGATAAAGCTCCTTGAAGATGGGGATCATTTTGGAATTGTTTTATCCTCTTTTACCCAGTACTGAATACAATTTCTAACATAGAGTGACAGTCAGTAGATAGTCATGCATAAATTAATAAATACGAATTGTTGTGTTTTCATATTAGAAAAAATATAAATGCTTAATATCAAAGATGGATCAAAAAATAGGGTTTGATAATACAAAAGTGTATACTATATAGCTATTAAAAATAATGCTGTGAGCCGGGCTTGGTGGCTCAGCCTGTAATCCCGCGCCTTTGGGAGGCTGTGGTGAGTGGATTGCCTGAGCCCGCAGGTTCGAGACCCGCTTGGGCAGCGAGACCTCATCTCTACAATAAATCAAAAATCAGCCGGGCGTGGTAGCGCATGCCTGTAGTTCCAGCTACTTGGAAGGCTGAGGTGGAAGGATCGCCAGAGCCCAGCAGGTCGAGGCTGCGGTAGCCGGGAGCGGCCACTGCACTCCAGTCTGGGCAACAGAGTGAGACTCCAACTAAAAATGTCATTAAATGTTCACATTATAGAAAATCCAACTTTTGATGATTCAAGATTGAGGAGAAAAGGCTTCTAAAAATTCTTATAAACTTGAAGTCAACATTTAGAGAAAATAAAACAAAGGTTTACTTTACAGACTAGGAAGAAAGGACTACAGTCTAGACTGTGATATTAACATATGTGAGTCTAGTCAGTAAAGGGATTTCTGGGTTGAGACAGAAAAAAACACTGAAATATAAATGTTCTTTTTCCAAGCAACCTTAATATAGGAGCAAAAGAATCGCATAACCCAACCCAAAACAAGTTATTGGAAATCAAACAAGAAAAGGTACATGACACAATGCAATACATTTTAAATACTAGGAGCCAAGAAAATGTTATCATGTGGAGCAGTTCAGAAGGGTTCAACTTTTAGCCTAACACTACTGACAGTGCATCCAGTCTAATAGACTCTAGACTACCCTCCTTTTTTTTAGTTTTGACACAGCAAATGACCAACATTTATTTTTCGACTGACAGGCCGTTGACCATGGCCTGGTTATGGCTGGTTTATGGAAGCTGTGCACAAGATGCCTCTGTGTCCTCTGTTTCACCTTGTACCTAATTTTAATGTATTTAAATGTTAAATCACCATCCCAAAGTGAACATGGGACATATGTGAAAGGACAGACCGAGAGTGGGAAGCCATTTTTCATCTTGTTCCTTAAACCCTAACACAATGATGAGAAAGTAGAAGCTATGCTTTTGGGAAAATGCACACTTTAGGTAAAATTAACTTTACTGACTTTGTTTTTTCAGAAACAGACTTCAGGTATCAGAGGTATCTCATAGTGGCAATCAAGCTTGCCTAGAGTAAAGAGAATTTACAAGGTCTAAGATATCATACATTGGGCCAGGATTGTAAAAGTCATGAAACTTGTAATCACAAAAGTTATGACTGCTAAGAAGGGGAGCAGGTGGGGATTTGATCTTCCAGTAAACTGGGCACTATCTACAGGGAAGCCAAGGATTCCCCAAAGCTACCCGCTGGGAATGCCTAGGAGATAAGGGGAAGTACACCCTCCATTAGCTCTAAGGAATGTCATTCAGGAATTAGAATCCTTGTCACACCCTTCTCTAGGGGCTATGATAATGTGAGTGGACATTAGTGGGTCTCTTGTGTCACAGGTTCTCCAAGACATCCACAGGTGGTTGATAAGGAAAAGGATTTAAGCCAGGACTTTGGGGGGCTACGATGGCACACTCACCTAGAGTGTAGGCCTGCTCCCTGCCTGTAGGAGGGTGAACTTTTCTTAAATCTTATCTTCTCTCACCTCTTTGTGTGTTGCAATTCTTTGCATTTACTCAGATATCTGGGTTGCCAGCGCAGTACCTCCAGCTTGCCGGCTCGGGGTGGTGCTGTACCTCCCAGTGCCTCTCCCTCTGTATCTGTCCCACCCTCACCCTATCTGGACCCTAACAATATGTAAATGCATGTTTGTTTTCTACACATGTGTGCATCCTTTCATGAACATTCATAGCTCTTCCTGTAACCTGCTGAATATGTATACTTAGCCAGTTTCTTCAGCACAAATTCCTGTCTCATCCTTCCTCCTTCAAAACGCCTGCCGTCAGTTTCTGAGGCTATGCTTCCCAGTCCTCAGAGTGGCCAGTCTCCAGACTGCAACCATTTATAAGAAATAAAGTTCTTTCCAAATTTAAGATCGAGTGATTTTAAGTCAACAAAAGACAGATTTGTTTCCTGAAGTGGAAAATTCAATACATGAAGCACAAGATGTATACGAGGTATATAAAATAGAATCTTCAGATCAATGGGGCACACTATAATCAAGAAAATTCTGGAGACACCTACTTAAGCCACTGAATGTAAAAAATAAAGAATGCAAGCATACCAAAAAAAAAAAAAAAAAACCCTCTCATTTTCAAAGGCTGAAATTCTACCTGGCTCCAGACTTTTCTGCAGCACAAGTTTAATACTGGAAAATGGAATGCAGTTTTTACAAAGTTCTGAGGAAAGAGAGTGTGATCCAATGATATTATACCCAGCCCCAGTCGGGATGTTTATTCAAATATAAGGCAACGGCAGCCATCTTAATATAGAAAAAAACTCAGAAATATAGTATCAGCATACAGCTAATTAAGAAAGAATTCAGAATAACTCAAGAATGAAGATGCAAAAACAAAAGATTAAACACCATCAAGTTAGACACAGAAGTAATATCAAATAGTTGTGGGAATCATATATACAGACAGAATGTGAATATTATAAAGTTAGTCAGTAAATACACACATACATTTAAAAAAATATTTTAAAAATCCAAAAGTTTGGAGAAGGGGAGATAGGAAGGAGGACAGGTGGTCAAACAGTATTTCATATCAGATAGGCAATTGACACTGCTTATGTAGTGGGAATCTTTACAGAGAGAGATGGGACACAGGCTACTTTGCCAGGAAACAGTGTTTATTTGTGCCAGCACACACCACTGTACTCCATTCTGGGCGATAGTTAGACCCTGTCACTCACACACACACATGCAAATTTTCATCTTGAGAGTTTTTGTTTGCTTTAATAGACATTTGGTATTGGTCTTTTTGATAATCAATGCACCTAGAAAATGTACCTCGCATGTTGTCAAAGCTTGTCCGCTGACCTGAGTTGAAGAAGAGGGTTTTGGTCTTATGGCTCAGCGGATTCACGTCCAAAGGCTGAGCCCCATGGTAGCTAGGTATTGCCTTATATATATCTTAGTTTCTTTGTCTCCCATACAAGGCAGCAGTTTGGCATTATCCAGTTGATTGGATATTTTGTACCTGGAGGTGGCAGTTAGCATTACTTGTTACACACTGATTGGCTTTACATAATTATTTCATTTGCATGTCCTATTTGTTGATTGACTTACAAGATCACTATCCTGATTGGATTCTGCCAAAAGTTTGAACATGTATCCCACCAAAGTGAAAAGCCCATGAAAAGAATACCACAAAGAAGGAAGTAATTTATTTTCCCTTTTCTTATTCCTACATTTTCAGAAGGGCCCCTGCCTCACTTAAAATTGATGCATAGGCTGGGTTGGGTGGCTCAGCCTGTAATCCCAGCACTTTGGGAGACCAAGGCGAGTGGATTGCCTGAGCCAGTGGGTTCAAGATCCATCGGGGCAACTTGGTAAGACCTCGTCTCTACAATAGATCAAAAAAATTAGCCTGGTATGGTGGCACATGCCTATAGTTCCAGCTACTTGGCAGGCAGAGGTGGAAAGATCACCTGAGCCCAGCAGGTCAAGGCTGCGGTGGCCATGAGCGTGCCACTGCACTCCAGCCTGGGCGACAGAGTGAGACTCCAACTCAAAAAAAAAAAAAAATTGACACATAAGCTTTAAAAATACCTCTGAACACTTAGTTTTTCTCATAATTTCTTAAGCTCAAAGGTTCTTTCAAGAAATATTAAGGATAAATACAAAAAAATCACAAAAATGAAAGTATCCTGAAGTTCGATCATTTTAAAACTTTTACTTGTCCCTATTCTGTTCCTTTAGGTAACTTCAATCTTGTGTATATAAAAATAAGTTCAGCGTGATCTTTTTTATATAAAAGTGTTGTTATCACTACCTTTTCTTCAAACTAAGTATGATCACAGAAAAGTATTCAGCCAATATTAATGATGGGCACTTCTGGGTGGCATGAGGCAGGATAGCTAACACAGGTTGTTATGGTCCAAGTAACGCTCGGCTGCTTATCCATGATACCGATAACTCAAGGGGCAGGGAACTGGTAGAAAGAGGTGTATTCCTGAATTTGAATCCGGGGAGCAGGGCCAGACTTAAGGTCTTTCTAAAATGGTTCTGCTCATTCTTCAGGTCTGGCAGTCCATTTTATAGTCCAGCATTATTGGTACCTGTACATTAGCCATGTGACCAGTAGGGCACCGTATAGGACCTAAGTTACAACTGCATTTTACATTTAGATAGTGACATTTAGAGTAAAGGAAGTTTATCATGCATTACAATAGTTACACAAATCACAAGACTTACAATTACATTGTTGCAAAAGTTGTACAAATCACAAGACATATGATTACATTGATACTATATTGTTCAAACCTATGTTTACTAAGAAGGGAAGTAAATAGGGATTACATCTTTGGGAGTAGTCTGTAGGGAAGTCAAGTAGTGAAGCTACTTACTGAGACTGCTCTTCTCTAGGGGTTGTAGCAATATGGATGGACATTAGTGGGTCTCTGTATCAACGTTAGACATAGATAGATAGATTTCCCATAGGCAGGTTTTAGGAAGGGTTCAGACATTTTAAAAATTACATTTTACTGCAGGCCAAGCTAAACAGCGTACTCCACTCCCTCAGCAATTCAAAAGAAAACTCCATCAGATGCAGGACTAGGACAGCCCAACCTTTCAATTCATGGTTTAGCATAATAATCACTAAGAAACTTTCATCTGTCAAAGTGGAAGGCCAGCGATTACCCCTTAATTAAACAAAGCTATAGAAATGATAATAAGACCACCTTTTAGCTAAGGAACCTGTGGATTGGAAACGTCTGCGATCTCTTGCAAAAGACAATGTGACCAGAGGAAAAGACCCCTCCCCCGTCTCCTCCCATCAGGGCCCCAGAGATGTCAATCTCTCTGGAGGTAAGGTTACCTGGACTCTAGCCATCAGCATATCAATGACTAGGTAGCTATATCTAGTCTGGAGTTCAGAGCAAAAGACTGTTTTTCTTCTTTGAAAAACTTGCTCATAGCAGGTCTTTCTGCCATGAATCTTCTTCCTTTTTCTCTTTTCTTGCTAATAAACTTTGTTTGAAAACTTTGCTGGCTGCTCTAAAATTCATTTTAGAAAGAAGCCAGAGAATCCATGGGTTTTGTGCCACACCTCCCTTGGCATCGGTATATATTGGTGGCTATTTTTCATACTGTCTTTGCACTTCTCTGAATTATTTACATTCTTTATAAATGGAATGAAAGAATGAAATGATTTTTTTTCCCCCAAATGACCAAAAACTTTATGTAAATAGAGTACACTGAAAAGTTTACATTTACTGTTTGGGGGGTTGGATCTCTATTACTATGGGTGTCTCAGCTTCAGAGTCTTGCCTTCCAGCAGCTCTCCTGGTTCAGCTGGCTCTGTAGGCTGGCAAGCCAGCCTTTGGGGTGCACGGTTCTTCAGCTCCGGCGATCTTCTGCAGCTCTTCAGGTCGCACCTCTTCTGGGTTGAGGTTCTTGTCTTATGCCAAGGAAGAATGAGGGACATGGACAGTCGGAAAGTGAGAAAGTAGGATTTATTGATAGAACAGAGAAGCTCCCACAGTGGGAGAGGACCCCAAGAGTGTGCCCCAGAATGTTTTTTTTTTTTTTTTGAGTTGGAGTCTCACTCTGTAGCCTAGACTGGAGTGCAGTGACTGCTCTTGACCTGCTGGGCCCCGGCGATCCTTCCGCCTCAGCCTTCCAAGTAGCTGGAACTACAGGTGTGCGCTACCACGGCCAGCTAATTTTTTTTTAATTTATTGTAGAGATGAGGTCTCGCCAAGTTGCCCAGGCAGTCTCGAACCCTCAGGCTCAGGCAATCCACTCACCTCAGCCTCCCAAAGACGCGGGATTACAAGCTGAGCCACTGAGCCGGCTAGAATGATTCTTTTTAAAAGAAGAAATACCTGAAATAAAATGAGTCAAGATGCTAACAGTAGTAAATCTGGGTGGTAGAATGTGGATAACTATTATTTTATTATTTAAATTTTAAAGCATTTTTATTTTTCAAAAATGAGAGGTTTGGATAGAGTTTAGAAAAAGAGATTGGGAATCCCAAGTTAGTAATAATTTCCAGGGGAAAGGGTCTTGACCCTAGACTAAGATCTGGACAGGTAGATCTTCCTGAACTATCAGGGCAGGACACCAGTAGCTGTTTAAGGTCATGTACCTCACCATCTTCGCTTTTGATTTCCGGCTCACAAATCAGCTTCTGGTTATGAACTGACATTATTGTGTGGCCTTTCTACAGGGAAATAATAAACAGATGAACAGATGCAAGGTCAGAAAGAAAGTTTATCTCATTCATTGCTTTATTTGCAATACCCGGTACAGAGATGACAACTGATGAATCTTCACTAAGGTACTGAACTGAAACTTTGGTCTGCTTTACAGTTACACAGACATGATACAGATCAGCACTCTGTGAAGCAGACAGGATTAAGATGGCTGATGAGCAGCAGATAGATTGTGTTTCTCTCATGGAGTAAGCCAAAATAGAGAGAATTCCTCAGCACTCAGAGAAGAGTGAGATCAGCAGCACACACCATGACTCACCAAAGAAGTAATCATATCCAGAGAGTGTAAAGAACAGAAAAATGGTTCACCTTGCATTGGAACGATCCAGACTTACCTGAATCATGGGCATAAACCACAAGCAGCCTCCAGGCGCATCAGGGGAAGTGAGTGAGGGGAATTTAAGAGTCTTGTGCTACTCCTGCCATGAACTTGGAAGACCTCCTGAGCCTCCCAAGCCTCCAGACTCTCACAGGAAACTGCCTTACCCACAGCAGTTCTCTGCCAAAACCCACATGGAGTGGTGTAAAAACAAAAGCCCTGAACAGCTCCATCCACCATTTCCTGGGAATTCAACCCTTCCGGCAGCCTCCTTTCTAGCCAGCATGGGAAGGAACAGTCCCCAAGGGCAAATTCCCTTGGCTGTTCCTAGCTGGGGCAGGCTGCTGTGAGAACGCCTCAGGCCAGCTGTATTTTGACATTCTAAATGCAGACTGCCTAAAGCTAAGGCAGGGGAACAGGGTGGGACTCTGCCATACCAACCTTTTACTCCTTGGTGTAAACTTTTTTGTGTAGCCTCTGCACAAGACAGCAAGGATAACCCAGTGGACTGGGACTCCTTCTGATCTTTGCTAGGGTAGCCAACTGTGAACAGGTGGGGTGCTTGAATGCTCTTCTCCCTAGAAGACTCAAGACAGACATCTTGAATAATCCCCACAATCCCATCTACCACCTAGTGTAGCGGGGAGACAGAGAGATCGTGACACTGAGACTATCATAGGAAGTGGCACTTTATTACACTGGCCAGCCCCCAGTGGGCTCGAGGGGCTAATGTGTCCAAATCGAGCCCCGCAGAACAGGAGAAGCAGGGTCTTATACCTTCATTTAGGTAAGGGAGGGGGGTCATGTTGAGTGATTACACATCTCCTTTGGAATTTACAAGGTGGTGTTCAGAAAAATCAGATCTTTCAAAGAACAAATGGTTTCCAGGAACTGCAGGGTTGTAAACCGTCAACTTCAGAAGAAGGGCTTTGGATAAGTCTGTGAGTTAGTTAGTCTTTTGCCTTTCCATGAGAGCCATCAGTCTCTAGCCATTTGGCCTTTTAATTTTAATTTTATTTATTTATTTATTTTTGAGTTAGAGTCTCACTCTGTTGCCCAGGCTGGAGTGCAGTGGCTGCTCCCGGCCACCGCAGCCTCGACCTGCTGGGCTCTGGCGATCCTTCTGCCTCAGCCTTCCAAGTAGCTGGAACTACAGGCGTGCGCTACCACGCCCGGCTAATTTTTTATTTATTGGAGAGATGAGGTCTCACCAAATTGCCCAGGTGGGTCTTGAAGCAGTGGGCTCAGGCAATCCACTCACCTCAGCCTCCCAAAGGCGTGGGATTACAGGTTGAGCCACCGAGCCTGGCTCATTTGGCCTTTTTAAACAAAACCAGCCTGGCGGGTCTTTAGAGCTTGCCACTTGGTTTTCAAAAGAAAATACCTTTAACTGCTACCAACCCCCTTTCTGCCACATAATTTCCCCCCTTGATGCTTGATATTTTATAGATTTAAAGCATCATTATTCTTAATTTGGTGCATTAACATTATATGAGCAGCAGTTTTTCGTTCAACAACTGTTTCCACAAACTTAGAAATGGTGTTTATAATTATTGGGGCTATGCAAGGGAGGATAAGACAGGATCCCACCATAGGACTACAGATCCAATAATATACTTAAATTCTCCCAGACCCGAGAACATGTTTTCAAATTAATTGCCAATTTTTACGCCTTGCCATCTTTGCACCGGGACATGGGCAAGTCTTCTAACATTGGTGGCTGTATCAGTTATAACTTTACCATTATTATCTATTTGTAAACAACAGTTAGAGCTATTAAATTCACCATGTACTTCTTTTTTTTCTGCTAGCAGGTAGTTCAAAACTAAGCAGTTTTGATAAATAGCTGCGCTCATTTGGGCTTGTTGCTGAGCAGTAAGGTCAAAAGCCATGGCTGTTTGATTAGTTATAATTTCTAAGACAGAGTTTGTAACCTGATAATGCGATTTAGCATATATATATAGGCGTGTGGCGTTTCTGACTATTTTGTGCCCGTGTGGCTGGGCCATAAGTATTTATAATTTTCTGGGGTGGCCATTCATTATTTCTCCAAATCTGGGTCCCTCCTATATTAGGAACTTGGTCGAGGGATCGAGCAGCTCATGTGTTGAGGCCTTCATAAAGGGGAATGCCTAGTTCATCCCCCTTTGGGTTAGGCAGAAGAAAAATCCTGGCTGGATTATTCCTATGGTACATGTGCCTTTTCATAATGCTGGGAGCTGGGCATATGCAACCTTTTCATATGTTCAAAATAGCCCTTGAGTACATTGAGAAAATTTAGTTGCATAAGCAGACGCTCAATACCAAACAGGCCTTGTTGGCCACCAGAACAAACTCCTGGCTGGAATGAATAACGATGGAAGACTCTTATGTCTGGCCAGATAGTTTCTATACACATACATGCTGGGTGTGTGAGGGAAGCAATAAACACCCAAATTAGGCAGAAATACATAAAAGCACAAGAATATTTCCTATTATAAGAAAGAATGGGAATGCTAGTGAAACCCTTTTCTAACATCTTCAATGGGACAACTCTGTTAACTCTACAGCAAGTAAAGTTAGCTCTACAGCAATTAAAATGACAAACAGTTTAGCAAAAATAAAGGTTGACAAAGCAAAAAAAAAAAAAATGGTTTATCAGTAATGTCCACTGAGTTCTTAAGCCGAATTTCTTAATCTTCTGCTGTGCATCGATTAGTCAGCCTCCAGTGTGTGACTGAAGCAGGGCCTGAAGTTTGCTCAGGCTTCTAGAGCAGGGCTTGAGAAATTTTGACTTTCCGGATGGTCAGCTTAAAGGGTGTTACCGAATCTGCAGTGTACTCCCAGTCCTATTCTGCTATAATGGATCTGAGGAACTACTTCGGCTACTTTGACTGCGGTCAGGGTAAACAAAAGAACAGTAAATGGCCCCCTCCAGAGGGGCTTTAGAGGTTGTACATTTCACTTTTTACGCATACCATATTACCTGGCTTAAAAGAATGGGCATTGGTAGTTAAACTAATTGGCAATCGTTTTCTGACTTGACAATGGATGGCATTTAGGACTGAACCTGAGGCTTGCATTTGCTGTTTTAGGGCAAGACTTCCTAATTCCTTTAAGTCTTCCTGTATGGCCTTAATAAGAGGGGGTGGCCACCCATAAAGAATTTCAAAAGGTGAGGAGTCTGTTTACTTTATTCAAAGGCCTGTTTTTGGACCTTTCCCATAGCAGGGGCTTCTGTTCACCCCCCTTTGAGGCTTCATAGATGGGTTTCATCATGATAGAGAAGTTAGGTATTTAAATTCTATAGACTAGTATAGGAACAGGACCACTCTTAGGGTTCTTTTTTTTTCCCTACAGTTGTTGGTTGGGTCCTTCCTTTCTTCAATTCTTAGCAGCACTTCTCCCCTGGGATGTTTGAGTTTTTCATGGTCCAGAAGTGTCTAGGGAAATAAGCTTAAACTGTGATTAAAAATTTGTCCCAAATGGACAACACATTTTCTTATGAGCATTTATATTTGTGGCTCCCCTTTCCTTCAGATGTGTAGGAAAAAGGCCTACAGTTAAACAATTTCAAAGGTTTAACAAATTCCATTTCACGGACTTGGATCCTGAGTGATGCAATACCAAATACCTATGTTTAGTTTACTCGTGTCTCCAAAGGGTTTCTAGTGATTATTATGCTAAACTGCAACTTGAAAGATTGTACTGTCCTAATTCTACATCTGATGGAGTTTTCCCTGGATTTACCAAGGGGTGGGATAGGTTGCCACTCGGACTGCAGTAGAAACGTTTGAACGCCTTTTAAAACCTACCCATAGGAAATTTATTTATGTTTAGCCTGTGCTAGCTACCCTGCCTCAATGATTTATTCTTTAGAGATTTTTTGATCCCATAATCATTTGGGGTACTGAGGGGTGAAGGTCTGTCTTCCGTAATTTCTTCAGAGCTGATAATGGGTGCAGTCCTGCCTAGCCAGAGATCAAAAATCTCTCCCTGTCTGACTTGAGGCATTCAGATTTGTTTGCTGGCACTGACTGGAATTATTGCATAACCGTTAGGTGGGCATGAAATTACTGGTTCTAGCTCAATAAAAGGAATAAAGTCAGGCCTACATTTTGACAATTGTAGGCAGTGGCTGATTACCTTTTTGTACAAAAGCTATAAGGCCCAAAATTATTAACATAACTTAAATGATAAACTTTAATTTCTGTGGCTTTATTACAAGTACCAACCTTTTAAATATATTTCTGGACTATAATGGTAGCCTAACAGATTGTTTTAGACTATAATTTGAACTAGGCACTTAAGTAAATTTTATATAAAATTTGAAGAGAAATCCAAAAATATTTGGAGACTTGCATCCAGAAAAGACTTTGTTATGCCTAGATTGTTTATAGAATTTCTTCTGCATATATATTTTTAATAAACTTTTCTTATACCATTTTTGGCATGCTTATACTATTTTATTTTTGTTCTTTAACCCCTTTTTAAAAAATTCTCATAATTATCTACTTTATTATAGGACAGAAATGTACCATAGAAAATTTCCTCTTAGATAAAAATATTTTTTCTTATATTTCTTCCTTTTTTGTTTTTTCACTAAAACCTTATTTGTATACCAACAATCCTTTTTATATTTTTCCTTTGCTTTTTGCTTTCCTTTTTATTTATTCATAGACAACCTTTTATAGTTATAATTTGAATTCACCTTTTAGTAACTGTTAGGTGAAACATTTAGTTTTTGGAACACCTTTAATCCCACTAGAGAGCAGGTTTTAGGAGAAAGAAGTTAGTATGAGCACAAGGGCTAAAAACTTAGCCTCAGTATTAAGAAATTAATTTGGACCCCAGCCACATTCATACAGACCCAAGGATTCTCTGGGTTGATGGCATACAGAGCGCTGCACTGAGCCATGCCCCTTCCCCTTTAATCAACAGCCACCATCACCGAGCTAGGTATTCCCCCCCCCCACCTTCGGGAGAGGGCGCACCATTTTTTTTAGTGGCTTTTTTTTTTTTTGGAGTTGGAGTCTCACTCTGTCACCCAGACTGGAGTGCAGTGGCTGCTCCCAGCCACCGCAGCCTCGACCTGCTGGGCTCCAGCGATCCTTCCGCCTCAGCCTTCCAAGTAGCTGGAACTACAGGCATGTGCTACCATGTCTGGCTGATTTTTTGATTTATTGTAGAGATGAAGTCTCGCTGTCCAGGCGGGTCTTGAACCCGCGCGCTCAGGCAATCCACTCACCTCAGCCTCCCAAAGGTACGGGATTACAGGCTGAGGCACCGAGCCCGGCTTTTAGTGGCTTTTTAATCCTGATGTTGGACAAGGTTCTGGGGGCTTAGGCCATTAAGAGCAATTGTGCTTTAAGTGCCCAGACTGGCCACATTCATAGCAGCTGATACCATTCCCCTTAGCAGTTTATCCTTATCAAGCCTCCTTTGGGTGGCTGGAGCTTTGCCTTTAGTGGCAACTGCCAATAGGTCTGTTTACCTTTCCTCTGGCTGGTGCTCATTTTGGAGTTCTTCTCCTTTTTTTTCTTTTTTTCTTTTTTTTTGCTTCACAACTTTCCAATGACGTCTACAAAATGACCTGGTACAAAACCTTTTTAGAGTGAACAGACCACGTAAATGTAAAATGATCTGTTCCTACTTATTCCGAATTATGAACAGGCAAAATTGTCAAAAATCCTCATGAATTACTAAACAGCACTCTTAGTTGTAAGACATGGACAATTAAATGAGAGTGATTAGGTTTCACTCTGTGCTCCACAGAGTGTACCTAGTACTTGACCTGTCCCTTAGGTGAAGTACCAAGCTTACAAGGTGACTTAATCAGGTGGGAATGGCCAGTTCCCATGCCTTATTAAGTCCTGCCAAGTATTCAGCATTTAAAGCTTTACCAGTTTTGTAAGAGTTGTGCTAGTCAGGCATAGCCAGAAAAGGAAGCATTAGTGTTATTTAGCATTACAATATAAAGTAGGAACAGCATACATTACACAACTCTAAGAGACTTCCCAATAATTTTACAGGGACAAGCAGTTGATTATGATCGTAGGCACCGGCCTAAACCTTTAGAAACAGACTTACTCTCAACTAACCTGGCTTTCAGCACTTGAAAACAAGAACAGCCTATTCATTCCCTTAGTTACCAGAGAAAGATTATAAAATTATTTTCTCCAAGGCTAGCATTAACTTGCACTGAGATAGCAAAAGCTAAGTAGCACATAAGAGACACTTCTACATTTCTTTACAGGTGGATTAGAATGAGCTCCTTCAGAATTTATGAAGGAGAACACAGGCTAAGGAAGGGAAGGGGCGTGGTCCCTGGAAAGAATTTAAGATAACCGGTAACACTTCATATACGCAGCAGGCAATTTTCCCACAACCTTAACAACAAAAGGCAGAAATTTTAACAGTGCCAACAGGTTGGGAGAAAACACCACACAAATAAAGAGAGACACAAAATGACATAAAGAAACACGTGCCGATTACATTTTTATGAGACGATATGTCCCATCAAACAAAGCATAATAACTCAACCAGCTTTTTAGCAGATTCAAAATGACAGACACACACAAATAAGAGAATGAGGGGTATGGGAAACATCTGCTTTGTCCCTCCCGTCATATTCCTCACGAAGATATCTCAGACACCTCTCAGCAATTGGCAGGTTGGTACACCCCCAACACAGACTAACTTTATGCGGAGCCCTCCCACGGGCCGTCTCATTCACACACAATCGCACAGCACATTCCTCAACCTTCCATCCTAATCCTAGGAACCTACGGGTTCATCTTCAGACAGTGTTTCCTTCCACTGCCTTTCAACCCTTTCCTTCAGGTTGGAGATTACTGGTGGGCTCCAGGAGGTGATCAAGCTCCCCTTCTGCCATCCATTGGCAGGTCTATGCAAAGGCCCTTATTCCTACCCTTTCCATTGGGTGGTTTTTCTATCCTTTCCGTCAGGTGGTCGTCCTTATGCCAGTTCCTTGCTTCTTGGGTCCCTGTTGTGCTTTCATGGCCCGAGCTTCAGTGCGCCGAAAGGGACCTCCCTCCTGCGGATCAAAAGGTCCATGCACGCCAGGTGAGATTGCCCTTCCCATTGCCCTGGAGGTCATACCTCGATGACAAAGGAGGTGGAACATACCTTCTCCAAATTCTCCATTTCCTGGCCAATGTACCAGATATGTAGCGGGAAGACAGAGAGATCGTGACACCGAGACTGTTATAGGAAGTGGCACTTTATTACGTTGGCAGGGCCCAGCAGGCTCAAGGGGCTAACACGTCCAAATTGAGCCCCACAGAACAGGAGAAGCAGAGTCTTATACCTTCGCTTAGGTAAGGGAGGGGGTCGTGTTGAGCGATTACACATCTCCTTTGGAATTTACAAAGTGGTGTTCAAAAAAATCAGATCTTTCAAAGAACAAATGGTTTCCAAGAACTGCAGGGTTGTAAACCATCAACTTCAGAAGAGGGGTTTTGGATAAGTCTGTGAATGAGTTATTCTTTTGCATTTCCATGAGAGCCATCAGTCTCTAGCCATCTGGCCTTTTTTTTTTTTTTTTTTTTTTTGAGTTGGAGTCTCACTGTCACCCAGACTGGAGTACAGTGGCCGCTCCCGGCCACCGCAGCCTCGACCTGCTGGGCTCCGGCGATCCTTCCACCTTAGCCTTCCGAGTAGCTGGAATTTCAGGCGTGCACTATCACGCCCAGCTAACTTTTTGATTTATTGTAGAAATGAGGTCTCGTTTGCCCAGGCAGGTCTCGAACCCACGGGCTCAGGCAATCCACTCACCTCAGCCTCCCAAAGGTGCGGGATTACAGATTGAGCCACCGAGCCCGGCTCATTTGGCCTTTTTAAACAAAACCAGCCTGGCGGGGCTTTAGAGCTTGACACTTGGCTTTCAAAAGAAAATACCTTTAACTGCTACCAACTCCCCTTTCTGCCACATCACTAGGTCAGCAGGATAGTTCCTTTGGGGCAAGAAAGACCAAACAGAAAGCCCACAGCCACCATCCCAGCTGGCTGAATTCTGCAAGTGCCACCTCCTGGACAAAAGTTAACTGTCACAGCCCATTACATGTGATAAAATACCTCAGCCTTGTGGAAGGCCTGACATCAGACCCCAGCTAACACCACTTTCCAAGCCACTCTGGTCACTCATGATACATTGAGCCCGTGCAGATAACCAGCACAGCACCAAACACAGCTGGTAGTTGAGAAAGTCACCACACCAAGGTCATATACAGCCAAGGGAACTCTACAGTGCTCACATCAGCCCCCTGTCAACCCCAGATAGTAAGAAATAGTCTACCCAAATGAGAAGGAGTCAGAAAAATAATTCTGAAAATATGAAAAAACAGAGTTCAACATCCCCAAAATACCACACTAACTCTTTAGGAATGGACCCTAACAAAAACAAAGTCCTTGAAATTCCAGAGATAGAATTCAAAGGATTGATTATAAAATTTCCAAGCGGAGCTCAGTGGCTCAGCATGTAATCCCAGCACTTTGGGAGGCCGAGGTGAGGGGATTGCCTGAGCCCGTGAGTTTGAGACCCACCTGGGCAACTTGGTGAGACCTCATCTCTACAATAAATCAAAAATGAGCTGATCATGGTAGCACATACATGTAGTTCCAGCTACTTGGAAGGCTGAAGCAGAAGGATCACCAGAGCCCAGTAAGTCGAGGCTGCAGTTGCTGGGAGCAGCCACTGCACTCCATTCTGGGTGACAGAGTGAGACTCCAACTCAAAAAAAAAAAAAAATTGCTCAACAAGATTCAAGAGAAAGTCTAAAATCAACATAAATAAATACAAAAAAAAAACACAACTATTCAGGACATGAATGAAAAGCTCCCCAAAGAGATAGACACCTAAACAATTTTTTTTAATTGAAAGAAGTTGGCCTTCTGGAAATGAAAGGCTCATTTAGGAAAGTACAAAACGCAGTGGATAGTTTTAACAGTAGACTGGAGCAAGTGGAAGAAAGGATCTCTTAATTATAAACCTTTTGAATAAACTCAATCAGACAACAATAAAGAAAAAAGAATCAAGAGAATGGAACAAAGTCTCCAAGAAATGTGGGACTATGTAAAACATCTAAACCTATAGGTGTTTCTGAGGAAGAAGAGAAAACAACAGAAAACTACAGATCAATATCCATGAAAAATGTAGATGCAAAAGTCCTGAATAAAATATTAGCAAACCAATTCAGCATTACATTAAAAAAAAAAATTCACCACTATCAAGTAAGTCTTATCACAGGAAGGCAAGAATGACTCAACATAAGCAAGTCAATAAATGTGATGCACCACATAAACAGAATTAATAATAAAAAGCATGTGATCATTTCAATAGAAAAAAAAAGCCATTTGATAAAATTCAGAATCCCTTAGCAAAATAGGAGTGAACATTCCTCAAAATAATAAAAGCTATCTAAACCCACAACTAGGGTCATCCTGAACAGAAAAGTTGAACATATTCCCCTTTAAAACTGGAAGACTCCTATTCAACACACGACTTGAAGTTCTGGCCAGAACAGTCAAGAGAAAGAATTAAAGGATATCCAAATCGAAAAAGAAGAAATCAAACTATCTCTATATGCCGATGATAAGATCTTATACCTAGAGAATACTAAAGACTCCTTCAAAAGACTCCTAAATTTGACAAGTGAATTTGATAAAGTGTCAGGATACAAAATCAACACACTCAAATCAGTAGCACTGCTATACACAAATAATAACCAAGTGGAGAATCAAATTAAGAATTCAATTCCATTTACAATAGCAGCCAAAAAACTAAGATACCTAGGAATATATTTAACTAAGAAGCTGAAAGTTCTGTACAAAAGGAGAACCTATTTAATAAATACTGATGAAAGAAACCGTAGAGGATACAAACAAATGGAAAAACATCCCATGCTCATGGGTTGGAAGAATCAACATGGTTGAAATGATCATATTACCCAAGGTAATCTACAGATTCAGTGCTAACTCTATCAAACTGCTAATGTCATTTTCACAGAATTAGAAAAAAAAAAAAAAACCCAAAATCCATATGGAGCCAAAAAAGAGCCAGAATAGCCAAAGCAATCCTGAGCAAAAAGAACAAAGATGGCAGCATCACATGACCTGACTTCAAACTATACTACAAAACTGTGGCTACCAAAACAGTATGATACTGGCACAATAGCAAACACGTGAACCAGTGAAACAGAATAGAGAATCCAGAAACAAATTCAAATATCTATAACCCACTGATCTTTGACAAAACAGACAAGGATATACATTGGGGAAACGATGCCCTACTCAATAAATGGTGCTGGGAAAATTAGATAGCTACATGCAGAAAAATGAAACTTGATCCCTATCTCTTACCATACACAAAAATTAACTCAAGGTGAATTAAATACTTAATGTCAGACCTGAAACCATGAAAATCCTAGAAGATAACTCCGGAAAATATTCTTCTGGTCTTTGGCCTAGGCAAAAACTGCAAAAGCAAATAAATAAGTGGGACTTAATTAAACTAAAAACTTCTACACAGCAAAATAAATAACTAATAGAACAAAAAGACAATTTGCAGAATAGGAGAAGATATTCACAAACTATACGTGTGACATAGGACTAATGTCCATAAAGGACAGATATCCACAAAGAACTCAAATAAATCAGCAATAATAAAGTAAATTGTCACATTAAAAAGTGGGCAAATGATATGAACAGACATCTCTCAAAAGAAGATATACAAGTGGCCAACAAACATGTAAAAAAAATGCTCAACATCACTATCAGGGAAATACAAATTAAAATCACAATGGGATACCAACTTACACCAGTCAGAATGGCCATTATTAAAAATCAAAAAACAGTAGATGCTGGTTCAGATACAGTGAAAAGGGAATGCTTATGCACTGTTGGTAAGAGTGTAAATTAGTACAACTTCTATGGTAATCAGTATGGAAATTTCTCAAAGAACTAAAAATAGATCTACAATTTGATTCAGCAATCCCAATACTTGTTTTCAATCTACAGAGGTTATTATACAAAAAAGACACCTGTACTCGCATGTCCATTGCAGCACAATTCACATTTGTAAAGATGTGGAATCAACCTAAATGCCCATCAACTGATGAGTGGATAATGTAAATGTGAAATATGTATGTCATGGATTATTCAGCTGTCAAAAATAATGGAAAAAAATGTCTTTTGCAGCACTGTGGATGGAATTGGAAAGCAGCATCCTAAGTGAACAAATGCAAAAACAGAAAACCAAACACTGCATGTTGTCACTCAGAATTGGGAGTTAAACTAAGGATTTGCAACAACATAGAAAATGCTATAATGGATGTTGGAGACTCAGAACGGGGAGGGTAGGAGTGGGTAGAGGGACCAAAAAATCACCTATCAGGTACAATGTGCACAGGAAGGAGTGGTGGGTACACTTAAAACCCAGACTTCTTTGCCACTACACACCACATCCATGTAACCAAAAACTGTTTGTACCCCCTAAAGCAATTGAAATAAAGAGACAGAACAAAAATCAGTAAATTGCCTTTCTGTTTATGCACTGGCCTCTGTAAGCTTGGTTAGCAAGTCTCTCTGAAAAATCAACCATCAGCTGGGCGTGGTGGCTCACACCTGTAATCCCAGCACTTTGGGAGGCAGAGGTAAGAGGATTGCCTGAGCCGATGGGTTTGAGACCAGCCTGAGCAACATGATGAGACTTCGTCTCCACAATAAATCAACAAAAAACTAGCTTGTGGTGGCACAAGCCAGTAGTTCCAGCTACTTGGAAGGCTAAGGTGGAAGGATTGTCTGTGCCCAGCAGATTGAAGCTATGTGGCCATGAGCAGGGTGCCACTGCACTCCAGCCTGGGCAACAAAGTGAGACTCCCACTTAAAAAAAAAGAGCCGGGCTCGGTGGCTCAACCTGTAATCCCACGCCTTTGCGAGGCTGAGGTGAGTGGATTGCCTGAGCCCGCGGGTTTGAGACCCGCCTGGGCAGCGAGACCTCATTTCTACAATAAATCAAAAAATCAGCCGGGCGTGGTAGCGCATGCCTGTAATTCCGGCTACTCGGAAGGTTGAGGAGGAAGGATCGCCGGAGCCCAGCAGGTCGAGGCTGCAGTGGCCGGGAGCAGCCACTGTACTCCAGTCTGGGCGACAGAGTGAGACTCCAACTCAAAAAAAAAAAATCAACCATCCTCTAGATCAGAGCTCCTCAAACCCCAGGCCAGTGATTGGTACTGGTCCAAGGCCCATTAGGAACCTGGCCTCACAGCAGGAGGTGAGCAGCAGGCGAGTGAGAGAGGCTTCATTTGTATTTATAGCCTCTCTTCATTGCTCACATTACCACCTAAGCTCATCTGCCAGATCAACAGTGGCACTAGATTCTCATAAGAGTGCAAATCCTTTTCTGAATTGCGCATGCGAGGGACCTAGGTTGTGTCACTCCATATGAGATTCTAATGCCAGACGATCTGAGGTGAAGCTGAGGCTGTGATGCTAGCACAGGAGAGTGGCTGCAAATACAGATTAACATTAGCAGTGAGGTTTGACTGCACAGAGACGATAATAAATCAATTGCTTGCAGACTCATATCAAAACCCTACCAGTGAGTGGCAAGTGAGTTGATGTACTTCAATTGTACAGCTGCATGTGTTGGTAGGCTTTACGTCAGAACCTGACCCTTATTTTAGTCTGTGCATGGTCTGTCCATTATTTTATTTACTACTTCTGTCTGTGCCTCTTTTTTAATGGTGAATTGTATAATTATTTCATTATGTAGTAACAATAGAAACAAAATGCATAATAAATGTTATGCCACTTGAATCATCCCAAAACCATCCTTACTCCCACCACAGGTCTATGGAAAAATTGTCTTCCACAAAATGAGTCCCTGATGGCAAAAAGGTTGGGGACTGCAGCTGTGGATGATAACAGAATTATGACTGAGAATTTATAGAGCTGACAATCTATGAATGTCCATGATCTTGGTCATGCCTCCCTAGGTTCCAGACTCTGTCTCCAGCTGGCTTCCTTTACAGCTATTCTATCTTGCCTCATTCTTCATACTGCTAGGTAGAGCACCAAATGTTATGTTTACTTTATTTTTACTTATTTGTATGTGATAGAATAATTCATTTTGGTAATTTTAACTTATTTTTGCTAATGTAGGAAACTCTTAAAAGATAGCAAGGTGGTTTGCACCACTTCCCCCCTTGCCCAAAACAGGATATCTGAACATTTGTTTCTTGCTGTTGTAGCTTTTTGGTTTTAGGTTTTGGTAATTTAGATTTGTGTGACTTGGGGTTATTTATAACTGGTATTTCAGGACCAAATACAAGAATTATCAGATTTTACCATACAGGTTTTTATTTATTTATTTTTTTAATTTGGAAGTTGAGGGAATGAAATTATACTGAGAACCAAAGAAGAGGAGAATGAGAGCTAGTGCTTTGAGTTAAAAAGGTAGAATGGGCATAGTCTGGTTAGGAGATAATACCTTCCTGATCCTGAGAAGAGAGTATGAGTCCTGTGTTTCGACCGGGCTTGGTGGCTCTGCCTGTAATCCCAGCACCTTGAGAGGCTGAGGCAAGTGGATTACCTGAGTCCACGGGTTCAAGACCAGCCCAGGCAACTTGGCAAGACCTCATCTCTACAATAACTAAAAAAAAAATAGCTGGGCGTGTAGTGTGTACCTGTAGTTCTGGTTACTTGGAAGGCTGAGGCAGAAGGATGTCTGGTGCCCAGAAAGTTGACGCTGGGTTGGCCGTGGCCATGAGCATGCCACTACACTCCAGCCTGGGCAACAGAGTGAGAATCCAACTCAAAAAAAAAAAAAAAGAATCCTGTTTTTCCCAAAGTGACTACCTGTACTCAGAGTCCCCAGTGTGAACTCTGAACACTACAGCTTGGTAGCAGCATTAAAGATCAGAGTGGAGGACCACTGAAAGTCCACCCTGAGCTCTAGGGGGAGGAGTACCCATCAGATGGCAGAAGAGCAGGCACAACAGCACCACTGGCAATGATGATAACCACTACAGACCCAGGATCAGGCTCCTCCCATCATCTGATAGCAGGTTCATCAAGGATTCTTATGAGGACACAGATAACTAATAATGACTGATGTTAGATTTCATGTCTTCTCTAGATGTGTTTAATTTGTCTAGAAAAATCTTCTTTTCTTACAGTGTTGCTCACATTTATTTTTACCATGTTGAAGATATGCATGTGAACAAGATCTGGAAAGGTGTGCTAACTTGATATGGTTGTGAATAGTTTTTCCCTTGCCAAATCTGTTTTAAGTTTTGTACTTTTTAAATGCTGGTGATATATCTAGCAAGATTATATATGCATTCACCCTTTGATCTAGCAATTCCACTTCTAGAAATTATTCTTGGAGGCATAAAATTACAAACACAGGCACAAGACTATTTATTGTAACACTTTTTCTAAAGTAAATAAAAATAATAAATAAATAAATAAATAAGTAAGTAAATAAAAATAATAAATATTCATCAGTGGGATTTCTTAGAATCATGATACAACCACTATGCAGCACTAAATAGGAATGAGAAACATCTCTATACACATGATCTCCACAGTATACTGTTAGTTGAAAAAAGTAAACTAAGAAAACTGTTTCTGGTATGCTACCATTTATAAAAGAAAGGGTGGGGAAATATAGATATGAACACACCCTTAAATTAAAAGAGAACAACGAAAAGATAAATCATAATTGTTTGAATAGTTACATATAAAGTGAAAAAGGGAAAATGATAGAGAATATAGAGGTGAAATATACACTTCTCTCACTATAACTTTTTAAAGATCTTTTTTTTAGTCAGAGTCTTACTCTGTCACCCAGGCTAGAGTAGAGTGGCATGATCACAGCTCACCACAGGCTCGACCTCCTGGGCTCAGACAATCCTTCTACCTCAGTCTCCCGAAGAGCTGGGACTATAGGCATGTGCTACCATGCCCAGCTAATTTTTTGATATTTTGTAGAGACAAAGTCTCACTATGTTGCCTAGGTTGGTCTCCAACTCTTGGGTTCAAGCAATTCTCCCACCTTGGTCTCTCAAAGTGCTAGGATTACAGGCGTGAGCCATCACATCCAGCCTTTATTAAAGGATTGACTTTATCCATGTAAATAATTTATGTAATTTTAAATCCAAGGTAACTCAAAATTATAATTTAAAAAAATGCCTAAATCTAAAACCAAAATGAAACAAATCTGGGTATTTAGTTGATGTTCCAATCCTTGAAAAGAATTATTTCAAGTGGCTTTGAAACACAATAATTTGTATGCCATTAGTGGGGTATATCCTAAAAGCAAAAAGAACTGCAAAAAAAGAAATAATAATATTCAATAATCATACAGTTAGCAATAATATTGGCATTGTTATTCTGAAACTATTAAATATATTTTTGTCAACAAGGGAAACTGCACAATGAATATTTGTATACCTAACCCTGAATTGTACCCCACAATTTAAAAAAATAAAATAAAATAAAATATAAAATATATACATTTTTGTTAGATAAGACAAATAAGAAATTATGTTAAAGTCATCAGAAATCCAAACTTTCAGCATACGTGAGAAGAGAGACACATTTATAATCAAATGTCAAGAAAAAGTCTATAATACTAAACGTGAACTCATACTATATTTTCTCTTTAAAAGAATGCATTTTACCTAGTTCTCTACACAGAGGGAGCCTAGGAATAAAAAACAGTTCAGTAGCAGGGCACACATTTGATACACAAATCTGCAAATGGAGGATTGGATTGACTAGTACATTTCTAAGGACCATAGGACTCAAATTATGTATGGATGTGCTGCTTCCTGCTTATATGCCCTGATTGTCTCTTTAAAAAATTAATGGTGTTTCAAACTTATACTTCACCCTACTATTCCCAGGAAAAGCAGCCAAATCCAGAGTAAACACGCATGGCCCTTGCCAGCTGAAAAAGGATTAAGAAGGGCAGAAAACACCTGGCACAAGTCCTTCATACACTTTTGCTCAGGTCTAGTAAACAAGGCTCAAGTAACACTTGTGGTTGGAACAATTCAATAATTCTCTGTGATACTTAGCTAAAGAAAGATATGACCAGGGGCTTCATCAAGGAAGGCAATGGATTAATGTTCTCAGCCCATTTTATTATAGAGTCCTCACTACTGTTATGACACTGCCTACCACCAACTCAGAGTCATACATCTCTCTACAGAACACGAAGTTGTCCTTGGTGTGAGTGGCAGTCATTGAGAACTACTGACTACTCTCCTGCTGGAGAGGAATACGGCACAGGAAATAGCACGAATAAAACTGACCAAGGGTTGTCAAGCACTTTGTAACTTTCAAAGTATTCCCTTTTGAGAGTTTGGTTCAAGACCGTGGAAAGAGGAAGGGACAAACTCCAAAGTAGCCACAGGAAGGATCCATGGCCCTGATGCTCACAGAAGGCTTGGCTCTATAGACCAACATATGTATACACCATAGAAGCACTCTGCACCAGGAATTATAAACCTACGCATGTGTTTTCTACATTGCTGCATAAGCAAATCGAATCACTTATGTTCCTATACTTGCAACAAAGTATCACAACCAATAAAATATTGGGAAAGCTCTATTCCCTTACCCTAACTACTTTTCTCATGAAGAAAGCAGTCCTGCTGGACTAATGAGATTTAAATTCTCCATCATATTACATATTAGAGACTCTCTTACAGTATAAACTCTCTGAGGTAGGTAGGTAGGGCAAGAACTATTATGTCTATTTTATTGATGAGAAGATATGACTCAGAAAAAAAATAAAGAATTTAACCTATACTCTCTGCATTATACACTAGCTATCTCTATATACATGTTGCTAGTATGAGGGAAGTTTAAGCTCACAAAGTTACACTAAGTTAGGTAAAATTATCATAAATTTCCTGTGGAACAATAACTGCATGCATACAGCCAAAGAAAATAAGTTTGAAAAATAGAATAATGAAGGGAAGAATATGGCTCTGTAATCAAATTAAAAATATTTGTATGATAATAAACATACTAGTGGAAATGAACAGATAATCTAGAAATAGATCCCAATTTTTATGATAATTTAATATATGATAAAATTAGTAGTTCAATGGAGAAATCATGGATTTTTAAATAACTAGTACCTTTACAATATGAAAGAGAAAAAAACTAAGCTCTCTAATTACACATTCATACGTATCCAAGCCCAGAAGGTTAAATATGTAAATGTAAATATATGTTGAGTATATAAATTAATAATAAATTGTTTGAAACAAAAATATTAGGATGACTACATATACAATTTAGAGATAGAGAAGGCTTTCTCAATCAAAATTTAAATCTAAAAATTCTAAGAGGAAAGATGAACTTTTATGACAAAATATACTATATCATAAATGAATGATATGTTTAAAAAATATATTTGTAATGTTCACCAGGTAAAAGGTAGGTATCTCAAATAAACAAAATATCCTACACATTGTTAAGAAAAAGACAACCTGGCCGGGCTCGGTGGCTCAGCCTGTAATCCCGAGCCTTTGGGAGGCTGAGGTGAGTGGATTGCCTGAGCCCGTGGGTTTGAGACCCGCCTGGGCAGCGAGACCTCATCTCTACAATAAAATCAAAAAATCAGCCGGGCGTGGTAGCGCATGCCTGTAATTCCGGCTGCTTGGAAGGCTGAGGCGGAAGGATCGCCGGAGCCCAGCAGGCGAGGCTGCGGTGGCCGGCAGCGGCCACTGCACTCCAGTCTGGGCGACCGAGCGAGACTCCAACTCAAAAAAAAAAAAAGAAAAAGACAACCCAAGAGAAAAATAGACAAGGATACAAATAGACAATTCAGCCGGGCTCAGTGGCTCAACCTGTAATCCTGCGCCTTTGGGAGGCTGAGGTGAGTGGATTGACTGAGCCGTGGGTTCGAGTCCCGCCTGAGCAACTTGGCGAGACCTCATCTCTACAATAAATCAAAAATTAGTCAGGTGTGGTAGTGCATGCCTGTAGTTTCAGCTACTTGGAGGCTGAGGCGGAAGGATCGCCGGAGCCCAGCAGGTCGAGGCTGCGGTGGCCGGGAGCAGCCACTGCACTCCAGTCTGGGCGACAGAGTGAGACTCCAACTCAAAAAAACCCCCCAAAAAACAAATAGACAATTCACAGAAGACCACCTTCAGATTGCCCAAAAAAAAAAAATAAGAAGAAGAAGAAAATGCTAAAAGTCAAGTACATACATTTATATTTATCAGATTAACAAAAATCAAAACAGCTATAATATCTATAACTGGTAGGGATGTGGAGAAAAGGGCACTCTCTTACACTGATTTTTTTTTTTTTAATGGTACTTGTTATTAAATATTTAGAAAGCAGTCAGGGAACTCCCACTAAAATTTAAATATATATTTCCTCTGATCCAACAAGTGCATTCTTGGGATTCTATCCCATAAAAATAAAACCACTGGTGTAATAGGACATATAAAGATGGAGCATTCATTTACTCAACAGCTACTTTATACCTGACACTCTTTTAGGAGCTAGAGAACAACAATAACAAAAAGGTTCTTGCTGTGTAAGTCTTGGTGGGGAGATCGACAATAAATAGTCTTAGTGAATAAATAAACTCTGGTATATTAGAAACAAATAAGTATACTTTAAACAACCAAGAGTAGAGTAAAGTAGAATAAGGAGAGTCAGGAGTGCTGAAGTGGGAGGGTAGGGGTATGAGTTGCAATTTCAAATAGGTGGGGATCTTAGTTTGGGCTGCGATAACACATTATCCATAATACATAACACATTATCCATAAACTGGATGGCTTAGAGAACAAATATTCGTTTCTCATCATTCTGGAGGCTGAGAAATCCAAGATCAGGGGGCTGACTGATCTGGCTCCTGGTGAAGGCCCACTTCCTGGTTTGTAGAAGGCTGACCCATTGTACCCTCTCATGGCAAACAGAGAGAGGAATCAAGTTATCTCCTTTCTCTTCTTAGAAGACCGCTAATCCAACCGGGAGGGCTTCACCCTCATGACCTAATTATTTCCCAAAAACCCCATCTCCAAATACCATCACTTTGGGAATTAGGGTTTCAACATATAAATTTTGGAGGAATATAAACATTCTGTCCATAGCAGGAGGCCTCACTGAGAAGATAGTTGAGCCAATGCTTGAAGGAGGTGAGGAATATCTGGGTAAAGGACTTTCTAGGCAGAGGATCAACCAGTACAAGACAACAAGGTAATGTCCTTGTTGTTTAAAGAGAATCAGCGAGGTTGGTATAGTGTGAATGAAGCAGAGTGAACAAGATGGAGAAGAGAATTCAATCAGAGAAGGAATGGGTTTTTGAGTGAGAGGAAGGTAATGGGCAGGGTTGATATGTAACATGTGGGACCTGGGAGGCATGCAAGAACTTTGACTTTTACTTGAAGGTAACATGGATGGATCATCACCCTAAGTAAACTGACTCAGAAACAGAAAACTAAACACTGCATGTTCTCATCCTATATGGGAGCGAAATAGTCACAAAGATGGAAATAATAGGAAGTGGGGACACTAAGTGAGGAGGAGGAGAGGGGCTAGGATTCAGAAACTACCTACAGGGCACAATGTTCACTACCTGGGAATGGGCCACCTGAGATCCAATCCTTACCACTACGCAATATGTCCATATGACGAATACATATGTATATGACCTGAATCTAAAATATACTTTTTTTAAAAAGTGGAGTCACTGCAAGGTTTTGAACAGAAGAATGACATGATCTAATTTGTGTTTTAAAGAATTACTCTGGCTGCTGTAGAAAAGAAACTGTGTTACATCTGTGTTATAAGATAAAGAGAAATAATTGAGTGCCACCAATAGGGAAATGGTTGAAGTTGTAACAGTTGGCTAAAAAAGATTTGAGTGAGATATTGTTGAATAAAAAAGGAAAAACAGCTGGGTGTGATGCCTCACACCTGTAATCCCAGTACTTTGGGAGGCCGAGGTGGGAGGACTACTTGAGCCTAGGAGTTTAAGATCAGTCTGGGCAACATAGCAAGAACTCGTTGTACAAATAACAATAACAACAACAATAATAATAAAAAATACAAAAATTACTAAGCCATAGTGTCATGTACCTGTAGTATCAGCTACTCAGGAGGCTGAGGTAGGAAGATCACTTGAGCCCAGGAGTTTGAGGCTGTAGCAAGCTATTATTGTACCACTGTACTGAGCTATTATAGCATCACTGGGCAACAGAGTAAGAGTCTGTCTCCAAAAAAAAAAAGGCAAGATGGAAGAGAGTATACTGTAATCTACTTTAATGAGGCAAAGAGAGGCATAAAGGAGAGGGGGAACTTAACAAACAAAAACAGACTGTCTTTGAAAAATGCAGGCATGATATAATCACACATATCTTTATATCAAATTATATGCATTTGTAAGTCTTTGTGTGTGCCCACACACAGTCTCCAGGAAGTGGGACCCCAAATCTCCTTCTGAATTACAGGAGAAATCAGGGAGTAGTGAAGAAGATCTGATCTTGTTAATAAATCATGTTCAACAATTTTAGAGGCACTGAAGTGCCCTTGACTGTAGGAAGAAATGAATGGTGTGTATAAATACACAAAAACACACACACACACACCCTATGATTGTTCAATAATCATTTGTCTTCTTGACTAATATTATTCACATAATTATATTCGCATGAAATCAATGACTTTTAAATACCTCTGTTTTAACTTGCAAATCCTCCACAAAACCTTATTTCCAATGGTCTTTATTTCAAATTGGGAGGAAATTATGGTATAGACCAGACCCAAATGTGGTACTTCTCCCTTATTTGAGACCTTATGAATAACTAGTGGATTCTAAGCAAAGCTTCTAGACAATCCACTAATAAGGGCAGCAGTTCATTTTATTAGTTGTAAATTACCAACATTAAATTACCAACATGAAAACAAGCCAATATTTTTATCTCTCCTTATTCTTCTCCTCTCTTCCAGGGCCAAAAATGGAAAGAAAAGTTTATTTAAAGTGATAGCAGGGCAGTTAATTGCAGTGCTTATCAGTGGGCACTGTTTCACTTAGGCCAGGAAAATAATCCCACTAGTCCTAAAGTTCCTTTCTCTGTGTTGAGTACCTTTATTAGTAGAGATGTCAACTAAAGATCAAATGAAGATTGATGAGTTCAGCAAATGGATTAGTCTTCTGTCTTCTTCCATACTGATGCTGAATGAGTGAGATAAGACTTCCTGATCATGAGTGGATGATGATATGTTGAAATTCCACAAACCAGGTTTAATTTCATATCCCACATTTCACTAAAGCCTTGGTAATATTACTAACAGTCTGGGTACAGTGGCTCAGCCTGTAATCCCAGCACTTTGAGAGACCGAGGCGAGAGAATTGCCTGAGCTGGAGGGTTTGAGACTAGCCTGGGCAACTTGGTGAGACTTTGTCTCTACAAAAAATCACAAAAACCAGCCGGGTGTGGTGGTATGCATCTGTAGTTCCAGCTACTTGGAAGACTGAGGCAGAAGGATCGACTAAGTCCAGCAGGCCAAGGCTGCAATAGCCATGGGCGTGCCACTGCACTCCAGCCTGGGTGACAAAGAATGAGACTCCAACTAAAAAAAAAAAAAAAAAAAAATTACTAACAGTGTAATGGTAACACTGATCAGTACACAAACACTTTTATGTACATCATCTCATTTCATTTTGAACAGAAGTCTGAGATACAAACAGGGAAGGCACTATTATTTCCACCAATCAGATGAGAAAAACAAAGCTCAGAGGGTTAAAGTAACTTGTCCCAGGTCATAGAGTTTGCAAGCAGCCAAAGTGAGACCAGAATCTAAGAATAATGACTTCCTTTTGAATGAGATAGCCATGATGTCATCCTGCTTCCTGGTTTGGCAACTCAGGGATGTGGTTGTATAGGTCTTGTTTTCATTTTTTTTTCCCCCCAAAGAGCACTGGAATAGGGAAGATTTGGGAAGTGAAGAGCCAACTGTGTAAATAATGCCCAAGAACAGGATTTTGACTATCAGGGCTATGATGAAGCTACCAGAAAGCTGAATTCAAAGCCAAAGTTATGGATATCACACCAGAAGATCAAGAAGAATGCCTTGTAACCCGAGAAAGAGTTCCTTAAATTGAAACATGAAAGCAAGAAAGAAGAATGACTAGAGAAAATGTTGATAATTCCCATGAGGAAGTCATTGAGAGTGGGTTCAACTATAGTGTGCATGACCTCAGAAATCTATATATTCATGCCCAAAAGTAGGAATGATAATAGTAACCCCAGAATTTTAGTCCAAGGAGGGAACTACAGTCTCACAAGCATCAAGAGATTTGGTGGGTTGACCATCTCACCAAAAACATGACCCAAAGGAAAGTAGAATCACTACAAAGAAATATTTAGTAGAGGAGAACAAGGAGTCTTATGAAATGTTAAAAGGTTACAATCTTAGCTGGTAATCCATAGACTGAAATAGACTCATAAGAAAGAGCATTTGGGTGAAGGAAAGGGAAAGATACACAGGAATTCTACCTATAAGAGTATGCCTCTTAGCCGGGCTTAGTGGCTCAGCCTGTAATCCCGCGCTTTGGGAGGCTGAGGTGAGTGGATTGCCTGAGCCCACGGGTTCGAGACCCGCCTGGGCAGCGAGACCTCATCTCTACAATAAATCAAAAAATTAGCTGGGCGTGGTAGCGCGCGCCTGTAATTCCGGCTACTCAGAAGGCTGGGGCAGAAGGATCGCTGGAGCCCAGCAGGTCGAGGCTGCGGTGGCCGGCAGCGGCCACTGCACTCCAGTCTAGGCGACAGAGTGAGACTCCAACTCAAAAAAAAAAAAAAAAAAAAAGAGTATGCCTTTTATCCAAAAGGCTACGGCGAGCATTATTAAGAGAGGCACAAATCTCAAAACTAAATAACAGATCATAAAAGAGCTCCAGTTTCATTAAATAAGCAGACCTCTACACACAAGAAATTACAGATATATTGGAGGGAAAGCAGATGTCGACAAAACTATAAAAGGGAAAATAACAAAGGTTGGACAACAAAAGTCTAAAATAAATTATTTCTGGTTTCTCCCATGATACATATGCAAAATAATCTGTGAACAAGTAATTGGACATAGGCAATGTTAAAGTTTCCAGAGAGAGGTATAAGCCAGATTCCAGAGACAATAAACCATTTTTATGCATTAAAATTCTAGACTGGGGTATTTAGTAGGTAGTTTTCCATTTAAAATGGAAAGCAATGATTCTCAGAAGCCACCATGTGGTCTTAAGAGCAAGCCATGACAAAGTTACCTCATTTTTCCTGACATGGTGACAAGATTGAAGAGTAAAGCGATGCAGATAACTTGCCATTAGCAAAATTTCTGACATTCTTTCATGTTATTGAACAAAGTGGTTATATGGGCTGGATATTATTATAAAGAACTTAACTTATAGCTTTTTAGACTTGCTCAAAGAATATCAATGTGTCCATGTCAACTTTGCAATAAAGATAAGTTTTCTAGTTGGTACTTCTGGTCTTGGTCCTGGGCCTGGTCTCAATAAAACTTTACCAGAAATTTGAGTAAAAAGACAGAAACAGTGCTGTCCTATAACTGGCTCCTGAGAACTGTCACATCTTCAAAAAATTTGCAAGTCGGTTAAAGTAGCCATGAAACAAAGGGTGAGGTCACATTTGGAGTTACTGTTAGGTAAACAATGTAAGAAACCCTTCTAGTTTCTTCCTGCCCACCTTCCTGCTTGAGGCACTTTTATTTCAATTGCTATGAGATCACATAGTGGAAAGATATATTCCCAGAGGGTGATGCAGCATGATACTATCCTTAACAGGCAAATCTAAGGCCTATTCAGTCCCAGGTTAACACCATGTCATTAATTTATAATTAGTCATGATGGCAGTACTTTGATTACAGAAATTAGCAAGCACAACAAATCAGGGTCTTTCTTTTCCTCTCCCAAAAAGAGATTATTATTAAACATTTACTACCACACCAGTGCATAGAAAACAGGTATGCTGGGCTCGGTGTCTCAGTCTGTAATCCCACGCCTTTAGGAGGCTGAGGTGAGTGGATTGCCTGAGCCCGTGGGTTCAAGACCCGCCTGGGCAACTGGGCGAGACCTCATCTCTACAATAAATCAAAAATTAGCCGGGCGTGGTAGCACACACCTGTAGTTCCAGCTACTTGGAAGGCTGAGGCGGAAGGATCACCAGAGCCCAGTAGGTCGAGGCTGCGGTGGCCAGGAGCGGCCACTGCACTCCAGTCTGGGTGACAGAGTGAGACTCTAACTCAAAAAAAAAAAAAAAAGAAAAGAAAAAGTAAACAGGTATATTAGGACACTTTTTACTAAAACTAAAATTGGTTTACAAAACAATAATAATTTTTAAAAAGTCCCAGTAATGTGTTGCTTCAGGTAACATATTAAACTTTTTGGAAGTCATAGTTTGAATATATCACTAAAACAAACATCCATAGTCACATTAGCGAAAACTAAAACTGTCCTGATTTTCTTTGTTTATGGTTAGAATGCTAATTCTAACCATAAACAAAATTCAAGCTTTCCACGCTCAGTATGATTTTATAATTCCTAGTCAGTCAGCTACAAACAGGTAAGCTTATGCAACACCTCAGCTCTAAAGGAAAAAATTCAAGGAAACAATCTTGATAGGGAACAGTGTACTTTCTCATTTATTTTTATAAGTTGTGCTGTAACTGCTGTGAACTGAGTTTCTTACCACTCTCAGTTGAAAGTCTTCCAGAAAAAAACAAACAGCCCTATTAAAACATGGGCAAAGATATGAATAGACACTTCTCAAAAGAAGAAATACAAGCAGCCAACAGATACATGAAAACATGTTCAGCCTCACTAATCATCAAAGAAATGCAGATCAAAACCACACTGAGGCACCATCTAACTCCGGTCAGGATAGACATCATTAATAACTCAGAAATCAACAGATGCTGGTAAGGATGTGGAGAAAAGGGAACGCTTCTATACTGTTTTCTACAACCTCTGTAGAAAACAGTATGGCAATTCCTAAAAGATCTAAAAATAGACCTTCCATACCACCCAGCAACCCCCCTTCTGGAAATATACCTGGAGGAACTCAAATCATTCTATGAAAAAGATACCCGCATACACGTTTATCACAGCATTATTCACAATAGGAAAAACATGGGACCAACTGTGTTGCCCATCAAAAGTACACTGGATTAAAAAAATGTGGTACATATATACGATGGAGTGTTAAACAACCATAAAGAAGGGCAAAATTATGGACTTCAGGGAAACTTGGATGGATTCAGACTCTATAATACTCAGTGATCTATCACAGAAAGAAATAACTGATCACCACATGTTCTCACCCATAAGCAGACCCTGAACATTAATCATAATATTATAAGAAAGGGATTTGCAGTAGTGGGACACTGCAAGGGAGGGAGGGTCATACAACATCCATTAGGGTAACTGATCTCAAACCAGGCAAAGTAGGGACCCAAGGGAGGTCCAAATTTTACCTGTACAGAGACCACTTATCTACCTAATCCTGGGTTGTACTCTACCCTACATCTTTAAAGAATAAAAACTAAAATTAGCCGGGCTCGGTGGCTCAGCCTGTAACCCTGCGCCTTTGGGAGGCTGAGGTGAGTGGATTCCCTGAGCCTGCGGGTTCGAGACCCGCCTGGGCAGGCGAGACCTCATCTCTACAATAAAAAAAAATTAGCCGGGCGTGGTAGTGCGCGCCTGTAATTCCAGTTACTCGGAAGGCTGAAGCGGAAGGATCGCCGGAACCCAGCAGGTCGAGGCTGCGGTGGTCGGCAGCGGCCACTGCACTCCAGTCTGGGCGACAGAGTGAGACTCCAACTCAAAAACAAAACAAAATTAAAATTAAAATAATAAATTAAAATACATTTTAAAAATAAATAAAACTTTAAAATTTTTCTAATTTGATCTAATTTTAGTTTTGACAGTTCAAGTGTCAAAAGTGGGATTCAAGTGAGGTACCCCTGCTCCCATCTCTTTAAAAAAAAATTAGCCACACATGGTAGTGCATGCTTGTAGTCCTACCTACTTGGGAGGCTGAGTCTAAAGGATCACTTGAGCCCAGGAATTCAAGGTTAGTGAGGTCTGATTGCATCACTGTACTTTAGCCTGAGCAACAGAGAAGTGGGATCCAAAGATATCCCTCCCTAACAAGTTCCAAAGCCAGTGAGTAACCAGATACCAGTATCCAAAGAGCCCACTGCATGTACTGTTTTCTTGCTGACCATGGAGTTCCAGAGTAAGTGTCTCTCAGATCAAGCTCTTCTCTCCTTGCATTTGAGCTCTTCACTTGTCATACAGAAAGAGGATATTCTGTTGTTTTCTGTTTGTCTGAGCTTGGGTAAGTAACCTGTTTCATTTCAACAAGGGAGGAAGACCTCTTTACATCCCAGAACAGTTGTTTCTTGGGCTGGATTCCCCACAGCTTATTTGGCATCTTAGAGAAACCAGAGGCCGAGATAAGTTCTTCCAAGTTCAAAACACTTGAAATCTTTCATCTGGAACTCTGACTTCTTACATTTACATTTTTAAAAAGGATAAACTGGGATCTTGTACCTTTTTGAAAAAATGGATGACTTTTACTACCAATAATTTGAAGTGGCCACTCTGAGGAACCTTTTTCCTTCTTCTTTTTTTTGAGTTGGAGTATCACTCTGTTGCCCAGGCTGGAGTACAGTAGATGCTCACAGCCACTACAGCCTTGTCCTACTCGGCTCAGGCGATCCTCCCGCCTCAGCCTTCCAAGTAGCTGGAACCACAGCATGCCCTGGTAATTTTTTTTTATTTCTTGTAGAGATGAGGTCTTGTCAAGTTGCCCAGACTGGTCTCGAACCCCTGAGCTCAGACAATCCTCTCGCTTCTGCCTCCCAAAGTACTGGGATTACAGGCGTGTGCCACCACACCCGGTTTGGAACCTTTAACTTGATAAAAAAATAGTTCATCTTAGAGGTGCTCTTGAGAAAAGAGGATATAAAACCTCTCAAAAATGATGGAATGCATTCTTTGATTATATAAAACTTTCAAAAGACAGAATGACTCCTGAGTAATCTCTCTAAAAAATATTTACAGTGCACTAATGAAAAATTAAAGACTTAAATTCTGACTGATTCAATTAATGTGAGGAAATCACTTGTTAGTCCCTTTGCTCTTCCTACCTTCTATTGCCTGATTATTCTGAATACATAACCCTTTTTTGTCTTTTCCCTTTCCTCCAGAACCCTGTCAGCATCATTTGCCCTTTAGAATAAGATCTTCTAATGAACTTCAGGTACCAGCCTCAGAAGAATTTAAGCCTTGATCTCAAGTCAAACTTTGAGCCACTGTATTTTCCAGACCCTAAAAAAGACCCAACAGAAAGATATAAAATTATTCTCAGTGTTTATGATCCAGGACTCCTTGACTTATATCAATTTGTCTATATGATAGTCAATCCCGGATGAGCTCCATAATGACTTCAAAAATAGGTTGGAAATATTCCACTAAAGATTTTGAAGATCTTACCAAGCAACTCTCTAAAAATGGAATAAAAAGTGCTAGAAAAATAGGACAAACACTTCCTGAGGCTATACCTGAGGTTTTTCCTACAAGAATAGATTGGGCAATAATTCAATCTTGCAAACAAACAAACAAAAAAACAAGGTGAATCTGCTATGGACTATTATATCTACTTAGAGGAAATATTTAAATAGCATTCTAGCCTTAATGGCTGAGATGATGAAGTGGCCTTGTAATTTCATTTTGTTAATAGACTGCATACGGAGATAAGTGATTTATTAGAGAATCATAAACTAGAATGGGAAGTGACTCCCTTGATGAAGTTGAAACATTTAGAAGAATATCTTGAGAAAACCTTAGAACAGAAAAGAAACCACTGGCATACAAATTAATGTCCTTGCAATTACAGCAATTGCGGGAACACTGCCCTAACTTTAAATGACCTTTCTTCTATAACTCTTTTGATAAAGGCATTTGTCATTATTGCAAACAGAAGGAAAATTGGGAAAAGGATTGTGCCTCATTTAAATAGCAGTATGGACCATCAAAATGGAGATGCTCAGCCTCGCACATACTGTGTTAATTGTCAATGTTGACAGAGCTTCAAAGAATCTCCCAGTAGGCTATTAATTCCTTTAAATCAATAAGAAGATACTAATTTAAAACAAATGAAGAAATTTGTGCTGTGTTGGTAAATACCAGACAACTCTCTTTACTCTAAACTCTACTATATCAAGAAAGTCCTTGGAATGATAGAAATATCATGGTGGTGGAAGTTTCCAATCAAATCCAAATAGTTCCTTTGTCACAACTCATAACTGGTCTTATTTCTGAAAGTCATGCTTTTGTATTATGTGATACTGTCCCTGTGAATTTCCTAGCTAGAGACCTGCTATGTCAAATAAAATTAGACTAGGAGGTCAAATAAAATTTTCTTCAGAAGAAATAGTCATAGAAATTCCAGATTCATTAGACATTGAAGGATTATATGTCACCCAAGTCCAAATTAATTGTCCTGAGGAGGTTATTAAACTCCATGAAAATGTAGATATGGATTTTGCTGAAATCCCTGATATTCTATGGGCCTCCTCTCCTACAGATGTCGAAACAATTAAAAAGGTTGAACCTATTAAAATTCAGACTGAAGCCGGGCTCGGTGGCTCAGCCTGTAATCCTGTGCCTTTGGGAGGCTGAGGTGAGTGGATTGCCTGAGCCCATGGGTTCGAGACCCGCCTAAGCAGCAAGACCTCATCTCTATAATAAATCAAAAAATCAGCCGGGCGTGGTAGCGCATGCCTGTAATTCCGGTTACTTGGAAGGCTGAGGTGGAAGGATCGCAGGAGCCCAGCAGGTCGAGGCTGCGGTGGCCGGGAGCGGCCACTGCACTCCAGTCTGGGCGACAGAGTGAGACTCCAACTCAAAATAATAATAATAATAATAATAATAAAATAAAAAAATTAAATTCAGACTAATCTTTCAAAACCACTTCCTAAATTGTATCAGTACTCCTTAAAATCTGAAGGTATAAAAGGGCTTACTCCTGCCAGGCATGGTGGTTCACACCTGTAATCCCAGCACTTTGGGAGGTGAAGGGGAGAGGATTGCCTGGGACCATGGGTTCAATACCAGCCTGGGCAATATGGCAAGACTTCATCTCTACAATAAATTAAAAAAAAATTAGCTGGTTGTGGTGGCACATGTCTGTAGCTCCAGTTACTCCAAAGGTTGAAGCTGAAGGATTGCCTGAATGTAGAAGGTGGAGGCTGTAGTGACCGTGAACATGCCACTGCACTCCAGCCTGGGCAACAGAGTGAAACTCCAACTCCAAAAAAAAAGCACTTACTCCTATAATAGAAGATTTAATGAATCAGAGGCTCATTATTCATTGTACCTGTCCTTATAATACTCCTATTTGTAAGAAAAACCCATGGGCAGGAATGGAGAATTATATGAGATCTTACAGTTAGAAATAAAATTGTTATTTAAAGATTTCTTTTAGTACTTAATACAAACACCCTATTGAAAAATATACCAACTGAATCCAAACAGTTTACAGTAGTGGATTTATGCTCTCCTTTCTTTAGCATTCTTATAGACAAAGGGAGCCAATAGTTATTTACCTTTACTTGGAAAAGTCAGCAATATACTTGAACAGTAATGTCTCAGATATTTCCTGAGGTTCCTTTATACTTTTCACAAGTTTTACGTCAGAATTTTAAAACCTTACAATTTCCCAGAAATTCTACCATGATTCAATATGTGGATGATTTTGCTTTTTTGCTTTTTATCCAAAGAAGACACAGGAATTGATTTGCTATATCACTGCAACAGTTGGCTTGCAAGGGCCATAAAAATTCCTGAGATAAACTTCAATTCTCATAAGATTTAATGCACTACCTCTTGTGAGAATTAAAATTTATCCACGAAAGGAATTTTCATGTATCTCGAAAGAATGAATAGTATCCTAAATTATCCTAAACCAGTGACTAAACGATAATTCAGAGGATTCCTTGGACTTGCAGAATATTGCAGGTCCTGGGTGATTAATGTTTATAACATTCTGCTTCTATCTCCTTCAAACCTATGTACTCTTCTCTGTAACTCTCTAAACCTTGCTACCCTCTTACATTTGTCTAATGAAGGAGAGGCTCACAACTGTGTCAAATTGGTTTCCCAAAATGTGACTCTTTTATTTTTTTATTTTTTTGAGTTGGAGTCTCACTCTGTCGCCCAGACTGGAGTACAGTGGCCGCTCCCGGCCACCGCAGCCTCGACCCGCTGGGCTCCGGCGATCCTTCCGCCTCAGCCTTCCGTGTAGCCGGAATTACAGGCGTGCGCCACTACGCCCGGCTGATTTTTTGATTTATTGTAGAGATGAGGTCTCGCTGCCCAGGTGGGTCTCGAACCTGCGGGCTCAGGCAATCCACTCACCTCAGCCTCCCAATGGCGCGGGATTACAGGCTGAGCCACCGAGCCCGGCTCCAAAATGTGACTCTTACCCCAGATATACAAGAAACTCCAGTGAGCAATCAGAATTGGTATTCCATGTTGATGGCGCCTATACTAAAAATTCTAAAGAGAAATACTAAGTTGAGTATGCTTGGTATTTCAAGCAAAACTGAAAACAATTCCTTATAAAATTGTTACTGGATGAATTATTCACAATGCTAGAAAGAAGCATTGCTTCTAGAATTACTAGAAAGAAGAGTACTTGCTCAGTCTAAGTCAGCCCAACCTGCGAAATTACTTGTCCTCACTTGAGTCTGTGAATTAGCCAAAGATTAAACTGTAAAGGTTTATACTCATAGTAAGTATGATTTTGGAGTCATCTATGATTTTTGGTATGTTATTAAAACAAAGGGCATTTTAGATATCAAATGACATTTGAACGTCCAGTTGCTGATCTTTCTGCATTATTGCTACTTTCATAAGTGTCAATCATAAAATTAGAAGCTCATCCAGAAATCTCATCCTGAATATCAAGAAAATTCAATAGCCAGGGACTGGAAGTAGGAAAGTGCTGGCCAAAAAATAGAAAAATAAAAATAAATCATGACACAATTGCCAGGAGAAAAGGGAATGGTTGAAGACAACATAGGTCCACCAAGTGCATTTACTTGATCTGTGAAAAAGACTATGGAATTTTAATCTACCTTTAAAAAGTGTAATCTTAGGAACATTGAAATAATGAGCATAGAGTATCAAATCAAGAAAGGTAATAGCTATGTAATGATTGTTTAACCACTCTTGGAGTATTGTATTCAATTCTTGGCACTCTACAAGCAACATTAACTAAAAAAGAGAAGGCAGATAAGGTTGTCCTAAAACCACATACATAGAAAATTTTTAAAGGAATGGTCGAAGAAACTAAGGAATGTTTGTCCTGGAGGAAAGAAGAATTATGGAACACAGGATCTCTGTCTTCAAATTTTAAAGTCCTGGCCAGGCTCAGTGGCTCAGCGTGTAATCCCAGGGCTTTGGGAGGCTGAGGTGAGTGGATTGCCTGAGCCTGCGGGTTCGAGACCTGCCTGGGCAACTTGGCGAGCCCTCATCTCTACAATAAATAAAAAATTAGCCGGGCGTGGTAGCGCGTGCCTGTAGTTCCAGCTACTTGGAAGGCTGAGGCGGGAGGATCGCCGGAGCCTAGCAGGTTGAGGCTGCGGTGGCCAGGAGCAACCACTGCACTCCAGTCTGGGTGACAGAGTGAGACTCCAACTCAAACAAACAAACAAACAAACAAACAAACAAACAAATATTAAAGTCCTTACTTCAAACAGGGTGCAATTTTGTGTAACTCTAGACCTTACAGTCATAAGATTGGGAGATTTAGGCTCAAGAGAAAAAACTACTCTGTAATGACTAGGGCTGCCCAATAATAGGATGAATTGCCTCTTAGAGCAAGGAAGAGCTCCCTATCACCAGAAATATTCAAGCAAGTTTTGCATGATCCAACTTTTTGGAAGACGATAGAAAAGTCTGCTTGGGATACTGCATAGCTGAATAGCACTTTACATGGAAATTATGCTCTAAAATCAGTAAAACAAAAATCACATACAGCCAAAATTGCTTTGACTGTTGCCTATAAACTATAGTATATGAATCATGGTATTTGAGCATGTGATATATATATATATATACATATATATATAAATGTATAATACATTTACTAATGCACAACATAATAAAAAGACAATCTTTAAAACACTGGCATCACAAAACCCTGTAAGAGGTTTTGTGGATATGCAGGGGACCCAATAAAGCAACCACTGATTCAAGTCTCCTACTTTGCATTTACTTTGGGACACGTGCCAGTGGGGTATAATAGTAAGTACATTGCTGACAGCATCTTACTCTTTCCTCTCTCACTATTCAATAAGCACATTTGGTTGAGTCATTCTATTGTATAATAAATAATTGGACTAGGTTTTGTCCATGACTCCTGGGAGGAAAACTCTAAATCCTTGGAATTTCCCAATGAATAGGAATGTCTTTGTCTTGGTGATGATGCCCTTAAATCTGTGGAGTCTGACACAAACTCTGGGTGAAGAACATCAGAGTTGATACAGAGACGGTGTATCAGTTGGTGTCAGAGCACAACCTAACTTAAAGAAATACGAGGTGCCATTGCACAGTCCCTCCAAAGAGCCTTGGCACTCCAAAAATTCTATTTTTGTAAAGAACCAAATGAAATTAGCACTTTTATTGCTACCCATAGAAAAGCCATTAGGCAATTGTTTCATTCACTATCTTACATTATAAAATTTGTATTCAAAAGATGCAAGAAAGCTGGAACATTGGCATCTTTAGCTCATGCAATTTCATGTTACCAGTCATAAAACTGCTAAGGTCCAGTGATGGAATAGCTTGTCCACAGTGAGGCAAGGCCCATTAGGAAGAGAAAGCAGAGCCCATTTTTCTTTTTTTTTTTTTTGAGTTGGAGTCTCACTCTGTCACCCAGACTGGAGTGTAGTGGCCGCTCCCGGCCACCGCAGCCTCGACCTGCTGGGCTCCGGTGATCCTTCCGCCTCAGCCTTCCAAGTAGCCGGAATTACAGGCATGCGCCACCACGCCCGGCTGATTTTTTGATTTATTGTAGAGATGAGGTCTCGCTACCCAGGCGGGTCTCGAACCCGCGGGTTCAGGCAATCCACTCACCTCAGCCTCCCAAAGGCGTGGGATTACAGACTGAGCCACCGAGCCCGGCTAGAGCCCATTTTTCTAAACCAGAATATTACCTGGGAGACATGAATACCACAATAGCAAGATGAGCATGTCCACGGCCTGATGGCTTACATTTGCCAAGATGTTTCTTTTCCTTTCCTTTCGGAGAAATGTGAATAAAAAAATATACACTGCCAATTTCACAGAAATGTGGGAGAAAGGGAAATCCACTTGCAAAGTCTTTCTGGGCCACAAGGACAATGCATTATTTCCCCAATCCCTTTAGTCAGAGCTCAACAGCGGTAGTATTCATCCCAAACACAACATCCATTCAAAAGTCATATGATACCCCCAGAGATGTTGCCTTGTTCCCTTGGTACAGAAAGGCAGAGCATGAATTCCCAGAGAGCAGAATTAGGAACAAAGGTGAAAGTTATAGGGGGACCTTCTCAGCTGACTGTAAGGAAGGACTTTTTGAGTGAGTGGACTGGGTTCCTCAGAAGAGAGAGAACAAACACCCTGCCACCAGCAGGGTGTAAATTGAGAGCCACTACCAAAACCCTGGGGACAAGTTGATGAGGAGATATCTACACAGGCAAGGAGAAAGGACACCGGATGACATCTAGATCTCTGCAGTTCTGACCGTCTCGTTCTAACCTGACTGTTCAAAGAAAAACCAGGGAAAATAATCTCACGTAAAAAGACTTCTCAGCTGTGTTCTCACCACAAATAATTCTCAACAAAAAATTTCACTAGAGTACCTAGTGGCATGATGTTATTTAGGGCAGCTAAGGGAGATTTTAGAATTACTGCAACACCATTTAAATTCATTATCTAATTCTAATTAAAATGATCTGTTTCACTGTCACTAAGGAAAATCTTGTTAGGGAAACTGATGAGGTGCAGCGAGTTCTCTGTTACTGAGCTGGGAGCAGATGCGTGCTTACAGTACCATACATCCTGTGCCATTGACAATTAAGGGTGAGGGAGAATTAACCCTGCGCTGCACCCAGCCTCAGGCAGGTTTCAAAGGCCAGCCTGGCATCTGAACAGCACTTGACAGCAGACCTGCCTCTGTGACCCTCTCTGCCTGTCACCTCAGGGCAGTCACCTCACCTCCCTGGATTGAGGTGCATCAGTGGTTTTCAGACTTGATGTACATTGGTGTCACCAAGGGAACTTTTTAACAATCCAGATTTCCCACTCAAGATCAATTAAATGAGAATCCTTGGAAGCGGGGCCCAGGCATGAGTATTTTAAAGCTCCTCAGGTGATTCCAGTGTGCAGGTGAGGTTGATTACTACTGCATTCGATGGTCTCTAAGGACCCCTCCAGTCCTCTGTCCCTGCACACCTCCCCATTTCCAGACTAATCCAGAGATGGGGAATTATCGACTTACCTGACCCCTCCCTTGCAGACATTGGTTATAATGAATCTGACTCAACTGAATTCCAATGAGTATCTGCTAGGTGGTAGCCACTGTTAAACCAAGGTATGTGTCTTGATTATTTTTATATATCCCCAACACATCCAGTTCTCAGTATTCATCTGATGAATAAACAGTGCTGAGTCTAACAATTCAATTTACAGCTCACCCAGTCTTTTTGCTTCATTGTTAATGGCATCTTAACTCTTTTGTTGCTCTTTATAACTTACCAGAACCAGAAGAGTGAGTTATAACATTTTAATAATGTACGAGATTCATTTTAAATAACAGAATAGCCTAAAATAGTAGTGGCAAAAGAGAAGTTTCTTTCTCTAACATATAAAACTTTGGTTTTCAAAATATGGTCCTTGGGCCAGCACCATTCATACGTACTGGGAACTTGTTAGAAATGTAAACTCTTTGACCTCAAACCAGACCTACTAAAATAAAAACTTTGGGGTGAGGCACAGAAATATGTTGTAACAAGTTCCCAAGGTGATTTAAGAACCACTGTCATAAAATAATTTGTGAGTGAGGCAGTCCAAGGCTAGTACAGCAATTCCATGAAGTTGTCAGGGACCCAGGCTCCTTTCTGCTCACTATTCCTCCACCGCAAGGGTAGAAACCTAATCCACATGATATAGTACGGCTGTTGGAGTTCCAGCTATCACATCCAAATTCAAAGGAGTAGGATAGAGACAGGCATTCACTCTCCTTTCATGTGCCTTCCTGTCTGAGCATAACACTTCTTACATCTCATTGGCAAAAAACAACAACAACAAAACCCAAAAATACTTTTCTGTGAAGAAAGCTGGCAAATGTTGTCTGTTAGCTGACACATGTCCATGCCGCTTAAAATTGAGGCTCTGCTTCCAAGGTAATGAGATAATGAGCTAGTTGTTTCTACCTTAACTGATCACTCAACAATGGTAATAAAGAGAATTAAAACTTATGAGTGCTTTCTATGCATCCTGGCACTGTGTTAAATTTTTCTTTTTTGAATTGGAGTCACACTGTCGCCCAGGCTGGAGTGCAATGGCACGCTCACGGCCACCCCAGTGTTGACCTGCTGTGCTCCGACGATCTTTCTGCCTCAGCCTTCCAAATAGCTGGAACTACAGGTGTGCGTGACCATGCCAGGCTAATTTTTTATTTATTATAGAGACAAGATCTTGCCAATTTGCCTGGACTGGTCTTGAACCCGTAGGCTCAGGCAATCCACTCGCCTCGGTCTCCCAAAGTGCTGGGAATACAGGCTGAGTCACCGAGCCTGGCCTGTGTTAAAATTATTACGTGATATTATCTTGTCTAACCTCCACAGTTCTACGGGGAATTGTTATTCTCATTTCATAGATTAAAAAAACTTGAAGAGTTGGTGAATGTGCCCGGTGTCACGTAACTAGGAAGTGATGGAGCAGAATTTCAGTTCAGGCAGTTTATCTGCAGAGTATGCATTCTTAGCCTCCAAGATATGCTACTCTGATAAGCACTGGTGGAGTAGATGAAAAATGATGAGTAATAACTGATATTTTATAACCGCTCATTAACAGGAATAACATAACATTGGTTTTGCCGTCACTTAATAAGGTTGAACTTACAAAGCCACTCACTGCTCGCCTCCCCCACCAATGGCTGATTTGTTCTAGACTGCATTTTCAGGACAGATTTGCAGTAGTGTCTGCACATGAAGAAGTATGGGCTGCAGGCGTCTGAGACCAGCCTGGGAAATATAGCAAAATCCTGTTTCTAAAAAACAAAGTTGTGGCAACATGGCATTAATGCTGCCAGGGAAAACCCAGGGTTTGTGGAGCCTGAAGCGTGTACAATTTAGGATCTCCCTTAAGGAAAAGCAAAACAAAACAAAACAAAAAATGAAGCCAAGTACTTTGTGCCTGTAATCCCAGCATGTTAGGAGGATTGCTTGAGCCCAGAAATTTAAGACCAGCCTGGGCAATATAGCAAGAATTGTCTCTACAAAAAATTTTTTTAGAAGCTGGCGTGGTGTTGTACGCCTGTGGTCCCAACTACTGAGGAGGCTGACTCAGGAGAATCTCTTGAGCTCAGGAGTTGGAGGCTGTAGTAAGCCATGATTATGCTACTGCCTCCAGCCTGGGTGGCAGAATGAGACCCTGAATCAAAAAAAAAAAAAAAAAGGAGAAGAGGAAAAGAAAGGAAAAAACCCTGTTAAATTGTGAACACAAAATGAGGTGGTGGGCTTTGGAATGCCTCACAAGTGAGGGGCCTTGATGCTTAAGCCTCATTGGCTTCATAGGAAATCTGCCTCCCACAGAATGCTCTCACAGTGCTGCTTGCTGATGGCACCAGGGACCCAATGCAGATCACAGCAATCAGAAACTATTTCATCTAGAAAGAACACTGAAGATGTAGGCTCGGTGGCTCAGCCTGTAATCCCAGAGCTTTGGGAGGCCGGGGTGAGTGGATTGCCTGAGCCCTTGGGTTCGAGACCTGCCTGGGCAACTTGGTGAGACCTCATCTCTACAATAAATCAAAAATTAGCCAGGCGTGGTAGCGTGTGCCTGTAGTTCCAGCTACTTGGAAGGCTGAGGCGGAAGGATTGTCGGAACCCAGCAGGTCGAGGCTGCAGTGGCCAGGAGCGGCCACTGCACTCCAGTCTGGGCGACAGAGTGAGACTCCAACTCAAAAAAAACAAAAACAAAATAAAACACTGGCAAATGACATTGACCAGCGGTCTTCTAACTTTTGCTTTTAACAGCAGAACCAGTCACAAAAGGAAATCTTACTGCTCATCTGAACATGTTAAACAGATATAAGGGGGACTGCTCTTGTTGGAGTGTGGTGGTCTGTGGAAAGCCCCATCTGCTCCCACCCATTGCAGTCCCCAAGATATCTCAGGGAACACTGGGGCCTAGAGAAGCCCATCTGAAAACCATATGATCTATCCTAAGGCCCCCTTCCTGCAAAGGAGAGAACAAAGACCCCAGAAGGCTTAACAGCTCACTTGAGGGCACTACCCAGTTACTGGCAGGGTGGGGATTGCAACTGTTATCTACCCACAGATCTTTTCACCAGACTATAATAACCCTTTGATTCCTAGGCCAACTTCAAAAGCCTTTCATCAAGCTGTCTCTCACCTTATCACAAATGCAGTTTTTGTAGCACAAGAAGCAAACCACAAGGTATTACCCATTTCTATGGGAAAAGTCAGAAAACCTCTCTTCCACTGCAGCCCTGGTGGAGAAGGGGTGGGTGCCCCCTCAGCTTAAGTCACTGGAGGTTATTCCCCTGAACAGCTGGTCCTCTTTCTCCTCTTGGTCCACCCTCATTACTGGTCAAGTCCCTGGCACACCCAAGGGAAGGTGAGGGGCAGAGAATAGAAACAGGGGGCGGCATGTGTACCACTGAAGGGGAAAGAGCAGGAATCCCTGTGGTCACGGGGACATGAAATATATTTGTAAATTGCATATAGAAACATAGAAACTACCTTATTGTATGAAAATGGAAAGCAGATTTAAAGAAATATTACGTGTAGGCACATAGCTATTTTTGTTTCCATTTTTTGATTTTTTGTTGTTGATGCTATTTGCTGGCTGACTTAAATGTGGGCTGCAAACTTAATCCTCCCCACTTGCTGGAATGTCAAGTCTTTTTCTGATGATGCTTCTGGTATTGTCAGAACTTAAAGACTTGACATTCCAGCAAGTGGGGAGGATTAAGTTTGCAGCCCACATTTAAGTCAGCCAGCAAATAGCATCAACAACAAAAAATCAAAAAATGGAAATGACCGGGCGCTGTGGCTCATCATGTAATCCCGCACCTTGGGAGGCTGAAGTGAGTGGATTGCCTGAGCCCGAGGGTTCAAGACCCACCTGGGCAACATGGCAAGAGCTCATCTCTACAATTAAAAAGAAAAAAATTAGCCAGGCATGGTAGCGTGCACCTGTAGTTCCAGCTACTTGGAAGGCTGAGGCGGAAGGATCGCCGGAGCCCAGCAGGTCGAGGCTGTGGTGGCTGTGAGCAGCCACTGCACTCCAGTTTGGGTGACAGAGTGAGACTCCAACTCAAAAAAAAAAAAAAGAAACTTCTCCAGAAACGCATTTTAAGATGTGCTTATTTTCATGGAAAATGAAAAGCTTTTTGCCTACCTTTTTAACGGCTTGCAATAAACTTTCTGCTTTTTGTTTCACAGCTTTTCCTGATTCAAACAATTCTCCAGAAAGTTGTTTATGGGCAAAAATTACCTGACTTAGGACTTCTAATTAGAAAGGAGAAATTCTGCTGGGTGTGGTGGCTCAAGCCTGTAATCCCAGCACTTTGGGAGCTGAGGCGAGGGGACTGCCTGAGCCCAGGTGTTTGAGACCAGCCTGAGCAACTTGGTGAGACCTCATTTCTACAATAAATCAAAAAATCAGTCAGGCGTGGTGGCTTGCACCTGTGGTTCCAGCTACTTGGAAGGCTGAGGCGGAAAGATTGCCTGAGTCCAGCAGGTCGCGGCTGCAGTGGCCGTAAGCATGCCACTGCACTCCAGCCTGGGCGACAGAGTAAGATTTCAACTCAAAAAAAAAAAAAAAAAGGAGAAATTATTCCACAGTCCCTTTCCTCAATTATAAAATTTCACTTAACTATCTCAAGCTGGTAAGAAGCCTTAATGTTATTCAGTAACTAAAATTGTAAATCTTCAAAACTTTCTTTAAAAAAAACAAAACATCCTAAAACGCAATTTGAATTAACAGGATAGCTTTCCACAGAATAATCACATCATGACTGAAGTTAACAACGGAGGGTCACAGACAACAGTTTGCTTCTCCTATCTGGGAAATGGGCATCAACTGGCTGTTCATTTTTAGTAGTGAGTAAATCTCCTAGGTTTTCTTGTACTAAAAGGTTACATATAATTACATCTAAAGTACAATATAGAAACAATGAAAAATTAGTTTGCAATGCCAAAAGTATTTTTAGAATATTAAAAACATGATTCTCACACAAGTATATAGAATGCGTCAAAGGTTTACATAACTCAATAATGAGGAAACAAGCAGGATGGTAAAACTAGTTCAAAAGAAGATACAGTGGACTGAAATTGTATATGTATGTAACATATAAATATACATTTTTTTCAACAAAAGGACTAGTGGAATAGGACTGCAGTCAGACTAACACCAAGTAACACTCTAGAGGGCAATAAACCTGGATCTTTAGAGTTGTCTCTACTGTGGGACAGAAATTATTTGCAACTTACTGATATACTACACATCATCATCCTCCTTTCCAGAGTCAGGGCCTTAATGAACAGCACAGTATGTCAAAGTTACACCCCAACCAAGAAAGACAGATAGCTGTGTGATCTTGCAGACAGTGCTCTAGTATATCTTTGAATGGGAAAAATCTTTTTGCCTTATTTATAGGTTTTGGATAATTTTACTTAACAGTATAGGTTTTTGGTTTGTTTTAGTTTCCTTTTTAATTTGTAAACTACAACCCTGTGATGTGGGAACAAAACCAGGAATACCTGCTCCACCTAGGGAATCATAAACACCTACAATGTTTTAGATGGCATCTTCATATATATATAATCTTATTTGATTCTGATCCCACCCCCCTGAGATTTTTCAGGTATTATCCCGTTCACAAATAAGAAAATGGAGGTTCCTAAAGATTGTGACTTGCTCACATTTCTGGTCAGAATCAGGGGCAAGCTGCAAATGCAGATCTTCTGAAAACAAACCTCAAGGGCTTTTCACTGTGGTGCTGCTTGCAACAGCCCTTGCATTGTGGAGAAACTTTGGTTTTAAGAAACCCTTTTTAAATTGAAGGAACAGAGGTAGGTAGCTTTGTTTTATAGATGGGGAAACTGAGGCCCGAGATCACCAGCCTAGCAAGCGGGGAACCCAAATCGTGTGCCAGATCCCCATATATGTCCAAGGTTATTTCTTCTACAAAACAATCACCTGGACTTGGCCCATATTGTCTCCTGGCGTTGACCCAAACTCCATCTCTGAGTGCCATAAGCACTATGCAACTTGAAGCCCCCACTTTGCATACTTACACTTATCTGACCAGGGACATGTGCTTAGTTCACCCCTTTCTCCAGCACAAAGGAAACAAAACTCCCTGGCTGACCTACCTAGCTCTGGGTCATCTACTGAATCAGGTTGATGGACTTCACAGGAAGGTGTTAAAGACAGGCTAAAGGTGCTATTCATGCCAGGACTGTTCACATTTAAAAGAGGCCCATTTTGGCCCAAGTGCTTTAACTTTTTGCTTTTTTTTTTTGAGTTGGAGTTTCACTCTGTCGCCCAAACTGGAGGGCAGTGGCCGCTCCCGGCCACCGCAGCCTCGACCTGCTGGGCTCCGGCGATCCTTCCGCCTCAGCCTTCCGAGTAGCCAGAATTACAGGGACGCGCTACCACGCCCAGCTGGTTTTTTGATTTATTGCAGAGATGAGGTCTCGCCTGCCCAGGCGGGTCTCGAACCCGCGGGCTCAGGCCATCCACTCACCTCAGCCTCCCAAAGGCGCGGGATTACAGGCTGAGCCACCGAGCCCGGCTGCTTTTTTTTTTTAAATTTATTGTGGAGATGAGGTTTTGCCAAGTTACCCAGGCCGGTTTCAAACCCATGGGCTCAGGCAATTCACCCACGTTGGCCTCCCAAAGCACGGGATTACAGGCTGAGCCACTGAGCCCAGCCTACTTTTTGCTTCTTAACCTAAGGCAGAAGTGATTGCAAAGGGCCTGAAAGCCCAATTATAGCCGAGGCACTAGTGCCAAGGGAATGAAGGTTCACGGTTGGCCGCTTTTCAGATGTACGCAATAGCTGATGTTTAAAATTGCAGCCGGGCTCGGTGGCTCAGCCTGTAATCCCGCGCCTTTGGGAGGCTGAGATGAGTGGATTGCCTGAGCCCGCGGGTTCGAGACCCGCCTGGGCATGCACGACCTCATCTCTACAATAAATCAAAAAATCAGCCAGGCATGGTAGCGCATGCCTGTAATTCCGGCTACTTGGAAGGCTGAGGCAGAAGGATCGCTGGAGCCCAGCAGGTCGAGGCTGCGGTGGCCAGGAGCGGCCACTGCACTCCAGTCTGGGCGACAGAGTGAGACTCCAACTCAAAAAATAAAAAATAAAATAAAATAAAAAATTGTAAATAGTCTGGATCTGGTGGCTTACACCAGCACTTTGAGAGGCCTGATCTTGAGTCTAGGAATTCCAGGCTGCGGTGGGCCAAGATCATGCCACTGCACTACAGCCTGGGCTGGAGTTAAACCCTGTCTGAAAAAATAAAAGAAATAAAAGTAAATAATATATTTAAAAGTAGTAATAAACTTGTGAGTTTCTATGTGATTTCTTAGCCAACAGACATTTCAAAGTATAACTGTGACTACATGTACAGGCAGGGGCTGCTGAAATGTAAGATGGGAAAAATCTCAAGGATGGGCACTTAATCCTCACAAAGACACAGTGAAGTATAATTATCTTCATTTTAGAAATGAGGAAACTGAAGCAAAGAGGTTATATAACTTACTCAAGATCATACAGCTACACAGCCAAGGCTTCCAACCACTATGTGGGTTTAAGGCCAACACTCCCAGCCACTACCCTGTTATTACCTCTCATTCTACCTGATTTTCATTTCCTAAAGGGGGGTGATGGTGTGCAACTCTGTAGAAGACACGTCATCCCAACCCTGCTCATCTCTAGGAGGGTCTGGCAATAAAAACTTAATTATTTCTTTTTTTTTTGTTTTGGTGGAGATGAGGTCTCATTATTGTTGCCCAGGCTGTTCTCAAGTGATCCTTCCACCTTGGCCTCCTAAAGTGCGGGGATTCCAGGTGGTGAGCCACACTGCCTGGCCAAAAATTACTTTTGAGAGGGGCGAAAAGCTACTATGGAAGTGCAAACCAGTAATTACGTATAGACTGGGAAAACTTAAAAAAGGAAAAGACAAAACAGTATTTTACCCACTGTAACATACTTCTGACTCTAAGATCTACCATTATTTTACCTATCACTCAGAAAAAAAAAGCTGCCTATTAAACAATGGTTATGTTAATATGCCATTGACTATAAGCTGCACCCTGAAAGATCTGTTAAGATGTGGAAGAAATGTACACTTTTGGAATTGACAAAATACAGAAACATGCAAGCAAGCAGCTCCAGACAATGGTCTAAGGAGCTTAAGATCCCAGGGGAAGGGAGGGTATCTTTCATGATTTTTCTCACAGAAACTCTGGAACTCTAAGTGCTCTGGTTTTGGTCTTATGCCCAATTCTGATTTGATGCTACTTGTTAGTAATACAGATGATCCCTGAGTTACAATAGTTTGACTTAAGATTTTCTGACTTCGTGGAAGTTGAAATGATGTTGTAAAAGTGATACCCATTTAGTATGCTCAACTTACCATGGAGCTACCACCCCAGACACAGCCCCATGGTATAAGTAATCACTGTGGCCGAGGTAGTGAGTGTTGTGATTTGGAAAAGCTGAGTCATGTGCCCATGGTTGAGGCAGACTATGATGATTCCACCCCATCCAAACAAGATGACTGAATGAGGAGGAGGAGATCCCTCCCTCGCAGAGGTACTAGCCAGACAAAATGATACATCCACCAGTTTTTTTATCACCAGAGTGAATTCCAAAAGAACCACAATTTATTTTTTATTTTTTTGAGTTGGAGTCTCACTCGGTCACCCAGACTGGAGTGCAGTGTCCACTCCCGGCCACTGCAGCCTTGACCTGCTGGGCTCCGGCAATCCTTCTGTCTCAGCTTTCCAGGTAGCTGGAACTACAGGCGCGCTACCACGCCCGGCTGATTTTTGATTTGTTGTAGGGAGATGAGGTTTCGCCAAGTTGCCCAGGCGGGTCTCGAACCCGCGGGCTCAGGCAATCCACTCACCTCGGCCTCCCAAAGCGCTGGGATTACAGGCTGAACCACCAAGCCCGGCTCAGAACCACAGTTAGAACTAGAATTAGATATTGAGCAATGTCATTGAGGTCAGATAGTTGATGTGGCAAACAACACAACCCACGCCATGTCCATTTCCTCAAAAGTGCTCCCCAGCTGTTACACACGTCTTTGATCCACCTGTCTCTTACCACTGCCTACTGTTGAACATGAAACATCAAGCCAGTACATCTTTACTGGTAGGTGTATCCACAAGAACATAAATTTTAAATGCAAGAGGATTACTATCTAAAAGGAAAGCCTTTTACTATCTAAAAGGAAAGCATCTGGAAGTCATTTAAAATAACTAAATTACTCATATGCCTAATTATAGTCATCAAGAGCTCAAAGTCAGATGATTCTCATGACCTTACCAGACTCTTCTCACCTTCTACCCAAGTAGTTGTCACACATCAGGCACAACTAAGAGCTAATCATTTCCTCCCAAGATGCAATTAACTCCCTAACAACAAGAGAGCATGGACCAAAACTTTTCATTCCCATGTTCTTTGTGGCTGTTTGTCCACTTACATTCAGCAGTGGGCATGAGTCCATGTTTAAACTCTGTATAAAACATCTGGACGAAAGATTCCAAACACCATTCTTCTACAGGGCTGGGAGTGAAAGCATCTGGGTATCTTTCAGGGCACTGTTTTGGGTACAAACACATACATAGTAATCAGTGTCTGTCTGCACACTGTGAAATGTAGAGTGGTCATTTAGTTACTATTCATAAAGGACACAATTCAAGTATATATGTATCCTGGTCAAGAATGTTCATTTGAAAATCTTAAAATCACCTGGGAAAGTTAAGGGACTTAGGGCACATTGGTGTTTTTAAGTTTAGAAAGATAGAGATGATCATAAATGTAGTTTTCTTAGGTTAAGCAGTCTCAGAGGCGAGAAAAGCACTTAAGTGGCACATTTTTGTTTAGTCCATTAGTTTTGGTCTAGCAATGGTTTGATTCCTGGCTCCATACTGTTGCTGCTCTGAGACTTTGTGTTCTCTTAACCTTTATTCTAAATACACACATACTAATTTTTGCAAGACTTATTCTTAAAAGTGATTAATCAGCTATAATTAAGATGTAACCTTTCAAATTTCACTGAAAATAGAAACAGAAGTGCCATCTCATATTTTAAAGAGCCACTCCTTAGCGTCTGGTCACGCAGGAAGCTACTTCTTCTAAGAGACCCTTATTCCATTGTGCAAATGCTTACTGCATCAGACTTAAAGGGAAAATGGGCTTCTTCTTCCTTCTAGACAACATCTGATCCCGATGAAAAGCATGGAGTAGATGCAGACTGAAAACTACAATCCAAGTTGAATTTTCAAATTAAGGACATTCTCAAGTCCAGTAGGCTCTTTCACGAAAAATAAGCCCTCCATGAAGCCAGGTATGTTGTTTTTAGTTTAAGGCTGGTAATGAATGTCTGCTTAAAAATAGTATATTGTTGAGTTTATCTCTGTTTCTCCCAGAAAAGTAAGATTAAAATAATAAAAATGGTATAAACTCACAGGAACAAAGTAAACAGGAGAGAAGCCACCTGTGCGCAAGTGATAGCAACAGGATCAATAGGAAGCAGTGGAGAGTAGCGGAACTGAGAAAGCTGAATACCTAGTGCATGGAGAGAAGAAAGTCAATTCTCATGACAGACCAGAAAATCCCTGCAACTAGAGGCATCAGGTACTGAGGGAAACTGGAATGAAAAACAGGGGTCCAGATATGAGGGCACGAGGGAAAGGCACTGTATAAAAGCAGGTGAAATCAGCACCTTGAGTGTTGAGCAATTGAACACTGGTTGTGAGAGGATTTCCCTCATGAGGCATTGAAAAGCCCCAGAAAAGCCTACAGATACTGAGATACTGTTGTCTGGATCCCACCGAAACAGCAGGATCCACAGCTGGTCAGCCAAACAGTAGTCAACAGGACAGTAAAGACTGCCCCCTTTCTCATTGGTCTTAAGTGTCTTAAATATGAAAGTCAAAGACCTCTCTAGGAAAGCCTCAAACATAAAGACCAAAACAAACAGAAAGAGTAGATGACAGACAAGAAACAAAGTAAAGCAAAATGAGCAAACAGTCACAAAATACAACATCCCCAGAGACATTATACTGAATTCAAGAAACAAGAAAAGGACACTTCAATGGAAGGGCTGGCAGAGAAAGTGGAGGAAATATCTCATCCAGAAAGCAAAGCAAACGTTAGAGAAATGAAAAATAGGAGGAAAAAAAAAAAAAGATCAGAGGAGCAAACCATTAACAAAAGGTGAAAAAATGAGTCACAAGAGTTCAAAGAGAAACAATAAGCAGAAAGTGGGGGAGGTAGTATTAAAAAAATCAGAGAAAAAAATGCAGAAACATCAAGAATGAGAATGTTCTCCAAGTATCCAGCATATAGAATGAAAGCAGATACACACGCCACGTACCAGTGCACATGATCCTGAAATATAAGGCGGCTAGAGATTAAAGAAAAAATGTCAACTTGTAGAGAAATCCCCTCCCTCTGTCAAAGATGGCCAAATACAAAGATTGAGAATAAGGATGGCAAAGGACTTCCAATGCCAACTTTGCAAGCCAAAGACAATATTGACCAATGCCTTCAAATTCTGAGGCAAGTTGTTAAACTAGAATTCCATAACCAGCTAGACTAGGTATATGGGTGTGAAAGAGTAGATATAAAGACACTCAGACCTGCAAGGTCTTTACAGTTTTACCTCATGTGCGTTCTTTCTCAGGAAGCTACTAGAGGTTGGACTCCACTGAGAAATGGGTGTTAAGAGAAATGCAGGGGATCAGAGAAACGGACTTTCCATAGGAGAGAAATGAAGCCAAGATGACGATGGTAGACATGCAGCAGGTTTTCAGGGCATCTGGGAGGCCAGGAGGGGCATCTCCAGGAGAAAGTGGAAATGCTTAGTTGACCTGCTATGTTGGATGGTGTGGAAATTAGTTTTCAGAGGCAGTCAGGTTAGCACACTTCTGTTTTCGTTTCTAAAGATCTAATGCATAACCTAAAGTAGGGGTTTACTCTCTCCCTAAACCAGAAGACCAGGGTTAGCACAGCTCCAAGAGTTAATTTATTCAGCAGTCCAACATCACCAAAGTTCAAGATATTTCCCACCTCTGGCTCAGCATCCTCACCATGTTTGCTACCTTCTCTCAGGCTCCTTGTTTGTAGGTTGGGAGTCTGTAAGTTGGAGGGGAAAAAAAGAGACTCTCTTCTTGTGGGTCTATGATCTAAGAAAACTTTCCCAGGAATGGGTTCCCAGGACTGATATGTGGCTGGGTGGAGAAACAGATGACGTTAGAATCTCAGCGCATCTATGACCCACTCAAGGCACACTGGCTAGGAAACACTGAGCTGTATTAGCCAGGACCTCTGAGTCACATGGAAAGGAATGGACACAGGAATAACATGGATGCCTTGGCAGGCTGAAAAGTAGAAAATAGCAAAGGAAATGTAACAACAGCTCATTACTTGATTCTCTATTTTACAATACTTATGTGGGTATGATAATGTAAACCCTGGACAATGATTCATCAAAAATGATGCAATTCCACTGGGAAGAGAAATGGGGGATGAATGATGGCAAAAGTTCTTAATCTGTAATCAGAAGTAAAAAAAAAAAAAGACAACGCTGAAAACAGATAAATTTGTATATTTAGACATTTAACAGAGCTACAAAAAATTGAAAGTAGATCTAGAGAGGGCAAGGTGGTGGGGCAGAGGAGTGGAGCGAGAAAGAATTGCTGCTTCTGCTATAAGCGGTATGCAAGTACTCTGCAAGTTATGTACATATTATTTCATTCTTTTAGTTTCAAAGATGGAACAAATTGTACCGTTTTCCCCTCTCTGAATGGGCCCTCTATTCTATAGGAAGAACATGAATCACAATTAGTCAAACAAAAGCCAGCTTTACTGTTGCCTTTGCCCTATCACCTCCTCATCTCACCCTAGCTCCCCCAGCTGTCTCACCCACATCCTTACACTCAGTTTGGGTGATGGTCAAGAGAATTCATGCCACAAGAGCTACGGGCATCAGCTCTTTAGCTCTTTGGGAAGGGCTCAATATTCTGTGGTAGACATCCCGGTAATTTGTAGGATGGGAGTAGTCCTGGGACCCCATTGTCTGGACAGGAAAAGCACAGCCAATTCTCTAGCAGGTGTATCCTGAATGGGTGTCCTTTTACATCAGACTACTTGGAGAAAGGACCAAACTCTGTATTGACAACAGCCAGGTATTTATATACAGGACTAGATGAGCCTCATGGAGCTACTAATCCTTCTAAGCTTTGTTGCTAAAGACAACCATAGTTTTACAATCCAAACATCCTACCAGCACTTAAACTTCTGCACTACAACAAATTTGCCTTTTTCCTTCTTATTCGAATCCTATAGGCATTCACATTTTAAGGAGAGTTCTGAGGCACAGTTCCAAGGAAGACATCTTATATCAAGGAGCTATTTACTTGGAAGGCCCCAAATCAGAGAGATTTTTTTTTTTTTTGAGTTGGAGTCTCATTCTGTCACCCAGACTGGAGTGCAGTGGCACGCTTCTGGCCACAGCAGCCTTGACCTGCTGGGCTCCAGCGATCCTTCCACCTCAGCCTTCCAAGTAGCTGGAACTACGACGCCTGGCTAACTTTTGATTTATTGTAGAGATGAGGTCTTGCCAAGTTGCCCAGGTGGGTTTTGAACCTGCGGGCTCAGGCAATCCACTCACCTCAGCCTCCCAAAGCACTGGGATTACAGGCTGAGCTACAGAGCCCGGCTAGAGACAAGATTTTGCCAGTGCCCCTGACCTTTAATACTGCATCCACAGTGATGCCCTCATTCATTAGCACATTTCCCCCTACAAGGCTTAAGTGACCCGAGAAGCTTTCAAACAAAATCTAACATGGAATCTAATCCAGAAGACAGCCAGGAATGCAGCTGCCCTGGTTGCAGAGTATCCCCTTCCTGTACCTACAAAAGCCTTAAGACTTCCTGAAGTACAGTTCAAAGCCATTAACTTCCACCTCACTGCTCCCATCAGATTCACCTTGTCTCTTCTCTTCTACATCCTGCCTTCCTTTAGCAGGATGATCCCCTCAAGTCCCACCTCCTCCAGGAAGCCTTCTCACTGCAGATTCTCCCCTGAATCAACTCATTTATATATTTGGTTGGTCCCACTACACATGATTGCTAAACCTTCCACATGATTGCCTTACGCTCTGATGGCTTAACACTCAATATCATAGAGGAGGTAGCTGGGATTCAAAAAACAAAAAGACAATTTTTAAAAACAATTTTATAAACAGATTCTTATACAAAGAGCAAACACATATATAAAGCACCCAAACTGAAAATAAGGTGGACCCTTCTTTCTGCACTGAGAAGACAGAACAGAAAACAGGAAAAGTGATTCCATCTCATTTTCAACTCTTTCCACCTATGCACTCAGTTTTTCAAGTAGAGTTTCTATTCCTTTGCTGGTGTTTTTGTTTTTTTCCAATGTGGGAATTAGGCTTTTCAGTCCAGCTTTGACTTTGTTTGCAACTTCTTGGTCAGAACTCTGGAGAAGGCTGAAGAGAGAAAAAAATATTAGCGAAAATTAAATTTTCTAAGAACTCCTAAATCATCTACAATATTACCTGTAACCATGTATAAAAGAATTCATTAACTGTGAGACCAGTCTTGTAATTATATACATATACATATTTTTTCATTCCCCAGAGGAATGATGAGGGCCAGTAGCCTATATTCTAAAACCACAGAAAAATTTTAGACTCTTGTTGGTAGAGTCACTCAAAGACAATTATTTACAGGACCAACTCTCTATGGAATAGAGTTGGTCCTACCTTCACATTATCTTAGGACTTATGGGTGTGAAACCTGCCTCTGTCACTCAATAATTATACAACCAAGAGCATGCTATTTAAATTCTCTCCAAGACTTGGTTTCCTGGTCTACAGGATGAAATTAACAACAACAGAGATCATATTCTAACTCATAGAGTGTTTTCTTTTTTTTTGGTAGAGCAAAGGTTTCGCTATGTTCCTTAGGCTGGTCTCAAACTCCCAGGCTCAAGCAATTCTCCTGCTATGGCCTCCCACAGTCCTGGAATTACAGGCATGAGCCACCATGCCTGGCCACAGGGCTGTTTTTTGAGGCTCAAATGATCTTGTATCTAAAGCACAAGAAGCCTTGTGCTGAAACCTTGCCTGAGTACTCTACCACCAAGTGAAGAGGCTGTAACAGTAGACCCAATTCTCTATAAATGGGGGCTAGTCATAGGTGCCAGACCACAGAACACCAGGCCTGAACTTGCTGTTCTCCTCTCACTTTATAAAGAGAAGGATAAGTTATGGGTACCAAGCAGTATTCTACTGCTTGTGGGAGACAAGCAATAAGTACAGCTGCTACCTACAGAGTACGCTTTTAATTTGTGACTCATTCGGTGTTTTTAATATACCTTGGCTAAAACACACAGTTATATAATGCATAATAGTTATACAAGTTATCATTTTTGAGTATATGCCACATGTCAAACATAACATTAGGCATTTTAAATATGTCATTCAATCCAGATTTTCTAACAACTTTAAGGTTGCTATTTATCTTGTTTCACAACCAAACAAGCATTAAAATTAAGGCTTGAAAATGCTGAATACTTTTCCCAAAGCTACACAGTAAGCAGGGCCTGGAATCCAGGCAGTCTGTCTAGAGTCAATCCTCTTAAATGCTAGAAAATTCTGCTTCTCTAAGTTATTTTTCAGCCAGCATACCAGGCTGATTTTCTCTTTTTATTCAAAATGCTTTTACACTTACTGTAAAAATGTTTAGAAAAACAAACAAGCTGGGCTCGGTGGCTCAGCCTGTAATCCTGCGCTTTGGGAGGCTGAGAAGAGTGGATTGCCTGAGCCCGCGGGTTTGAGACCCACATGGGCAACTTGGTGAGACCTCATCTCCACAATAAATCAAAAAATTAGCCGGGCATGGTAGCACGCGCCTGTAGTTCCAGCTACTTGGAAGGCTGAGGCGGAAGGATCGCCGGAGCCCAGCAGGTCAAGGCTGCGGTGGCTGAGAGCGGCCACTGCACTCCAGTCTGGGAGACAGAGTGAGACTCCAACGCAAAAAAAAAATTAAAAAAAAACAAACAAAACTCTCCAAAACCAAAACATGAGTTTTAAGAAAAATATACAGAAGCAGGGAATTTCACCAAACAAGTCAAGCACATTACAATATTCAAAAACCAAACAAAAATGATGATTATATTATTAAGTTATACATAGTGCAGTTTCCATTTGGGACCTCGCATATTTCATGTGCTCCTGTTCCAATTCTAAGTCGTACCCCACAATAAACCTATAGTATCCTTCTTATGTTTGAAATCCACCCAATGGAAGTGCTGATTGATGAGCAACCTTTACAAATAAATCTCATGGCATTGCTAAAACTTCTAGTTGATCGAGTATAATGAAAGAACATGTCAGTAGGTGTTAACACTCCAAATGTTTGGTAAAGAAATTCATAACAAAAAAGTTCATGTTTCAGCTAATGAATTTTGATTGCTTAACATCAACTGGAAAATTAATTTTAATGAGAAATGAAAAAAAAATGATCTGTAAACACTCATGTTTGGCGATTCTGATATACCCGAAGAAATGAATGCTTTTGTGAGTGTGTGTGCGTGTGTGTCTGTGAGTGTATGTGTACCAGATCAAAGTATATATTGAAGAAACATTTAACATAACAGTTACAACAATACAGACTAAATTGCATAGCATGCTGCAAGTGACATATTGGAGGAAACTCAAACTAGGGTTGGTTATCTGTTTTCCCAAGTCTTGGTAACAAAGTAGGGAAAAAAATCAAGTCACTACTTCAAAGCAACACACAGTCTTTTTAAAAATAAATGCTCTTAACAGAAAGGTTTCATGTCAATGACGTGTACATTATAAACTCAACACAACTAAGTCCAGAGAACAATATGCAAGATGGGCCTCATTTTAAGTTAGAAATAAACAATACAGACTTCATAGAGCATACAGACTTCAGTAGCAAATGCTTTTCCAATCATTTTTGAATCTTTGGAAACAATTAAAGAAAATTATAAGTAAAATGCCTACGATTTAAAAAACAACATTGTCACGGTTTTCAGAGGGACTATATAGTTTTCAGAGGGACACAACTAATTCATTTTGAAAAAATATAAGACACGAGACTTATTTACCGAAAAAACATATATATATACAATGGCATTTCAGTCAAAACCACAAATGTGGTGAAACACACAGTTCAGGATCCTTGACGTCCAAAAGATGAAAACTAAAAAAAAAACAAAAACAGTCCTAAGGACTGACTGAAGAGTACATTTGCTCTCTAGTATCTGACATACTTCTTTAGCCATGAGTGACTGAGAGTAATACCAAACTTCTGGGAATAAATTTTTGACAGAAAAATAAATGTGAAAGTCTGTCTTTTGCATAACCAGGCCCTGCATAGAGAAAGGCACATTATACATACCTGGAAAGAATAATGGCCCCTCGATTCACACTAGCCCACGACTTCAGATTCTTCATACCAACATGCTCTACAAGCGTTTTTGCAAAACAACCTATAGAATACACTGAAACTCAGTGAACATCATATGCCAAGATTTAAACTACCCACCCCCTTCCTTAGTGCCCTTAAACATGCAACTATGTTTTAATAAAAAGCTAATGAAGAGTTGCCACCCAACCTCCTTTAACACTACAAATTCTAGCACAGGTTTATATAATGCATTTTTTAAATAGTCATTTCTTTCAACTCTAATCCAAAACCTAAACTATGTTTAGTAGTAATTACTCAAGAAAAACAATTAATTCTTATAAAATGTTCACTTGGTCATGTTTGCATTTCTTTGTAATAGTTAAAATTTAACTTTGACCTGAAAGCTATTCAGGAAGTAAATGTTTGACAGTAGCACCCTGTGTTTGGCTGAAATCAAGTTTAACCTCATAGAGAAATGCTCATCCAGAAGATGCCATGAACACAACACAGTGTTCATGTGCCCAACAGCAGCTGAAGAATGTTCATTCTTCAACAACAATGGTTGAAGAATGACTGCTTTGGTTTATAACCGGCAATTTTTCTCTACAATGCTTAAGTATCCACACAATATAAACATCATTCATCTTCTGTTATGCCAGTACTTCTGATTTCAAAGGTTTTGGTATTATCTTACACTGTGCTACCTAAGTGCAACCAATGCTCAGACAAAGGAGATTCTGATGACTAGGACTTAGTGCAGATGGAGGTAGGGGCAACCTATCTTGAAGGCAAACATCACAGTTAAGTAGCATGTACTATATAATTCACTCAAAGATAAGCTTCAAAAGTCAAGATATCTCTGGCAATTCAGCCTGTCATGGCACTTGCTAAAGAGGGACAGAGAGTGGCTAGTGAGGTAGACTGTTTTCCAAAGACATCCACAACATCTCCTGTCCTAAGTGCTCTTCTGGAATATTGCCACACCCCTATCGAGTGGTAGAATCTACATCTTCTCCTTTTGAGTCTGGTAGGCCCCTGTGATTATCTTGACCAAAAGAATACAGTGAAAGTGGCATTAAGTAACTTCTGAGTTCATGAATGTTCCACACATAGTTTGTTCTCTTGGAATGTTCACTTTTTTTTTTTTTTTGAGTTGGAGTTTCACTCTGTTGCCCAGGCTGGAGTGCAGTGGCACGCTCACAGCTACCCCAGCATCGACCTGCTGTGCTACAGATTCTTCCACCTCAGCCTTACAAGTAGCTGGAACTACAGGCGTCCACTACTACATCCAGCTAATTTTTTTTTTATTGTAGAGATGTGGGCTCGTCAAGTTGCCTGGGCTGGTCTCGAACCCGTGGGCTCAGGCAGTTCACTCGCCTCGGCCTCCTAAAGTGTTGGGATTACAGACTGAGCCACTGAGCCTGGCCAGAATGCTCACTCTTAAAAATCAACAACCAGCTGGGCACAGTGGCTCAGGCTGTAATCTCAGCACTTTGGGAGGCCAAGGTGAGAGGAACTGCCTGAGCACAGGTGTTTGATACCAGCCTGGGCAACTTGGTGAGACCTCGTCTCTACAATAAGTCACAAAAACTAGTTGGGCATGCTGGCATGCATCTGTAGTTCCAGCTACTTGGAAGGCTGAGGCAGAAGGATTGCCCAAGCCCAGCAGGTTGAGGCTGTGGTGGCCGTGAGCGTGCCACTTCACTATAGCCTGGGCAACAAGAGGGAGACTCCAACTCAAAAAAAAAAAACCAAAACAACAACCAAAAAACCCAACAACCATCTTGTGAAGAAGCCCAAGTAGCCTAGGAAGAGAAACTGAGGCTGTTGGCTCCCAGCCAACAACCAGCAGCAACTTGCCAGCCACGTAAATGAGTAATTGTAAAAGTGGACACTCTAACCCCAAATTGACCAGATCCAGATGACACTGAGCAGGGCAGAAGCAAGCTCTTCAGAGTCCTGATCAAGTAACTGTTACTTTGAAAAGGACTGAGTTTTGAGGCGGTTTGATACACAGTGGCAGATAATTAACAGCTAAACATGCAGATAGATACACTCATTTGGTGCTACATGTAAAAGACAAATACTCCAGGCCCAAACAAGAATATTTTAAGGCTGTCAGCACATTTTAATTAGGAGGGAGAAAAATCACCAGAAAATTCCTTTCACTTCAAGAGTGAGCCAGACAACTTTTCTGGGATAAACTCAATTCAACTTTGCATCAACTATTTTAATAAAGAAAAAGATAATTCAATACATTCTTTTTACCTTAATATTTATTATAAGCTTTCTCTTTTCCAAAAAGTTACAGTGAAAAATAGCCTCAAGTCCATTCTTAAGGGTAAAGTGAGAAGTGACAACTCTATGGCTAAACTGATTGCCTCACTAGCCATTAGAACTGCCACTTGCCTCAAGACAGGAATTCATGATCTGTCGTTTTTTTAGACACAGTAATAGAAAACCAAAACTGTTTAAGCTCAGTGGGGGTAAAACTCTCTTTAGTGGCTTAAATACCACATGGAATTTGGAATTATAAGTGAAGATCTGGTTAAAGACAGGACTAAGAGGGGAATGGCATGCAACTTTTAAAGCTGTCCTCCTCTTGAGAGCTAGTTTCCACAGAGCAGGTGTAAAGCTTATAAAAAACCAGAAAGCACCAAGGACTGGCTTGCTCTTTGGTCATATGTATTTCAATAATAAATAATAGGCACCAGTCCAAAATTCTGTGATGAGAATAATTTTTTTCTATTTATTCACTCCTCAAAACTAGAGACAAATATTTTTCAACTTGGGTATTGCTACTCACAACTGGCGTCCTCTACCCCATCACAATCCTAAAGAAATATAAAGTGAGGTTAGAAGTCTAAAGCAGCAGAGGAGGAAAGATAAAGCATTAGAGGGGGAAAGACAGAGGGAGTGAAGGTGGGTGAAAAAAAAGAAAGAAAATCAAAAGATTCTTGGACACAAATTTCTAGGGGGAAAAGCACTACTTGCAACCACTAAATCATTTCTTATCCACAGACATAATTTCTAAACATTTGACAAACTTCATTTGAACTTAAATGGCCAGTGTAAAGTTCAGGGATGCCAGGAATTACTGGAATTCCACATAAGAGACAAGAAAAGGCCAAGTTTCATAACCTACCTTCTCTTCCATTTTCTTTCATTTTTTTATCTTGCTCTATTAACCACTTCAGAACTAGATGTCCTGCAGGATGTTCTGCAACATGAAGCTGTGAGGGGTTAAGAAAAAAGTTCATTTAAAAGCCTGTGCAAATTTCATCTATGCAAATACATTTGAATGAACACACACAATTCATTCTACATCATCACAAACAGAGAAGGACTCAGCCATGTTTAAAGTTCCACAGGCTTCAGGTCTTTTGTCTAGAATGACCACCTTACCAGGAGAAAACAGAGATCCATTCTAATCCCGTCAGAAAGGGAGATAGTTATGCCAAATAATAGTTATACGATATAATGCAGCCCTTGCAAAGCATGTCAGAATCAGCTTCATGAGTTCCACTTTGAACAACACCACCACTGTGCTCATTTTTAAGTCAAGATAACCACCCTTTAGACTGTCATATGCAGTTGTGAGGTACAAATAAACCTATGGGATAGAATGCTAAAACAGAAATATCAAAATCCAATGCTGAATGATGTTTACATACATGGGACTATCTACGGGGAATTATAAGATTAGCAGGCCAAGAGATCATCTCTTTTGTTCAACCTTAATCCTTTTCAAGGGCCATGGCAACTGTCCCAGAGTACTTGGGGCCTCTCCTTGTTAATGGGAGACAGTAGGCTCAATCTCCTTAGAGAGAAAACTGTCATGATGCATTCCTCTCTCCCACATGTCAGTAGGATCTGCTCTGAGTTCAGGGGCCAGGGCTTCTCTAAGATCCCAGCCCATTTCTCGTTCCTGATCCTACGTGTCAGAAGCACTTATGGGTACTAATAATAGGCAATGATTTTATTCATAACCAAATACACATCTGTACAAAACATTTCCAAGTGCCAGGTTTCAACTAAGGTGGTGAGAGGGAATTTAGATAAATACAATTGCTGTTGTGGAAAAGACCCTTGGCTGTCTACTCAACAGGTGTCTCCCTTGTAAGAAATAAGAATGGTGATTTATTTTCAAATCAGAGCCTAGCTTATCTTGGGTTCTCAAAATGGTGTCTAAATGCTTTGTGCTTCCTTTTCACAGGCTTTTTACTTTGGCACGCTAAATGTTTAAATTTTTGGCAGAATTCAATCAGAATAGCAATCCTATAAGCCAAACGGCAAATAGGACATGTAAATGAAATAATTCTTTAAAATCAATCAACATGTAACATGTAGGTGTCCTATTGCAAAGTGTGTAACTCCTACAAGTATTGCTCCAATGAGGAACCAGGAGAAGGATAAAAGTGTTGAATCTTCCCGCTTCGGTGTACCTGCCCACCAGATAACCAATCTTGCAAGACCATCATGGAAGTCTCGCTTCTGCTTTACTCCACGTCTTTGTCTCTATCCTTTGATTCTGGATAGGTGAGTTCATTTCTCACCCCCTCATCAGCTTTCTTCTCTGATACCCCACCCCTTTCACCTGCATTTTCTAAAGATTCCACCTGGCCTCAGGGGATAGCTCCTGACTGGTCGCATTCAGTTCTGGTAATCCAACCATTTTTACCAGAGATTGGCCAAGAAGTGGGCATGTAACTTGGTTCTGTACAATAAAACAGGGAAGCCTGTTTAGAGGTTTTCTTCTCAGTGCCAGGAAGAAAGTCCATCATGCTCTTTCCTTCCTGCTAGGGACATTGCTGTGGAAACATGAGCTGAGGCTGTGAAGACAGCTTGAGACCATAATGCCACTGTAGCCCTATAGACAGTAGAGCCAACTAGGGAGGCAGTATCACTGAACTGCTGCATCACACCCAGCACTGTGTGCCACTGTTTTTCTAATTATGGTAATTACATACCTAACTGCTACTATGAGGCACTGTATTACCTGTAGTAAAGCATTTCTCAGTAAAACTATCCATGGTGCTAGTCAGAAGTCTTTAGATTTGGACTAAAATTCAGATGTTATCGTTCAGTTGCCACTGTATCCTGAACATAATTCATTATGTCAATTACCTTGTTGTACTGTAATGTCTTGCCTACAAGGTCTCTCCAATGGATCTCAAGCTCCTTAAGGGCAGGGACTCTGTTAGTTCATCTTTGAATACCCCTGTAAGCACTCAGTATGGAGTACTGCATTTTTGATTAATGAATCAAAGGTCTGGAGCTTGAATAAATTACTACATATCCTTAAAATGTAATATTGGGCACAATAATGAAAAATTACTGTGAGGATTAAGTGAAAGCAGAGGGCAGAAAATAGCAGGTTCCTTACAAACGTCGATTGGTCAGGAGCTTGTGACTCAGTGTAGGACAACGGCTCTGTGTGATCTGGTCTCTGTTCCCTTCCCCTTGCTTACTGATTTCCAACCTTTGAACCTTCTGCTCTCAAACATGCCCAGCTTCCTCCTTTCTCAGGGCTGCTGTACAGCCTGTTGTTCCCTCTGCCTAGAATCATCTACCACTCTTCACTGAGCTACTAATCTTTCATGTCTCAGCTTAACTTTCACAGCCTCTGGGAAGCCTTCCTAGGGTGGGCTGACTCTTACATACTCTTACACAATCCCATCAACCTGTTTGTTCCTTCATAGCTTTCCTCTCTATTCTAACTTAAATAATTATTTGTGAAAAATATTTATTTAAATAGCATGTTCCCCCAAATTGGAAGCTCTTGAGGGGGTGGTGCTGGCTACTGTCTAGTATATATCAGGTGCATGAGTCATGAACTTAATGTGTGAAGCAGAATAATATGAGGCCCCCAAACAGGAAGGCACTATCAGAAAGAGCAAGTATCTTCTAATGAGGGGGAATCAGGAAAGACGGTATGGAGAAGGGCTCCAGGAACTTTGATGAGTAAGGCTTTCTAGGGCAGAGCACAGGGAAATGGAGACGGCGCGGGGGAGTAGGGGGAGGGGGGAGTGCGGCAGCAGATGGTTAGGATGAGGGAGGAAGGAAGCATTCAAAGTAAATCCAAAATCGAAATCAGGTGTATATAGAACATGCTGAAAAGGCAGTCTGGAACCAACCACAGATGACAGAGAGTCACAGAAAGAGGATTCTCATTTCACTCTGTGAAATTTAACATGAAGCAAATTTCTGAGACAGACAAGGGTTGAAACAACACCATGTTATGATTTTATAATTTTTAATGTACTGCTGTAATGAGGTGAGTTGAAATAATCATTATTAAAATGCTTTTTACAGCAACTGAAGCTTTTGTGACCCCTGCAGATTTCCTGCCTGTCCTGTAACAGCACCCTACCTCTCCGTCCTTGCCACCAGGATGCAGTTCTGCTGCTGCCAAGCTGGCGATGGCATTCATGGCAGGCTGAATGTCTCCAGTAGCAGTCCCTAGAATGGCGGACACCAACACACATGCAGACTTATCCAGTGCCACCTCTCGGGCATGTCCTTGCAGGTAGCTTAACAAAGCTGGAGAAATGGATTCCAGGAGCTCACGTCTGCGTATCTCTGTGTCTTTCTTACTGTTGGAATATGTTGAATGAAGTATTTAGGTAAGATAAATGGAAAAGGAAATACGGTGCTATTATCACAAATACCTCTAAGAGCTTATCACACTCTGTTGTAATTATCTTTCTATTGAAGATGTAGACAATAAGTGATCTGAGAGTACATTTTGTTTTTCATGTGTCCCCAGGATCTGAATAGTGTCTAGTACAGAACAAGCACTCAGTAAAGGAAATTTGGCCTATGCATTAAAAAAAAAAATCCAAAAACCAATAAAGTATCTCCACAAGACAACATGTTTATACTACTGTTTGAACTCTACTCTCTAAGGTACTCAAGTATGTTGTACCAGAAATTTCAAAAATAAAGCAAAACATACAAAAAACAAATCACACACCTGAGTGCCTAATATGTGCCAGGTGCTAAGAGGTGTTCTTTTGACATGACTTTTATTTCCTTTTCAAGATAAAAACTTTTAACAGTCTGTCAAAACTACAGGTTTTAAAATAGAATTTACCTTTAAGTAGTTTTGAGAGAGAAGGTATGGATGCGTGAATGGATTTTTGAAAGCAAGTGCTATACAATATTGTCAACAATTGGGCTGGTGTGATGGCTCACACCTGTAATTCTAGCACTTTGGGAGGTGGAGACGGGAGGATCGCTTGAGCCCAGGAGTTCAAAACTCATCTGGGCAATATAAAGAGACCTTGACTCTACAAAAAATAATAAAAAATTAGCCAGGCGTGGTGGCACACATCTGTAGTCCCAGCTACTCGGGAAGCTGACACAGGAGGATCTCCTGGGCCCAGGAGTTGAAGACTGTAAGCAGGTCTCTGCCCTCCAGTCTGGGCAACAAAGTGAGACCCTGATTTAAAAGCAAATAAACAAACAAACAAAAATAATCAGGACAGAGGAATAAAGGAGTCAGGACATTTGACTTGCTGTTACCTGTGTTCATTTCCATCTCCTTTCTGCAGAACTTCGATGATTTCTCGTACCGTATGTGCAGGATCTCTGGGGCTTAGTAAATACAAAAGGACCTTCCTTCCATATTTGTCATTTACTATGTTAGGCAAAGAACTGACAATTTCCTACAAAATTATAAACAAAAAAAGGAATCAACACCTACATTCATAAAATAAAGTATGCTTGAAATTTAAATGGTAAAAAAATACATGCTTGACTATTTTCCCCAGCATACTTAATGAAAAATGTGGGGCTAGTTCTAAAATTGTCTCATTAAAGCACAAAAGAGATTTACATTTAGAACACAAAATCGATTCTCTATTGTGACTAGCATTACTTACCAAGCCCAAGGACTTAAAACATTATTTAAAGGCATTACCTTTATTCATTATGGCCAATATTTCTTAGGCTACTATTACTAGGGACAGAGCTTGGTGAGGACACTGAGTAGATAGTTAATTTGCAGCTGCACTTAAATGTAGCATCAGCATGGATGAAGAACATTCCCATTAGAACTGCTCTGCTCAGACATATGTGAAAGGAGATAAAGAAACTCTGTTAAATAGAACAAGTGGATAAAGGCTTTCAAAGTTAGGTTGCTTATTCATGGCAAATGAAGGCTGTTTAACCACTGCATTGAAAAATAAAAACAGAGGGGGAAGGGAAACCAAATCCAGAAAGACTCCACTGAGCAGTTACAAATTATACTGTATGACATTTTATATCAACATATCCCAAAACAGTAACCTCCTTTCCTAGCTGTTTGAATTTAAGTAACAAAAGCAAAGTCATCCTCACCCTAACGAAGCTCCTATGTAAATTTGCTGATGTTTTCAAAGACAGAAAAGTCACTGTTTAAAAACATTTCCCTAAATAGAAAATACACAACAGAAAAATCAGTTTCCCCCCCTTCCCACATTCCTATTTCTTGTAACAGACCTTATATATATTCAAATCATGTTTGAGCACCACAGATTCTTTAGAACTGGCTGGAGCCTCAGAAAGAATTCCATCCAACTGGCCAGGTTTACAGACAAGGCATACAGAAAGGAAGAGGTGATGTCTCAGAGGACGTACAATGCCTCCGTGGCAGAGCTCTGCACAGTCCTGGCCTATCTTTCAAAGATAATATACAATCTCCTCTTAGGAAAATGAATTCTCCCCGAGATGTTATATTTAGATCTGTTCTTCTAAAAAGTTCCTAGTTATTAATATTATGGTAAGATTAGTAATTTTAAGCCCAGGCAGCATAGTGAGACCTAATTTCTACAAAAAATTAAACAAATAGCCAGTGTGTGCCCATAGCTACTTAAGAGGCTGAGGCGGAAGGATAGCCTGAATTTAGGAAGTCAAGGCTGCGCTGAGCCGAGATCATGCCACTGCACTCCAGCCTAGGTGATAGAGTGAGAACCCACCCCCCAAATCAAAAGCATTGAAAAAAAAAAGATTAGTGATTTAAGTGCAAGGAATCAAACTAAAAATTAAGTCAGTCGTCAACCATGGAATCATGCATTTCACTGTATCATGACCATGGTTGATGACGCAACTCTAGATTCCACACACTATGTTTTTCTTCTTAAAATCCTAAGCTCCCCTCATTTCCTGCACATAAGTATATTGTGGTTCTGATAATTAATAATGGTAGCTAACACTTGTTAAGAGCTTACTAGGAGTCAGACACTGCCAAGAGTTACACATCTATCATTTTAAATGATCTTTATATCACCATGACTCCTAAGGACTTTTGAGGACGTTTAAGGTCACAGAATAAAGATTCCCATATTAAAACACATAGCTTTCAGAGAATAGTTTCAATATATCTAACCACCTCAAAATGGATACATAATTGCAACCATGCAGGAAAGGAACTTAAAATTTCAATAATAAAAGGGGAGACACAAAAAAATAGACTTATTGCAGGATAGGGAGGGAACTCTTTTGTAATCTCATGCTCCAAAGTGGACACAGTGTGTGTGTGTGTGTGTGTGTGTGTGTGTGTTTCTTTTTTTTTTTTTTTGAGTTAAAGTCTCACTCTGTTGCCCAGGCTGGAGTGCCGTGGCACACTCATGGCCACCACAGCCTCAACCTGCTGAGCTCAGGTGATCCTTCTGCCTCAGCCTTCCAAGTAGCTGGAACTACAAACATGAACCACCACACTTGGTTAATTTTTTGATTTATTGTAGGGATGAAGTCTCGTCAAGTTGCCTGGGCTGATCTCGAACCCGTGGGCTCAAGCAATCCCCTCACCTAGGCCTCCCAAAGTGCTGGGATATAGGCATGAGCCACTGTGCCCAGCCAATATATATGCTTTTAATACCGAAGTGTTTGTTGTCCCTTTTAGTGTGCCTTTTGGGTACCTTTAGGTATCTGTTTTAAGCTTTAACCAACTCATAAAAGAGGAAAGATGTTTTAATTGGTTGTATATATCTGTTAATTTGCTGAAAGAGGATAGAATGATACATAAATTGGCCCAGTTTTTATAGTTAAAAAACAACAAAAAAACTTTGCAGTCCTTAACAAAATGACTCAGAAATATAACACCTTTAAAAAAACACTTGTTTTTATGAGGAAAAAAGCAACAACTGAGGAGTATGCAGTGAATACTATAATAGCTATTATTTTTAATTAGCATTTTTTTCTTGATATAGGGAGGAAAGGAAGGAGACATAAAGCTAGCAATGAATCCCTCAATGTATTGAACTGTCTCCACGGGTTTCACACTTAGGGACAAATCCCACACATGGCAGAAATGGCTTTATAACATGAGAAATTGGGACTTTCAGATACACATAAAATCCATGCATAAATACTACTCAAGGACTAGTCCCCAAATTCATTGCACTTTATTGCCTTTTGGTTAGTAATTAAAGAATTTAGAATCTAAAATCACATCTAATTAAGGCTTTTAAAAGGGTATAATGTTTATAAACAATTTTATGAAACCAAAAAATGTTTTCTTAAAAAGGTAATGTCATTTAATTATTCTCCAACTCACCCTCGTTCCATCTTTCCCTTAACATCAAAATACATACATCTCTGAAAAAATAAAGGAAATGGTATAAAAGCACTGCTCTATTATGGAGTATTAGTCCATCTCTCTTCAACTTGGGTTACAGCGAACGGTGGGGGAGAAAGTTCTAGATTATCACATTGCAAGCACTAACAATTCCAGTAACAAGTATAAACTGGTAAGAGGCAGTTATGGTGTAGTTGATTTCATGTAAAATTTAGTCTCTGGAGTCTTAAGTTCAAGTTGTATAGCCTTTAGCAAATCCTTTAACCTCTCTGTACATCAATACCATTATCTATAAAGGTAAACAATATACCTGTTTAACTCATGAGCTACCACCAGGAGCAAAACTGAAAACTGCTATACAACAATTATCTCATATTAATCCAGCATCCTTAACTAAAGCTGATGGAGTCATGAGTGTTCACCCTCAAAAGAGAGAGAATATCAACAAAAAGGAGGTCCAATTTTAAAGGTTTTACCTCTTGAACAAACTAACTTAGAGAAAAATCACAAGGCCCATTTGTTGTAATTTCTTCTTAGGCTGTAAAGCAGGCATGAGAACAGAAGACGAAAGCTCAGTAAGAACAAAAGACCTCCCTTTGGAAGACATATTTGGCCAGTTCTGACCTCCTTATGTTGAACTCGTGCCAGATTCCTTGGCATTCTTGTTTTGCCAACTCTCTTACAAAGAGGAAGGGTAAAGGTCAAAATAAACGGTACATACAGGAAGCGGGGTTAGAGAGTATGTGCATTTTGGAGGCAGACAGAAAGGCAAAAATCAACATGTTACTGAGAACTGAGCCTTTGGGTGTACACAACTCTAATGGTAGTTTGTCGTGGGGATAAAAAGAAATGCAGACCACTTTATAGGAGCTAAAATATAATGAAAGAGGGTAAAGAGTTAATGTAAAGTTAAAAATAAATGTAAGAAATTTAAATAATAGATAAAGAAGTGCAGAGGGAAGGTTAGATCATCAGATAGCTTCCTAAGTGTTTTGTTCTGAAAATAGAGTGACTTTATCCTAAAATCCACCTTTTCAGTTATCCTAAAAAATTGGAAGATCCAGTTAAATGGGGATAGTGTTTCAATTTTGTAAGATAAAAAAAGTCCTGGAGACTGTTCAAAGAGTTTACTTAATACTACTTAACAATACATTTAAAAATGGCTAAGATGGTAAATTTGTTATGTGTAATTTACCTCAATTAAAACAATTGGAAGGACTATCACCATGGAGCTCACATTGCCAGAGGCTGGAGCTGAGTGGTGACTACTGCTTAGCACAGGGAATGGTGCTCTCTCCTCTCCATCTTCCAAGCCTCGTTGTATCACACCTGGCCTGGTTACTCATTTACCTGCCTGGTCAACGAAGGTTTGCAGGTTTGTGAGCCCCGGGTTAGATCATTAATACCTGCTAAAGAAAAGTGCAGCAAGGCAAAGACTACAGTAGTTGAGAAGATGGGGAGACCAGATCTGGCTGGGCGATCAAAGCACTACCTGGGGACTGGACTAGAGCTTGGTTTTAACAGAAAACAAGAAGAGTGATCATCAAGCTATGATTTCAACCTGACATTTTGGGAAATCTTAGCAACACAAACCTTTCTTGTCTATTTTTAAAAGCACTGCATAGTGCAATAGGTTTTGTAGTGGCTCGGGGGTTGGTGATATGGACACATAACTCTAAACTTATGTGTAGCGTATCTGGCAACCCAGAAATTTTGCTTCATAAATGCCTTAGAGAAACTTAACCAGTGCCCAAGAAACTTAACCAGTGCCCAAGAATGTTGACAAAATTATTTGGAATAGGAAAAATTAGTAAGAATTTAAAAAATTATTTTTAAAGTTGTAAACAATCTAAACATCCCTCACCAGGAAAATAAAAACTACAGTATATTCATATACAGTAGAATCTGACATTGAAAACTAAGTGATTTAGAACACAAGTGAGCAAACTATGGCACACGGGTCAAATCCAGCCTGTAGCTTGTTTTTGTACATCCTGTGAGCTAAGAATGCTTTGCACATTTCAAAGGGTTGTTAAAAAATAAAGATAAACAAGAATATGTTACAGAAACCATATATGGCCCACAAAGACTAAAATAATTACTATCTGATCCTTTACAAAAAAGGTTTGCTGATCCCTGATGATAAATCTCATAAACACAATGACCAAAAAGAAAGCAAGCTGCAGAAGAATACACATAAGATGTCATTTACATGGAACATGCAAACATGCACAATAAAATTATATGTAACTACATACAGTAAAAGGATAAGGAAATGCACAATGAATAAGAAATGCCCAATTTAGCCCAGCAGGTATGGGGTGGGGATGGTATACCGGATCAGAGACGGGCACACAAAGAGCTTAAACTTACGCTGTATTTGCCAAGTTTTACTTTTTGTGTCAGGTGGTGGGAAACCTGACGTTCACTGTATTATTTATACCTATCTGTGTATTTTAAAGATAATACATTTCAAAACATGCATCAATGTTTATCCACCCTGAAACAGCAACTGGTTAGTGTACTTATTTCCCTGCCAAGGAGCATAGCAGTTAAACTAGCTGCATCATACCAATGATTTCAAGCTAAACTGAATCAAATTTTCTAAGTATGCTTATTTTGGAAAGGAAAGGCGGTGAGAAAGAGTTTGTGCCCATTTTGAAAGGCAAAGGGCTCAGTTGACCAGGCTGTGATTTCAGCCTGACATTGTGGAACGCCTGGGTGCTATAAACAGAATGTTTAGCAACACTGAGCTTTCTCGGTTATTTTTCAAAGCACTGCATACTGCAACAGGTTTTGCAGTGGATGGGTGGGAAAAATGCAAGAGCAATTAGCATTCCAGAATTTTATCACTAGCTACATAGTTTAATGATACACAGAACCTGTTGGGTATTTGTCAGAGGCAAGAGATCAGCAAATCAGGGAAAGCTACCCTTGTAAAAGTCATTAGGAATGTGGGCTAAAAAGTGTGGGAATCAAACTGATAAGCATAAGGAATTAAAACTGTTTCCACAGCAACTTTAAGTAGGATAAATCTTTGGAAAAAGAATTATTCTAAAAGCCAATTCCAGCAAATTCTGAAGGAAGTCTAATTTTTCTTGAAATGCATTTGGAAGTTATGCAAATTTTAGTCGTCGTGAAAATATTAAACAAAAGCAAACTTTCAATATCCCAGCCTGTTTCCACTTTTGTGAAACAACTTTATTCATTAGCCAATTCTATGGCCTCACATCTCTGTCACAGGAATTAAAAACAATCATTATTGATTGGAGTCAAAAGGGTAATAAAGTCACAAGAAACATGTCAAAACACTCAGTTTGTGACAAGAAAGTCTTGCCAACTTATTTCTTCCCACAATCCTATCTCAAAGAAAGTCACCACAACCTTAAAGTAGTCAAGGATAAAGTTGGAAAATGACAGCAAGGGCATGAGAAATTCACACACACTGGGACCTACATCTAGCATCTAAGAAAACAATCTTCTCATCCACTAGCTGATACACTTTTTCTCTTTTCCCCAGCTCTACTGGTCCAGAAAGGCCACAGCACTATCACCTTAAATGTATATTATCTTTCTGAATCATTCCTATGTTTCCTCCCTGCCAATGGGGTGTGAAAGTACCATTTGACTAAGATTTCTCTAAGGGCCCCATCTATATGTATCAAACAGGAAGGCTTATGTGATTTTCAGATGAATAACCTACGTTTGTACAGCTTATGTGGCTTTCAAAACATTTCCAAGTTTGGTCAAAGCTACCAATGTTGCACTTTCCTTTCTCCATCATACACCCAACACTGCTTACACATTAAAGATAAAGGAAGGGATGAGAAAAGAGAATCACAGAATCAGTAAAACAAGCCATCACTGAAGGATGAAGGAAATAGAAATCGTTTAGGATGCAATGTTTACTTTAGAATAGCTTTTCCAAGAGGACAGCTCAGTTTTTCTGAAGGCAAGTTTAGGAATAAACTGCATTCGAGAATTACCACTTTCTGGTTATCATACTGGGCTAGAAGCAATTGCTGAAATGTGAAAAGGAGGCTAGTATGCTAATTTTGGCAATGACTTTTAATCTGACTCTACAAAAGTTCTAAAGAAGCATCACAAATGAGTAAGTTTTGAGTTTTTCCTCTCTATCAGTTCAACTCAGCACAGATGTACCGATAAACTGGGTAATTGTGCAGAGGTTTTCTTCATAGGGACAGTTAAAAGGTCATGAATATCCTCTGCTCATGTATGAGTTCGAGAATAACTTAGGAATGACTATGTAAGCTAACTTCTGATCATATCTAAATATTACTTTGCTAATTTTTCATATTTTAGAAGTGCATATAGTCTAAGAAGCCATGTTATCCTAATCCAAAATAAAAATGTTAAGTGCTAATTTAACCACTTTGAAATATATAAAACAGTATGAATGTCAATACTGTTCATTTATACAAAAATAAAGCAAACCTCCAAAATGAGAATTGAGATAACTAAAAAGTAACAGAAAATATTCGTAGAAAGCACAGTTGAAAGTCTTTACACACGCATGTGTAAATCAAATCTATAAAACCACAACTGGTATATTAATGTAATTTAAATGCAAGACCATTAGAATTACTTACTGATATGATTATCTGCTTCACAAGCTTAGTATCATCAATACAATCAAATGCCGCCAGTAAAACCAAATGAGAGTATTGGCCCTGCAATTGGAAGCCATAAAGGTTAAAAAAAAATGCATAGACTTTCCCTCTTACTCTACCCACAGTCCTTTTATTAAAAAGTTACCATCACTGACCACTTATCCAACATAATATAAACAAGATGAATAAAAACTATTCAAATGAACTTCTCCTCATATCAGAACCTTGTTAATTATATTCTAGAGGTAAGGTTGATTTAAAAAAAAGAAGGAACAGAAAACACATTCTTTATTATCAAATAGCCCAAGACTAACCAGGACATAAAACCTGTCTGAATAGGTATCCTGTTAATAAATAGCTACTTGAAAATTAAGCAAGAAATCATATTCAAGTGATATGATTAAGTGAAAAAAAAATCTATCTTTCTATATAGGTATGTGTATTTATATATACATATGTAAAATATTCCAATCATAAAAAAGAAAATATATACACTCAGATATAGATTTACACACACACACACACACACACACACACACACACACACACACACAATACATGCATACTGAAAATCCTGGAAGGCAAAACACTGCAAGTCACCTCAGGGTTAAAGGATTACAAACGATTTTCCACTTTATTTTGTATACTGTCCAATTTCTTTAAAATAATTCTGCATAACTAGAATATAAATACTAAAAAAAAAAAAAACAAAAAACCTAGAAGAGTATCATGACATACTTAATGTGAGAATGAGATAAAAATCATTGCTTTAAAAAAGTATAGCAGCATGAGATCATACAAATACATGCTGTGGTTTTTACAGTAGTCACCTTATAAAATAACATAATTATTATCACGATGGTGATATTGTTCCAAACATTTAAAGAATCCCTACTTTATGTTAAAAATAAAAAGAAAACAAAAACCTGTTTTCAGAGTTAGTGACATTTTTTTTTTTTTAGTATCCTGGATGATGATAATTTTTAAAAATTTTATTTTAATGGGAATTTGACTTTTGATAATAGCCCACATTCATTCAGAGCCAGGTCTAATGACTATGACAGGTAATAAAATTTCAATTAGAAACAATGAGGAAATGGATAATTGTTAAGGCCAAAAAGATAAACTGAAGAACAAAAAAAGGACTAATCTTCTTATTATATAAAGACCAACAATCAACTAAATATTGATAAAAATGAAGAGTCAGTTAAAAAAAAGAAGTACAAATGGCTTTAAATATATGAAACACCAATTTCCACCTATCCTATAGGCACTGGTGAAAATCTTTGACAATAGACTAATTTATCAAAGGTTTGGGGAAGATCAGGCACACTTTAATGTCAGTGGTAAGAATGTAAAGTGACTCAACTTCTTTGGAGACAACTGACAACATCTGTAACAATTTAAAATGTATGTATGACCTGATCCAGCAATGCTAGTTCTAAGGATTTATCTTACAGACGTGCTTCCAGGAATGTAAAAAGACTTATGTATGAGGATGTTCACTGGAGTACGATTGTGCTTTTAAAAATCTAGAAACTACCCAATTATCCAACAGTAGGGACTGGTTAAATGAATAATGGTACAGTCCTACAGTGAAATATTATGAAGTCATTAAGAAGAATAAGGCAGATAGATGTATACATGTTGAAATAAAATTAGCTCTAATATAAATTAGGTGAAGGAAACAAAATACAGAACAATGTGCATAGTACAAAACCACTGGTTTCAGTTTTCTCAAGCCATACACAAACAAGCATGACCAAGTACAAAATATCTCTGGATGAATATAACAGATGCTGGTACAGACCTGAATCTAAATGAGACAGTTTCACAAGCTAGACATTTTAACATGTTTCTTTCAGTAACTGGTAGAACTAAACGATAAATAAATCAGTAAAAACACTGATGATTTAAGTGACATTGATAGAATACCATACCAAACAATTCTACAATGCATTCTTTTCAAGATGCTAAGGCAGACCATATGTTAGCATAAACAAGTCTCAATAAATTTAAAAGAACCAAAATAATATAGAGTATATCAAGAAATTCCCAATATTAGAAAACTAAACACTTCTAAATAATCCATGGATCAAGCTCGTAGGCTATGTTAGATTATCTCTCACTTTAGAAGTAACTCTTACAGATTAAAGAAAATATTGTATTGCTAATTTCTGTTATCATCACAGTGCCACGCTGGGATTAGGATCTCAACTGTTGAATTACCTGACATAACCAAACTGTAAAATTAAAACAGTTTATTACTTTAAAATGTTTTACTATTAATACCTTTTAGAATTTTCTATTAATATTCTATTTTTATACATTTCTAATTTAAAGAATTCAAATTAAAATGTCATGAATAAAAATTTACTTAATGATGAAATATGAATTATAAAATAATCTCATACTCTGAAACAATTCATAAGAGAATCCCATATTTCACTCTGATACAGGAAAGTTAGCTGTCTTCTGAATGGTTTTATATCAACTCTTCTGTCTCCTACAGAAGACAACAGGTATACAATCAACCCAAATAATTTTAATTAGCATTTTCTGTAATGACTGTCCTCTAGACACTAGTAGTTCCCTTGGGATTCACAGAGGACAAACTAGTTGACCATTAAATAATTTTAGTTGACCTACAAATTAGAAATTTAGTGATGAGCTAAGATATCTGTCAAATATAACATATAAATTATAACTCAAAAATTAAAATTATATTTACTACTACATATATTCTAATTATAGTATTCTATAGCAATACTATGGAAAACTATTTACTATCTAAATACATACAAACCCTATTTTTGAGGCAATTAATCCTCCAGAAAAAACTTTTGTGCCCATTAATTTCATTAGAAGAGCTGTTATTGCATTGCCAAAAGATTTCAAAGAACTACAAAATTTAATAATTTGAATTTTCCATGACCACACTGCAAATTTATTCCATTAAAAAGAGATAAATTTTAATTCCTGTTAAGGTTTTTTTTTTTTTTTTTTTTTTTTTTTTTTTGAGTCGGAGTCTCACTCTGTCGCCCAGACTGGAGTGCAGTGGCCGCTCCCGGCCACCGCAGCCTCAACCTGCTGGGCTCTGGCGATCCTTCCGCCTCAGCCTTCCAAGTAGCCGGAATTACAGGCATGCGCTACCACGCCCAGTTGATTTTTTGATTTATTGTAGAGATGAGGTCTCGCTGCCCAGGCGGGTCTCGAACCCGCGGGCTCAGGCAATCCACTCACCTCAGCCTCCCAAAGGCGCGGGATTACAGGCTGAGCCACCGAGCCCGGCTCTGTTAAGGTTTTGATGGCAAAAATTGGTGTCAAGCTTTCTTAAGTGTAATCTGGCATTATTTACCCAGAGACTCAAATATGTATATGCCTTAAGCAGGCAATAATTCTCATGTTTAATTGACATTACTGGACAAATTAATTAAAGAAACTAGTAAATGTCAGAATATCTCATAAAAATGAAGAATTGTCACAATATAATGTTAAATTAAAAAAAGAAAAATACATGTGGTATGATTCCCATTTTGTGTGAATAATATATGAAAATACATGCATATGCATACAAAAAGATTACAATAAAAGAAATAATTTTCTTCTTGGTAATTTTCCTTATTTTCCAAATTTTCTATAATAGATAGGAATTCATTTTACTATTAAAAATAATTAAATATGTAGTTGTGTTATACTTACGTTAGCCACCTTTTCAACGTAAGTCTTCATTGTTTTCACAATCACTTTTCTGTCCTTAAAAAGGAAAAACTGCCTCAATAAACTGTGAGTTATAAATTAAGGGTATTTCATAATTAAAAAGCTTATCAGAGCTATTATAATCTTAGACCTGTAGGCGACAATCCACTCACATAGTCTAGCATATAGTTAGTATTCATAGATATTTGTTGAATGAAATTAAATTTAAAAATAGTAGATATATATATAGAGAGAGAAAGTATAACTATCTTTTGAAGGCAGAATTATGCTGATCAAGGAAATGATGCTCACTTCTGTTACACTTCAGTGATTAATACGTATCTTTACCTTTCTCCTCTGAGTACAGAACACCCGCAGGAGCACAAGCATGCGACCACTTGTTCCTTATTTCTTCTTTCTTCCCCTCCTCCAATAAAATGAGGGATGAAAGAGCCTGACAAGTCCCAAAATCTCTATAAACTAAAGCTTAACATACAATAACCCAGACAATATGTATGAGTTTACAAGCTTGACCTCTTTCCATCCTCTAATGAAACCTTCAGATTTCCACTAAAGCAAAGAACATGAGGCCTATAGAAGATGGCTCATTCCTGTGAGGCCCTGAGGCACAACTTTGAGAAGATAGTGTTGTTTATGCATAATAGGGCAAAGACCAAAGTGGGTGAAAAGTTTAAGGACAGGTAAGTCAAGCCTGCAGATAAGGCACAGCTCTGAATGGCAGAGTTTACTCACAAGTGCTGTCACATTTACCTTGGGTGTGCCGTGCCACAGACAGTGCATAGCCACTCTGGAACCATCGTGTGTATGTGCCAGGTATATCACAGCTTCACGGATGGCTTCAATCATTTCCTAGGGAACAAATGCTATTAGGGCTTTGCTTTATTTTCTTTCTTTCTGTGGTTTTATCTGTCTACAGGGGGCAGTTATACACAGAGTGGGAAAGGAAGAGAGTGCAGGTAGAATACAATTTAATTTTTAACTTTGCATACAATTTCAGACAGACACACAAACTCTTTGTAGAAATGTTCTTTTCCATCAAGAGCAGTAAATACTGCTGGCAGGCAATTTCTGTTAATCACAATACCCGACTTTCACTGATGTCTAGTTAAAAAAACTCACAGGCTACTATATACATAATATGTATAATATATTCTAAATGACTTTCCAAGAAAGTCTAGAGGGGGTGTGATAAGAAGGGAATTTTAAACAGAACAGCTAGATAAAGTAAATAAAATGCGCTTCCCTAAAAGACACAACCAAAATAATCATTTTGATTAAAAAAGTTTCTTTTTTGGTTTATCATTGGATTATCTCCAGAAATCATATTAATTCCTTACCACAAACACAATTAAATAACATTTCCCTATAACAAATTAATTTCTGTATTCATATTTAGACTAAGCCCTTACCTATAAATGACTCTGTAGCAAAAAAAATCATTTAATTTCTTACAAGGCAGTTTAGCTTAATTTATTCATCTTTTTTTCCCAATGTTTCAATTTCTTATTTATAGTCTCTTCTCTTTTGAATCGGAATCTCACTCCATCGCCCAGGCTGGAGTGCAGCGGCATGTTCATGGCCACTGCAGCCTCGACCTGCTGGGCTCAGGCGATCCTTCCACCTCAGTTTTCCAAGTAGCCGGAACTATAAGCGCATACCACCACACCTGGCTAATACTTATATTTTCAAAGTGTAAGTACACAGGATGTAAATGAGTTCTGGCACCTAACAATGGTAGGATCCCATTTTAGTCTATTCCCAATTAAAAAATTTTATATTAAATAAATACAAAGCCAACTGAAGGACAGGAGCCTAATTTCACCAAAAAGGAACAAGTGATTTCACCCTCAAGTATCTTACAATCCCTTTCCAAGATGAATCTTAAAAATACAGCTTCCAACTAACATACCTGAACTTTGAATCTCTTCAAAGCTATCCAGATGGAGAGTTATACACATATTCCAATTATGTTTCCATTATTCCCAAAGGTTTTTTAAAAGTCTCTCTTTTGAAAATACCCACAGTGCCAAAAAAGATAATTTGTCTCATTACTTTACATTCATACTAAGTTCCAAATGATTTTTTTGCTGTTATTAAAACATTCAACACTAAAGATACACTCTAGCATTGAACATATTCAAACAATCACTGTGTCAGTTCTGAACATACAGTCCTGCTTCAGTAAATCCAGAACTGTGGGATACTGTGTTCTGCAGGAAAGAGAAATACCCAAGACAAGATGCTGCTATGGTCACTGAACTGTAAGCATAGGTGGGTGGCTACTCTTGGGAAATAATTTTGTATGCCAATTTTGTAAGGGTCGAAACTTCAATGAATGTATAATCTGGTGTATTTGTTAAAAGAAATTAGTCTCATTATTTTAGTTTTCCCTTGTGATTAGAAAATGAGGACAAATGGACAATGAGCTCACTGTACGATGAGGCAAGCAAAGTTCAGGGAACTAAGCAATGTATTCTCATTTGTATTCCCATCACTGATTTGACGGGCAGTGCAATTTACCTTCACTCTCTGTTCTTTCTTCTATCATATAAAGTTTTCATGGTCCATCTAGCTTTACATAAGTATCCTGCCCTAACCTTTTAAAGACAACATAATTTTTTTTTTGTATTGGCACAGTTGAATTTAAAATTACCCAATGATGAATATTCCTCCATGTATTAGTTAATTTGCAGATTGGATTAGCTAGAGGATACTCTGGATTATAATTAAAATATAAAAATTCAATGCAATTAGTACAACTGAGGTCAATTCTACTGTTTTCTGGAAAAAATCTAAATGAAATCAGCAGACTTGTTCAAAGGAAGTTTAGTGGATTATCTTTTCTAAATAAGGAACTCTATAAAATTTCCAAGAGACAACGTACATCAAAGAAATATTTCAAATTTCTATCTTGCTCCTCCACCATGTTTTGGTTTAAAAACAAAAGAACAAGAACTTACTGATCTGAGTTTGAGGGGTGCATAAGTAAAAAAGTCCAAGAATACTTTATGCACCAATGAATGCTTAATCACAGCTTCCCTGAAAAACAGAAAACAAAAAACCACAAAAAAACACATCAGATCTGGTACTAAGTCAAACAGAGATAGGTAATCTTACAAATCTTAAGACTTTAAAAATATTTAGATTGCAAAATTTAGTGCCATCTACAACCAAGTGCAAATTGCTAGTATCTAATCAGCAAACATGAAATAATCATTCAGTGTATGTTCCACCTTCTTAAACAAGGACATCTATATTTTTTTCCCAGCACTGAACATAATTAGAAATCCACCTGTGGGCTTTTTTTTTAATAGCTGTTTTCTTTCTGTCAAACGGCCTTCACAAGGCATCCATTTCATAAAATAATTTTAGTAAAATTAAAACTTGGATGGATCAAAACAGTGTCAACAATTCCAACACTTATTTAATCCAAGCCCCTTACAATGACACTTGGTGAGTCAAGGTGTATAGTGGAGGCTGATGGCCAGACATCAAAGACCTAAAGTCCACAAAGAATATCCAAGAAGATAGCAAAAACAAATGCTGCCTTTATGGGCAAAGCACTGTTCTGAGTACTTTGAAAACATCAACCCATTTAATCTTCATAAAATCCTACAAAGTCTATACTATTATTATCCCAATTTGATAGGCATGGAAACTGAGGCATACAAAAGTTAAGTTGCCCCAAATTTACACAGTTAGTAATGGAGATTGTGAGGGAACTAGGAGTCACACCCTGGCAGTCTAGTCTTAGAAGCTATGCTCAACCACTCCACTATGGTATAGATGCCAAGAAGGACACATGCACAGGCTTCTAAATCCTACAACCCTATATGAGGAACAGATTATATCTGTGAAACTATTTAGTATACATGGCTTCCACATAACATCTTATTTGGGGAAAGAATGTTTCATTGCTTAAAAAAGTGTATAAAACATTACTGTATCTTATCATCTTACAGGATATAATATTTAAAAAAGAAATCTTCTGTAGCAAGAATGGTTTCAAACCAAAATTTTTATACTGTTATTTAGGACAGAGTAAACTGTAAGCAGGAAATATCCATGTTTTCTGGGCAAAAGATAAGTAAAACTTTCCTCCTTCAAATGCCATTTGTTAAGAAAAAACAAAAACATCTCTCTTACTTTTGGGCCATTGGAGTTAAAATCTGTTTCATTTCATCCATAATAAGCTCTAATTTTTCTGGCTGTACCTCTAACACTTTGTCCAGAGTTGGGTGATCTGCTGACTGCAACAAAAGAAAGATCAAACCCCTATAAATTTAATTCAATTTCTTCAGAACAGAGAAAAGCAATTATAGTCATTTTAAATAAGCTTAAACAAATCCAAGATTTCCCATATTTATGTAATGAAAGCCCTACTACAAATACATTTACAAAGTAATTCCCAATTCTCTGATTCTCAGTCTGTACATTTACTATTGTATCTAAAAAGCCAGGCTGTATGCCAACCAAGTCAACCAGTCAACAGGATCTTTGCCAAGTACCTAGCTCATACAATCATAAGATCCAATAGTTCAAAATTCTTGCCACCATGTATCCTGTAATTAGTTGGATATTTCTTTTCTTTTCTTTTTTTTTTTTTTTTTTTGAGTTGGAGTCTCACTCCATCGCCCAGACTGGAGTGCAGTGGCACACTCCCGGCCACCACAGCCTCGACCTGCTGGGCTCCGGCCATCCTTCTGCCTCAGCCTTCCAAGTAGCTGGAACTACAGGCGCGCGATACCACGCCTGTATTTTTTTATTTATTGTAGAGATGAGGTCTCGCCAAGTTGCCCGGTGGGTCTTGAACCTGCGGGCTCAGGCAATCCACTCACCTCAGCCTCCCAAAGCGCGGGATTACAGGCTGAGACACCGAGCCTGGCTAGTTGGATATTTCTATAGTGAACTGTTAACAAAAGAAGTAGAGCAGCAAGTTCAACCAAGGAACTGAGCCTGACTTATGGAGGCCTCTCAGGAATCAGTTGAAATCCTTTCAGACAAATGGGTGCATTTATGTCCCAAGTTTAAAATAGATCTTGTAACTGTCCTAGTCCCATTACTGGCCGATCTCAGGATTTAATCCCTGTACTCCATCCAAGGGTGGGTCTCTCCACTCCCTTTCATCTCTGGGGAAGGGCAATACGCACACATGAAGCAGCACAAGAAAAGATAGCAACAGAGAGCCTAATGCACTTGAGCTGGCTAGGGTGTGGTTATAAAACTTCAGTAACTGTTAGGAGTCTTCTACCTCAGTCAGGCAGACTATAGAAATAGAATAACATGACACACAGCGCACTCAGAAGGGAGGAACAAAAGTCGCCTGACTTGAAGGGGATTTAAAGCCAATGCCCTAGGAGAAAGAGAAGTATATCACTTGTTCACTACAGTAGAGATATAATAACCTGAGAATAAAAGGTATAAGATGAACCTTTAAAGGACCACCCAAAATAAAAATACTTAGATTGTAAAATATTGGAAACAAGCCACTGGAAATTAAGAAAAAGCATGTAGAAAAAGTAAAAATACCACAAAAATTTTTCTGGAAACATCACCTTGAAAAGATGAAATGTGTTTCCGTAGAGCTCTTCTGTCAGCATGTTCCTCTGCTCCAAAATGGCTTTGTCATTATATGCATATTCCACAATGGCAGAGGCTTCTGAATGCCGCAGCATCTTCTTCACGTGGCCTTTAAAACTTCTGATTATCTCAGCAATCTGTGGTTTACTTCTAAACCCAGAACAATCATGGAGAATTAAATGAAGGAAAGAGAAAGGTAGGTGACACTAAACAAGATTGACTTCTGAGATCAACTCATCAACATATGTGCATATATGCCTCCCACAGGGAAATGCTTGTGAGTAGAAAAACCAAACTGCCTTGCATTTCTACTCCAAGTTTTAAGTGACAGCAGTAGCCAACCCATCTAGGTTGAACTTGGCTCTGCTTATCAGCTAGAAGACCCTGAGCAAATTATTTAATCTCTGTGCTTCAGCCTCTTCATTCATAAAACAGAAATAAGGTTGCTGTGAGGACTAAATGAACTAAAATGCACCGAGAACTGTGATCAACACACAGTAAGTGCCCAATAAATGTCAATTCCTATTAAACTGTTAGCATGAAAAAAGGTAGCACAGTAGAAAAGAGAAGGTAAACGTCAAAGATGCAAGGAAACAGGAAATCATATTCTAAGAATCTTTTTTAAGACAGGGCTTAATCACAACTGTTTTCACAACTATTTTACCGTATCGTAAAATATAATCAAATAGCTGATAATTATAGCCAGGAATATGTTGTTTTGGAAAATTCTGTCAACTGCACATTATGCTTTTTTGTTACTGGTTATCATATTCTGGTACGTTATTCCATAATCAAAATGACTGGTCAATTTCACAATTTTTATGTTAAAAGAAGACTGGTGACTGAATATGGTAGCTCATGCCTCTAGTCCCAGCACTTTGGGCCAAAGTGGGAGGAGGGCTGGTGCCCAGGAGCTCAAGACTGTCCTGGGCAACATAGCAAGATCTTGTCTCTAGAAAAAATGTTTAAAAAATTAGTCGGGCATGGTGGCACTCCTGCAAGCTCAGCAACTCAGAACATACACTTCTTTGAAAGTTACCTACCCTAAAAGGGAAATATGTCAGTTTAAAAAGTATATTCCAGCCCAGGAGATTGAGGCTTCCGTGAGCTATAATCAGGCAACTGCACTCTAGCCTGAGAAACAAAGTGAGATCCCAACTCAAAAAAAAGAAATAAAAAAGAAATAAAATTAGTTAAGACAAGTACCAGTTCAACCTAATTTAAGAAATCCTCTCATTTTGACATTTTCTAACCCACGAACCCTACCTCAGTCTACTTACCTGCCCCTCCCAATCTTCCACTCTCTAAACACTGGTAACTTGTTACAGTTATTCTATTTCTCTTCTTCAGAGCTTCAAAATAGAAAAATATGCCCTTAAGAATGGTGAAGGGCATATACTGATTTCAATAATTGTTTTAAAGATGATACTTCCTAGAAACATCACAAACATCTGACAAGGGCTATTACTATGACCATAGATTTTGTAACTGCTGAGCACAGCTGGAATCTATGTCTTCAAAATTTAAAAGGGGAAAAAACGAATTTTATAAATAAAGCAACTTACCCATACATGAGAAATTTCTTAACAATATTTCTGGAATATTTGGCTTTACTTAACTCAACCAAATCACCTAAAAAATAAAATACATTATATAATGACTTGATACCCTCATTTCAATTTTATAGGAACAAAGGAAAGAACTAAATACATGCACAATCCTGGAAACACAAAGAATTCTCCATTTGTCCCAGGCAACAGATAGAAACATAAAAGGTCTTGCAGAAGACACACCTCGACAAGAATTATCTTCTAGGATGATCTTGGGTATTTCAAGAGAAAACAAGTGACTTATTAAAATGATAGTTAATCTTCAATATGTAACAAATACCTCGCAATTCTTCAAAAGCCTGTTTCCTCTGTTCTTCATTTCCATATTGAATGTAACACTGGATCACACGAGTAGAATCATGTGCAAATGCAATCTGTAGGAAAAAGTTTGAGACTTTAGACTAATTCTCTTCTAAGAGTTATGCTCATTACTTTTGTTGCACTGTGGCCTCTCTTAGAATTCCTTGTTAGAAACAAAGTAGAGTCTTCATGGATAAAATCAAACCTAGATGATGTGGGAGCAGAAATACTTGTTTTAATTGGACAGAACATCATTCTTTGGTTTTGCTGCCTATCATATTTGTTAGCTATAATCAATAATGACATTGAGACAGGAATAGATTGAATCACTTTTGCAAGATTCCTATTATAATTACAACCAAACAAAACCACCTAATAATTATACAGATTATACTCACTTCTTTGAAGGTTACCTTCCCTAAAAAGGTAAACATGCCAATTTAAAAAGTACATTACTCCTTGATTTTTTTTACATAAGTGATCTAAGAATGTCTGGCTTTGGCAAAAAAAGAAATAGATAATCAATCTAAAAGTTTTACTACACAAATAAATATAACTATATCCATACACATTGGCAATTATAAGTTGATCACCCATTTCTCACATTTCATTATAATCCCTGCACATATATTCAGTTGTATTCTAGAAGAGCTGTTGTATTTCAAATCTGATTCTCCAACCCATTCCCCCTCATAACTACTGGAAGGACCAATTAATTAATTTTTTAGAGCAATATCCACAAACCATCAGTCATGCAGTATTATTTTTATTATGCAACAATACCAGTCTACTTTAAAAGTACTTATTTGTTGCTTACTCTTGTCTTTAAAATTTTTTAATTCCAACAAATCAGAAGGTAAGGACACACCTTTATCAAAGTTATGGATTTCCGAAGAATTTTTTTAAGGGAGATTTTAAGACAACTTTGATAAATCTTTTAAAAAAATAAGGCTGTTTTTGTACATATATTGAGTGCCTACTATATAACCAATACACATGCTTTAAACGTATTTTTCTCATTTACATCTCAAAGCAGCTGTAAGAATGTGTTATATTCCCATTTTACAGAGGAGATAAGGTTATGAGAAGGAACTTGCAACTTTGTCACCCTGAGGAAGAAACTTAACTTCTGTGCCCTAGATCAAAAATATGCAGTAGAGAAGATGACATAAGATAAATAAGAAACATATGCCCTAGTTAAGACAATTCCTAGCATAAAATAAATAAGTAATAAATAAGTTACTGTTATTGTCCAAAAGCACAAATAATTTAAACAGCAGAGACAGGAACTGAATTCCCAAGCTCATGGTCATGCAGCAGTAACCCAAGGGCAGTCAAGAAAAAAAAAAATCTATGAAAAATTTATATACTAAAGATAACAGACCACTACTAGAGCTGGTGGGCAGTTCTATCATAAAAAGATCTTGCTAAATTTATAAGTAGTTGTTGAGAGGACTTGCTATTTCAAGACATTCCTTCAAACTGTAATACAGCATCTGGTGAGACCTATGCATCTGGTTTGGCAAAGGCTGCCCCTCCAGGGACTCCAGATCTGTGGGAATCTATTGTCTTACAAGGAATAGCCACTATGTATTTACTCAAATATGGAAGGGTAACTGAAAATTTATTACAAAACAGGCTTAAGCAGCAACAACTGAAGCTAATATTCTTAAATCCACTATATTTTAGTTAAAGATCTTTGCATGATGTTTATAAAAGCAAGGAGGAAAAGAAATGTTTCCATCACAAATACCAAAAAGTCAGCAATTGAGAACACACTAAATTATATGGTGTTTAGAGCAAGACTTTAAACAAATACTATTAAACTAATAAACTTCTCAAGATAACATTCAGAGAATACTGATTTATTTGAAGTAAATTACTAAAAAAATGACACAGTCAACTGGTAGTCTTTTTTCACAACTCCCCAGAAATGAGTTGCTCATTATTAAATTTTTATTTAGTCAGTATTATAAAAGATATTTGAAATTTTTGGCCAAACACACTCGGAACAAAGACACATTCACCTGCCACAAATGGTCAACTACCCTTCCCTGAGAGTGAGATAATTTCAAATGTTTACAGTTGCAGTGATGCGTATGCCCTACTTACAGTTTTAATTTTCCCTTGAATCAACTTCTGCAAGTCATTCATTAACTTTACTCTTTTCTCTTTGTCACAGTCTTTTCTGCACATGAGAAGAGAAAGGAAACACAGTTTAAGTAAAGAAGTAAAATAACTTGTAAAATAAAACACACGAAACTAAAAAAACCATACCAGCATATTTTCACTAAGTTCAGCATGATTTTCCTTTCCAAGGCAGCAAACCTGACATTAAAATTACTATTCCAGAGCAGCCAGACAAAAGTAATTTTCTCAAAGGCAGTAACTCATCTCACAAGGTGTAATTTTATGAATCAATCCAAATCTTAACAGCTAGAACTTCAGAAGTAAAAAAAAAAATAATAAAACAAATCAAAGACACCAAATACTTAGGTATTTCAAAACCTAGCTGATAAGAAATTGTCCTTCATTTTCTCAGCCTTTTCTCAGGAAGAATGTCAAATCTGTTTTAACCTCATACATTTTCATAGGCATATCTGATGCCATCCTAATGATCCTACAAACTTCTGCAATGGGCACACATCCAGGTACCGATGCGTCTACTGGCGTGTTAGGTAGGAGTACTCCCTCAATAATCCAAATGCTATGTCGTCATTTACTTTAGGACATCTCACTATGTACAAAGTGTATTGCTCCTTCTCCACTGTCTCAAAGGGACTAACAAACATCAGTCAGGACCATTACCTTCTTAAAATCTCCCAAACCTGCTTCGCCCGAACAACAATGTCATAGTTGGTTTTATCACTGAGTTGTCTGTTTTGCTTCAGTTCTTTCTTTTTCTTTTTGAAGTCATCCCATTTAGGTCTCTTGGCTGTTGATTCTGATTACAGAAATTACTTTTGGTTACATTTAACATTCTGAGTACCACAAACACACACAAATTAGGAACAAAGGGTGATCACTAATTAGGATCAATACTCATTGTGGAAGCTAGAAAGGAGAAAATATAATTCCCTATAAACATATATTTTATTTTACTTTCTAAGCAGTTTGTACATTTTAAATTTGGTTAAAATCAATCATTCATTCAACAGCTCTGTGTTGATTTTTAATAGCATACCTATTTAAAGAAAAGATTAAAAGAATTATTAAAGCAACTAAAAATTTTTAAGTTTTTAAATTGTAAAATGAAATTCTACATTAGAAGATTAAGATAATTGAACTTTGGTATAATCAATTTTCAGTGGAAACAAAATTAGTCCAAATTAAAACAGAAAAAACAATTTCAAAAAGTTACTGTTCTGAGTGCTGCTGTGTATTAAGTCATTTAATTCTTAAAACAACCCTAGGAGGTAGGTACTAATATTATCACCTTTTCCATGCTGTGGAAACAGATGCACCAAGAAGTTAAGTCTTTGCTTAACTGCTGTCCAAGGCCACACAACAGCAGTAGCAGAGTCAGGATTCAAACCCAGAAAGGACCCTCTGCTATCTCTTATTCATAACAATGCACAACCACCAAAATTTCCAAGTTCTCTAAAAACAGAGTGATGTTATAAAAGTCAAATATCCTTCTATTAGTACTTTTTTGACCTCAGAATCCAACTTATCAACTAAGCCAATGAGGACAAACAAATAATTTAATAAAATGAATATAATTTACACGATTATCCTGCAGGAAACCCATTAGTGAAATAGTTTTTGCTAAATCTCTGATTATAAAAAACTTGGAAAAGTGCAAAAAAAATTTCCCCTATAAAACCAAAACCTACCTATAACCTCTGATTATTTCCTTCTTGCCTTTTCCCATGCATATTTTATATTAATCTTTAAAATTCAGAATGTCTTTATTTAACATTATTGTGTTTTCTCATGAAACTAAACATTCCTCAAGTACATAATTTTTAGTGCATACACAATACTACAATGAATTTATTATTCCCCTTTTTATTATTTACTTGTTTATTCTCTGTCTGGTAATACAAAAGATTATAAGCAATGGAGGGCATATTTATCATTAATGGAGGGCATCTTTACCATTAATATTAGGGTATCTTCTACTAGATAGCAGAGGATAATAACTGATCCAGAGCTAATTTAATTCCACAAATATTTGTGCACCCTTGATATGTGTTGAACTACTGTGCAGAAGATATATATCAATTTTGGGGTTTTCTAGTATCCAGTCTCTGTAAATCAAGAGTTACATTTTGAGATGTCAGGAACATACCTTCCATAACAAAGGAAATCAGGGCTATAGCATGATGAGATCTTAATATGAGAATGAAATCCATGTTTAAAATACAGGTGTCAAGAATTCCAGCAGGAAAAGGAAGGATCTATTACAGAAGCTAGGAAAGAAAAAGTAGGAATGAGAAGTTGGAAGAAAAACTATTGGCAGTGGGAGAGCCAGGGTTGGGATGAAGGAGGAGGAGAAAGATAAAATTAAGAGAAAAGATGAGGACTGGAGCATGAAAGGATCCTGTAGGCCTCAGGAGAAACAATGTAATTTTCCCTTTTTTTCTCTCTCTCTTCAACTCCCTGTCTTAAGGCTGTTGTCCTTCTAGTGAGCAGCCTTTAGGCAAAGAATAGAGTAAGTACTAGGACTAGGGAGCAGCACTGAGAAGGCCCAATGGCAGTGGTCTCAGTTGGCCACAAAGGAGTAGTGTTAGCGTACGCTGAGCTGAAGAAAGAGAATGAAAGTCCCTGGAGAAATTCTCACGATGTTGCAGAGAAGATAAATACACAATAGTACATGTAGCCTGGAAACTGCTTGTTTGAGACCAGTACAGGGCAATGCACAACAGGGGCATGCACAACAATACACAGCAGAAAACAGAGACTTGGGTTAGAAAGGATCCACTAAATATAATGATGAAAGATTAGCAGTTTGCGTCAATAGACAAATAGGAGCCCTGTCAACATTTCCAATCAGTGAACAACTTGCCCTGAATCAATTAAAATCAAATCTGTCATGTGTATACTTTTTCTGGAACTGTGACTGTATCTGAGCCATCTGATGGGTTACTATATTAGAATAGCCTAAGCTCTCTTAGGGCAGGGTCTATAAGTCTTTTCTTCACCAAAGCATCCTTTGTCTAGACTGACACTTAGCTGGGACAGATTGGTTCTTAAGGCCAGATTCAATGATGATTGGTTGGGGCATATATCCTTATTGAGTGTTGATTTTTTTCCCCCTATGTCCTGGCACAATGCATTAAATATCTGGTTGAATGAATCAATCAATAAATTAATTTTAGCCTACAGAAAGAAATGTTTTGTGAAGCCATTAAAATTTAGCTTAACTCCATGGCTAAAGTAATTCAGAAAGGGTCTGAGAAATAAGGAACTTTAAGCACCAGAGGAAAATTTTGACTAGAAAAGATGTTTTGTTTTTTGTTTAAGCCCACATACCTTTCCCTTTTGCCCCAAAATGTGGCCTGCCAAGGAACAAGAATGAGAGGTTTCTGACATACCACCCGAATCCCTGTGTATAATGGTTGGTACAGCTCAGGCAGGGCAAAGCCTCTGCTAACACTATGGAGAGAATCAGTACTTACCATCACTTCTACCATCTGACTGGAATTTTCTCTTCTTGTTGAATTTATTTGCCTGCTGGAATTTGTTCTTCGGTGCTTTGTCCCCTTGTTGCTTATTCTTGAACTGCTTCACACCCTTTTTCCCAGGTTTTGTGACACTTTTCTCAAAGTTCTTAGATGTGACTTTAGATCTACCTTCCTTAGCAACTTTTTTTGGAACTGTCTTTGAAGAACCAGAATCTAGTGACAATAAGAAATAATTATAAGTTCAATGATTCTGGACCTAAACCTCTTTTATCCACTGGACTGTGTTTGTTACAGAAAATTACATTCTTTAGTGAGACGTACATTGCCTCACTCTCAAATATGCAACATTTAGCACCCAGTCTTTTTTTAAGAGAGAGAACCTCCCTGAGGTGGTATAATCATAGTTTACCATAGCCTTGAATGCCGGAGCTCAAGTGATCCTCCATCCCAGCTTCCCAAGTAGCTGGGACTATAGGCGCATACCTTTTTTTGCAAAAGAAAAAACAAGCAAACCAAAAACCTAGGTCTCCTTATGTTGCCCAGGCTGCAGTGCTATGGCTGTTCACAGACACAATCAAACTCACTGCAGCCTCAAACTCCTGGCCTCCCGTGATCCTCTCACCTCAGCCTCTTGAGCAGATGGGATGACAAGCACGGGCCACTGTGCCTGGCTAACATAGCCTTTTAAATGGAGGAGGATTTACACAATCAACACTAAATTAAAAAAACTATTTCTTGATTATAAAACTATAATACAGGTTAATGATACAAAGCCTAGAAAGTAGAGAAATGTATAATAAACACTATCCATGATTCTACCACTAGTGATAACCAATATTGTCAGTTTGGCATATTCCTCTAGTTTTAAGCATATGGTAGAAATGAGATATTATTTATATACCTTTGTATTCTGCTTTAAATGATTTCACATCATTAGTTTTAACACAAATTTTTCAATGTTCAATACCATCATAGAAGTCTAAGAATAAAATGTCTAAGAACAAAATAAACATTCTTTTTTTTGAATTGGAGTCTCACTCTGTCACCTAGACTGAAGGGGAGTGGCGTGCTCATGGCCACTGAAGCCTCAACCTGCTGGGCTCAGGAGATCTTTCCACTTCAGCCTTCCAAGTAACTGGAACTACAGGTGCACGCCACTACACCCAGCTAATTTTTTTTTTTTAACTTTATCATAGAGATAAGGTCTCGCCATGTTGCTCAGACTGGTCTCAAACCCCTGGGCTCAGGCAATCCTCTTGCCTCAGCCTCCCAAAGTGCTGGGATTACAGGTGTGAGCCACTGCACCCAGCTCAAAATGAACATTTTTGAACTTTAGGAAGTTCATACAAATTTAAAATGTCAATCTTCAAAATTGCTAGTTTTAAGAAAACACATTTTTAAAGCCTGAAATACAATTATTTGATAAAAACCTTCTTTGGTCAACAAAGCTTTCAAATCCGGTATCTAACATATCTAACAAATGAGATGAAAACAGCACTGGCTATACCTTAAGGAGACATTCAGTCATTTGTGTAGTCCCTGGCTTTTCTATTTTGCAATACTGACACCTCATGGAATAATGAAGACATCACCAATGTAACCCCTGAACCTAAGAATATTCACTTTATCAGTTGTATGTATTAACCAGTCCTGATTTATCAAACATTAAAATAAAAATATACGGTGGATTAGTGTAAATAAAATGAGGCAAGAGCAGCAATGGCTGGGACAAGGGATTGTTCATGAGTAAAGCATTTCTTAATTGCTCTGGCAATTTTTAAAATGTCTAAATGTCATAAGGAACATGCTAACTCATACACAATAACACCTACTTCTTCCTACTGTTTTAGTCCTATTCTAGCCCATGCATACAGACTGAAATCTGCTACATGCCCTCCAGCCTTCAGTGCCCCCCCCACTATAATGGCCAAACAACCACACAAGAAGCACGATTTGTTATGGCTAACTTACCATTGCTTTGACGAAATCTGTTTTTTTCTTGGGATGCCTTTGTACTCTTTCCTGTGAATTGTTTTTTCCCTTTGACTTCCATCACAGCAACTCTGGAAAACAAAAACCCAAACCAAAGGAATCACTGAACTGCTCCTCATCAAACAAGTCATTAAGTGGTCATCACTATATCTAGGCCTTGAGTTCAAAGATGTAGTATAAATCACCTGGGTATAGCATGGGCAACCGCACAGGTTGAGCAATCACAAAATCCCTGCCTTGAAGATTTTAAAACTGAAAACAAACATGCTATCAATACAAAGACTAAGACATGTACAACCTCGGCTAGCATGTGCAATACTTCAGCAATAGTACTGGTTAAAAATAGACCATTATTGACATTAGGAGTAAACATCAGTGTTTGCATTTTGTTACCTGGGAAGATTTGGTAAGAGTAACTGACAATATCACCATTTGATTTATTAGTCTCTATCCAAAAAAGCCAGGAACAAACAATAGATTGCACTTTCCACAAATTCAAATTTAATGGATTATCTGAAAGATCACTACAAGACCCAATCTAGCTAAAACAAAGAGTATTATAAAATATTTAATTTGTGATTGTTTTAGAGGCAGCCAAATAATTTGCAGTGAACTCCAAAATAAGATTATGTTTAAATATTTAATATATCATTTAAGGAATGTGCCTGACAGGCCACTTCTAGAGTACTGAGATGCCAACGTGCACAGGACATACAAGAGATAACCCCTCACCTATCCAAGCACCCTGGAAGAAGCAGGATAGCTTAAGAGGAAAAGTCACTGAGCTCCACCTTCTCCACCTTCCAAAGTTGTATGATCAATTCATTTCTAAAGTTCACCCTAAAAAGTAGATGTCAGATTACCTCTAGATTAGAATTTTTCATTCAAGAATTTATCAGGATATTAACAAGGCATAAGAGAAAATAAGCGTTCTGAGATAAAATGTATTTGAGGAAACAGTAAATTAAATGACAATGATCAGCCTGTAAGGAAAGGCTTTTATACTGGATTTATCAATCCTAGTTGAACCACTTTTTCCAGGAACATCTCAAGGGAATAGCAGGGAAAATGCTGTTCTAACCTAGACTTTACTAATGATTCTAGCCCCTGAACTACTCCTAAGGGCATTCAGTATTGTAGGGTTACTTTGTCCACTGTAGCCATAATAACCATACCTTCATCTTTTAACTCTTCTGAGCATTTAGTTTTAAAAACATCCATTCATTTACATGTTTTCTTTTATATTTTTTATTTTGAAATACTTTTAGTTTTAAAGTAGAGTTGAAAAGTTATAGAGTTCCTGTATATCCTTTGCCTAACCTCACCTAATGTTGACATACATTATAATAGTATATAATATATACATCATAATAGTATATAATAATACAACTAAGCTACAGGGTTTATTTGGATTTTACTAGTTTTTCCACTAACGTCCTCTTTCTGTTCCAGGATACACCCATCATGCCTCCTATGGAGTGTAGAATATGCCCTCATTTGGGGTTGGCCTGACATTTTCTCATGATTAGGCTGGGGTTTTGAATGTTTTGAAATAATACCAGAGGTGTAAGCCCTTAATACTGGGGTTCAGGAATATATTAAACTACCACAACAATTAATAAACATTTTAGGCAAGATATTTTGAGACTATGCAAATATTTTGTGTCTTCTTAAAGTTTCACCTGCATATTTTTGCATTCTTCAGTAGATCTTGCCTGCAGCAATTCTTGTGGTGTGTTTGAATGGTTTCTATTTCCCTTGTTACTTTTACCTTTGTTATTTTGTATTTTTCTGTCCCATCTTTTCCACCTATTCATTTATCTGAATCAGTATAATCTCAGATATTTACTTTATTCTTTGGGTTATAACACAACACCAGTGCGATTTTGTTGCTTGAAATAACTCTAGTTTTGGCTAGTGAAAGTTTTCCAGGCTGCTTCTGTGTCATTTTGACATAGGGCCTTCTTTTATTTATTTAATTTAATTTTTTAAAAAATTTCCTGGCACTTGCTCTGGGTTCATCTTGTATTTTCCTTGCCCTAGCCCTGAAACCAGTCACTTCTCCAAGGAACTCTGGTTCTTTTACTGAGAACTGTATTTGAAAACCAAGGATCTGAGTGCTAGGAGTGCTTGTTGTCACTGAGGTGCCCCTGCCTCTATGTCCTTTCAGCAGACATAGCTAATACATGTATGTATAGTAACCTATGCATATGTGCATGCTTGTATCTATTTCTATATCTATTAAAATGACAAAATGACATTATGTTCATACTGAAGTCTCCAACTCTAACCAGGCACCACAGGTTTTGTTCTAGTTGTCCCTCTTGCAACTCTACTATAAAGTAGTTTCAGAACTGATAATCTGTCTCCCCATGAGAAACAAATTTATCAATTACAGCACAGTGTTTATGCATAGTTCTTGTCTAAAGCCTCACTCCATTCAAAATACTGTTTTCCAAAATTACTTAGGTTAGTTCCTTTTCCCTTCAACTACTTCAGTTAAGTTCTATGTGTATAATACAGTTTGATTCATTTGAATAGTTTGCATTTCAGCCCCAGAAATGCTGGTTGAGTTGTTAAATCTGCATGTAGTCAGGTACCCATTACCACAGTATCTTTTTTTTTTTTTTTTTTTTTTGAGTTTGAGTTTCATTCTGTCGACAGCTCAGACTGGAGTGCAGTGGCCGCTCCTGGCCACTGCAGCCTTGACCTGCTGGGCTCTGGTGATCCTTCCCGCTTCAGCCTTCCAAGTAGCTGGAACTACAGGCGCGCGCTACCATGCCTGGCTAATTTTTTTGATTTACTGTAGAGATGAGGTCTTGCCAAGTTGCCCAGGCGGGTCTCGAACCTGCGGGCTCAGGCAATTCACTCACCTCGGCCTCCCAAAGCACGTGATTACAGGCTGAGCTACTGAGCCCGGCCTACCACAGTATCTTATAGAAAAGTTCCATTACTCCAAAAAGTCCCCTGTGCAGCCCTTTTATAATCACCCTCTCCCTGCTTCCCTGGCTGCCACTGACCTGTTTTTCCTTTTCCAGAATGTCATATAAATGGAACAATACAACATGTAACCTTTTGGGTTTTGCTTCTTTCACTTAACAAAATGCATTTTCCTTGGAGACCTTGTACATTTATAACCATTCATCACATTTCACAGTATCTCTCAGAATTGGACTCTCATTTTCCCATCTCTCTATTACCCATTCAGGCTTTTATTAGCTCTTGCTCAGGCTGTTTTGCCTTTAGATTCAGTTTGCTGTGATTCACTGTATGCTAATTATCATTCCACTAACACACCTATTTCATATCATTTCCATGCTCAAATATCTTCAAAGCTTTCCCACTGTCTATAGGAAAAAGTGGAAACTCAGATCAGCATTCACAAACATTCAAAATTTGTTCCTAATCAACTCACTCAAACCACACAGGAGACAATCTTACTTCCTTACTAATCTTCAGGCTCTAAACTTTAAAGTCATTCTCTCTACTGACAGAATTCCTACACATCTTTCATATCCAGCTTACATAACATTTTGTTTAATTTCTCCCCCATATGTCTTTCCCTCTTTCTCAAACAATTCTTTTTATGCCATTGGCACATTTTCATGGCCTTCTTAAAATTTAACACTTTACGTTAAAATTTAACTTTACGTTAAAGTTATTCAAGGATGGTTCCATCTCTCTCCTACAGAAATGTATTGAATACCTACAAAACCCTGTGCCAGAAAGCTATTGAGCTGAGAATATATGGAAAAAAAAGTCAAGAGTGTGGTCTTACAGACACAGGTGAGGAGAAGATTAAAACACAATGTATGTGTTAGAAGTATACACAAAATGTTAAGGAGCCAGTAGCTGAGAGCATAATTCTGCCTAAGAAGAAAAATATGAGAGATTCCTAAAGGTGAGGGAGACATGGAATTGATCCTTCCTTACTCCCCACAGCAAGCTTAGCATGACACTATGAAAACAGGAAATGTGGTCAGGCGCAGTGGCTCAAATTTGTAATCCCAGCACTTTGGGAGGTTGAGGCGAGAGGATTGCCTAAGCCTGGGCAACTTGGTGAGATCTCATCTCTACAATAAAAAAAAAAAAAAAATTAGCTGGGCATGGTAGCATGCCTGTAGTTCCAGCTACTAGGAAGCGAGTCAAGGCTGTGGTGGCTGCGAGTGTGCCACTGTACTCCAGCCTGGGTGACAGAATGAGATTCCAACTCAAAAAAAAAAAAAAAAGAAAGAAAAGAAAACAGTAAATGTGCAATACCCAACCTCTAAACGTTGGCTTTCCTCAAGTCTTCATCCTAGTGAACTTCCCCCTGATGGTCTCATTCAACCTCCTGGTTTTCCATGCTGAGTACTACCAAATTATTTCTCCATTATAAACTTCTTCTTAGGCTCCAGATCTGTATATCTAATTGCTTTCCTGACACTCTAATTATGTATCTAACAGGGACCTTACTCTTAAAGTTCAAAACGTAATTCTCTATTATTTTTACTGCAAATCGTCCCCAAACAACAACATCCTATCTACTTTTCCCTGCCCTATTATTCTGCATCTCGGCTAATGGCACATCATCTACTCCACTGCTCAAGTAAGAAATCAAAGAATTATCCTTAACATTTTCCTCTCCCTTGTCCATCACATGCAACCCATCAGTAAGTTCTCTTAAATCCTTCTTAAAAATACCTCTAATCCTCCAACCTCTGACTACACAACCACCACCCTAAAGCAAATCATCATTAATCTCCTTACTGAGCTTCTAAATCAAATAAATTTTCTAAAGAGAACCAGGGTCTATTATGTGTCTCCCTTGTGTATAAGCCTTCAACGTTTTCTAAACATGGGAATGTTTTCCCAGAGTACGGAAAAAAAAAAACAAAAAATCCCCACCACGGTCTTCAAGGCCCTATACCGGAGGGTGACAAAAAGAATGCATATACACATTTAAAAAGATGTTAAGAGATGCTCGCCGTAATCAGAAGTGTCTGGACGTTGATGGTAACCACTTTGAACAGCTCTTGCAATTGCATAAGTCAAACGCGACTTGTATTCATCTTTGTTACCGGTATATATTTAAAAATACAATTTTAATAATTTTTTTCCTTTCTTAAAATGTGCATACATTTTTTTAAACACCTTCCGTACTTAGAACTTCGTCCCACTCTGTTCCTCAAACTGTATCTTGACCACTGTCCTCCTAGCTCCCGCCTGAGGGACTTAGCCCGTTGTTGCCTCTGACTGAAGCAGTCCCTGGGTCTCCAGATCTCAGGGCTGCCTCCCACCCATGCATAAGATCTCCGCTTAAAGATCACTTCTTCAGACTCCCCTATCTTCCATCTCAGCACCAAGTTTGTCTCCTTCCCAGAGCTTATAGCCTGCAACTGTATATTCAGTCTGTAAGCTCAGCACCATCACTGGAGTGGATGACTGTCAAACACAGGACAATAAGGCTGCTCGAACTAGCACAGGCCAGGATTTCAGACTGAAGCTAGTTCTGTCTAACCAGCACCCAGGGCAGCATGGGAGGAATAGGATTCGCAGCCCCGCCCTCTTCGCCAGGCTCCCGTCAATCCCCAAACTAGCCCAGAAAAAGGCCACAGAAGACTGTCTAGTGGGTGACACCCCGAGAGACCCTCCTGTCCCGCGCTCAGCAGGGTGTGAACGCCTCCCTGGAGAGCCATTGAGTCCACTACACTCACCGAACACGTGGGGCCCACGCTAGCTCCGGCAGCGGATCCCCGACCACCGCTTCCGCTTCCTCTCCTTGCTCCGCCCTCTGGGCTGCTTTTTTTCCGGCTTCCGCCTCGGAGCTAGGGCCAAGGGGTGGGGCTTACCAGGAAGCACGTATATTATAGTTTCTATTGGTCCGCTCCTGTTATACATCATCCAGAAACGCGAGGGCCGAATTACACACGGGTTTTGGCCTTTGAAGGGATCCGTCGGACCGAGGAGGTGGCGGCGGCTCCTGAAAGTGACGTCATTAACCCTGTAGCTCCTCTGCTATGACCGAGACGAAGGCCTCTCGCGATGGCTGACAGGATACCGTAGTAGAGATTTGACTGTTGCGGCTATCAAGAGGCGGTTAATCCTGTTGTCTGAACTAACATTAGAATAGCTATTCTCTTATTTCCTGAAGTGGAAAATGCAATGTCTGCATGTTACTAGATACTGTTTTAGATTAGCTAAAGTTTGTGGGGGTTTTCTGTTTCTTTTTTAGAGACGAAGTCCCGCTATGTTGCCTAGGTTGGTCTCGAAATCTTGGGCTAAAATTATCCGCCTGTCCCGGCTTCCCAAAGTCCTCGAATTACAGCCGTGAGCCATTGTGCCCGACTGCTAAAGTTATTAGAGTGTGTTAATTTGCTTCTTTTTTTTTTTTTCTTTTGAGCAGTCTAGCATGGAGCTTAAATGGATACCTCGGTAGTCGGTTTGAATTGTAACCTGGCGTTCGCTTGCTGGCTGTGTGGCTCTGGGCAAATGACTAAATTTCTCCGAGCCTTGGTTTTTCTGATCTGACAAACTGAAAAGCTCTCAATAAACGTGTGCCATTTTAAATGTCTGCATGCTACTAGATACCATAGTCATTGCATTTTCCACTTTGGAAATAAGACTGTGGTTAGGATAGTATGCCCATTTTATGGATGAACTGACAAAAAAACTTGGCGTGTCAAACAACAGAATTTTATTCTCTAACAGTTCTGGAGGCTAGAAGTCAGAAATGAAGCTGTTGGGAGAGCTGTGTTCCTTCTGAAGTTTCAGGGGAGAATCCTTGGCTACTCTTCTAGCTTCTGCCGTTTCTTTGGCTTGTGGCTGCTTGGCTCCAACCTCTGCCTCTGTCTTCTAACGGTCTTCTCTTCTGTGTCTGTGTTCTCTTTCCATCTGTTTAAAGGACACTCAACATTGGATTTAGGGCCCACTGGGATTATTCAAGATCATCTCATCTGGAAGTCCTTGATTTAATTACATCTGAAAAGACCCTTTTTCCAAATAAGATCACTTTGACAGGTTCTGGGAGTTAGGACATGGGCATATACTTTAAAGACCATTCAACCCACTCCATGTGCAAAGTTGAGCAATTGGGACTCAATCCCAGGTGTGTCAAGCTTCAGATTTTAGTCTTGCAACTCACCTTGTTTTCTACCCTTTAAGGCATTTGGCATTAGACTGTGCTTCTTGAGGACAGGCCACCATTATTTTACAGAGACCTATGTCACTACTCAGCACATAGATATTTGATAAGTACTTGTTTTCTGCCTTAACTGTTAGAAGTATGTCTACATTTCAGCTCATTTACGTCTCATAAGAACAGTTTTGAAGTAAGTCTTTTCTCCTCATTTTATGGAGAAAGAGAAAACATAGCAGCTTTGGACCTGACTCCACTCAACATAACTATCTCTATACTGTATTTTTCTAATCCGTTAAGTCTCCAGCAAATGCTAAGAGACTATGGAACAAGAATTGTAGAAGACCCATCGGCAGTACCTTTCAGGCAAATAGTATGGTAGTGGGGAATATTAGATACCTTGAAACACCTGACAAGTAAATGCTGGCCAAAAAGGTTAAAAAAAAAAAAAAAAAAATCCTGGAAAGGGAAACAAGCAGCACTCTAAATTCTTCAGTCCAATGACATAACAATGTCACTAAAGACCCAAGCTCTTTAAGTCTCTGTTCCACCACCATCGTCAACATGTTAAGTTTTTATTCTCATACTTGTTTTTTGATTGCAAGATGTACTACTCAGTTTCAGAATTTATTTTAGAGTTCAGGACCAGTAAAAATGGGGGAAAGAAATGAAATCCACTTTTTCCTTCCCAATAGGGCTCTGTTCTTATATCCCAGACTGAAAAGATTCAACAGGGTCTCCTATTTCGTGCCTAGAACTGGGGTATATGGCCACCCTGGGATTGAAAGACCATCAGATCTAATATTAATAAGGCATTTGGATTTCATTCTTTTTCCAGCACTCTGGTGAAAATTAAAGGTCACTTGGCAAATATGCCTTTATCCAGCAGTAGAGATTTTTTATTTAAACTAATCTGGTTTAAAACTTAAAATAAATGCTAGTGTCCAAGGTGATGGATCACAATCTTGGCGTCACTTGTGGGATTTTTTAAAGTATCAATAATCCTAATTTAATTGGCCTGGAGTGAACCTGGGTGGTAAGGATTTGGAAAGCTCTCCAGGTCATGCTAACATGCAAGTAAACTTAAGACCTGAACAAAGTTGTCTATTTTCTAGTTAACTAGTGGTTAAACCTCCTGGTCCCTCCTTTTACTGCAGTCACCAGAGTGAAAGAATTTAATGTATAATACACATTTTTTCCTGCAGGTAGGATGTCTCAGATATAATTGTATCTTTCTTGTTGATTGAGGTCTTCTATAGTGATTTAACACCATTAGATATTGAAAAGGGTTTAAATTTGAACTAAACACTTCCAAACATATTAGGGAAAAATGTTTGCTTCTTTTTTCAATTTCACATAATTTTGGACAGTTTTCTCTTTTTCATAAAAAATAAAGTATGTTAGTTGTCAGCTCCCACACATCTCCTCTCTCAAAAATCAGTTTTTTAGAGTTCTAATTAGTGGATTTTTTACTAATTGGGTTGTTTTTCTGTTTCCCAAATGCATAAGCAGGGATAAAGGGCATGTTACTGATATAAAGCATAAGTGAGATTTTGGCAAAGATTGGGTTTTATTTTCAGGACCTATTAGAATCATAAATCCATGGTAACAAAGCAGTTGCCAACACATTTTTCTTTAGTGAAAAAGAACTGCTTCTGAATAGGATGCATTATGTTTTTCAATACCATAAATTTGCTAAAAAGTGTACTAGTATAGTCTAAACATTAGTTAAGCATTCATAATGTTCTGGTCGGCATCTAGTAAACACAAAATTAACCTTTTCCTAATTTGCTCTTTTTGATGACACATTTGGGAGCATCAGAAAATTATATGACCAAGGTAAGAATTAATCTGATTGTAGTATTCTCACCTTAACTAAAGATGATGTCAGTATGTGGTGATGAAATAAAATAAAAATTAGTTAATATCACTTAAAGCCCATGAATTATCACTTATATAATTTATAATGCTTTCTGCTTTTGTGAAACAAAATTCAGGCATAGCTTTAGTTTTTGGTTAGGATAAGAACAATCAACATGTTTGCCATTTAGGTTTTTGTTTAAATTCTGCCTTCAAGCTTGATAAAAGGTATTTCCTTTGATTTTACCTTGAGATTTCCTTAATTTATGAGCAATAAAGACTTGATAAGTAATCATATAGTTTATTAGATGAACAAATAAGAAACTCGTTTGTTTCAAATATGAATAAAGAATAATAATTTTCTAACTATTCCTCCCAATTTACTTTTAAAAGCTATAGAAATGTTTAAGTTTGGACTTAAAATTACATGGGACTTAGGATGATACAGCTCTACTTACTTATCCCACCTACGTCTTATTTTAAAGATGAAGAAATAATTTACCAACTTGCCCAAATCCATTATGTGAGTTTGAATTTTTCAGGAAGCAGATGCCAAGATATAATCAGGAAGCCAAGAGACTTATTGAGAAAACCTATAAGGGATGAGAGGAGAAAGTAGGACAGTTAAACAGTAGTAAGTAGGGAGAACCTCAGACCATACTACAGATCTGATATGCATAGAGAGAGTCAGAAGGAAGCAGGCTGTGGTAGGACGTCATCAGACATAAAGGTTGGAGAAAGCCTTGGTTAGGCTAGCGTGGCACTACAGAGCAAAGAGGCCTCCTTAAAGGAGACCCAGATTGAATGGGAGCAGCCCAGCTCTGGCACCCTGCTGTGCTCAGCCTTTGGCTGGAAGCAACCCGAGGAGAGGGCATGGTGGATCCCGAAGTTGTGGCAGCTGCAGGCATCAGCTACCTACACCTCTGGCAGTAGCCTCTCTTGAGAGGAGGTTGGAGCAGTTCACTCTGTGGCTGCCAGAGTCCACCCCTTACATAGCACAGGTCTATGTCTCCATCCATGTTGGAGCAACAGCTCCCTCATGGTTCATATGGCCCTCTCCTCCTGAGGAGAAAGATAAAAGAGGGAGACCATTGAGACAAACTGTCATCTCTTGGGGGCTGCAGCAGGTGCTCATCATCTTTCTCCTCCACTGTCCATTCTCAATTCAATACATCCTCAGCTATTAACTTGGCAGACCTTGATGGCTTATCTAGTGGTGTGACTTAAACCATCATAACTAAAGGGTCTGAGACCCTAGTATACCTTCTAAGGCAAGGGTTGCTGCACATGTCCATATACAGTTACAGAGAGGCACCTAAGGGAACACCTGGGTTCTATATATACTCCTTCATGTCCCCCTTGAATTAAAGCCGTACCTCCTCCTACTGATTGGAGTTAATCACCCTTGCCAAGATGGAGATTCCTTGCCTGTTGGGCCAGGACACAATGAGTTCAAAACATTCAGGTGGCATTCATAGTTCAGTGAAATTCTCTGTCCCCTGGCAATAGTATACCCCCTTTGGGAACAAGGACTTCTAATCCTGTAGAGCCCAGAGATGTGGGGACTGGAAGCAAATTTCCCCAGAGGGTCATTGAGAATGAGGGTAAGAATGATAATTCTTGCTTTTGCCCCTTGGTTGCTAGACCCATGTATTCTTATTAGGAGTATTGCACTGAAAAGAGATCTCTGATCTAGATATATTCACTTTGCATTCTGGAGGACAGCACTCCAGAATGCAAAGTGAATATATCTAGATCAGAGATCTAGAGGCTACTGGGGCTTCACCTGTGCCTTCCATAGGCCACTGCAATGCCTTATCAGGTTGGGGGCCTCTGGATGGTACAGTATGTGACATGACCCGTGGATCTCATGACCGTGGGCCACACCCACATCTCCTTTGCTGTGAGGTATGTCCCCGGCTTGGATGTTACACGCTCATGGATCAGGTACTTCATAAAGTTCTGAATACTGATGCTGGGTGAGGCTCAGTGGGTGGGGAAGGCAAACCCATACTTGGAGTAAGACTCTATATCCATGAGGAAGAACTGGTGGCCCATTCAGAATGAAAGGAGCCAATGTCATCAGCTTGCCACCAAGCTGCATTTTGTTCTCCTTGGGAAATAGGGCCAGATCAGGGCTCAGGATTGGTTTCTGTTGCTGAAAGGCTCTACATTTGGATTGGTCTTGGCAAGTGAAAGTTTATGCCATTGGGCATGTGTATAACCCCCACCTCTGCCATTGTGGTCACTCCATTCATGTGTCCATTGTGCCAAATCTGAGGACTGGCTAATGTCATCTGCTTGAGTCATTTTGTCTACTTGGTGGTTCAATGTCTCATCCTTAGTGGATGCTTTTCTATGAATATTAGTATGTGAAAATGTTCATACTTTGTGTCCACTTTCATATGACTCCTGGAAGCTTTGCTGAAGTGGCCTGTCCCTGAACCTTTGTAGGGCTTACCTTCTGCCCTCTGTAACACGTTTCCTACCAAGGTCCTCACATACCAGCCATGCCTTTATTTTATTGATGTAATGAATCAATGTGATATTCTGTGGGATGTCCAGATGGTCCAGATCTCTTCGGACTATATTAAGACAGAAGGTGGGTGAGCAAACGTAGCCCTGGTGCAAAACTGTAAATGAATATCGTTGTTCATACCAAGGAATGTGAACTGTTTCTGATCTTATTTTCCATCTATTTTTTCTTCCTTTTTTAAGGTCTGCTATGGCAACTCAGGCATTTTACCTTTGGGCACTGCTTTTCTAGGCTTTGGGAAACCACATAGTAGTGTGTTTGTCCCATTCCTCAGGGGCCTTGCCAGAGTGTTAAAGCCCATGTCCTGAGAAAGTGATTCCAAGTTAATGTATTCTTGCTTGTTCACTTTGGCCTTCTAGTCTCTTGGTCAAGCACTCATAATCCAGTCTTTGGGTACCCCTCCACTCTTGACAGTATATGTTGTAGGCAATTCTTGCAGGTCTTTTGGGGTATTATCTCACTTATTTATCACCAGGTTCAGTATGTCCCTTATTTATCCCTAGTTATTGGCCTGGCAGCCAGGAGAGGCAGTGGGATCAACTCCTTGGCAGGGAAGAGAAGGCAGGTGTTGTCTTGCAGAAAGGGACCTCTGCTTTGGCCCTTCCCTGTGTGAGGCAAGTCTAGATCTTAATGAGGCCCTAAAACAAAGATTCAAGTACAGATGGCTTAACTTGAAAGTGCCTGTGTGGGAATGGGGAGTGAGTCAGGGAACAGAAGGCAGCCAACGCAGTGTTCATTGTCAAACACTTTACCTTTATGGGTAACTAAAGAGTCATCCTGTAGGGAAAACTTTGGGAACCAGTGCAGAACATATACTCAGAGACATCTCACCCAAGGGGTGCAGGAGCTGGAGTGTTCATGAACTCCCACCAGTCATCGGTTGAGGGCTGCTTCTGGGGGGTAGGGGACTTTAGTTCCTTAGCATTTCCAGCCTGCCACTTGGGCATCAAGGTGGCAACTGTTGGCATCAGAGAAACCTTCAGACAAAGATTCATCTCCTGGTGACGGAGGGCTAGACAGTGTGTAGTGAAGACATAAAGGTCAAGGGTATGGACAGTCTACTGGTGGGATCTACTATAGGCAAGAATAACAGTGGATAATTTCAGCCCCCTAAGCAGACAGCTACATGAGTCCAGACCAATGTGCTTATAGTAGGGAGTGAAAAGAAAGACAGATTTTAAGAGGTTTTATAAAGGAATATTTGCCAGAATTGGTCTCACAGACCCTTGCCTTATGAAACAACAAGTGGTTTTGGTCATTTAGTGACTGGATTTAACCTCTAAAAAATGTTGGCTTAGTCTCACATGCATTCTTTTTGATATAGTAAATATCTATAAATTATACACATTAGAAAAGGATCTGGGGAAAGGTGGGGTTAAAACTTATAAATACATGGATGGCATCATAGTGTAGTATACAATCATGAGCCACATAATGCCAATTTGGTCAATGAGGGACACATATATGACAGTGGTCCCACAAGATTATAATGAAGCTGAAAAATTTGTATCACCTAGTGATGTGGTTGTAATGTCATAGCACACTTGCTTTTTAGAGAAAATTTAGTGTAGCCTAAGAGTACAGTATTTATAAAATCCACAGTAGTGTACAGTAATGTCCTAGGCCTTCACATTTACTCACCACTCACTGACTCACCCAGAGCAGTTTCCAGCCCTGCAAGCTCTATTCATTATGATAAGTGCTCTACACAGGGGTACCATTCGTTGTCTTTTATATTGTATTTTTGCTGTAGCATTTCTGTGTTTAGATATTTTAGAGACAAAAATACCACTGTATTACAATATAATATTTAGTACAATAACATCCTGTACAGTTTGTAGCCAAGAAACAATATGCTATACCATATAGCCTGGATGTGTAGTAGGCTCTACCATGTAGCTTTGTGTAAGTACAATCTATGATGTTTGCACAACCATGAAATCTCCTAACATTTCTGAGATCCCTGCCACTAAGTGATAAATGATTGTACATTCAAAGTCTACACCTGCTCATTTTCTCTGCTCTTTTTCATGGGAACTAAACCAAAAATAATGAAGAAATAGTACAAATCAAGAAACATTATCTAGGAATAATTGAGATAAAAAATAAGTGCACCCTAACAGTTTGTTAAGATATTTCAGGCAGGAGCTTTTGAGAAAACACACCAGAGTCTGAAAATCATAAAATACAGGAATGGAAGAATAATTTACTTAAGCATTAATTCAGTCTTATTCTCACAGTTGTAACTAAAAGAATAAGATGTGTTTTCCCCTTTCCTCCTCCACAAGACGGAGTAGGCAGTTTAAATAAAAAAGAAAGAAGAAAGAAGGAAGGAAGAAGAGAAAGAAAGGAAAGCTTTTTGAAGGATGGATCTGAAATATGCAAGAGGAAAAATCTTCAAGGTGTGAGAGGGCAGGCACAGGTGGTACTGGGAGGTGCAGTGAAGATTGGGGGAGCAGCATCCAGGGCCTCTACAGTGTAGGGGAACACAAAAGGGAGCAGAAGCATGCAGCTTTGAGGATCCTGAGGGCTTGGGAAATGAGCATTCCCTTAACAACCATAATGAACTGAAGATCAAAGGCTTGCTTCCTTGGTTTGTATGGGCAGGTGAGGTCCTTCATGATGCATAAGCCAGAGAGGGGTTTTCCACCAACACAGCTGAAAATATCCCACTGCCTCTGGTGGGTAGGAGCATCACAAAATCTATCTGATGTAGGAAATAAAAGCTGATACTTGCAGAAAATTTATATCTGCAGTTGAAGGATAACAAAGACACACCCTTTACTTTTTTGTTTGTTTGCTGTTTTGTAATTATGTGCTGGGAAGCACTGTTTTGAGATTCCCATGGGAAATTATTGGATGATGATTTGCCAAGTCTGTGGTTGGAACTGATGCAGATTTTTATTCGGTCAGCCTGGGCTCTGAGAGTGTCAGCTCAATGGGTCAGCAAGCTGAATCCAAAGATTGTCACCTCATGGGCTGGCAAGCCAAGTCCTGGGAGTGTTGCTTATTCAGTGGTCCGGCAAGTCAGCCCCCAGAAGTGTCTCAACTTCAGAGTCTCACCTTCTGCTAGCACCTCTCCCTGTTCAGCTGGCTCTGTCGGCTGGCAAGCCAGCCTCTGGTGGTGGCTTTTCTGCTCTGGCCATTTTCTGCAACTCTTCAGGTCTGGATTCTTGTCTCAAGCCGAGGAGGAATGAGGGACGTGGGCCACCGACTACAGGAAGGTGGGAAAGCAGGATTTATTAAGAATACAGAAGAGCTCCCAGAGCTGGAGGAGATCCAAGGGGGTTGCCGATTTGCAGCTGAAACCTGGTTCTTATATAGCCCTAAGGCAGAGTTGATTGGCTTGCACTAGTTATGAGATGATTGTTTGGCACCAGCTGTGCTGATTGGTCAGTACTGAGAACTAATCAGCAGGAGATAGGTGCCTAATAGTGAGCTGACTGGTCAGCACTTGGCAGTGAGCTGATTGGTTTTCTACCCAGCAGTGAGTACTTAAACTCTAATTTAAGAGGCTCCCGGGGAGCTTGTTTACCAATGCCTGCAGGAAGCTTTGCTACATTGTTACTGGGGAACCTGCACTGTCTACCTGACTAGCTTTTCTCTCCTACCTCCTCTCTCAGAACCATCCTCCCCATGACCCTGTCCATCTCTCTAGACTCCTATATGTTGACATTCTCAGTGACCTACCAGGATTTGATTCTACCCCTTCCTATGAATTTTTTCCCACCACCAGAATGTGATATATGAACAAGAATGGGTACATATGATCATAGGGAATGGACACTTTAGAAAAGTACATATTTGAGAAAAATAAAAAGAAAGGATAGAGAGAAAGCAAAGTAAAAAGATTGAGAAGATAAAGCAGAAGAGCAGGATGGAAGAAGAATGGGAAACGAATGCGGAGAAAAAGGTAAAGAGGAGAGAAAGACAGAGAGGAGAGAGAGAGCCTTGTCAAACCTATGGCCCCTTTGCCTTGACAAATACTATGTAAGCTTGAATATACAGGGCACCTCCCTTCTGTCAATGAGGGAAGCTCAAAATGCTTTGGGCCAACCTGGTGGATTAAACTTTATAGATATAAGTGAACCAGTCAAATCTCTCCTTATGATATCCAATTTATTTAGTAACATCTAAGACCACTTTAAAAATAATATACGGGGCGGGGTCGGCCCTGGAGTAGGGGCTGTGGCGGTACACGGGGACCTGGCTGTGGTGGTTGCGGGGCTGACGACCCCCTGCCCATCGCCGGCCACACTGGTACGAGGCTGGGGGACTTTTGGTCCCACACAGGGCCAGATATTGCGGCCTGGCTGCCGCTGCTCCACTATATATGTGATTCCCGCTGGCTGGGGAATCCCGAATCCCGGATCTCCGCTCCCTCCCTGGCTACATTGTCATGACCAGCACCCAGCACCAAGCTGCTGGTCACCCAGGGAGGCTCTGGGCACCCACTCCTCAGAGATACCGGTCCCATTTCTGGCTGAAGTGCCCTGTGAGGGACCCAGGGCCACCACCTGCCCCTTGGAGCTTTGGAGATCTGGAGCCCCAGGCCTACCCTGGCTGAGGCACTCAGTGTGCCACCTCAAGCCTGTGTAAGGGAGCAGAACCCCAAGCTTGCGTAAGGCGCTTATCGGAGGCTCCCAGCTCCAGAGGAGGGAACACCTGACCCTCTCCTCCACCCCAACCTGTTGTTGGCACCCCGGATCCAGCACCCAGTTGTGCAGGTGGTCCCACCTAGAGACCCACATGAGCATCTCTAAAAGTGAAAGTAAAACTACCACCTCCGCCATTTTCAAGGCAGACTTGCACTGCCCTGCCCACCTATCAGAGCCTTCACCTCGGTTCCCATGGTGACATCATTAAACAGGAGACAAAGCCCCTCCCCTACGCCAAACAGACTGAGACAGCTAAGAGTTACAGACCTCCAAGGCAACAGGCTAGCTGCCTGCAACAAAAACAGAGGGGAGAGGTGGGAGATCAGAGCTCAAGGGACTTTAGCTACTACAGGACGAGAGAAAAACCTACACAAATGAAGAAAAAACAAAAGAAGAATATGGGTCTCTCCCAGACTCCTGGGAGGGCAGACACTGAGAAAACTTACTTTGGAATGCAAACAATGAAGAGCCCCCAGAATGACTGGTCTCAAAATACAAACCTAGACATCAAGACATTAATGGAGAGACTAAAAAGAATTGAGGAGACTCAAGAAGAAACTAGAAAGGATCTGATATCTGAGATAACAGTAATAAAGAATACTGTGAATGAAATAAATAACAAACTGATAAGCATGGAAAGCAGAATTACCCAAGCAGAAGAAAGAATCTCAGAGCTTGAGGACCAAAATATAGAACTAACCGAAACTCTCAAAAACACAGAAAACAAGCTCAAAAAGACAGAAAAAAACCTTCAAGAGATGAGCGATTACATCAAGAGGCCTAACCTAAGAGTAATTGGTTTTCCTGAGGCTGAAAGAGAGACAGAGACCACACTGGAACAAACCTTCCATGAGATCATTCAAGAAAACTTCCCTTATCTAATCAATGATGCAAAAACTCAAACACAAGAGATTCAGAGAACCCCTGCAAGACAACAAATGAGAAAACCAACTCCTAGACACATAATAATTCGCCTAAACAAAGTAGGCATACAAGAAAAAATCCTAAAGGTAGCAAGAGAAAAAGACCAGATCACCTGCCATGGAAAATCAATTAGAATAGCAGCAGATTTATCTACAGAAACCCTGCAGGCTAGGAGAGCCTGGAGCCCTATCTTCAAAGTCCTAAAAGATAAACAATTTCAACCAAGAATAACCTACCCAACCAGATTAAGCTTCATCAGTGAGGGAGAATTAAAATCTTTCCCAGATATCCAATCCCTAAGAACTTACGCTGCCACCAAACACCTCTACATGAAACACTTAAGAAAGTACTAAACACAGAAGAAAGGGGAAAAAAAGAGCAATGTTCTTCACAAGAGTAAGGAAAAAGAATAAAATACACATGAACCAATCCCCAAAACAAAAGAAAGGCAATAAACCAAGTGGAAGAACAACTCTATAAGAACTCTATGATAGGGAAAAACTCTCACATTTCAATAATTAGCCTGAATGTGAATGGACTAAACGCACCACTGAAAAGACATAGAATGGCAAAATAGATAAAATATCACCAGGCAACAATATACTGCCTTCAAGAGACCCATCTCACTAGAAAGGACATGCACAGACTCAAAGTAAGAGGATGGGAAACAAATTTTCAGGCGAATGGAACACAAAAGAAAGGAGGAGCCACGATCCTAATTTCAGACAAAATATCATTTAAGCTATCACAAATTTAAAAAGATACAGAGGGCCACTACATAATGATAAAAGTTTCACTCCATCAACAAGAAATATCTATCCTAAACATATATGCACCTAACATAGGTGCACCAACTTTTATAAAGCAACTCCTAGGAAAACTAAAGAAAAATATTAACTCTAACACCATCATAACTGGGGACTTTAATGCCCCACTCACAACCCTCGATAGATCACCGGAACAAAAAATCAACAATGAGATCCAGAACCTCAACGTGACTCTGGACCAAATGGACTTAATTGATACCTACAGAACACTCCATCCAAAGACCAGAGAATACATATTCTATTCATCACCGCATGGAACATATTCCAAGATCGACCACATAATTGGCCATAAATCAAGCATAAGTAAATTTAAAAGGACCGAAATTCTACCATGCACCTTCTCGGACCACAGTGGAATAAAAATAAACATTAACACCAACAAGGTTCCCCCAAAACCCACAAAGACATGATCACTAAACAGCATGATACTAAACAACTCCTGGATCAATAATGAAATCAAAACAGAGATCAAAAGATACCTAGAAACAAATGAAAATGAAGAAACATCTTACCAAAATCTCTGGGATGCCTTAAAAGCTGTTGTAAGAGGGGAATTTATATCCCTACAAATACACATGAAGAAAATGGAAGGGGCACAATTAATAGCCTAACAAGCTACCTAAGGAAGCTGGAAAAGCAAGACCATGAAAACCCTAATTTCAGCAGAAGAATCCAGATCACCAAAATAAAAGCCCAAATCCAGGACATAGAAGACAAAAAGACAATACAAAAAAATCAATGAAACAAAAAGCTCGTTCTTCGAAAGGATAAACAAGATCGATGATCCCCTAGCTAGACTGACCAAAAAAAGACAGAAAAAACCCAAATAAGCACCATCAGAAACACAAAAGATGAAGACACATCTGACCCTGAAGAAATATAAAAGATCATTAGAGACTACTATGTACACTTGTATGGCAACAAACTTGAAAACCTCAAGGAAATGGAGGACTTTCTGTCATCATACAACCTACCTAGGTTGAAACACGAAGAAACTGAGACCCTAAATAGACCAATAACAATCAAGGAGATTGACTATGTAATAAGAAAACTGCCTACAAAATAAAAAAAAGCCCTGGACCAGATGGCTTTCCAGCAGAAGTCTACAAGACATTTAAGGAGGAACTGATTCCAATCCTACTGAAGCTATTTCAGGCGATTGAGAAAGATGGAACCCTCCCGAAATCATTTTATGAAGCTAACATCACATTGATACCCAAGCAAGGTAAAGATCCAACTAAAAAGAGAACTACAGGCCAATATCTTTGATGAACATAGACACTAAAATTCTCAACAAGATCCTAGCAAACTGAATTCAACAACACATCTCAAAAATCCATTATGACCAAGTGGGCTTCATCCCTGGGACACAAGGCTGGTTTAACATTTGTAAAACAATAAATGTAATTAAATACATCAACAGATGTCAAAACAGAAACCACATGATTATATCATTAGATGTAGAAAAAGCTTTTGATAAAATCCAGCATCCCTTCTTGATAAAAACCCTCTAACATCTAGGCATACAGGGAACATACCTCAAAGTAGTAAAAGCCATCTACGAGAAACCCACAGCCAGCATACTCCTAAATGGACAAAAATTGGAACCATTTCCCCTGAAAACTGGAACAAGACAAGGATGCCCACTCTCATCCCTCCTGTTCAATATAGTATTGGAAGTCCTGGCTAGAGCAATCAGAGAAGAGAAGGCAATGTGGGGTGTCCGAATAGGAAAAGAGGAAGTCAAATTATCTCTCTTTGCAGATGATATGATTGTGTACCTTGAAAACCCAAGAGAATCTGTCAAAAAAAAACCTCCTTACACTGATAAAGGCCTTTGGCAAAGTCTCAGGATATAAAATAAATGTGCAAAAGACAATTGCATTTCTTTACACCAATAATAAACAAACAGAAACCCAAATAAGAAGCACAATTCCATTCACAATAGCCACAAAAAAAAAAGAAATTCCTTGGCATCTTCCTAACCAGAGACGTGAAAGACCTTTACAATGAAAACTACAAAACTCTGCTCAAAGAAATCAAAGATGACACAAATAAGTGGAAAAATATCCCATGCTCATGAATCGGAAGAATCAACATTGTGAAGATGTCTGTCTTACCTAAGGCAATCTCCAGATTCAATGCAATAACTGTCAAATTACCAGCAACATTCTTCTTACACCTAGAAAAAACAACACAGGAATTCATATGGAAACACAAATGACCAAGAATAGCCAGAACAATCCTCAGCAAAAAAAAACAAAGCAGGTGGTATCACATTACCAGACTTCAAACTTTACTATAAAGCTACAATAATCAAAACAGCTTGGTATTGGTGCAGGAACAGGCATATAGATCAATGGTATAGAATTGAGAATCCAGAAGCAAAACCTCATTTTCTCAACCAACTCATTTTTGAAAAAGCCTCCACCATCTACCACTGGGGAGAGGAGAACCTATTCAGTAAATGGTGCTGGGAAAACTGGCTGTCCACATGCAGAAGATTGAAACAGGACCCCTATCTATCCCCATACACAAAAATTAGCTCCAAATGGATCAGAGACCTAAATGTAAAACCTCAAACCATAAGAACTTTAGAAAATGAAGGACATACTCTCATGGAAATTGGAACTGGCATCCAATTCTTCAACAAAACTCGAAACCCACAGGCCATAAGGGATAAGATAGACAAGTGGGACCTTATTAAACTGATAAGCTTCTGTAAAGTCCAAGAAACCATCAAGAGAGCAAGAAGACAGCCTACAGACTGGGAAAAAGTATTTGCTCACTCCAGGTCTGACAAAGGCTTAACATCTTGGATCTACAAGGAACTCAAACGTGCTGAAAAGAAGAAAAACAAACAAACCCATTATAAAATGGGCAAAAGATATGAACAGACACTTCAGAAAGGAAGACATCCGAGCAGCCAACAAACACATGAAGAAATGCTCAACCTCACTAATCATCAGGGAGATGCAAATCAAAACCACACTGAGATACCACCTAACTCCAGTCAGAATGGCAATTATCAATAACTCAATAGCTGTTGGAGAGAGTGTGGCGAAATGGGAACACTCCTACACTGTTGGTGGGAGTGTAAACTAGTGCAACCTCTGTGGAAAGCAGTGTGGCGATTCCTAGAAGCTCTAAACATCAACCTCCCATATGACCCTGCAATCCCCCTACTGGGAATATACCCTGAAGAACTCAAATCACTCTATAAAAAAGATACCTGCACATGAATGTTTATCGCAGCATTGTTCACAATAGCAAGAACCTGGAACCAACCACGCTGTCCATCAAAAGAGGACTGGATTAAAAAATGTGGTACATATACACGATGGAATACTATGCAACCATAAAAAAGAACAAAATCATGAATTTCGCAGCAACCTGGATGGAGCTAGAGTCTATAATACTGAGTGACCTCTCACAGAAACAAAGATCTGAGTATCACATATTCTCACTCATATAGTGGACCTTGATCATTCAACACACTACCATAAGAAAATGACTGACAGTGGTGGGTATCCATGGTGGGGGGGATGGGACTAATGGTAGTAAACATCTGTCTGGGGACGGGGAAACACCTGTTATCAACAAGGGGGCCTAAATGAAGCATATCTGTATACCTAACCCTTAACTGTACCCCACAATATAAAAATAAAAAATATTGATTAAAAAATAAATAAATAAATAAAAATAATGTACAGTGACAGAGTGAGACTATGACTCAAAAAAATCAAATTAAATTAAAATAATATACAAATTAATAAATATTGCTAATCCTTACTTTTATATTTCATTTAATAATGAAATATAATTTTTGATGGAAATATTTTTGCTATCAGCAAAGCCACTTTTTTGTCAGGCATGGTGGTTCATGTCTGTAATCTTAGCACTTTGGGAGGCTGAGGCCAGAGAATCACTAGAGCCCAGCAGTTTGAGACAAGCCTGGGCTACTCAGTAGGCAGAGGTAGGAGAATCGTTTGAGCCTAGGACTTTGAGCTCAGGAGGCTATGGTGAGCTATGATCAAGCCACTGCACTCCAACCTGGCTGACAGAGACTTCTACTCAAATAATAATAATAATAATAATAATAATAATAATAATAATAATAATGTCACTTTTTGAGTCATCCAATGCTGTTTTCAGAAAGGACGTACAACATTAAGACTTGTGACTCAGGAATAATGATTGTATTATTTATTTGTCTCTCTCACTCTTTCTTTTCTCTCTCTTTTAATTGATTTTCTCAGGTACCCTTAATCAGCATCCAAAAGCTGCATTGATTGAGCATGTTTATGCCTCACCTTTTCCAAGCAATACTATATTTTTTAACATGTAGTAATTGAGAGAGAGAGAGAGAGAGAGAGAGAGAGAGAGAGAGAGAGCCTGTTAATGAGATTGTTTGTAAGGACTAAACTTAAAGGTGATTTGTCTTTCTTTTTTTTTGAAGTAAACTCAGGAATATATGATACAGTTTTTCTAAAGTGACAGAATTTTATGACTCAAGGTTAAGGCTGATAATGTTTTAGTTAAAAATATTCCAGAGATTCCTTGAGACCCCTGCTGTCAGGTCAGGGTTGGGATAAATTTCAACAAATTTCACATAGAGAACATTGTCCAGGAGATAATATTTTATCTTTCACTATGTTCTGAACTATTCTAGCTAGGTCAGCCTTTCTAGGAACTATGCCCTGAGAGAATGCCAACTTCACCTGGCCACAGTAGAGCTTCTCAAATGAGGCTACTTCCCCCCGAAGGATCATTTTGGTAAAGGGTGGGGACATTTCAGTTGTTACTACAGGATTATATCAGTCGGGGCTCTTCAGGGAAATAACAGTACTAATAGGATGTCTGTGTGTGTGTGTGTGTGTAGAGATGAGACAGAGAGAAAGAGAGAGAGAGAGAGAGAGAGAGAGAGAGAGAGAGAGAGAGAGAGAGAGATTGATTGTAAGGGATTGATGCATGTGAATTGTGGAGGTTGACAAGTCCAGAATCTGAAGTTCAAGTTTAAAGGCCATCAGGGGATGGGTACCTACAGAAGAGTTGAGGATTCAAGTCTGAGGGCGTCTGCTGGAAGAATTTCCTCTTCTCAGAAAAGATCAGTTTTTTTCTCTATTCAGCTTTCAGTTGATTGGATGAGGCTCATCCACATTGTGGGGGACAATCTGCTTTACTCAAAGTTCACTGATTTAAATGTTAATCTCCTCCGAAAACACACTTGTAGAGAATAAAATTTGACCACATAGCTGGGTACTGTGGAACAGTCAGGTTGATACATACAATTAACTATTACAGGGAGTGTGTGGATGCTACTGGCATCTGATGGGTAGAAGCCAGGGATGCCTCTAAAATCCTACAGTGCACAGGACCCCCATTAACAGAGAATTATCCAACCTCAAATGTCCATAGTTCCTATGTTGAGAAACCCTGATCCACAAGCCTGGTCAAAGGCTACATAATGTGTGACTGTACCATCGTTGACTATTGGTGACGAGACTTCTCTAGTTTGTAGGGAGCCACCAGATTCATTTGGAAAGAAATCAATTGTTTAAAAATATCTTCCTTGTTTTTATTATTATTATTTTTTTGAGTCAGAATCTCACTTCCCATCTCAGCCTCCCAAAGTGCTGGGATTACAGGTGTGAGCCACCCTGTGCCTGGTCTGGTAAAAATGTCTCAGTGAAGATGATAATTCACTTCTCTTTCTACACTGACTTTCTGGGAAAGAGAGTTATTCCACTGAGATCTACTTAGGACAAGCCTTTTTTCAGACTTCTGAGCAGACATAAATTTAATTTCTTCCTTCCAATGCTTCAGCTACAGAAATGTTCTGGGAAGAAGGGAAGCAAAGAGGGCTCCTAACAGCTCCTCTGACCTGTGTGAAGGATGAGCTCAGATGGAAAACCAGCAATTGAGTGTAGCTTTCACTAGGAGGTACAGTCACCAAAATGGAACAAGAACACCCAAAGTGGCAATAAACTTGCTGAGAACGGTAGAGTAAATGTGGTAGAGTAAATGACCAATGCTACAATGGCTGGGTTTTTTTAGTTCGTTTGTTTATTCATTCATTCATTCACTTAACAAATAACTTGTGAGGAGCCTAGAATGTGCTAGGCTCTGAGTGAATAAGGCAACCAGTTCTTTCAGTTCTTACTGACTTGGCCAACCAGAAAGCCTAAGAACTCGGACTTGAACCTTGAAATTCAGGGCTGTTTCCCACCAGAGTAGAGTAAAAGGCATCTGTGCCCAATGATCTGATTTTGCAATCAGTGATCTAATGGGGTAAGACAGAAAGTAAAACACAACTAGAAATATGTTATCAAGAAGAAATCGAGGTTGTTATGCATGGATACACGATCTCATATACAAATACCTTTTACTATACTCTGGTGGGAAACAATCCTGAATCTGGGGCCAGACCTAGGTTCAAGTCCCAGTTCTTAGATTTTCTGGTTGGTCAAGTCAGTTATCATTTCAGATAGCTTACAAAATGGGGACAAAAATACCTGCCATCTACCTGTCACGTAGAATTGTGAGACGTGAACACAATCACACATGAAAATGCTTTGTTAGTTGTCAAGTATTGAACTAGTCTTTCCCAGACCCAGGTGCACATAAAAATCACCTGGTAGCTTTAAAAACTTTTTTAGATTCGAAGGACACATGTGCAGGTTTGTTACATAGGTATATGGTGCAGTGGTGAGGTTTGGGCTTTTGTTGAGTCCATCACTCAGGTGGTAAGCATGGTACCCAATGGTGGTTTTTCAACCCTTGTCCCCACCTTCCTCTCCCTTTAGGAATTCCTGTTGTCTGTTGTTCTCATCCTTATGTTCAAGTGTACCCAATGTTTAGTTCCCACTTGTAAGTGAGAATATGTAGTATTTGGCTTTCTGTTTCCGTGTTAGTTTGGTTGGAGTGATGGTCTCCAGCTACATCCACACTGCTGCAAAGGACATGATTTCATTGTTTCTTGTGGTACTCCATGGTGTATGTGTACCACATTTTATTTATCCACCTGGTAGCTTTTAGAGAATACTGATGCTTGATCTCCAAATTCAGACTAATCAGGTCAAAATTCCTTAGCAGAGGGACCTAAGCATTGGTATTATTAAAAAGAAACTAAAATGTAGTCATTCCATACAAGCACTGTCAATTTGTATATTGTTGCTTTCCGCAAAATAACCGTAGTCAAAACTTGCAATTTAGTGATCCTCGTGTCCCCAGATTGGTTCAAATTTGACATAATAAGTAGATTTGGTTCACTCTGATTTTGGGGAGTCTTGCTTTAATGGTGTAAGCAACAGAGAAAGCTGCTATGTCGCAGAACATACTTGACAGTCACCCAGTAGCCCTCACAGGCCAGGAGAGTCCAGGTAAGATAGGCCTCACTGCAGACACAGTAAAATAAATTCCATCAAACAGGTAGACTGGGATCCTATAATGGCAGGAAACATAAGTCTTTCATTCAACAAACATTTGAATGTGTGCTCTGTGATTGGGAATTTTTTTTTTCTTAGATACTAGGGATGCGCCAATAATTTGAAGAGACAACTTCTCTACTCATGGAGAGTATGTTCTAGCAAAAGAAGGCCACACAAAAAAATTGGTAAGTAAAACACATAAAATGTTGGATGGTAATATGAACTATGGAGAAAAAGAAAGTAAGGGTGGGCTGCAGAGTCTTTGGGCCTGTGGAAGAAGAATAAGCCATGCTGGTATCTGGCAGAGGGAACAACAGTACAGCTGCCCTGAGGCAGGGGCATGTCTGGTCTGTTTGAAGAGCAGCAAAGAGGCCAGTGCTTTTGGTGGGAGTGAATGGAGTAGGAGAAGTGTTTAGAGAGTTATCTGTGAGCCTGATTACAGTATCTTGTAGGACATTGTGAAGATTTTTCCCCCCTTGAGGGAAAAGGATTGTGAGCAGAGGAGTGGGTATGATCTGACTTGTGTTTTTACAGAGTTATTCTGGCTGCCACATGGAGAAGGAAGTGAGGGAGGGCAAAGGTGGAGAAGGGAGTCAAGTTAGGCTGCTGTTTTGGTCATCTGAGAGGAGAGACTGGACCAAGGACGAGCAGTGCAAATTATAAAAGATGTCAAGGAGGCGGGGATCAGCAGAGCCCAGGTGGGGAGCCAGAATCACAACTGCTGGGTCAACTGAGAGAAAATCCAGCGTCAGTGTGTCAGAAATTCTGTCTACTCAGGTTAACAACACTTGAAACCTCTAGAAGGACAGAAAGATGGACGTCTTCCAGCGTCCGGTGTAATATCTCTCTATATACCTTATTATTTAATTTTTTAATTTAAAAAATTTTTATTTTAAAGATGTGGGGTACAATTCAAGGTTAGGTATACAAATGGTCATTGTACAAGTCAAGTTTGGGCCTCACTTTGGTCTTCACTTCATCTGGTTTGAGATGAGGTCACCTTGTTATTTGAGATGATCCAGGCACTATCACAAATGAAAGCGCCATTTGGAGGGAAGAGAGACCATCATTATTAAAGAGAATCAGAAAGCACATACTGCTTGTAACTGTTGCCTGCTGAGCATTTCTAAAAAGGAGACAAAAATGTGATTCTGCGCAACCATGCTAGTGCGTTATCATGTACTGAGTCTGTAAGATTTGGGAACCGACAAGACTGAGCACATGCAGTGGACAGAAACCCAGAAAAACTGTGCACTCGGATCCTTCCAAAAGCCTCCCTCGGTGGGTGTTCCTAATTGTAAGACAACAGAAGTGTTCGCTGGAGAAGGCGCATCAGCCGCCAGATGGCACTCTTTCCCCTGAAATGCCTAATGTTCCCGAACCCCAACGGGAGGGAGTAGTCCTGAGGATCCTAGGCAGGCTGGAAAGGAGAGTCGTAATTATTATTAACATCTCTTCTAAAGTCAGGTGCCTGAGACCTCGGAGGCAAGGGGTGAATGTGGTTCTGTCTGTTCTGAGGCAATTGTTCAGGTTCCCCTGGCATGGAATGACTCTATGAATTCCGTTTTTCTCAACCAAACTCTCAACAGAGTTCAAAACGGGAGCTCTTAGTCCCCATGGCAGACTGGGGAGGCTTCTGAATTCCTTCTTAGCATTGCGTTTTTAAATGCCTAAAATAAAATGCATGGGATTACAAAGGAATCCACTTTCACTGAAATGTTGTTATTGGGATATTTAATAAAATGTGTGATACAGTAGTATATGTGCTTCTTAGTTAATGCAGTAAATAATAAGATCCAGAGGTAGGCCTCCTAGTCGTTGTGATTTTGAAATAGCAATGGTCAAAAACAATTTTCAAGATACCTGCAGCAACCATAGTGTGATGTTTGTGGCCTACAATCATTTCTGATAAACGCTTAATTTTAACTAAAGGTTAGTGAAAATAAAGATGTATTTTATTCTCCCTTCTCCACTTCTCTCTTTCTCTTCCTCCCTCCCTTTTTTGTTTCTTTAAAAAACGTTCCAGGTCACAGGTCTTTTGATTTCTGTCCATGTACCTCTTGGATATTGGAAGACCCTAGGTTAATAATCTGTGGTTCATTGCCTTTTTAATGACTAGACCACACATTTTGCCACCACCTGAAAGAAGTTAAGTCTCACTCAAGCTGGCCAGGCTTATGTTAAAGAAGAAATAAATGAGTTCATTGAAGAGATTTTTTTTTAAAAATCATTTTTAAAAAACCCTCTTTATTTTATGCTATCTCTCTACAAAATGCTTGTTATGGGTCATGAGCAAATGTCTATTACATATGAAATATATATATATAAAATTTATAGAGCTGGGATAAACAACATATGTATTTTCATATATATGGAGGGAGCAATAGATAAATTTACTAAATGTTGAGAGTGCAAATGAAAGGTAGTACTTTTATTATTCATAATTTAATTTCTTTGAAAATCACCTCACTTTTTCATCATGTACAAAATAAGAATATTTATCATTTTACCTTGTGCCTCATGGCCCAGGCAAATCAAGGTGTAGTTTACTGGGAGAACATGAAAATGAGATCATTGAACTGCTGGTGGGACTTTTGAAATCTTACAGTTAATGGAAAACTGTAAGAGGGAAATTCACATCATTTTAATTTTCTGTAGGGCACAGTGTTTCATGCCTATAATCCCAGCATGTTGGGAGGCCTAGGATTGCTTGAGCCCAGGAGTTCAAGAACAGCCTGGCCAACATAGAGAGACCCTGTCTGAATAATAATAGTAATCATCATCATCATCATCATAAAAAACAGCTGGGCGTGGTGGCATGTGCCTGTAGTCCCAGTTACTTGGGAGGCTGAGGTGGCTTGAGTCTAGGAGTTCAAGGCTTAGGTGAGCTGTGAGAGCCACTGCCCTCTGACCTGGGCACCAGAGCAAGACTTTGTCTCTTAGAATAAAAAAAGACAAAATTTAAGACGAGAAGAAAATAAATTCTACGAACTGCAGTTTGGGGAGTTCAATCTCCATTCCCAGTGTACCAACTACAGAAGCTGTTAAGCGACACTAAAGTCATTAGGGAGTGGCAACAAGCAGTCACCAGCCACTTCGTTTTTTATTTTTGTTTTTTGTTTTTGTTTTTGTTTTTCTGGAGCTTGTAGACTGCTGGCATACTAAGACCATGTGTTAGTCCTCTGAAAGGTGTTTGAAGACTTGCTAATGGTGTACTTTCTGACGAGTGGAGAGATGTGCATCAAGCACAAATTAGGTGAATTCAGGGCTCTTAAAAATAAATACTTGGCTCTTCTCATATCTTATCAACTCGTAAGATATGCCATTCTCTCCTTCTTCATATAATAAGCCAATCTTCTAGACCCCCACGCTGGCATATGAACTCGTTTTCCTCAAATGGGTTAATAAGAATGGGAGGGTTGATATGGGTAGTTTTAGGCTGCATCGGACAAAGTATAATGCCTAGAATAAAAGAGATGAGGGGTTTACTCTCCTTTGGGAGGCAGATCATCTAGAAAGTTGTACTCAGTTTGGTCAATCACATTTTTAAAAGTATATACATAGAAGGCCGAGGTGAGGGAATTGCCTGAGCCCATGGGTTCGAGAACAGCCTGGGCAACTTGGCAAGACCACATCTCTACAGTAAATGACAAAATTAGCCAGGCGTGGTGGCACATGACTGTGGTTCCAGCCACTTGGGAGGCTGAGGCGGAAGGATCGCTGGAGCCCAGTAGGTCGAGGCTGCGGTGGCGGTAAGTGTGCGCATGCCTCAAAAAAAGTGAGACTCTGACTCAAAAAAAAAAAGTAGTTACAGACAAATTGGACCACTCCAAGCAGAGTGGTGAGGATGTTGAAGACTTCATATATGGATAGGAAATCCATACATAAGACCTGAGATAATTAAATGGGGGTCATGGGAGAGGGTGAGGAGGATAAAGTGTGTTACTCAAATCTTGAATATGGTAAGAAGAAGACTGTACAGTCTGGACAATAACTACAGTTGCTGGTCTAGGACCAATAAGTGAAAGGGAAACCATTGGAATTTGGTTCAACAACATCTTGTTCCATCACAGTTGAAGAGGTGTCCTTAGGAGGTAGTGAGTTCTCATTCACCAGACACATTCAAGTTTACATAGGCTCTAGTCCCATTTTCTGTACCTGGAGGAGAAGGTTCAAGTATTGGAATGAATAGTAGACAAGGTCATAGTTGATCGTACACTAGTCTAGGAACTGGTGACAGTCTATTAAACAATTTTTACTATGTTCCTAGAAAGACATAGGCAACGTGGTTCATAAATAAAATGTATTCAATTTAAAGGACTGTCATTTATTCTATTATTGTTTACTTCCTATTTTGTGAGAGTGATATGCCCTTTTTTCTTTTAAATTTTTACAAAAAATTTTAGAGTCGTGAGGTACAAGTGAGGATTTATTACATACGTAGGTTGCATCCGGTTGCAGTCTGGGCTTCTAGCTGGTCCAGAGTCTGCCAACCCTATCCTTGTGCTAGTGTGACTAGTGTTCACGGCCTGCTTATGAGTGAGAACATGCAGTATTCAGTTTATGAAGTAATTGTTCATGACAGGTTGCAGAAGGTTTTAAAATATTCCTTACTTGGTAAAATAGAAAGTTTGACAATCCTCTATTGAACTCTAATTTTTCTTGAAATATAATAATACATATTGAAATGAAAAAAATCAAATGGCCCCTTGTCTTAGTGATCATTAAGGCTCCTTCCAGTCCTGAGATGCTATGATTCTAGAAACTAATTACTCAGCATCCTAAGGAATGAGATTCTCGTGTACTTGATTTATCTTCCCAGTGAGCCTAGAATGGTGGTGGCACATGTGAAGGCCTCCCTTCTTCACCCACCCGTTCTATGCCCATCACTTCCTAGACTGTCTTCATGCTTCCCCCATATAAGTGCACACCCCTAACTACTAGTTTATATTTTGCATAAATTTGGGCTTTATAAAAAGTGAAATAGAAAATGTGTTCTTTTGTGTCTGTTCTCTTTTGTTCAACACTTTAAAAAATGATTGATCCCTATTGTTGTGTGTAGCTTTTATTTTGTGGCTGTATATAGCCAGACTATTGCACAATTTATGAATTTTACTTTGATGAACACCTTTTCTAGTTTTGCCATTTTGAATACTGCTGTTTTGAGCATTCTTATTCATGTCCCCTCATGCAGAGTAGAGAAGAATTCATGTAAGATGAATATTTTATATGAAATACAACCTTTGTGAAAATCAAAAATCCTCTCCATGCACAATCACTGACCCAATCATTATTGCCCAAGAGGGACCCATGGTAGACATTCTTTCAGTCTATTAACAAAACCAGGAAACAAGCATCCCAAAGTATCAGCTATGTTGTTTGAAGCATGAAGAGAGTTCATTTATCACTTTGCCAATTCCCTCCATGCTTCAGATATGTCTATGTCTGCCTCTCTCTCTCTCTCTCTTTCTCTTTAATATTTAGGTATTTTAAATTTTTATTTGAAAAAAACTAGATATGCAAAAATGCACAAAACATCAATACACAGCTTAACAAATTAGCATAAAGTGGCCATCTGGGTAACTACTGCCATGCCAAGAAATACATTTCTAGCAGTCTAAAAGTCCCCATGGGTCCCTCTTGATCACATTCCCCTCACCTCTCCCCCACTTTTTATACTCCTCACTTTTACCACATAGGTGAGTATCCTTCACCATTATTCTCTCATTTTTGTCATTTTTGATCTTTGTAAAAATGGAAACATAGGGAATCATTAGTACCTACCTTCCTTTGCCCAACATTTAAAAAAGATTTATCCATATTGTTGTGTGCAGGTATCATTCACTGATTTTTGTTGGCATGTGCAATGCCTTTGTATACCTTCCCGCAATTCATTTACTTTGGTGATCATTTTTCCCGGTCTTTTGCTATTATGAGCATTGCTCTGGATATTCCTGCCCACATCTCCTGATGTGCTCACGCAGACATTTCTAAGGTATACATCTGGGAGTAAGACTGCTAGATTAAAAGGGATGCATATGTAAAGTTTTGCTAGATAAAAAAAATATTTTCCAATATGGATATACAAATTTATACCCCCATCCACAATTCATGTGAGTTCTAATTGCTCTGCATTTTAACAATATGTTGTCAGACTTTGCAAATTTAACAAATTTAGAGAATATGCAGTCTCATTGTGGCTTTGATTTTTATTTTTCTCTATATTAATGAAGGTGTTCACATTTTAAATTGGATTCTCTCCTTTGTTAATTGCCCAAGTCTTTTATTTATGTCTTCTACCAAGTTGTTGCTTTCTAATTATACATAAGAAGTCTTCATATAGTTTGGATAAAAGCCCTTTGTCAGTTACACGTGTTGCAGATATATATCGTTTGTTGCTCTGCAGTTTACATTTTCATTCTTTAACAGTATCTTCTGAAACAAAAGTTTAAATTTTAACATAGTCTAATTTATTAGTCTGTTCATCAATTAGTGCTCTCTGTGTTTTATTTAATATTTTTCATACCCCAACACTTTGAAGATATTTTACTATGTTGGCTTCTAAAAGATTTGTGTTACTTTTTACATTTAAATCTTTAAACCCCTGAACTGATTTTTGTATGTGGTTCAAAGTAGGAATCGAGACCCTCCAGCCCTCCCTCCCTCCCTCCCTCCCTCTCTCCCTCCCTTCCTTCCTTCCTTCCTTCCATCTTTCTGCTTTCCTTCTTTTTTTGTTGTTGTTAAAGCTTCACTCTGTTCCTCAGGCTGAAGTGCAGTGACAAGCTTGTGGCTCACTCCAGTCGCTACCTCTTGGGCTTGGACATTCCTTCTGCCTCAGCCTCCCAACTAGCTAGGACTACAGGTGTGCACCACCATGTCTAGCTAACTTTTGGGGGGCAGGGTAGAGATGAGGTCTTGTTATATTGCCTAGGCTGGTCTTGAACTCCTGGACTCAAGCAATTCTCCTGCCTCAGCCTCCCAAAGTGCCAGGATTACAGGTCTGAGTCACTGTGCCCAGCCTATTTACAAATTGAGTTTCTGTCTGGCTTTTCTATTTTGTACCACGGATCTATATGTCTGTCCTTGCACCAATTCCTCCCTGTCTCAATGTCTGTAGCATTATAATTAGTCTTGATATTTGGCAGAGAATGTTTTCTCTTGTTCTTCTTCAGGAGTCTCCTGGCTAGTCTCTGCCCTTTGCTTTTGTACTGAATCTTTAGTAAAAAAACATAGATTTATCTAGTTTCGTTTTTTCTTTCCTTCTTCCCTCTAACTGTTCGCTAATAGAAAGTCTTTTCATCCAAATCTATTTTATAACAACACGTTTGCTTATGTTTTATTTTCTTTTATGCTCAGAAGATTTGGAATTATAAAAATGAATTACCCTCTTTTTAAATTTTTCGGTAAAAAATAATTTTTCTACATAATAGGGTGGAAAAGAGGATGGAAAAAAACCCTTCTTAATGTCTTAGCATCTCGTTTACAAATGAACTCAATGAATCATTCCAAGTAACTTAATATTTCATGTGAATTTAAACAAGATGATATAAAACAGCAGTATCTGAGTGCCACCATGCCTTCATCTTTATCACAGCTGTGCCAGCCTCTTTGCTGGCCCCAGCCACCTCCTCCTTCTCTCCTTCCAAACTCCTCCTTCACCATTTGGTAATTAATGTTTGGCCTCTTTTCCACACTCACCAAGTCCCCTTATTCTTTCTCTTCTAAGTTTTCTACCAAGCCCCTATTTCAGGTATCACACTAAAATCTGTATCACTGATAAATCTTACAATGCTCCCAAAGATATCTGTATTTAAACAGTCACCAAAGACATTCAACTGAATCTTAAAAGCTCTAAATATATTTGTATGCACCCTTTATATAAGAATATTGACATAAGAAAAATGGGATTTTCTTAATGTAACTCAGCCTCCTTCCTTCCTTCCTTCCATCTTTCTGCTTTCCTTCTTTTTTTGTTGTTGTTAAAGCTTCACTCTGTTCCTCAGGCTGAAGTGCAGTGACAAGCTTGTGGCTCACTCCAGTAGCTACCTCTTAAGAAATTAAGAAAAATGGGATAAGATTTGCAGAAGAAAGAATCTATGCCATTCTATGAGTCAACCTGTAAGAGTGCTACACTGCGACATACAACTTTAGCATCCCCAAGGAAATCGTGATAGATAAAGAATATGGAAATCAAGCATCTTATTCTCTTTAACGATGTCCCAAAAGACAAGAGAGAAATCTCTTAAACATAAGAAATCCCATTAGGCCAAGTGTAAAGAAACTTTAAATATAAACCATGTTAATGAATTTGATTCTGTAAACATTCCTAACAACAGGGAGGTAGGAATGGGGAGGACTGACAAAGGGAAGATTTGATTAATGATGTTTAATGATATATTGAAGACCATGAATCCCAGAACTTCTGCCTTTTTTTTTTTTGGGATACGGTTTCATTCGGCTGTCCAGGCTAAGTGCAATGGGGTGGTCATAGTTCACTGTAGCCTCGAACTCCTGGGACTCAAGTGTTTCTCCTATGTAGCTGAGAATACAGGTGTGTGACACTACATCCAGCTTTTTTGTTTTGTTTTTTAATTTCTTGTAAAGACAGAGTCCTGCTATGTTGTCCAAGCTGGTCTTTAACTCCTGGCCTCAAGTGATCCTCCTGCTTCAGCTCCCCAAAGTACTGCAATTATAGGACTGAACCACCCTAACCGACCATCTGCTGCTTTTTGATTAGAAGCATAGTCCTTTCTGAATTCCTCAGACTTATGTAGTGAGTCATTAGCAATTAGAACCTTTTCCCTCTAGTCCCTTTTTTAACAAGGTTCTAAGAAAAGTGGTAAAAATTCATGGAAAGAAGTCTAGGCACCAGCTCGAGATGACCTAGAGGAAGCAAGGTTCTTCCTACTACTGCTGAAGCCACACTACATACACCCCATTTCAGGGGGCTGCTTTGCTTTCTGTTTAGATAACTATGTGTTTGGCCACTGATGTTGGTTCGGTCCATCATTTCCCACTTCCTTCATGCCCATTTGGAGGACAATATGTACCATTAAGGGGAGGCTGAGTTACATTTGGAAAACTGGAGAAAATATAGTCTACGGATACGCTTTCTATTTTAACTGTTAAAGCCCACATCTTCTCACTCTTTTGTATGGCTTGGACAAGACCTCTCCGTGCATCACCAACCACCTGCTCCAGAGTTACCACAGAGCAACTGGATCTGGGAAATTTAACTTGAAAACTAACTGCTCAGTGATTAAAGAAAGTTTCATAGTATTTCGGGAAATGGTCATCAGACTCTAAATTCAAGAAATGTACGGCCAGTGTGTTCGTAAATAGAGCTAACTAAGCTCAAAGCTTTTAGTAAAACCAATTCGCTTTGAATTGCGCTTGACTGTTGGTAACCAAAGACCTGATCTGAGCAGCTTAAATAATGAAGGGTATTTTTTATATATGTATAAAAATTTCAGAGGTAAGCAGTACAGGGCTTGTATGGTGACCATAGTCATCAGGAATGCAAGCATCCTCTTCCTTTCTGCCTCACTATCCATAAGGCAACTGCTCTTCTTGAAGTTTAGCAAAGTTCAAGCAAAGTGAATAATTACAGAGAATTCCAGAGTAGGAGGATAGAGAAAGACTTTGCCTTTGAGGGCAGCAAAAGAGAAGAGGTAAAAGACACCCTGAAAGAGCAGAGGTTGAAAAGCAATGGATGCCACAAATTGTTGTGAACATTTCTGTATAGATTTCTGGACTAGCAGATCAAAAGGATCTTGATTCATATTCTAAATTGCTCTCCAGAGAGGCCATAAACCAGCATTCCATCACAGTGCCTATCTTACTGGTGATGCTTGGCTTCTTTTCTCTATGTCATGCCTTCACTCTTAAATTCTCTATCAAGCACCAATTTCAGCTATTACGCTAAAATATGATCCCCAATAAAGGCTATAACTCTCTTAACGACATTCCTATTACTTAATCAATTAATTTTGAGTTGGAGTTTCACTGTTGCCCAGGTGGGATTGCAGTGGCATGATCATAGCTCACTGCAGCCTCAACCTCCCGGGCTCAGTTGATCCTTCTGCCTCAGCTTCCTGAGCAGCTGGGACTACAGGCATCCACCACCAAGCCCAGCTAATTTTTTGATTTTTTCAAACTGCTGGGCTAAAATAAAGTGTTGCTATCACAGGCATAAGCCATCACACCCAGCCTGGCATTTGTGTTTAAATAATCATCAAAGACATCCAAAATTGCTCATTGTAATTGCTTTACATCTTTCCCAATTTGGAATTGAAAGCATTATTTCATTGCTTTATTTTATATTCACTTTATTAGTAGTAAGTTGGGCTTTTTATGTGTTTTTTTTTAAGCCGGACTTATTGAGAGGACAGAAAAGTTCCCACAGTGGAAGGGACCAAAAGGGGGTTGCCCAGCTTTTCATGTTTATTGGACTTTTCCATTTCAATTGAGAATTCTTGCTTAAATCCTTTTCATATTTAAAAACAAGTGTTAGGTTTTTTTCAACTGTACAGGCTCTTTATGCATTACAGTTATCAGCTCATTATCTATCATATTCATTACACATTGATCTTCCAACTCACCGATTCATTCTTCAGCTGTAGTGATCCTATTATTTATTCCCTCTATTACATTTTCTGTTTAAATATTACAGTTTTCACTTGGTTCTTTTTTGATTTCTTGTTCTTGTTTCATATATCTAACATCTTCCCTTATCACAAGCATTTTTCACATTCATTTTTTAATTCTTATTTCCACTATCCTGTTTGTCTGTTTATTGAGGCAGAGTCTTGCTGTGTCACCCAGGCTGGAGTACAGTGGTGTGATTATGGCTTACTGCTGCCTCAAACTCGTGGACTCAAGTGATGCTCCTGCCTCAGCCTCCTTAATAGCTGGGACTATAGACTTGTGCCATTGCACCCAACTAATTTTTTTGTTTGTTTTTTTGTAGAGACAGGATCTCAATATGTTGCCTAGGCGGGTGTAGAGACAGGGTCTCACTGTGCTGCCTAGGCGGGTCGCACACGCCTGGCCTCAAGCAATCCCACACTTCAGCCTCTCAAAGTACTGGGATTACAAGCATGAGCCACAGTGTCTGGCTCACAATCCTGCTTTAGAAGGAACTGAAGGGCTCTTCTGTGTGAGTTCGGGTGAGTTGGGGGAGAGGCGCAGGATGAGTCCCAGGGTGGAGCCCTAGGTACCCACAGAACTTGATCTTGGTGGTTTCCTGCCACCTCACCAGGCAACTCCTTTTAAAACTGAGCGACAAGGGGCACTGTGGGAGGGAGTCTGTTAGCATTAGCTCTGAGATTGGAAGAGGAGAAGGGGACTGGATGCTCCAAGACTGCTCAGCCCTGCATCTCCCTACTCAGCCCTACTCCTACACCAAATCACCCGATGGACACTGGCAGAGGAAGCCTGGACCATTGCAAGGATTTTTTTTTTAAACAACAGTCAGTTGGTGATTGTCCCAAGTAACCAGGGGAGTGGCGTGTGCAGAATTTAACAAGCTTTCCTGCAACTTCTCTTTTCATTCTTGCCTCAGGTCACCATCCCTTCCTTGCTGCAGCCACTCGTCCTAGCACAAAACTCCTAGCACAAAACACGACAACCTTCTCTCCTCAGGGGCACCTTGCATTTTTAAAATCACTGGTTTTCAGAGTTCATGTTTCCTTTGGTTCCAGGGTTTCTCTAGGGTTGATTTTGGAGGAAGGAGCCAGCAACCTGGGTAGTTGGCTGTTGTATTCGTTTCTTAGGGCTGCTGTCACGAATTGTCACAAACTGTGTGGCTTAGCAACAGAATTTTATTCCTGTACAGTTCTAGAGGCCAGCATTTTAAAATCAAGGTGTTGGCAGGATTGGTTCCTTCTGGGGGCTCTGAGGGAGAATCCACTCCATGTCTCTTTCCTCATTTCTGGTGTTTGTTGGCAATCAATCCTTGGTTCTCCTTGGCTTGGAGACACATTGCTGCTGTCTTTGTCTCTGTTTTCATGTTGCTTTTTCCCCTGTGGTCCCTCTTATTTTTTTTTTACATCAATAGTTTTAGCCGTATAAATCGTTTTGGATTACATGGTTACACTGTATGGTGGTGAAGAAGCCTGGGCTTTAAGTGTACCCACCACGCCCACCTGTGCACATTGTACGTGATAGGTGATTTTTCATCCCTCCACCTCTTTCCACTCTCCCCCTTCTGAGTCGCCATTGTTCATTTTATCAATCTCTATGCCTTTGTAGATCTTTAGGTTAGCTCCCACTTATAAGTGAGAACATACTGTGTTTGGTTTTCTGTTCCTGTGTTATTTCACTTAGGGCGATGTTCTCCAATTCCATATGGGTTGCTGCAAAAGATATTATTTCATTCTTTTTGGTGACTGAATAGTATTCCATAGTGTGTGTGTGTGTGTGTGTGTGTATGTGTATAACATTTTCATTATCCACTCATCAGTGGGTGGGCATTTAGTTTGATTTCACATCTTTGCAATTGAAAATTGTGCTGCAATGAACATGTGGGTGCAGGTGTCTTTTTTATATAATGACCTCGGTTCCTTTGGATAGATCCCTATTCGTGATTACTGGATCAAGTGGGAACTACTTTTTGTTCTTTGAGAAATCGTCATACTGATTTCCATAGAAGTTGTACCAATTTACACTCCCACTAACAGTGTATGTGTTCCCTTTTCACTGCATGTTCTCCTATTAAAAGGACATTTGTCATTGGATTTACAGTCCATCCACACAATCCAGGATGATCTCATCTTGAAATCCTTACCTACATCTGCAAAGACCCTTTTCCTAAATAAGTTCATCTTCCCAATTTCTGGGTGGACATATCTTTTTCAAGGGTACTGTGCAACCCACTATGGTCATTTTTGCAGGAGTTAAGAACCCCAAAGGCAGCTTTCTCACCTGTATCTGTTTCATTAATTCACCCCAGCAGGGCATTTGTGCTACCCCAATGTACTACCTTTGCCTCCTGTGAGACATACATTCCTGGGCTCAGGAGCCAGATGCTCCCAGTATCCACCAGGGGGTCCGTCTTTCTCTCGTGTCTCCAAGAGGTTGTAAGAACTCTTGTTAAGGAGACATTTCTCAGTCTGGCCTGGAAAAAAGCCATGCATTTGTCTCAGGTCTTTTGACCTTCTCCCTCCTCTGTCAACCTTAGTAGAGACTTAATAGACAAGACTAGCAGGACCAGACTATATAAAAATCTATAAACCATTAACCATAGCTATACTAAACTAATAAGAATCAATTCTCACACTTGCCTTCCAAGCACGCCGGACTTCAGAAGTGACCTGAAAAGTGACAGTCTGCAGCTGGGCTGGGATCACAGCAGCCAGCCGGGAGCAGTCAGCTCCCCAGAGTTTATAAATCGTCTGACCCTCAGGAGAAGGCTCTTGGCTTAACCTTGGGAGGATGATTCATCAGGAGTTGGGAAGTCCATTCCTCAACACAGAAAGGGAATGAAGGCCCAGGAAGGACTGGACAGGGAATTAGTAATGGCCAAGCTCCTGAAGTCACCGGACTTTGAAACGGCTCTGGGTTGCATTATGCCTATTGATCTTCCTGAGCTTTCGCAGTCTGTAAATGATGAGCCTTTTAGCACACTCCATGACTGAAGGGCACACAACTGTGAGAACAGCTCATTTCATTTTTTTCGATTTATACAAAAGATGCTGTGGCCCAGGCCCTCTGGGCACCCATCTCAATACATAAATATGCCAATTAAGCTAAATGGAGACCCTGCAGGTTAAAAGTGCCTCATAAAAGAAGGAGGCTTTTTCCAAAGCCAGAAAGTTTATCCACAGAAGAAATGCCACGTCAACAAAAGTGGGTTCATGCCAAGCCATGAAGGTGAAAAATAAAAAAACAACCAAAGCTTCTGGAATCCAAAAAACAAGAAAAGAAATTCCCCCAAAGGAAACTGGGGGGAAAAAATACCTTAAAGCTGTGAATTCAGGATTCCAATCAGTTGCTACTATATTATATATATTTTAATTGCATTTTCCTGGGCAGGGGTTGATGGTGGGGAGAAGTGTGGTTGGGGAGAGGAGGACATCAGTCCTGAAACTGAATTGACATCAAGAGTGTCTCAGGTACCCACTGAATGTCATGTAGCAGGTGTGGGCAAAACAGTGTTGGATATGCTATAGATAGCCTTGCCACACTCAAGTGTGGCCACACTCATGTCTCAAAACCTCAGCATTTAGCATCACCCAGGACCTTTCTAAAAATAGAGACTGCAGGCCCCACTCCAGATTATGTTAGTGAGGGTCTGCATTTTGAAGATCCCTAGATGATTCTCATGCACATTAAAACATAAGAAGCCCTGATCCAGAGTGAATGACCAGTCCGATACTCACCACCCCATCCCTGAATAGCTTAGGCTATTTCTGCCTCCCCAACAGCCCCAGGAGTGGAGGCCTGGATCCAGGGAATGGGTTGAAGGAAACAGATAAATGGATTTTCAGGCAGTCTTCAGTCAACTTGAGTGTAAGAATCTCAGGAGTGTACCAAATGGATTTAAATACTCAGGCGAACACACTGTACATCTCCAAATCTTTGCGGATCAGCTTCCAAACAAAAACTAGTCTTCCTGGTCTTCTCTAACACCTCATTTTATTAATAGGTCTCATGCAATTGGAGGACATTTAAAAAAAGTTTGGCAGTTTAGAGAGCAACAGATGGTAGCAGGTGAAAGGAATTTTACTTTATGCTCTTGGTCCTCAGAAGTGCTTTTGTTTGGGCAGAAAACAGTGTACAGTACTCCCAATTTTTATCCCACTACTATTACCAAAAAGGCTTCTAAATGCCACAGACCTAACAATGTCAACAGTATCAAAATTGTGCAATCAAACCTCAAGAATATTCACTCTCCCACAGTTGCTCCCTGAGCCCTGATCCTGCGAGCATTTATCCATCATCTGCTTGACAAAAACCCATGCCCTGGGATTGCTGTCCCTTTCCTCTACTTTCTTCTCCTGCCAAAATTTACACATAGTCATCAATAACTGCCTGCGTTTCCTGACGACTTTGCTGTCTTTATTCCTCTGCCATCTGTTTCCATCCCCACATCTCTACAGAAATAAGCCTTGAATGTCTCTCGTATCTCTTTGCCAAGTGAAAGACAGAGATTCTTTTATTATTATTATTTTGTAGAGATGGGGTTGCACTATGTTACCCAGGCTGGTCTTGAATTCCTGACCTGAAGTGATCCTCTGGCCTTGGCTTCCCAAAGTGTTGGGATTATGGACGTGAGCCATCATACCCACCTCATTCTCATTTTAAGGACAAGAAACTCAAGGCTTATGGGAGTTAAATAACTTACCCAAGTTTATAGAGCTGGATTGCGAGGAGCCAATTACATAGAAAATACAACTAGCAGAAATCTGCCACCCTCTGGGAGAATCCAGAGTAATGGAAGCTGGCAGTACTGACCAAACCTTTAGTAGGACAGGAGTCTTGTTGGGTTGGAAGGCTTAGTGGGAGGACTGGAGGAAGGTTGCACCACAGATGGAGTCAGACAGAAGCATCTTCATCAGAGCTGCTAGGCTGATGGAGCAAACTGGATTTGGGGCCGGTTTCTGGTAGCTGATGGTGAGACAAGGAAAAGTTGGTAATGGCAATTGAGAAGATGCCTGGGTCTAGAAACGATCTTACTAGTTTTGTCTATAAGCTCTTGATGCCATCTTATCCATTTTCAAGCAGTTGTTATCACAGCTTAGTTCAGTCCAGTGAACACTATGTGGGCTTTTTCTGTGCCTGGTGGTGTTAAGGGGAAAAAGAGGCACAATCACATTGATTTAACTGCCCAAACTTCAACATCAGAGAGGCATGGTTTTCAAGCCAGGATCTACTACACAGTTGCTATGGGACCTTGTACAAGTTACATGTGTCTCTGAACTTCATTTTCCTCATCTGTAAATGGTGATCATAATAGTTTTTCACTCATTCAATGTATGTGACTTCTAAATAGATTATGCTACAGAAATACTACTTAGAAAGCTTCTGATAGGCTGGAGGGAGGTATAAGGGGAGTAAGACAGAGTCCTTCCTCTCAAGGGCTTATAGTGGAATGGGGAGGGAAGAGAAGAGATCTTGAACCGGGCGATTTAACCATTTACCCATATTTGTCTCATGGGGTTTTTACGGGGAAGCATTTGTTGGGTAAATGTGTGAGATGACAGATTCTATCTTTATCCCACTGAACAGCAGAATGAGAAAAAAAGGATTGTATATTGTGGGGAAGTAAAGATTCCGGCTCATCGCAAGTAATAACCTTCTAACAATAAGAATCGTCAAACAGCAATGAAGGAGTGAATTTCCCAGTGCTGGGATTTGTGTAAGTCAAAGATGCATGGCCCCTAGTAGGAAATGCTGTGAAAAGGCATTCAGAGGAACAAATGGCTGAATGTATGTTGCTTGGCTCCTACCCGTCTGCCCGACCTTTATGTATGAGAGACTCTCAGGTCAGGGCTTCGCCCCCTCCTCCTTTCTTTCATCCACTCCTACTGACCACTCTCTCACTTCTATCTTTGTCTGAGGTGTCTCTTCTGAGCTCCAGACACGTGAATCCTATTGCTGATTGAACTTGGATGGCTCCAATTCCCCAAGACCCCAAAGGAACCTATGATCTTCCCCCACAAAACCTGGGCCTTCTCCAATCTGTGAGCCAGAACTCAAAGGCATTTCACAGGCATGTCACTTTCAAAGGACTACCCTGCTGTGTTGCAAGGGAAAAGTGAGAGAAGGGACTGACAGTAGAGGGAGATGTCAGATAAGAAAAGAGCCTCATAGGCTCTGCCAACACACTTTTCAAGCTGAGGGGTTTTTTAAACTAAAAAAACGGGGGTGGGGAGGGGACTAACATTTGCTACTTTTTGAGCTCTGAAAAAATTAATGTTGCTGCTTTATAACCTCTGACAGGGCTTTTTTCTATAGTTGGGTGGGTTCTTTCTGTTAATTTGCCTTATGCAAGTGAAGCAATTTTGCTTTTGGGTTTAAATATATACGATACTCACAAACACATTCTGCCTGCTTTCTGTCACCCATTGCATATAGAGGCCACCTCATGAAGCACAACTGGGTAAGGCTGGGTCCAAGCAAGACACAACCAAAGAGGCAAAACTGTAGAAGACATATGCCACAGGCCAAAACCCCAGGTTGAGTAAGATGTGTGCTCTGGTTTTGTGTGTCATGGCATCTCACTGTGACAGGCAGTCCTTCAGACAGGCACGTGATCCAGCCACAATAAGGGTGTGTGGCCAGCCCCATTCTGGGCTCTGTGTTGTCCCTATCGTTGTATTTCTGTGTTTTGCCCAATTATAGCTTATGCTTTGTCATCATATACAATTTATCCTTGGGAACTAGCTTAAATCCTTTTTAAAAAAGGTAGAATAGATGGATACAGGGGTGGATAAGTAGGTAGGTAGATAGGTAGGTAGATAGATGGAATGACAGATGATAGATGGATGGAACGATAGATAGATGGAATGATAGATAGACAGATAGATGATAGATAGATAATGTTCTTTTTGTCAGAAAGGAAAAGGACTGTTGATAAATCTTTACCATTTCCATTGCTTCCACTTGCAATTTCTCTCATTTTTTTCTTCTAATTTGACTTTTCTTTGTATGCATCCTCCTCTCTTGGCTCCTGTGCCCATCACCTCATCTCTGGGCTAGGATGAGGTTTTGGGTATCTGCAGGATTAACACCATTACAACTTTCCAAATCAATCCCCTCAACCATGTTTCAGAAATGCTGGGCCAGTATTCATCTCCTTGACCACTTCCTCTTCTCATTTCATTCTCTTGTTCACCCCTGGTTTTCATTTTAGAAAGCTCATCTCCCCCTTGTGTCCTGCCCACAATAATGACCTGAGTTTGGTTTTCCCTAAAAATTGAGATAGATTTTCTCTTATTTGGGCACAACTATCATAAAATGAATAAGAATTTTGGAGGTAGGGGAATCTTGAGGACTGTCAGAGAAGAAAGAATCCCGAATGTTTGCTTCTAGTAGAAGGGTCATATGCAGGGAACACCCATGTACGAATGCATGTACACCCACAAACGCACACAACCCACAATCAGATTCACTACTTTTAGTCATGCCATCAACCCTCATATATCACCACATGTTTCCAGGAGGAAGAATTGTCTTCAACAACTCAGCTCTCATTTTCTTATCAGGACATGACTTTATATTGGAAGAGTTCATGCAAAATAAAACCTACTGAATCAGCCAGCTCAAAAGTGGAGCCTTACCATATTCTAAGAAAAACAACTTTTTAAATTTAATTTTTTATTTTGAATATGTGGGGTATACAATTCAGGGTTAGGTATACAAATGTTCGTTAGGCAGGTACCCTTGTTGATGAGGTATGCCCCCACCCCGGCAGTTTCCACTACTGCCAATCCCAGAAAAATAACTTCCAATCAATAAACATGTGTTGAGTGCCTACTGCATGCAAGAAAACCTAATAGAAAAACGGAGTAAGGATGGAAATACACACATGAAGATGTGTGCAAGCCAGTCTCTCAAGACTCTTCAGGGACAGCATATTTCAATAAATAAACAGAATATTTACTGGAAATTGGCAAACCAAAATTGCCAGACGTGGCAAAGCATGATTTTTGCTTGGAATTAATTGCCACCATATTAATCAAGCCAAATTATTTCACAGTTTACATGGATGTATTGTGCAATTCAGCTTCTGAGACAAAAGACCTCACTATGAGTACTAACTCTCCAGGAAATGCAGTGACCATCAGTCAAGTCTGTTACTGAGTCACCCACAGCTTGGAGAGTGTTTATTCCCAAACTACTGGAAGAAGGAACAGGTCAGGCAGGGAACCAGTAAGCATTTTTCAGGGAAAAGAGGAAAGAAGCAGCAAATTGGGTCTTCGGTGGAAACGAACATCATGCAACTCTATCCATGGATGTGGTCATAAAATACACTGGGCAGAGAAGCCTAAAATATACTGCCTATTTTCTTTTGGTTTATCTGCAGTTGCTATATTTTAACACATATTTATGTGTCATATATTTTGAGTCGGGGTCTTGCTCTGTTGCCCAGGCTGGAGTATAGTGGTACAATCATGGTTCATTACAGCTTCACCTCTTGGGCTCAGGCGATCCTTTTGCCTCAGCCTTCTGAGTAGTTGGGACTACAGGCATGTGCCACTATGCCTGGCTTAATTTTTTGATTTTTGTAGAGATGAGGTCTCACTATGTTGCCCAGGCTGGTCTTGAATTCTTGGGCTCAAGCAATCCTCCCACCTCAGCCTCCCAAAGTGCTGGGATTATAGGCATGAGCCACTGCACCTGGTCCTGTCTTATTTATATTATAAATAAAAGAATAAAAAAATCTAATCTGGCCAAACAATTTTTCACCAAGCCTTAGTCTTGAGCATTTTGTTATAGGACTCCATTTTGGCCGGACCCAATGTGTCTATCTTAAATTCTTGAATTGGCAATGTTTTCATTTCAGCCTCTCTGGGTTTGGCAATGGCAACGCTTATCTTTTGTGCTTAGCTCTGTGGTCTGCTTTGATTCTGTCTTTTGTGAGAAGCTGTCTGTTTCTAAGCTTAGGTAGTAAAACAATCCAGTTATTTTCTCTACTTGGAGCTACCCCTATTCCCTAATGTATTGTGACTGTGTACATAAAAGCGCTTCATAAACAGTAATGTACAAATGTTACTTGACATGATTATAAGTAGCTGTTCTGAGTATTGCAAGTTGATTTCCAATCACAATTCCTGTGATCAGGTCAAATACAAAATAAAAATTGCCCTCCTTACTTCTGGGCTGACTGAGCCATTCAGGCACAGTGTTGTTATGACAGCTGGGAATCATTTGAAAATGAGCTTCTCTTCACTTGGCATGTCAGATGGTCATATTAAACACTAGGGTCTATCTATATATTTTTAAATATTGAAATTGGTTCACGTTCAAGAGGCAATGCCCCCTGCTGGGAGAGAGGCTCAGGCAAGTGGTGGGGGTGGGGTGAGAAGGGGCCATTAAACCAGAAGCTTGAGGACGTGGTTATACACTAAACCCTGATGGAAACATTGTAAGGATGGTCAGCCAAGAGAAGTGGTTTTGCAATACAAGGCCAATTTTGACAGGGGACAGGTGGTGATTCTGGCAGCTGGTTAACTTCAGAGGGAGCCCAGCCAAGGACCCGTGGGTGTGCTGGCAGGATGGCAGGGCTTTCCCAGAAGTGCTGGAAGGGTGGGGGTGATGGTGAGCAAACACATCAGGGATGGCAAGGTTCCCTGACATCCCTGGGAACTTGCATTAGAATGCTTAGGCTCGGATCCTGCATCTCCTACTTTTGTTCTCCCAGGTGCATTCTGTCTCCTCGTAGGTCAACCCCATCCAACAGACATATCCAGGCACATGGGAACTCAATTAAGTCTCCGTTTATCATGGCTACTACCTAAGAAACAACTGCTTTCCCAAAAAATATTTATCACGAATTCCGTAGCTGTTAGGTGAAGCTGCAAAAAATGACTTTTCTCCATGTTGCCAAATTCTTGGCTTTATAGATGCAGAATAGCATGTAGGGTACAATGCCACTTGTGTCAAAAGGTGGAGAAGGAAGAATGTGTATGTATTTGCATGTCTGTAGGAAAGAGAACAGAAAACTAATAACATTAGTATCTTTGGGAAGTGAACTGGGAGACTGGGGACAGGGGTCAGAGAGAGACATCACTGTGCATCTTTTTTATTTTTTGAATTTTTTTTTCTTTGAAGCAGGGTCTCCTCTGTCACCCAGAGTGGAGGGCATTGCCATAATCATGATTCACCACAGCCTTGAACTTCCAGGCTCAGGTGATCCTCCTGCCTTAGGCTCCCAAGTAGCCGGGACTACAGGAATGTGCCACCATGCCCAACTAATTTTTTATTTTTGTGGAGATGAGGTCTCATTATATTGCCAGGCTGGTTTTCAACTCCTGGGTTCAAACAATTCTCCTGCCTTGGCCTCCCAACATACGGGGATTATGAGTTTGAGTCACCATGCCCTGCCTACTTTTTGAATTTTGAACTATGTGAATTATTGACAATTCAGAAAGTTACATTTAAATAATTCCCAGCATTGTGACCATCTTTCACCTTGCTTATGACGGCTGATGATGTGAGGGCTGTGACCTTCTTCTCATCACCACTCATGATGGTCATTTTTGGGAACCCAGTATTATCATAGGCTGCCATCAAGGGTATAGAACCTTCCTGGTTTTGTGAAGAAAAAAAATTATTTTTTTCTTTTTCTTTTTGTCTATATCTTTTCTGGCCATGTGGTGTACCATTGTTTCGTATGGATTCTGATAGGGAGAAATTTGTCCTCAGAGTGATCAGTCAGGCAGGTGAACATTCTGAGTCTTGGAGTTTAGATTCAGGAAAAGACTTCAGCCCACATGTAGTCTATAAAGACCAAGCTGGGGTCCCAAGTCTAACCCAAGTTGGGGGCCATGGGATATTGCACACATTAAGGCAGAGGTTCAGATGCAGGCACCCAGCTCCTACATGCCCCCCCCACTTTTTTCACAACAAAACTCCTGGGAGTAGCTTTCCAGATTCCTCACGTTGTCATATCCTCTTCACTCTTCAGTCCTGAAATGGCTCTTATCAAGGTCACTGACAACTTCCATAACTTCCACATTATGTATTACAGTGGCTAAATCTTCATTTCCGTAATATCTGACCTCACAGCCACATTTGACACAAATTGTTCCTCTCTCCTTCTTGAAGCAATTTCTTCTTTTGTTTTGTGTCACTGCATTTACCTTACTGGGTAAACCTCTCAGTCTTTCTGTATCTCTACAACCTTTTATTTTTTTTGAGTTGGAGTCTCACTCTGTCACCCAGACTGGAGTGCAGTGGCCGCTCCTGGCCACCGCAGCCTTGACCTGCTGTGCTCTGGTGATCCTTCCCCTTCAGCCTTCCAAGTAGCTGGAACTAAAGGTGCGCGCTACCACACCCAGCTAATTTTTGATTTATTGTAGAGATGAGGTCTCTCCAAGTTGCCCAGGTGGGTCTCAAACCCACGGGCTCAGGCAATCCACTCACCTCAGCCTCCCAAAATGCTGGGATTACAGGCTGAGCCACCGAACCTGGCTTCTCTACAACCTTTATATGTTAGCGTTCTCTGCTCTTGGCTGTCTTCTCTACATTCTCTTCAAAGGAATCTCACCCAGTCCTATGCTCTAATTAGCATGTGTCTGCTCCCTGTCTCTCCAATTCTATCTCCAGACAAGGCTTCTCTGGGGTTCCGGATGCACACGTCTGTCTGCTAGATGGTTCTGCTTGACATTAAGTGACCATCTCAAACCCAACATGCTCAACAACCAAACCTGATTTTCCCTCCCAAACCTGCTCCTGCCTTAGTCCTTTTCATCTTAGGAAATGGCACTGAGTTGCTCAGATCCAAAACCCGAGAGCTGCCCTTTGATTCTTCTTTTTCTTTCCTACTGACCATCAGTCTCTCCACAAGTTCTGTCACTACTGTCTCCAAGATAGGCCCTGAGTCAGGTCATTTTCCAGCATCTTCACTACTAAAAGCCTGCTCCGGTTAACAATTCCTCATCTCCCATTTGTTCTTGTCACAACAACCTCCTTAATGGATTTTCCTGTTTTTATTTTTGCTTGGTCTGCTTGTCAAAAGTAAGCAGAGTCAACAGTACACAGGACCAATCCCATCTGCTTCAAACCTTCAAATCGCTGTTCTTCCTGCCAGAGTTCATTTCTCTAAATCTTTATGTGGCTACTTCCTCATTTGCACAATCACCAGTACTTCTGTCAAGTTTCTGTGGGCACCGTTGTTGAAGTAGCAACCTCCAAGATACTCTGCATCCAATTTTCTAGTAATATTTTCTTCATAGCATTCACCATCTTTCTAATACTTTGCATATTTATTTTCTTATATATTTATAGTGTGTATCCTCCCACTAAAGTGTAATAGGGAGCATTTTATTTTATTGACTTACGTATGTATCCTTGGAGACTGGAATTAGGCTGTATTGGTTAGGATAGGCTTAGTAATTCTGAATAATAAATATTCTCAATTCTCAGGGGTTTAAACGATGCAGGTTTATTTTTTGCTCAAGTGACATGTATAATATAGGTTGACGGGGAGAACCTCTGCTCATAGATATTCAGAGACCCAGGAGGAAAGAGGCTATACCATGTCATGACATTGTGAACTCAACAGGACTTCTACAATTACTGAGGGAGGAGGGTGAGAAGCACAGATAATCTCACACCATCTCTTAAACACTTCCACATGGAGGTGACACATATCACTTCTGCTCATAGTGGAAGTCACAAGACCAGGGCTGACTTCAAGGGGCCTGGGAAACAACATCCTCTTATGTTTCTGGAAGGAGAAGAAAATTGAGGATATTGGCAGGTGTCACTTACATTTACCACAGTACCTCACTAAGAGTAAGCACCCCTTAAGTAATTATTAAAAATTAAATGGGCTTGAAAGTGGTGACTCACACCTGTAACCCCAGCACTTTGGGAGGCCTAGGTGGGAGGATCACTTGAGCCCAGGGGTTTGAGACCAGCTTGGGTAACACAGAGACTTCATCTCTACAAAAAATTAAAAGAAAACTAGCTGAGCATGGTGGCACACACTTGTAGTCTCAGCAACTTGGGAGGCTGAGTTGGAAGACTCTCCTAAGCCCAGGAGGTTGAGGCTTGTAATAAATTATGATCATGCCACTGCATTCCATCCTAGGTGACAGAGTGAGACTCCAATTTAAAAAAAAATTCAAATAGGAAAGAAAGAGTCCCCCAGTTATCAGATATGAGTACAAACTGAAAACTTGAATTGCATATATAACACAGAAGTTTACAAAATGAGCCCCAGGTTAGAGCAGGACAAGTCACAAGCCTAACTCAGCAGAGTTACCACATGCATTGGATTAGGGCTCCTGATATTCTCGAACCAGAAATAGAACAGGTTTCATAGGCAGAAGAGAAAAAAAGTGCTTGGGAGAGTTGGACTGGTTTCCATTGAGAATTTGGGGGAAACTAGCATCTAGGACTAGGCTCTACTTTACTAAAGAACCTGAGACCACCTGGAAAGTCTGCAAATCCCATGCTATGATTTACAGAGTGGCGTGGCTGCACAAGGTCTAGGTGCCTCTTAGTTATCTGGGTTCCCGAGAGACCCCTGAAAGACCTTATTCTGAGTGCTTCCCTTTGTCCCAATGGTCATGGCCTCAGATCACAGGCTTTTGAAACTCCTTCTGTGCATGGAGTCTGTACCACAACCTCATAGGAGAGTGGAAGACTACAACTATTCATCAACTAAGTGACTATTACAGAGTCTTCAAGGTGCTCCCAGGGCTTGGACCCGTGCAAGACCATTTAGCACCCAGTGATGTGTCAATGGATTAGCTGATGTGTCAAACATGATAAAAATTGGTGCCTATTTCTTTTCTGAAATTATATCTCTGGTGCTCAGGATTACAAATATGGCAGTGCCTTGAAGAAAAAGAGAAGAGGAGGTCAACTTCAGGAGGGAGGAGAGATTTTAATGGTGATCACAACAGGAGAGTTCAACAGAGTACATTTTCTTGCAACTCGAAGTATCATGGGGCCAGCAGCATTGACATCACCGGGGAGCTTATGAGAAATGAGAACATTTAAGCCACACCCCAGAGCTAATGAACCAGACTCCGCATTTTAACAAGGTAATTCCTATGCACATTAAAGTTTGAGGAGAAACACTTCAGAGACCACCGGCATCTCAATCTCCTGCCCTAGTTAGCACTATCTTTTCTAACGGACATTAGGGCCAAGGAGGCCAGGAAGCATCACAGGTATTCCTCATTTGACCATCATTCCATGAACGTTCCATGGGATGCTCGGTGCCTAGAACAGTCCTCCACGGGTCTTCCCAATTTGATCCCTAAATCTCCCCATCTCCGCATACATGCAAACCTGGTGTGTATGATTCAAAGCTTGTACTCTCAATCCCTCCATTGTTGGAAGAACAAGGCCCTGGAGTTTCTGTCTTGATGAACACTTTCTTTCATTGTAATTTCTAGTTATTTCCTAATACCTGGGAAACAGTGCCAACAGTCTTCAGTGCTTCCAATGTATAACTGCATCTATTGTTTCCCAGAATTACTGGTATCCTGTTAAGTTACCTGTAAGTGGAATTTCCATAAATTATTTCCCTTATTATATTATTGTAACAATAGTGGATTATCTTTTCAATTAGGACAGTATACTATAAATATTAAAGGAATGCATTTTTGTTTCTCCTTTAAATCAGCATCCTTTATTTTTCCATTTACATAGGCTTTTTGACCCAGGACAATAGAGGATGAAGAAATGAATGAGAATTTTTTTAGCAAGGCAATACATTTAAAATTAAAGTCTGAACAGAAAGTGACATTTAAAAAATTCTTTTTACGTATTAGGAACTCAGCCAGAAGTTTCTTCTGTAAAGTGTCACTCTATTATTTGACAGCTGGATCTCGAAGCTGCTGCCCTTAGATAGAAGAATAAGATGAGGAAGTAGAGGAAGGAATAAATAGCCTCCCCTTCTGCTCTTAAGGAATTGTGGCTGTAGAGGAGAGCGACTGGTTAAGAGGGGTGACAAATCTGTATCCCTCTTCCCAAGTGTTGAAAGTATAGTGGTTTTAGAAAGATTATAAGTATGAAGCTGGAAAGGGAAGAAAACAATCCATTTTATATGATAATAATAACAACAATTGATGAACCAGGCACTATGCCAAGTGCTTCATATATATTGTTTCATTCATCCCTCATAAGAACCCTATCGTTATTACTTTATTTTAGCAGATAAAGAAATTGAAGCCTAGGGAAGGCAAGTAACTGGCCCAAGTTTTTGTATCTTGTAAACAGCAGAGCTAGGATTTGAACAGAAGTATGTCTAACTGACAAGCCCATGATACCCCATTCTTTATGCTACCAACCTGCTACAAAGTCACTTTCAGTAACAGTTGATCTAGAATTGAGTATCTGTTTCCTTAAATCCATCTTCCATCCCAACACCAAAAAGGTCCTACCCATGGTACAAACCAGATTGCAGCACTCTATTTAAGAAGTGCTAAGTGGCTCCTTATTGCCCGTCTACAAGGTAAAGTCCAAAGTCAACATGGCATACACTTAAGGAAGGAGCCACTGAATGGAGTCATGGGGCTCACACTTATGCACTGAGCAATTGCCTTTCCCGTTGTCCAATTTCTTCCACCATTCTATTAGATAAGTTCATTCATTCAGCAAGTTTTTGAAATGACAGTACTTTTTTGTGCGTGTGTGCGCCTTTTGGGGGGAGTTTTTATTTTTTCATTTAAGGTTTTTAATTGATACATACTTGTATATATTTTAGGGGTACAAGTGATAATTTGATACATTCATATGGTCAATTCAGGGTAATTGGTGTATCCATCACCTTAGATATTTGTATTTTCTTTGTGCTTGGAACAAATTATTCTTTTTTAGATGTTTTGAAATATATAATAAATTAAAGTTAACTATAGTAACCCTACTGATCTATTGAACACCAGGTCTTAAGAAATGACAGCATTTAAAAAAATGATGTTTATCTTCTCCACAGATGAATATTCAACTGAAACAAGGTGCTGCACACCTACAGCCAGGGTATGTGATCAGTATAATCACATAGGCTCCCACACTCAGAAGTGTTTGGGGTTAAATGCTCTGTGGTCACTGTATTGAAATCCTTAGTAATTCTATCTTTGAATTTGTATTTTGTAAGTGAAGTACAATGGGACAATGGAGCATGACCCAGGAGCTTATAGCCCTGGCACACAGGTGGTCCTGCTTCCCTGAAGCCTCTTGGGGATGGATTTTCATCCACAAGTCAAACTCAGACCCTACCTGAACTTCTCTTCCCTGCTTCTGCCCCTTGACTGCTGCAGCAACTGGGCTACATTGGTGGAGGGTGGCTTCAGTTTCCCTATTGTATTCTACCCCTAGTGGGTGCCTAGGCACAGGAAAGGTTTTAGTCAGGCGTGTGTATCACAGGGTGCATCACAGGGTGGGGCAAGACAATACCAGTCTCTGCTAGAAGTTGGTAGTATCGCAGTGTGTTTAGTGGAAAACTGTAGGGGCCCTCTTGCCCACTTCTAATCCAGGTATTGGGAGATTGCAATTTTTTGAGCGTTACCTATCCACTTTGAGTTGGAGCAAGAGGTCCATATAAATAGGAGATTGGAACATCCCACCCCAGCTGGGGATCCACATTCCTTTTGAACTGAGCCCTGCAAATTATGTAGCCTGCCCTGTCTATGGCTCTCTGATGTGTCTCTTTGAATATTGTGTCTCTTTGAATATAGTAGAAATGTCAAGTCATAATAAAAATGTGACATTAATATTACCTCCAAGGGTGCTGAGTGCAAGACACTAACAATTTAATAAGTTTGAGCTTTTGCATTGACCTATGTTAATGTCTGATTTCATGCTATTTTGCATGGCAAGGGAAGTTTTTCAGAATTCATTTGATTGCAAGATCAATGTGAAAATGCATTATCTGCCTGCCTTGAGCATGACCAACTGTTGACCTCTCCAATTAAGTAGACCTGAGAATGAAAATTCAATTACAATGAACAAACGTTTCTTGAACACTTTCTGTGTGTGAGGACCTATGCCAGGCCCTGTGAGGAATGTGCAGATGTATGAGATTTTTTTCGATTTTGGGGATGCTTACAAGTAAGTTGGATGAGGCACAGATACAAGCATGGATGACTATGGTATCACATGCTTTCTTAACCTAGGAAAGCAGAGGAAATAGAATTAGTGAAGCTGGACTGTGTGTATAGCAGGCATTGCTGGTTTCTTGCCATATGTTCATTCTCTTTCTATGGGACTAGAACCCTAGTCCTAGTTTTTTTTTCAGGGTCTTTCCCTTGGGAAACAGGGTCTATCTCTAGCTTAGCCATCTTGATTAATTTAGCCTTTATGATAACCCCATGCCTCTTGTCAGTGATTGGTTTAGAAATGGGTATGTGACTCAAGTCTGGCCAATGAAACATAAAGGCAAGTCTCTGGGTTATTTTTGGAAAGGTTTTCCTGCAGTACAGAGAGCTTCAGAGCTTCACGGTTAAGGACACAGATTTTGAAGTGAACTTCCTGGTTTTTAATCCTCCAACCACTGCTTACTAGTTGTGTGTCATTAGAAAAGTTACTCAGCCTTCCCATCTGTTAATTGGGGTCGTTGTGAGGATCAGAATTAGGTAATATTTGTAAAGCATTTAGATCAGTGTCTGACACATAATAAAATTGCTATCATGATTTTAAGAGGAAATACCAGAAGTGATAGCTCTTTTTATCACTGTGAATGTTACCGGGACTGGATGTGACCCATGTAACTTCCATGATCATTTTGTGCCTATAACTGGGTCTGGCACAGGATGCAAAAAAAGGAAAGAACCTCTGTCTTTGATGAAATAATTGAGCCACTGAGTTATCAATCCTAGACCCCACTGTATCCCAGGGCTTCTTGTAATATGATATGATACATTTTCTTATTGCTTAAGATCTCTTCAGTCAGTCAGGGTTTTGTGTTATTGCAGCCAAAGGCACAATTTGACTGCTGTAGCAATTTAAAGGTGTGTGTCCAGGAGTTCCTCAGTCTGTGTGTCTTTAAAGTCCTGCTGTGTGTGTCCAAGCTGCATACCCTGCAGGTGGGCAACCACAGAGCAGTTTCTCACACCACTTCTGCCATCATCACTTCCTGCTACAAGTCTTCATAGTTCTGGCCTTAACTTAATTATGACTAGATAGTTTTGTGAAAGACTGAGACTTCCAAGTTTCTTTAAATCCAAAGCTACTCTTGATATTCACAAGTGTATATTAGTCATGGTTTCCCAGAGAAATAGAACCAACAGGATATGCATATAGTAAGTGATTTGTTATGAAGAATTGGCTCACACAATCACAGAGGTTGAGAAGTATCTCAGTCTGCCAACTGCAAGCTAGAGATCCAGCAAAGCCAGTGTTTGCTTCTAGTTTGACTCCTAAGGCTTGAGAACCAGGGGAACTGATAGTGTAAATCCCAGTCCGAGGGTGGGAAAAGACCAAGACTCAGCTCAAATAGGCGGGCAGAAAGCAATTTCTCCTTCTTCCACCTTTTTTTTTCTGTAAAGGCCTCCATTGGTTGGATTAAACCAACCTATATTAGGGAGGGAAGTTTACTAAATTCACTAATTTGAATGCTAACACCATCTGGAAATACCTTCACAGACACACCAAGAAATAAGGCTTATTCTGGGCACTCCCGCTGGAGTCAAATTGGCACATAAAATTAACCATCTTAATGAAGGATGTACTTTGAGGTCATTTTCTGATTTGCAAATACTACAGTAACATAATCTTTCTCTTAAAATGTAATAAAGTAATACTTTAATAATTAATCCCGTTTGATTCTTAGCAATTCTATAGATGCAGAGTTGGAGTAATTAGTAAACTTACTAGATTCCCCCACTGGAATAAACTCCACCTAACATTATATCATTTTTATGGTAATATTTACTAAGAGCTTACTTAAGTTTTCAAAACTAAGGTGAAGATGATAAATAGCAACTTTTAACGAATATGTCAGTGGAGTTAAAATTTAGGGGAGCTATTGCTTGCATGGAGATGCATCCTCTGAATGATCAACAAAAAGTCAGTAATTTCCCCGTACTTACCTTGTAGCATATATCTATATAAAATTTGTGCTTCAGCAAAAATGACAAATTCATAAATATTACAGATCTTCAGGATTGTCCAAAGACAGGGAAATAATATACATTTTTGCATCCTTAAAAGGAATAGACTTCATCTCTTATGCCAACTTCTATGGGTAGAAAATGACTTCCGAGAGTACAGGGCTGAGAAGGACTATGAGACCACATCAGGGCTCAGCAAGAAAGAGTACTGGGTTAGATTATGAATGTCTGCCCTGGGTGAGGATGGAGGCAGTGGTGGCAGCCATATTGAATTTCTGCAATCCAGGGTTTATGGTTTCTGCATATCATGCTTGGAAGGAAATTAGAACATTGGCAGGTCTGATTCCATAATTCTAGTTACTCTTAACTTAGGATCAATTTATTTATTTAATCAATGTACATTTATTGAGCACTTTCTATGCATCAGGCAGGCAAACAGGCATTGTGGGAAGTGAAAAAATGAATTGGACACAGTTCCAACCTGTAAAGAATTTAAGTCTAATAAAAGCGACAGATGTGTGCATATTTATGGCATGAAGTGATAACATGCTACAAGAAAGGACTAGATAAGGATAGGCATCGAGGATCTGTCAAAGGTGGGAAAGAGTACTTTTAGTGAGTGTGGGAGGTGGTCATCAAGGTGTGCCAGTGAGGGTATATGGGAACTGAGCCCTGCAGTGATGTAAGTAAGATTGTTCATGTGGATCAAGGGGAACACTGTTTCAGAGTGAGTGGCTGGAATGAGCAAAAGCACCAGAGTGGAAAGCTGAAAGCTCTGGGTGACTGCCTGACTGATGAGAATATGTAGCTGCTCTTTATTCCAGGTCTCCCTACAGAGTGAGCAGCTTGACTGGTGGGCTTCATTAGATTGTTGTGCTGATGTGACATCCATTTTTATAAGAGTTGTTTGGACCAGGGGAAAACCTGCTCTTTGGAAAGATCATCTTTTATCACTATTTGACGTGTGACATATAACAAATGTCTTAAAGTAAAGGAGAGGCCTCACTGCTTTCTCACACGATACATTTTTATTGTAAACCTAGGAGAACTGACAAAGGCTCCATCTTTATTTTCTTAACTGCATAAAGACTCATCAACTATTGCCAATGAAGGGCATTCCTGACATCATATTATCCCATAACATGAATAAGGCAAACATTCTTTTTTTTTTTTTGGGTTGGACTCCCACTCTGTTGCTCAGACTGGAGTTCAGTGGCCGCTCCCAGCCACCGCAGCCTCGACCTGCTGGGCTCCAGAGATCCTTCCACCTCAGCCTTCCAAGTAGCTGAAACTACAGGCGCGCACGGTACCACGCCCGGCTAATTTTTTGATTTATTGTAGAGATGAGATCTCGCCAAATTGCCCAGGCGGGTGTCGAACCTGCGGGTTCAGGCAATTCACTCACCTGGGCCTCCCAAAGTGTGGGATTACAGGCTGAGCCACCGAGCCCGGCAAGGCAAACATTCTTAACACATTGCTGAGATAGAAACTAGCTGTTGATTTGTTGAAAATATTTGCAAAAATAGATTAAAATTGAAAATGGAAGATCACTCCCAGCATGCTTTGATATCAGTCATACATACTGTATACATATAAACATGAGGTAGGGTTTTGTAAAATTTCTTTTAAAATGCTTCAAAAATTAAAACAAGCTATTTGCTAGAATAATAATAAAGAGAAATAAACAATGAAAGGAAATGTAATCTTCAGGCACATGCAGAAAGATATAAAGAGCCCAATCCAAGAAGCATCAAGAAATAGACTTGTCAATAAAATTAGGATGCAAATTTTAGAGTTAGAAAAAAAATTAAATAAACCTAAACATCCTGGTAAAGGGTAGAATGCATAGATCACGAAGTATGAGCTTGGATGTCATTGAACTTCACAGGCCTTCATTTTACTTATTACTTGACTTGTTACTGTCTTCTAAGCAAACCTAAAACAGAGAAGGTGATTCTATGACATTGAAGTAATTCCAATCAGATCCAAAGCTATATGCAAGTTTTGCTTTCATGTCTTTGCCTTCCCCTCCTGTCCTCCTCCCCCTTCCTTTTCCCTCTCCCATGCCTTTCCCTGGCACTGTTATGGGCAGCCTTAAATCTATATTTACCCACTATATTTAGGGCATTTGATTATGCATAGCCTAAATTCAGATCTGAGATGATGATCCAGATTTTTGTTCACTGAAAGAATTTTTTTCTTTTTTATAGGTTTATAGCAAAGACTAAGCACTAACTTATTTTTTGTCACTCAATTGGCTCATTTTGCTTCAGGCCCTTCCCCTTCCTGTTCTCTTCTGGAAGGCTCTGCTTGTATATCTGCCCATGTTGTCTCCTTCTTGACATTTAGATCTCCACTCAAATGTCAACTCTTCAGAGTACCCTCCAGGACTACCAATCCTCCTCCAGTTCTGGCCTTGTCACTATCTAACATGTGACTTCTTTCATTTCCTATAATTTATTCCTGTAGTGCCTTTTAAGTAAGTTTTCATGTAATAAAATTATTTTGCATATGGTAAAATTCACCCTTTTAAATGTATAGTTCTTTGAGTTCTGACAAAACATCCAGCCAACTTTGAGTTCTGACAAAACATCTAGCTACTACTACATCAAGATATGGAAAAATTCCATCACTCACCTCTAAAATTTACCATAAAGACTCATCAACCATTGTCAACGAATAACTTTCCTGATATCATATTATTTCATAATATGAAAAGGGCAAACATTTTTTATAGTCAACCCTTCCCCCAACATCAGCCCTTATCTGTTTTCTGTATCTAAAGTGTTACTTTTCTAGAATGTATATGAACTGAATCATACAGTATATAGCTTTCTGAATCTGGCTTCTTTATCTGGGTATAATATGTCTGAGACACATTCATATCGTTATATGTGTCAGTACTTTCGTTCTTTTCATCACTGAATATTATCCCATTAAATGGATGAACTACAGTTAATTTATTCATACTACATTTGAAAGGCATTTTAGTTGTTTCCAGTTTTTACTGATTGCAAATAAAGCTGCAGTAAACTTTCAAATAAGTGTTTAGTGTGAATGCAAGTTTGCATTTGACTTGAGTAAATACCTAGGAGTGAGACTGCTGGGTCACATGGTAAGTGAATGTTTAATTGTATAAGAAGCTGTCACTGCTTTCCAAAGTGGCTATACCATTTTGTATTCCTACCAGCAATGAATGAGAGTTCCAGTAGCTCTATATCTTTGTCAGTGCTTAGCATTGCCAGATTTTAAAATTTTATCAATTCTTGTATGTGTGTAGTGGTATCTCATTATGGTTTCAATTTGAATTTCCCTAATGATTAATTATTCTGAACATTTTTTCATGTGCTTATTTGCCATTTTATCTTTTTTGTAAAGTATTTGCTCAAATATTTTGTCTTTATTATTATTTTGCTTTAATTTTGAGTTGTTTCTTATTATTGGACTTTTTAAAGAGTATTATATCACAAATTCTTTTTGTATCCTGGATATACATTCTATTTTTCAGATGTGGGACTTCCAAATAATTTCACCCAGTGTGTGATTTTCCTTTTTGCTTTCTTAATGTGTCTTTTAAAGACCATCAGTTCTTAATTTTAATAAAGTATAACTTATCATTTTTTTCTTTTGAGTTTTTGGGATCATAGCTAAGAAATCTCTGTCCAACCCAAAGTCCAAGAGATTTTCTTTTAGCAGTTTTATCCTTTTAGGTTTTACATTTTAATCTATGGCTTCTTTTGAATTCTATAGATGGTATGAGATATAGATTAAGGTTCATTTTTAAAAATTACATACTGATAGCTGAGCACTCCTGCACTGTTTTCAAGAGATTTTCACTTTCCATTGAATTCTTTTTGCAACATTGCCCAAAAATAGTTGACCAAATATGTTAGGGTCTATTTCTGAACTTCATTCCATCCTATGACCTACAAGTTCATCCATTCATGGGTACTGCACAGCCTTGATTACTGTAGCTTTATAGTAGCTCTTCTAACTAGGTAGATATTACTCTTTTTATCTTTTTTTAGAATACCTACCACTATCTTAAATTACTTTGCTTACTTTTTTGATGTCTGTCAGGAGATATCAAACCATGAGACTCTCTAGAACCATGAAACTCAGGAGTTTGTACCCATCTCATTGTCTCAGCACCAAGAACAGTATCTGCTTAATTACTTAACAATTGCTGAATAAATTGGGTGATGAAAAGCAGAAAGTTAAGAAATAAAAAATTTAAGTTGAGAAAATTAAAGGAACTTAGTATTTGGGGGGAAAGAAGGATCAAATTGCTTTCTGAGAATCTGTGACTATAATAGAGACTTTGCTGGTGGTGCTAACATGGAAGATCAAATTCTCTTCTGGCCATGGCATTTTGATCACAAGCTTAGTTCTTTTAGAACATATCAGGAACTCTATGGGGCGGCATTCACTCATTCATCAAACACTTATCTAGCACCTTTGTGTAACACTGTATTACAAAGGACGGTAGATAAGGTCTTGTGCTTAAAGTATGAGGGTCCTGAACAAGTAAAACAATAATTGAGACCGACTCATCCAGGTGCTATAAAAGTGGTATCTGCGCAGGTCTTTTTGAGTGATGTGGGAGAGCCATCTAACCCAGCTTGGGAAAGCATGGCAGGAGAGGCCAAGCTTGATGAAGACTTCAAGTTTCAGTAGTAAAATTTGAGCCCCAGCTTCCCTTTAAAAGGGTCACTTTATAGCAACGTTCCACAGGCTTTTTTTCTGGTGTTCTAAAGCAGCTCCAGTTGTTTCTGGGTTTGGATTATTGGTGATGGTTGTTTCATGACTTAACTCTGCTCTAGGTCTCCCAATAAATGCTCTGTTAGCACCTTCTCACTCTCCTCCATGACACTCATTGCAGTTATGGTGACAGAACTATGCATGTAGCTATTGGATGTCCACTTCCCTCCAACTATAATATGAGTTTCCTGGAGGTAGGAACTGCATGTGCCCTAGCTCCTGCTGCATTTCTGCTGCCTGGCACAGTGAGTGACCCAGTCAGATCCTGTGACAGACTGTGTGGGGCCTGAATCATGAAACACTAGTTTCAAGGTTTGTCTACAACCTGCTGAGTTATCTGAGAGCCTTTCTGATGAAGTAGTTTTCTCCTCTTGCTCAGTTTTAGGAACAAATGTTAGCTCTTTTTTATTTTCAAATTACTTTAAAATATTCAAAATAAAGCCCTACCATGACCAAGGAAAGACAGTCTTTCACATTATGTACAGTGGTGAATGTTCATGCTTTTAGCAATTTTGTTAATTTTGAGATGTTTTTAGCATGTCAGTGATGCTCAGGAGATTTTGGGGATGAGCCAGAGACAAAAAAAATATATTAGTCTTTTGCTCTTGTGTATCAGTAGGGTTTACTACAACCTAAAAATGGGTGGAACAAAAAGCGAATGGAGAAAAGTTATTTATTTTGGTGCTACATTGTCACAAATTACTCTAGGTAACACAATTTATTTTTGTTCTTCCCAATACACACACACACACACACACACACACACACACACACACACTCATGCACTCTCCCTTTTAGTCACTGCAATAGCAAATTGCACTGAATGGGGGGGCGATCAGGAAAAGGGCATTAGCATTGTTGAACATTTAACTGAGCATTTACTCTATACTATGCACTCTGTTACTTAGTCCACATCTTCACTGGGGATACCTAGGTTTAGACATCAGGAAAGGCATGGTGAAGAAATATAGTCTTAGGGAAGTTCTTAGGGAAGTCACATTTTTAAGTATGCTTCTTGGCTTGTGTCAGATCTGCTGCTGAGTGAAAGATGGGGAAAAAAAAGAAAAGGCAACTGCCTCTTACTCAGCAGCCTGTGTGCTTTCACTGGACTGTGGTCATCTTGAGTTATCAACAGGCCTCTGACAAGCTCTCACCGTGACCTTGCGACCACCATTTGTGCCTTTATACAAAGCAGGGGCTGGCCCTGGTCAGGGAACTCTCTGGGTAGTCTTCTAGTAAAAGTCTTGTTCTCATAAGATAAAATTGAAGTAGAACTCAACTCAAACTAGTTACTAGTTTCCATAGTTCTTCATTCTACAGGTGCATTTTCTATAACCTTCAAAATGTTCATATTGTTTTCCAAAATTCAAATGATTCTACTTGGAATAAACTACATGTCATCATCGATTTACTTTATTGAGAGAGTTGGAGAGCAGAGAACAGGAAGAATAGGGAGGAAGAAAGGAAACGAGCATTTATTGAGCACCAATTAGGTGAACTGTTAAGTCCTTGGACATGTTATGTAAGGCCTTGAAATCCCAGTGAGATATGTTTGTTTGTCTGCTTGTTTGTTTATCCAATTATACAGATGAAAACACTGAAGCCTAGGCAGTCTCATTGGTCAGTGAGCTTGTTATCTTTGAGGCCAAAACCTGTGCCCTGTGCCCTGTGCTTCACATGGCATGATTGTGTTAAGGAGGGATAGGAGCAAGGGCTTCTCCCTTCCCTCTGAATGAAAGATGAGAGCTAGGAGCAGTGGCTCATACCTGGAATCACAGCACATTGGGAGGCCGAGGCAGGAGGACTGCTTCAGCCCAGGAGTTTGAGACCAGCCTAGGCAACATAGCGAGACCTAATCCTTACAAAAAAAGTCAAAAAAATAAGTTGAGGGTAGCGGCAAAAGCTTGTAGTTTTAGCTAGTGGGGAGGCAGAGATGGAAGGATCACCTGAGCCCAGGAGGTCAAGGTTGCGGTGAGGCCTTGATTGTGCCACTGCACTCCAGCCTGGGAAACAGTGTGAGACCCCAACTCAAAAAAAAAAAATAAAATAAAATAAAGAAGAGGAATTAAACATGAGATTCAAATCTCTAATGGGCAATAGGTTTCAATAATTTGTACCATGTGACAACTTGCATACAACATATACATAGTGGCGTTGCCTTTTTTTTTCTCTCTCTCTTGCTCAAGATCAAAATCTCATTTTTGTTATTTCTGCTAAAGAATTCTTGGTTTGGTTTCCTTGTCTTTTCAAGCTTTTTAATACTATGGAGACAGGATGCTTTGAATAAAAGCCGTGGTGAGACATTGTAATATGAGGAAAAAGTCTCTTTTTAATAAGAAAATCAGGAGTGGCACTGTCCAGTAGTTTTATTTGTGTGGTTGATTTCATATGTGGATTTTTAATTGGCTCATATATGAATAGGTGTAAAGATGGAAAGTTTTTTCTAGAAACACTGTTGTATTCATCTCAATGTAGCAAGTTCTTTGAACCAGACAAAATCTGCAAAGCTTCTAAAGAGAAGCTTGTCTTGACTTACATGATCTACACATCAGATGAGTCTCAAAAAATGTAATGTAAATGAACTCATGTTTTAGGTGTTCTGAAATTGCTGCTACACAAAGTCATTTCTTAGTGAATGAAAGTCACAGGAGATCATCTTTAAACTCCATATTTTGTGGATGAGAAAACCAAATGCCAGAGAGACAAAGTGACTTTGCCTGAGGTCACACAGCTCATTATAGCTCAGCTGGAGGACTCAGTTCCCTTGGAACTGGAGGACGTTACAGTTCACTTTGTAGACTCTCCAGTGCTCTTTCACTATCAGATTGCTATATATTGAATTCTGTTTAATGGATCATGAAATGTTCAACTCCATATCAGGCCCAAGTCTCTCTAGCGAGGAAGAGAGCTAGCAGATAGTTTTCTTCCTCTTAGGAAAGATGGAAGTATTCTGAACCTCTCATATCTGGTCTTACCTGGTTATAGGGGCGAGTGAGAGTTTATAGACAAAAGTGTGAAATGGATAGAAGCACTTCTTACCTAAAGAATGGATTCTTTAAGTCGAGGATGTTCTCAGATCTGAAGCCTGTTTGGTTCACCAGTGCCACGATCTGAATGTCATAGCTCTGTCTGCATGGCAGAGAAAAACACATCATGTCACAAGGCTGGTTAGCTATTTATGTACACCTGAGGCACCTTTCCCATGTACTACTTCATGAAGGTTTTCAGAGTACGTGTTTGGTATCTTGCATATATCCATGTGTGTTTATTCGGAAGCCATTAATATTAGTAGAGGCAATTGAAAGTCTTGCTTATTCATTAGACGAGCCTGATAGCTATAATTTCTTGATCTAAAAACAACAAAGGCAATGGTACGTCTCTTTAGTTAAAGCACTTTTTAGGGTTAGTAGGAGTTAGGAAGTTTACTGACATCAGTGACAGAAAATGACAACAGAGATGCTTTATGGGTCCTCACTGAAATACCGAAACAACCTTACTCATGGAAGGACTGACTGAATTAAAATCACAAACTGACCTAATAGCTAACAGATGTGACTGTTTTTAAGAGGCCTCAGATGAAGGCTCATGCAATTACAGTGACAGGAACTGGCTGATAAGAATAAGTAATGTAACTATCTTTGATGACTAATCAGGAATCATGTTGGTAGAAGTTTATTAGTCATTCTTAACAATTTAAATATTTCTTCTGATTATAAAGATGTCACATACTCACTGTAGAAAAACAAAGAAAAATATAAAGAAAATAAAATAATCCATGTGACACTAGACAAAGATTCATCCAGCTAACATTATAGAACATTTCCCTTTCATTTTTTTCTCTTTGTGTATTTGTAGATATAAATGTTTAGCAAAATAAATGCTTCAGTATTACTTCATATCTTTCTTTGTTTTGAGTTGGAGTCTCACTCTGTCACCCAGGTTGGAGTGCCATAGCACACTCATGGCCACCCCTGTGTCACCCTGCTGGGCTCCAGCAATCCTTCCACCTAGGTCTTGCCAAGTTGCCCGGATTGGTCTCAAACCCATGGGCTCAGGCAATCCACTTGCCTTGGCCTCCCAAAGTGCTGGGATTACAGCTGAGCCACTGAACCCAGCCTACTTCATATCTTTCTTCTTTTATTTAATCTGTTTGTCATATATCATACTTACTGAAAATGTAGTCATCAGTGGAATTATGTAAACATAGCAGTATTTAATTCCTCATTACTGAATATTTATATTATTATAATAACACATTACTTACTATAACTAAAACAAAAACTTTTTTTTGGTCAGAAATGCCATGAAGGACCTGCTTGCAACACATCTTTATGTTCTATCTACAATTATTTCCCTGAAATAAATTGGAGGTAGATTTACAAGGCTAAAGCATACGAATGCATCTAAGGTTCCCAAAATTTATTGCTAAAATGTCTTTCAGAAAGTATATCAAATTACTTCCTCACCTACAGAGTACGAAATTGATAATTTCATTACACCTTTTCTAATCTTTAATAATTAAATATTTGGAGGTTAAAATATTATGGGTGGTTTTTGTTGTAATTTCCTTGATTATTAGGCTTCTTTTTAAAATTTCATAAATTAATGAGTGATATAAAGTCCTCTCTCCCCATTCCCACCTTGTCATTGCCAATAACATCTTAAGTAGTAGCCTAAGCCTTCAGTGTGTATGTGAGTGTGTGTGCGTGGGGGGGGCTAGGGTGTGAATTGGTGGGTTCACTGATTTGACGGTGATTTGCCTGACCAAGAAGGGTGTGTCCTCACTTAGAATTTCAGGAAAATAGTGTACTTCAGTAGCAGTATCGTGTTAATGCCCAAGATATTCAGGTCAACCCCAAACCTAACAAAGTACAAAGTTTATAAAGCAACCAATAATGGATAATCCTCCAAGACTGTGTCTACAGAATGCTAAATAACTATTATTAACAATTCTTTTGAACCAGTTATTTGACAATATGAAGTTTTAAAAATTGTAGTTCTTTGTCATTTTAAACTTTACAGAGACAGAGCATTAAGTGGGAATGTACCTTAGTTCAAGGATTGAATCCAAAACCACCACTTTTATACCACTATTTCTTTTGCAATATCCAAGAAGATATTGAAAACATAGGAAAAACATATGCAGGACATGTATTTCTGAAGAATATGGTAATTCATGGTAATTTAGAACACAGAGGGTACAAGAGTGGGACAGGTTTAGTGTTCACCATCAAGGATAAACGAGGTGGAAAAACAGAAGTGGCAGGAACCTTGGGAAAAAATGACCCAAGTCACTGAGGATTCACTGATAGATAAAGGAAGAAATGAAAGTCTTGACAGACATGGACTCTAGACCAGTGTTCTTCAAAGTAGTTTGTTCACCCTAGTGAGAGTGTTGGGATGACACACCAGGGTGTGGAAAAAATAATAAATGTTTTATAATTTTTTTGTTAGTTATAGTGGATTGAATTATGTCTCTCCCAAAATATATGTTGAGTTTCTAACGACCAGTACCTCTGACTGTGACCTTGTTTGAAAACAGGGTTTTATAAATGTAACCAAGTTCATATGAGGTCATACTAGATTAGGGTGAACCCCAACTCCAATGACTGGTGTCCATATAAGAAGAGGAGAGGACACACAGAGATACACACAGGAAGAAGTCAATATGAAGACAGAGGCAGAGACTGGAGTGATGTAGCCACAGGAATGCCAAGAAACAGGTGCCATAAGAAGCTGAAGAATAAGAGGCAACTTCTTCCCTTGAGCTTTTAGAGGTAATGTGGCCCCTGACACTTTGATTTCAGACTTCTGGTCTTCAGAGCCATGAGAGAATACATTTCTGTTGTTTTAGGTCACCCAGTCTCTGGTAATTTGTTATAGCAGCTCTAGGAAGCTAAAACAGTTGTTTACCAAATACATATTGAGTACTAGTGAATTCACTAGTGTCACTGGACTCTCATCTGAGAGTTATTTGTTATATTTAACTGAGAGTTATTTGTTATATTCACCTAGCTCGTCAGGTTTTGCAAAGGCGGATGGTTCAATAAGGCTCTAATTACATCTTAAATCATGTGGTACAACATTAGTGAGTAAATACCAACTATGACATGGGCACGTGAGTCAGAGCGAGAAGAACTTGAGTAGCATTGTAGAACAAAAAAGATGTTGCCTAAAACTGCACCAGCACGTTCAACTACTTCACCATGCCTCATTATGGACAATTTCCTCCCATGATTCCTTGTGATGCAACTGATCAAATATATAGCTATTGAGAGGTTTTATTTTATGTGATGTCCCAGGTAAAGCAGTTTAATGGAGACCATTAGAAATAGCACTTGAGGGCAATCCCTTTGGGTCCCCTTTCATTGTGGGGGCTTTTCCGTCCTCTCAATAAATCCTGCTTTCTCAAAAAAAAAAAAAAAAAAAAGTAGCACTTGGAGCTTCTAAAGCTTTAGTTTTTTGATCAGCATTTCTTTTAATTTTATGAAGCACAAAACCCATCAAACTCTGTCCAAACCAAATCCCCTGGCAAATCTGAGTAGAGCAGGCCATCACAGGTATCCAAAAACTTTAAGTAACGTTTCAAAATATTTTGGCATAAGATAAGTGACTGAGTTAGATCCAACAGTCTATATTTATTTTTTCAGTGCATCCTTTTGATTTTGTGTGTCTTACAAAATATATAAGATATGAATTTCTATACATCTATATATACATAGATCTGTCTATGCATGTGTACACATATAGAGGCATGTATAGTATATCTGTATACATATATAGAGAAAGAAGAGAAAAAGAAGCTATTTAGTACTGAGCTATTACTGTAGTACATAATTAAGATTTTAAGTATATTGGTATACTTGGGAGAGACACACATAAAGTGATTTTATTCATAGGTGCACATGATTAAAAAACTTTTAAAGACCACTTCTGGACCTGCCTGGGCAACTTGGTGATACCTCATCTCTACAATAAATTAAAAAAAAAAATTAGCTGGGTGTGGTAGCGCGCACCTGTAGTTCCAGCTACTTGGAAGGCTGAGGTGGAAGGATCGCGGGAGCCCAGCAAGTTAAGGCTACGGTGGCCGGGAGTGGTCACTGCACTCCAGTCTGGGTGACAGAGTGAGACTCCAACTCAAAACAAACAAACAAACAAAAAAACCACTTCTGAAAACTTTAAGGATATAAATTTTATAAAGTTCATAAAAAGCTAGATTCTATGTTATTGCCAGAGCAATAAAATGAATGACTGCTCCAGAATGATGGGAGGCTGTAAAAAATAAAATGTTAACAATACAATCATAAATGGTCTGCTTGGGAAGAAAAGGGCAGTTATTGTCACACCTGTGTGGCTGCGTAGGGAGTTCTCCCAAGAGTTCAGAGTTTAAAAGAATATTTGACAATAAGGGAGGAAGGGAGATACTTTTCAGGGCAGTACAAAGGGACAGCACTTAACAGAAAAAATCGCACAAAATACTGACATTCAGGAAGTACTGAGGCTTTTAGAAAATACCAAGCAAAACAAAAATGTTAAAACAAAAAAATATAAAGAGGTACATTGAGAGTAAGAAAGAGAGTAAAGGAAGAGGAATTGGAACTAAGAGCTACTGTGGGCTTACTGTGTGTTAATCACTATACTATATTCTCTCTTTTTAATGTTTGCAAAGGCATGATGAGACAATGATTATAAATGCTAATTCACAGATAGTGAAGTGAGGAAACTGGGATGCTAGAGAGATTCATTAACTTGCCCACGACCACTCCAGTGCCAACCAGTATATAAAGAGACTGGACAAAACCAGGACACAACAGACTCCAAAACCTGGTCTCTTTTACCACACGAGGGTGCTGATCTGATAAGATAAAGAACTTTCCCTTTCCCTTCCTTTCTTCCCCTTGCAAAGTATTGCGTGTCCACGATATCTTAGCTGCTTCTTTCAATTTGGCCTACGTCCTTAATGAGAGAGGCATCATCAGCTCATGACGCTTTCATTCAGTTAGTCATTTCATACCATTGCTGTCTCTGAAATATATTAAGTGAGAAGGGATACATCATAGAATAAGACTCAGTCCCTCTTCTCAGAAAGCTCACATATAGGCAAATTATTGCACAACATCAGTGCTGTAATAGAGGTATGGAGGGCTCTAGGAGCTGTGGAAGTCATGAGGCAGGTGTGTGAGGCAGATGGGGAAATGAAGGAGAGAAGGGTAGAAAAATATTACCAGGAAGGATGAAACCCAAGATAGGTCAGAAGAAAGTAATGGAAGAATAAGATGATTTAAATTCATTCACCTAATTACACCTTAAAAAACTTAAACAATTTAAATATCTCAAAGCAAAAAAAAAAAAGTTATCCTGGTTTGCAAATTACAAAAAAAGGCAAAGTCTAAAACTCCAGACAGATGTTGGCTATTGCTCTTTTGAACTTTTTTTTTCTTTCTTTTTTTTAAGAATTGGTCATTAAACAGATGGCTCCTAAGGATTTAGAAAGAAAGTGGTAACTTCCAGAATGAACATGGCATAAGTCAGCATTTTCCACTTTTCCTCCTGGAAGCCATCCAAATGCAAGGGGAAAGATCTGTAGATAGCAGACCTCATTTTCTGTAAAACCAGGAGAAAGATATAATCTGCAGTCGTCAACATATGTATAAGGGCTGAAGATGCAGCTGAGATTGGTGATAAGTCACATAGGAAAAGGTACAAAAGAAGTCCAGAGTCACAAGAGAGCCCACGGACAGTACTTCTCAGAAAGCGCTTCCAAAAATACAGCACCTAAAGGTAAGGAGTATTTTCTGAAATGCAAAAGGTACATTTCTTGTTTGTAACATCTTGAGCAAGAATTGGGGTTAGGAGAGCTTTGGGCAGAAATGCTCCTAGAACTGAAGCGTGGTAAAACGACCTAAGAAAACAAGAGGAGCCAGTCCTACAGGAAGCAGTGTGACTCTGAGGCAGCAGAAAAGGAGAGAGTTAAGAAAAACTGATAGCATGAAGACTGTCACGTCTCTTCCTGCCATAGGAACTTTATCCTGTGAAAAGCTGCCCAGAAAAGTTTCATAATTTGTTGATGAATGACAATAACATCAAAATAATAAGGGAGAGGGAGATTTATTCTCAGAAAAATGTATAAAAAAAAGTAGTAAAAATTATGAACACATGAAAAACACACATCAGATCAATGGTGCCATGGCATAGACAAAAAATGTGAGCAAATATGTTGTCACAGATTTTGAAACCATACTGAAGACCTCACCCCTATAGAGAAAGTAATAACTTTTAAGAAGGAAGACCATGATTCAGAAATACAATAACTCAAGGAAGAGAACAAGAAAGAGCTCAATGTGCTGATATGGAAATGCCTTTGAAACATATTAAGTGAAAAAATTAAGATGCAGAGAACAGATATTTAAAGTTACAATTTAGGTATAAAAGCAAGGGGAAAGAAATAAATTCCTGCTATTGCTAAGTTTTAAAATTGTATATCCAGATTTAAACTCTAAAAGGCTATGCAAAAAACTGTAACTGTGGCTACATGATGGGGGTGGACGAGGGGCACAAGGGGGGTCCACATGAGGAAGAAGGCTTTTCATTAAATATCTTTTTATGTTTTCTTCTATAAATGGTGTGACTGTATTATCTTTCAAAAAATTAAATAGCCCTTTAAGGAGCTAGAAAGGCATAATATCTGGAGACCTAACACAGTTTCATTAAGAAAGTAATGACATTTATGTCCAATTAATCTTCTTTCTTTCTTTCTTTCTTTTTTTTTTTTTTTTGGCAGGGTTATTGGCCTGGGTTAAGACAGTGAAATCAGAATGTAAGTGTATCTAGATATCACATTTGACAAAGGTCGGGTCATATTTCCTTCTGACCTGGATGGAGGAATATGGGCTGGGTATGAATACAGGTGGGTGGATTTTTGAACTACTTTCATGACCAAATCCAAAGGGTGTAAATTAGTCTGGATATATGCAGATTTTGAAGGAAGATTACATCCTTGGCTTTTTTCTGCTCTCACTCTCTCTCTCTCTCTCTATATATATATTTTATTTTAAAGATGTGGGGTATCATTCAGGGTTAAGTATACAAGTGGTCAACATACAGGTAAAGTTTGGGCCTCCATTTGCTCCCCACTTTGCCTGGTTTGAGATCAGGTACCCTTATTGATGTCAATATGTTTAAAATAAAAATTTTCCTATTAAATTTGCAAATGATATAAAATGATAGGAATCACTAATATGCTACACAAAAGAATTTTTAAAATAAATAAAATCATCCATCAACTCTAACAAAGACCCTCAAACAGAAGAGGAATACATAAATGGAATAAATATAAAAACATATACCAAAGCTGATGAAAATCAGCTGCTTACATGGAAAAGGGAGAAATCTGATTTAAAAGTAAATGACATGAAAATACATTTTTTAGTTTTAATTGCCTATATACTCAATTTGAATGTAATTTAAATTATATTATTATAATTCAAAACAACAGTGGCTACTATTGTTGTATACCCAACACTTATCAGAATATACATGCTGTCCTGTATTTAGTTCCGGGAAAATGTTTCAAAAGGTGGCATTGATAACCAGGGCATTTTGGAGAAAAGAACTTAGAATTTCAAATGATTTCAAAGTCATTCTTATAGACTTTATAGGCAGGAGTTGAGAATGTTAGCCTATAGATGTAGAGACCACAAGGACATTTAAAGGTAGGACTTTCCAAATATTTGAGCAATCACCTTGTAGAGGCTCAACTGACCTAATTAACTTGAATTCAGAAACACAACTAAGGTCAATGAGTAGAAATTATAGGGAGTAAAGCCTAGGATCAACAAGAATAATTTTTTAATAATTGAAGATGTGGAAAGTGTGACACATTAATAGCCAATTACTATATTGAATGCCACTTAAACTTATCAATAGCAAATCAAAGCAACAAGATGCTACTTTAAAAAATTGGGGTGGGGGGAGTCTATCAGACTAAAAAAAATCACATATCTCCAGTTTAGGGAAAGATATGGCAAAATGAACATGTTTATCTATTGCTGGTGTGAGAAGAAATTGGTGCAATTATTGAGAAATGCAGTCTCTTTTAGAACATGACACATGCCATGTACATGTTTTAATACAGTATTTCCATGTCTAGGCATCTCATTTGGAAATACTTACGTCACTGCACAGACTGCATGTTCAAAGACATGTGTTGAAAAATTTTTTGTAATAGCAAAAAATTAGAAGCAACCCAAATATCAATCAATCAGGGATTTTAAAAAAAGACATTATGGTATATCCATTCTCTAGACTATTATGCATGTGTTAAAAAAGGACAAAGCAGATCTATTTGTACAGATCCAGGACTTGTTACTAAGCAAAAAATTAATTCACAAACTGCTAGTGTAATATTCTTGTCAAAACAACAACAAACTCCACAACAATGTTATTTGTTGGTACATAGAAAATCACCTGGAAGTACACAAATCAAACATTTACATAAGGGGAGTAGGGTGAGGGGTGGGAGGGTAGGAGGGTTCTATACATTTTTATAGTTTTGAATTAATATATGAGCATGTCAGGTTTTTGCAATTAAAGAAATAAGGATGGAAACAAATGGAAGGGCTGATTTGTGAGGTAATGAGCTTGCTGTCACTATAGTAGTCAAGCTGATCCAAGGAAGAGTGAGAGATAGGAAGAAAAGAAAGTTGAATGAGATAACCTCTGGGTAGCCTTAATACTTATAACCACTTCCTCCTCCTCCCTCCTCTAACTCACACAGCAGAAACTCAAACAAAGTGAAAGAAACAGAGCATTTAAAAAAATGAGATAAATCATGGTAACTGCTGCAGAGACCTCATTAAATCCATCACCACAGGGAAGCAGCCAGTCCTTCCTGACACACCCTAGACTGCCTCTGAAGTACTTTTTCCCCCTGCAGTACAGATCAATTTTATTGTAATAAATGTGGGGGTGTGTAGCTAAACTGATGTGGGTAAGCCAGGAAGCTGACACAGGGTTTAAACCCTTAATCATTCAAGTCTTTGACAAGTACTCCTATGAGAAACTGGATTTCTTTCCTCCTTCCGTGGTCAGGTGGAGAACACTACCCTTGAGTTATCAGACGCTTCTCTTTCTTGCCACACTCAGTGCAAGGATGAAATTTGCCTTGCAGCCTTTGTAGCTGAAGGTACCTGTGCAAACTCAGCCAGGCCTCTGCTAAGCTTACTATCCATGAGTAGGTGCTGGAGCCTCAGGGGCCTGCGAGCTTCCTGCCTTCTCTTAGTGCCCAGAAAACAGAAGGGAAAGTGCATCTGGACTTTCTTGCTTACCGTTTATTAGCTACAAACAGCACTTTCCCTGAGAGAGTCTCCCCTTCCTTGGCGAAGAGAGGAGTCTGCAGGAGGCACCGCACCTGATACCAGTGAGTCAGAGGCTCGGTTGGGGCTGTGGACAGCCAAACTGTTACCCTGTGGGGTGAGAAAAGAGTTAAAAGCCAATTACCTGCCATGTCCACATTACTGAGTTAAAAGCCAATTACATGCCATGCTCACTTTACTGGGCTGGGCTGGAGACTGAGTTTGACATGTGTTTTTGTTCTTTTTGACTCATGGAACACTTTGAAGATAAGGACAGTTTAATTTGTGGGGCAAGTGCCATGTGTTGGGTACTGAACTAAGACTTCATGTAGCCTATCCCAATAAGTTTATACAACAGCCCTAGGAAGTATGCCCAGAGGGGTTAAATGATTTACCCAACCTTATACAGAGGACAATTAGAAAGCCAGGCTTCAAACTCATAAATTTGGCCACCTAGTATTTGGCCACCAACCTGTATTTCTAAATCAAAGTTCATTAGAAGCCCAATAAGTCACAGGGTTAAATTAGAAACTGATTTGTTTGAAAAGCATAGCAAGGAGAGAAGTCTGGAGTCTATCTTCTAATTTGATTTGCGTCAACCTACTCAGGGTTCTGAAACAGTTTCTGGAAGCAATAAAAATTACTGCAGCAGATGGCCTTTACTGTCCTTCCAGCTCAGACATGCTACATGTGTTTGTATGTGTGTTAAACAGGGGTTCTTCAGGTCATAAGAAGAAAGAAGAACATTTTACTTTCCACCCAACACTGAGGACACTTGTCCTAGGGCTGGGCAGTTGTTGCTGGCTTGTGAGCAAGGGACACATTAAACATGGAGCAAATTCCTAGAGGGTCCATTTTGACTTGAAGATTAGGGGGAAATTTTTTATATCATCTAACTTTTATATCAAAATATATTCAGATATGGCATAAAGTAGAATACAAATTATATATCATATATATAATTATATATATGATAAGTAATTTGATTTTAAAGAGACTTCCCCCTTGTGGTAGACCACTTCAAGCTTGTCTCCCTTACCCTTGGAGGAAAAAATTTGTTTACATGGGATATTACCTGGGGGAACAAACATATAAATTCCTTGAACAAACATGCTTGTATGGAGTAGGAATGATATGTACATCACTATCTTTCTCTCTTACGGTCAGCCTTGACACGGTTTCCAGGGATCCCCTCCTCCCCTGAGTACCCCACTCCCCTAAGCCTTATCACAGCCCTGCAGGCAATTCTTTCTAAGCAGGTACAATGATAAGCCTGGACATTCTTTCAAGGAGTGGAGGAGAGTACACTGTAAAAGTTTTCCTTTGCTGGTGCCTGGGCACATCCCCTAGACCAAATCTCTTTGCTAGTTGGAACACGCAAGGCAGCCTGGGAAGAGAGTAGGGAAGTCAGGAGGAGAACAGAGACTTGGGGGCCATGGGGTGGTACAGTCCATAAAAGGAACACCAAACATTGACAGCCAACTTGTAGGTGGTCTTTCTCCTATTTTTCCCGCAACTTTCAAGCCTGTGCAGTAGGGGGGAAAGGAGTGCACAGATGGAGAAGTTTCCTAATGTTGCAGTTTGCAGTAGTAGTACAGGTCTGCCTGATCATTAAGGGATTCCAGAGTGTGAACCCAAGTGAGGAAAAGTATGATTCAGGATATTACCCAGACACAAGAGTTTGTATAGTCAGATGTGTCAGAAACAAAGACGGGGGCTTGGGGTACCACCCCATCTAGTCTAGAAAAGACAAAGAAGGTTGGTAAAACACAAACCTTCTCTCACGCCTTCAAAGCTCAATTCATTTGGTTCTAGAGGGCTTGTGTATTTTAACTGGAGCTGATAGGATGTGTGGAAACCCATCTTATTTCCACTTTATCCTAAAAATCTAAAAGTAACATTAACATCTGTGTTTATTTCCCTGAAGACTGGAGAAGCAAGTATTCATGTTGTTGAAATCAATTCCTAAACACTTTAAAATTGTGACTACAAATGATGAAGAACAACTATGGGCTAGAGTAGGCTACGAAGGGTTGGGGGTGGGGCATACGTACAGAGACCCAACAAAGGCCACATCAAACCAGAACGCCAGGCCATGGACGAGGCCAGACTGAGCCAGTTGAAACACAAAGGGAATTTCTACTCTGCAAGAAAACAAAACAAAACAAAAACAAAAACAAAAGCAAACAAAAAGAGAAGAAATACTTGGAATTATTTTTGTTGTTGACAGATATACCAGATATATTTGTGAGTTCAGTAGGAACATTCACAGAATATTTTCTGTCTCTCTTAAGTACTTTTACATTGGCAGCAAAATTCTCCCAGTGTGTGATTAATGCTTGGGTGATGCTGCACATTTGAGAAGCTTGCTTCTTGACAAAAGCCTGCAAGAAAACACTACTGTGCTGCAATGACCCTAACTGCACAGGGTGAGTGTAGCATCTGGAGTTGGGTTTGACTACTGGAGAGAAGAATGACCTAGGACACAGGTGACAGCCATCCTTCAAGAAGTCAAAACATGGGTGGTGGCAGTTCCTCTGTGCAGTTGCTCACCTCTAAAACATAAAGTGGACCATAAGGGGAACGTCAAGCTCAGAAGGTCATTGTCATAGTTTATTTCTTTTTCAGGCAGGCAATTTAACTTCCCACGGGGCTGTAACAAGAATCTTGCAGAAGTGGCTATGGTTTATGCCAAATGCAGAATAAGCAGGAATAGAAAGAATATTTGAAAAGATTCAACGGAATCTAGATGCTCGATGTATTTTAGCTGTGGAACCTTAGAAAGTCACTCAAATTATCTGAAACTCAGTATCTTCATTGAAGGGTTATAAAATTTGTCTTTTATTTCCCTCATAAGGTTCTTGTGCATATCAAATGGAAAAATATATATATATCTACATGTATATATAGAAAGAGAGAGAGAGAAGCTTTGCAAACTTTAAAGTGTTTCATAATTAAAAAGTGGCATCAATAAGTCCATTACTGTCTTTACTTTCTTATCCCCTAAAGATATGAATATTGATCTTCTAAGGAAGAAGAGGGCAAAATATTACTGAAAGGTCACCCAGAGGCAATTCTTATTGCCATCTTTAAAAAAAATGGAATCAAGTCAAGCCATGAGTCGTTTCAAGTGGAGGAAAAGAGGACAAAAACTAACATTTACTAAAAGCCTATGGAGCTGTATTTCCTTAAGTGCTGTCAAGGTTTTCAAAGAAGGTTGTATTTTACTTACATTCATGGTGCTCCCAAGACAACTTATTTCACCCTGCAGCCATTAGAATATTTCTAAATTTTTCCATTGTATGTACCACATTGAATTTATTGGTCTTGTATTCATCATTTGCATTCATCAAATGGACTATGAGCTCCTCAAGGACGGAAACTTAAAAAATGACTTTTTGTACCTGCACAAGATGCAGCATAGTACCTGACACAGTAGGATCTCAATCAACATTGTGCTGAATCAATGCACAAATGAATGAATGATATCTCTGGAAAACCTACAATAGACATACTTTTTGAAAAACTCCCTAGGACTCAGGAGGTAGTCCAAAGCAGCAAATAAAGCTAATGAAAATCAATTTTGTCTGGACTTTTGGTATTTAATAGAGTTGTTCTCAAATGGCAGTTCTCTTGCTCTGAGCATATGGAGTTTCTCCAAACACTTGAGCTCAGGAACTGCCACATGATTTGCTTTCACTAAGAATGAACAGAAGTGACTTACGCCACTTTCAGACAGAAGCTTTAATTGTTGTTGCATACTTTGCCATGCTCATTCTTCCTCCTCCGTGACAGCATTGTTCCAGATAGAAGCTGCTGCATCAGCCCAGTTACTGGTATGGGTTGTGTGTGGTGAGGTAAAACTACAGCTGGTGCCCAATGGATAAGTAGTGTAAGGGAGTGAGACACCTGTGTGATTAGAAGCTGGTGAAGTCTCTTTTTGTCACTGCAGCATGTTCTAACCTATCCCAACTGTTAAAGAATATTCTCTGTGCTTCATCTCAAGGATGAATGATTTTTTTTTTTTTTTTTAGTTAGCCAGCTGCACCTTCTAAATTCTGACCCTTGCTTCCTTGGGAGCTCCAGGAAAACAACAACCTGGTTGAATTTCAACTTTCTCTAGAAAATAATATCAATATTGATCTTCTAAGGGAGAAAAGGGCAAACTATTAGTGAAAGTTCACCCAAAGGGGATTCATATAACCATATAAATAAATAGAATCAACTGAAGGCTTGAGTCCTCATTTTAGGGTCTTTCCAAGTAGAAGGAAAGAGGAAAAAACTTTTATTGAATACCCTCTTTAAAAATTAGCCTACAAAACACTTAGCATGCTATGTAATAGATAGTAAGCACATAAGTTGTGGCTTTTTGCTTGTCGTTATTGCATGCACTGGCTTGAGTGCATTCACACACATGCTCTCACTTTAGAGACATTAAAGCAGAGTGGTTAAAAGGGCAGACTTTGGAGTCTTCTGAAAGGTTCAAATCCTCGCTCTAACACATCTCTTAATTCTGTGATCTTATGCAACCTATCATTCCATTCTGCCTTATTCTTGTCATCTGTCAAATGGGGACAACAATAGTATCATTCACATAGGATTGTTGTGACAATTAATTGAATTATTATATGTAAAGGACTCAGAATAGTGGCTGTATAAGTATGAGCTAAGTAATGACTATTTAATTTTTCTCATTCAATTCATAAAACAATATTATGAAGGAGACATCATTATCCTCATTTTGCAATAAATGAAACTAATATTGATGCATCATTCCTGCATGTAACTCACATCTAAAACTCTCTTTCTCATGTGAGCAGCAAAAGTCTGCACTGAAGTTTTGTGGGTGGGAGATGTGGAGAGGGGATTTTAAACATCAAGAGAAACACTGATTTGTACAAACCTGTGTAGATCTTCTTCTTCTGCATCTATAAAATTTACTGTGTATTTGACTGTCCGAGCCATCAAAATCCTAACGTCAAATGTGTCCTTGAGGAAAAAAAAAATCAAAGATGTTATCTTTCTGTCAAGATAAACTGAACGCAAGCAAATTTGCAGTCTAGCTTTCTTCTTGTACTTTTAAGTCATTGAGAGTTAGATTTAGAAGGTACATGCTTACTGAGAATGGTATTAATAATATAAACTTACTTGTACTGGGAACTTATTATATGCTAAGCACTACATGGTTTGTGCTTTAGTAAGTGCTAGGGGCTCTAGGTTGTGGTTTATAACATTACCTTTTAAAAAGTATCTGGAGCAGGCATTTGGCTTTTTTTTTTTCCTATTGAGAATTTATTCAGGGGTGAGGATTCATCTCTTCCCTACATTCTGTCCAGAAGTTTCATATGAACTTAGTTCATCCTTAGTAACACGTGTGGCATGGGTCCCCAATGTGACCAATCAGAGTATCACTTTCCCCCTGAAGACATTGACTGTTTCATAGATGGGAACAGCAGCCACGGTATAGGATAATCAGGCTCTATCTAAACTAAATTTAGTGATTTTGCCTAAGTTGTCAGGAAAAGGCAGATTCTTCAGCAGAACTCAGAGCTGTAAGAATCAGAGGCCAGAGCTTCGGCAGTCGTCTTGCTACCTGAGGGGAGAAACTGTCTAGGAACAGAGTTAAATCAGAAGTAGGGACAAGTGATGAGAAGAGAATAATCAGGTCCTGGCCACACTGTTGAAACCCCTGCAGTTCCCTGAAGCAAACTCTATCTTTAGGTTCCACAATTTTTTTTTTTGAGTTGGAGTCTCACTCTCATTGCCCAGGCTGGAGTGTAGCGGCACACTTACAGCTACTACAGCCTCAACCTGCTGGACTTAGGCAATCCTTCCGCCTCAGCCTTCCAAGTAGCTGGAACTACAGATGCACGCCACCATGCCTGGCTATTATTGTAGAGACAAGGTCTCACCAAGTTGCCTAGGCTGGTCTTGAATTCCCAAGCTCAGGCAATCCTCTCACCTCGGCCTCTCAAAGTGCTGAAATTACAGGCTGAGCCACTGTGCCCAACCTAGGCTTCACAATTTTTGAGGGATAGTCATTTCATTTTAGCTTAAGCCAGTTAAGTTTGGGTTTTCTTCTACTTAGAATTGGATGAATTTCAGATGATACAAACTTAAAGTTGCCCAAGTTTACACAGCTAGATGAGGCCACAACTGAAATTCAAATCTAATGAACATTAAAGCTCCTGCTCTAAGTGATTATACAATGTTTCCTCTTCTATTATACTTTGGACCACTAGAATCAATGGGAAGATGTAAACAAATGTACGAGTTGAGTGTATATATGGGGTGGGTCAGGGCAGTGGGGAAACTAGATGTTACTTATTGAAGGGTAGTCAGAAAATCTCCTTGGTTTCAATAATATCATTCTCTGATAATTTTCTTTATGATTGGCAGATAAGAGCTGGAAGACTTGAAAACATGGTGCTCCAAGAAGTTATTTATCCTTGTCTGTGACAGCTTAGCACCTAGCAGCATAGTGTATACTAGGCGAATGAGTGAATGAATCAATATATAGACACATGGGAGAAACCCTATAAAAAGAGCATACTTACTACTATTGGCTGTCTGAAGTACTCATCCACAGCTGCACCCCGGAGGCTGGATAGGTTGACCCCATAGAAGCACTGCTGGTACCTAAAATAGTTAGTGTGAAGAACCACCATGTATCTTGTCCCTCCTCTGAGTCCCTAAATCCCCCATGGCTGTGATGTTCTTCTGGGCTGCTTTATGGGTCCTCTAAGTTAGCCCTGGAGAGAGTGTTTGAACATGTGAAAATGGTCTATAGGGATTGGCAGAAGATTCTCTCTAGAAAAGCTACAGACCTGTACTTGACCTGGGGCAGGAAGAGAGAGAGAAGGGGAGAGGTAATTGAGTTGAAAGAAATCACCTGTGTGGAAACTATTGGAAAGGAGAAGGATATTTAGGGGCGGGAAGTTCTCTGTGCTCCTGCCCTTGATCTTATGCCCCACAGGTGGCTTCCTGCTCAGTGTTGTCAAAGTGCTGAAATGCAATTTCCTTGGCCTTCTCACTATCCCAACCCCGAGCAGGACTTTAGATTTCCAAAGTTTCTTGACACTACTGCTGTTTCAGGAAATAGATTTCCCTTTTCTATTTTTCCATAGCCACTGGCCTTCACCTTTATGATGGCATTTGCTGTGATGGTGGACACCAAGCAGCGAGACACAGGTGAGCAAGGGCTGTATCAGATGGTGAATAGAAGCCAGGTCATATTAGCATATCAGAGCCCACAGTGCATGTTTCTCTGAATTCCATGGTCAGTGACATCTGAACCACAGACACTGGCAAACACTACAAGTCATGTCTCCACGACTTCCTTACCCAGAGAGCCAGATGTCAAACATTTACACCACTGGCACTGTCTTATCTTCACGTACCTGTTGCAACTCAGACCATGCCTGGGGCATGGTAAGTACACTCTGTGTCAGCCTGGATAATAGTCTTGGATATTTAAAAAGGTGATCTAGGGTGTGGACTGAGAGTGGCTTTGATTCCAGCTCTGCCACTGATTAGCTGTGTGATTTGGACTATTCAAACTTTGTGTCTCAGTTTCCTTATCTCTAAAATGGAAACAGTTATAAGCTTACTTTATAGGATTCTTGTAAGTGTTACATTAGTAAATTTTTTTAAAAAGCACTTTAAACAATGCTTGGCATTTTGTTACTACTATGTAAGTGTTGGCTAGTATTCTATGATTGTCACCTACTCAGATCAACAATGGGGACTAGGGCACTATAGTTCCCAGTCTGACCGTGCTGAGGGAATCCTAGGGAGGACTTGTTAAATATCCAGATTCCCAGGCCCAACTTCAGAAAGGCCTGGGAACCTTATCATTAGAGATGAAAAGACTTTATCCCTCATTAAGCTTCCTTAATAAGGGTGTGTGTGTGCACTGCATAGTCTGTGAACCAGTTCCCATCCTCCCCCAAACCCACAACCACCAACCTACAGAGAAGAAGAAACAAAATACCGAAATATGGAATACGCATTTAAAAAACTGTGGTGTGGTTAGATTTTGATGAAAGGATCAGCCAAAGTAAGGTTCTAAATGAATAGTCAAGGCCTCAAATATCCTGGCAGGCAGCAGTGAGAGGGTAGGCCTAATCCTATTAAGCCAGCAGCCAGTCCTCAACTTGCACGTGAACCTGAGCCCCACGGAACCTCTCGTGGATTCTCACAGGGCTTGTGCCATTTCTCACCTCTGAGCCCTTGGTGTTTTCCCCTCTGTCTAGAATGCCCCTTTTGCCCTGTTAATTCTCACTTAATCTTTAAGACTCAGTTCAAACATTTCTATTTAAAAATTTAAAACCTTGTGTTAAAATTAAATATTTATGTTTCACTCACTTAAAAGTCAAAGTATTTTCTTATTCATCAGGGTATATTTAGCCATCAGCATGGGACCAGGAATATTGTTAGGGCTAAAAATATCTATATTATTTAATGAATGAATTAATCAATGAATACATTGGAGGACTTGGTGTCCTAAATGGCCCTATATGTGAGCACAGGCATCAATAAGAATGATGAGGAAATGGAAAAAATCATTTCCCCAAGTTTCCTCAGCTTTATTACTTGCTTTTTAATTTTCTCCTTCCACCAAGAACCGGAGCAAAGCAGGCCCACAAGTAAAACCAAACAGTGTTGCACATGATTTTATAAATACATATATTGGCCAGGCATGGTAGTTCATGCCCATAATTCCAGCACTTTAACAGGCTGAGGTGGCAGGACACTTAAGCCTAGGCTAGGCCACACTGTGAGACCTCATCTCTACAAAAAAATGAAAATAAAAAAGTCAGGGCATGGTGGCATGCACCTGTAGTTCCAGTTACTCAGGAGGCTGAGGTGGAAGAATCACCTGAGCCCAGGATATCAAGGATATGGTGAGCCATGATCATGCCACCGCACTCCAGCCTGGGTGACAAAGTAAGATCTGCTCCTATAATCCCAGAAGATGCTTGAATACCATAGGTATTCATAAAAATAGCCTTTTTAATATTTAGAATGAGGATGGGAGTATTCTTGGGGAAATAGTCATTGTCACAAAAGCCTATTATTTGAAGGAAGGAGAAAGGGAGGGGTGGGAGGGAAGAGAGAGGAAGAAAAAGAGGGAGAGGGAGAGAGGGAGGGAGAGAGAATATTTCCCTCTTAGCCTAGAAAGTCTCAACTTTATTTTTGAAAATTTATTGGGAGACTTTTAAAATGTAATGATTCCTGGTCAAAATTTCTCTAAATGGTGGCTTATCTGATCTAGGGTATAGCCCTGATGCATGTTTGTTTCTAAAGCTCAACAGGTGATTTTAAAGTGCATCCAGGGTTGGGTACTAAGTTATTAATAGTTGTTGTAGATTCCTGGCCAAATAGGTGAAAGAGAATAACCTAAGGGCAAAGAGAGTCTTCTATGGCCATGACAGGGCTGGAAACTGCACTCTAGTCACTGAATACAATCTCAGCTTTCAGAGGGGATGTGCCTGTGCCATTTACTTTGCGTGTTTGGTACCAATTAAAACCCAGCAGCCACAATCAGTGTGGTGCAAATGGGCACCATTTCTGGGGCAGATGGGAGCGCTGTGGGCAAAGAGCCCACTGCCTGGGTTTAAACAAATTTCTGGTTGGAGCACATTTCATATTTCTAATTCTTAGAAATCTCAAATAGCCTTCTGTAATGCATCATAAAATAACTAGGACAGATTGAAACTGGCATCTCTCTGGGTCCCAAGATACACTGTGGGGGTGTGGATGAAGAAACGAGTCTGTTGACTTGGGAGCTAGGGATTGTCTCCATTGTTTTCATCAGATGTAGGTTTTATTTTCCAAGTTAACTTATAGCCTCTTTATGAGCACATAAAGGAAAGAGTCTGTGTGTTTTTTCCCCTGAGTTTACATTTACAATTCCCACCATTCTCCTTCACATGGGAACATCACCACCACTACCATAATACATGCAACATCTGGAAAGGCCTGCAAATACAGTCCAGAAGGAAAGCAATTTTACTATTACTTATTCCTAAACATATCCAGAGTACAGAGGATGAAGCAACCCATGACCCATTATGTTTATTCTACACTCTCCATATGGCCTAACTTGGAGAGGTATCCAGGGAAAGCCCCTTCCCTGGTCTTTTTTTTGGTGTTCTTATTGTTTCTGCTCGAGTTCACCTTGGCCTTTTGTCCTCCCTCTTCCTTTTTCCACATCTCCCCTCCCTACCATGACTTGGACCCATGTTAGAAGGATGGTGGCACAACCTCAGGCTTTTTCGTAGATGCCAGCATTGGTCTTTCAAATGCAATAGAGGGGAGCTTCTCTAACACAAGCACATCTTTCTCTTGCTAATGTGAACTCCCTCTCTCATAGCCCAACTCAGAAATTTTACTTTAAATATAATATTTGCATCTTTATTCTATTCTAACAAAAAAATCTACTCATCCCCATTAATATGTTTTCTTTCTTTAAAAATAAAGGAAATAAAGGGAAGCAAGGAAGGGAAGAAGATAGAAAGATAGAAAAGAATAAGAGAATGCAAGCAAGAGAGGATGGGGGGAAGCTTGTTATGCTTTTTGACAATTAAGCAACTTTTGTGTCTTAATGTGCTGTGCTCTACCGGAATTAACAACCTGTAGTACACGAACCTGATAAGAGACATATGTAACTCTAAGAACAAGAAAACAAAAGCAAGGATCTAAGAATGTCACCCAAGCCACAAATGGTGCTGAAAAGGCAGCATAAGAGCATGGTTGAGAGTTCTTGTAGGAGAAGGGTATATGTCTAAGGAACAAATTGTATTTGCATTTAATTTCTTATACATTCATTATAGATAACAGGACTTGAGGCTTGATTGTTTTTGACAATTTTCTTTCCTTTATAATTAAATTCTTTGTGGTTATTTTATTTATTTTCTGTGTGAAGTTTGGTAAGAACAGTTACTCTGAGATCTGTTCTCTTACTACATTTTAAAGCATATGACACAATATTTTCTGACTGTAGGCACAATGTTGTACAATGGACCTCTATAACTTATTCATCTTGCTTGACTGAAACCTTATGTCCACTGATTAACGACTGTCCATTTTTCTCTTCCCTCAGCCACTGATAATCATCATTCTACTGTTTGAGTCTATGAATTTCACTATTTTAGATACCTCATACACATGGAATCACGTAGCATCTGTCTTTCTGGTACTGGTTTATTTCGTTTAACATAATGTTCTCAAGGTTCATTTATGCTTTTGTTTATTGTAGAATCTCCTTCTTTCCTAAGGCGGGATATATTCTAGTGTGTGTAAATAGCATATTTTCTTTATCCATTCATGTGTTGATGACCACAGGCTGATTCCATATCTTGGCTATTGAACATAAGTGTGCTAAAAATCTCTTCAAGATCCTGATTTCAAATCTTTTGAATAAATACTCAGAAGTGATATTGCTGGATCATATGGTAATTTTGTTTTTAATTTTTGAGGAACCGCCACATTGTTTTCCATAGTAAGTGAATCATTTTTCATTCCTGTTAACAGTGTATAAGGGTTCCAATTTCTCCACATCCTCACCAACACTTGTATTGTGTTTTAAAATAACAGCCATCCTGAAAGGTGTGAGGTGATATCTCACTGGGATTTTGATTTGATACGATTTTCCACATCAGCATAATACAGACATGCCACTGTGGACAGTAGTATCTGTGAAAGCACGCTTGCTTATTATATCTATGATTTTACTGGTTTAAACACCAGCAAGGGAGTGTGCCTTATATTTTCCATGTTTCATGGTTATATACTTTTTGTATTTGTGTTTTTTAGTTTTGTTTTTGTTTTTGTTTTGAGTTGGAGTCTCACTCTGTCGCCCAGACTGGAGTGCAGTGGCCGCTCCCGGCCACCGCAGCCTCGACCCGCTGGGCTCCGGCGATCCTTCCGCCTCAGCCTTCCGTGTAGCCGGAATTACAGGCGCGCGCCACTACGCCTGGCTGATTTTTTTATTTACTGTAGAGATGAGGTCTCGCTGCCCAGGCGGGTCTCGAACCCACGGGCTCAGGCAATCCACTCACCTCAGCCTCCCAAAGGCGCGGGATTACAGGCTGAGCCACCGAGCCCGGCATGTGTGCTTTTTTGGTAAAGAAAAGGAGAGGGGAAAAAGGGTGCACAGTCTTTTAAAGTAATCAAACTTTAGACTGTGCCCATTTGTAAGAAGTAAGGGAAAGTCTATGATTCTGTGAAGAAATCCATAGAGCACCCTCAGGTTTGCCAAGCTAAGTCTAGATATTAGTGGTTGGCCTAAGAATTGGACCTATGAAAGCCATATCAGAGGAAAGAGTGAGTCAAGACAAATATGATGAATACCTCTTATTTGTTCCACCCAGTGAATGGTTGCTTTTCTTATGGTAACAGGGTCAGATTTTCTTCTGGGAGGCATCTCTTTCCCACTTGCAGTTTTTGTGGTTTGGATAGTCCTGACTTTGCTTTTGTTGTGTGGCTCAGTCCCAGCCAATCAGAGCATCTTATCACCATAGCCTTGTTGAGGGACTCAGGTTAAGCAACTGACCCAATGAGAGTCAAGTGTTTATAACTTTTGTTTAAACTTGTAAAGAAGAAGTGGACATGGAGTTATGAGTCCATAAATATGAATTTGCTGGAAAGCACATTGCTGCCTTGAGGGAAAACTACCTAAGATTGGAGCCAAGCTGAGACATAGAGACCAGACCCAACATTAGTGCTTTGAAATTCATTTGTGTCTCAGAAGCTGAGTCTACCTTTGAACTTTTTAGATACATTAGTCAGAAATGTTCTTTTTCTTAAGCCCTTTGGGTTTTTGTCCATTTAAAACCTAAAGTGTCTTTTTAAAAAATTTATGTATTTATTATAAAGATGTGGGATACAATTCAGGGCTAGGTATACAAACATTGATCATGCAGGTACCCTTGTTCATGAGGCATGCCCCTCCCTCCCCTTGCAGCAACCCCTAACCGCCAATCCCACCCCCACTTCCCCTGACAGTTTTCTGCTACTGTCAATTAAAGTGTCTTAATTAAAAAAAAAAAAAGAGTCTGCATGTACAAGTGCTATGAATAAAATTCCAAGAGAATAGTTTTGCCTAATTCAGTAAAATCTAAATTCTATAAATCCTGAAGTAAATGATCATAACCTAGAGTATACAGAATCAGGCCAGGGATGGTGAGGTAGATACCTGCTAGATTTAGCAATTGTTTGGAAACAGACAGCTCTGATGTCAGAGAAACTGAAATGTTACACCCCTGATTACACAGGTCTGGATGTGTATGGGACCAGGGCAGAACACTATGAAAGAGCCATGAGTTTGACAAACATTACAAAACAAGATAAATATAGATATCAAGGCTTATTCTAAGAGCAAAACCCAGATGAGTTCAAGAACTATAGATATAAACAGAGATGCAAGGAAATGTCAAGAGTGAATATGGAGTAGCTGAAAGGAGAATTTAGGGCAAGACATCAATGAAGTATAAATGAGACAAGACCAAGGGCACATGAAAATCCAGACATGATCACACTGGTCATGTTAACATTTCTGCAAAAAAGTACTTTCTCTGTGATACTTTGTGCTGTATACCTGACTTCTGACTAAAATTTGAGTATATCACATGGTAATTTGAAATGTTTTAATTTTATCCACTTAGTGTTTCCATTAACCAGTGATTATCAGGGCCAAATGTGTTTTTGGAAACAACTAAAAGACCTAAAACTCTGGCTATGCAAAAGAACCTTTAGTAGAAATTTCAGTGTCAGGGTGGAATTAGCCTAGGAACAAATCATCCATTACTTCACAGTAAAATTCAGCAGCTTGCCCATTCAGTTGAACTGATTTTCTTAAAAAATAATGTTTCTCAGTAGTACTGTGGTCAACAAAGCATTTTGTAGACTCAAAGTAAAAAGGAACAAGAAGGGAGCTCTCCCTTGCCTGTGGCAAAATTTTACTTGCATTCATCTTCCCTCATCCTTTGCAAGCACAGACATCTAAATTCTATTTAAAAAACAAAAACAAAAAGGTCAGGCTCGGTAGCTCAGTCTATAATCCCAGCACTTTAGGAGGGCGAGGCCAGTGGATTGCCTGAGCCTGAGGGTTCGAGATGAACCTGGGCAATTTGGTGAGACCTTGTCTCTACAATAAATAAACTAGCCGGGCGAGGTAGCATGCGACTGTAGTTCCAGTTACTGGGAAGGCTGAGACGGAAGAATTGCTGGAGCCCAGCAGGTCGAAGCTGGGATGGCTGTGAGTGTGCCACTGCACTCCAGCCTGGGTGACAGAGTAAGACTCCAACTTAAAAACAAAAACAAAACCAAAAACAAAACCCTATTGACCAAAGGACATCCACCACTGGCTGATATTCCTGATATCACTTGCTTGACTCTGCCCTACTCCAGTATAATGAACACATACCATCCGTGCATAATGTTCTGTAAAGGAAACTGGAAAATATCTTTTGGTTCCTTAAGTGGTATATAACCTTGTAAGTATCACCCCAGATCTTTCAAGTGGTATCTGTCTTTGGAATCTTCAGCCATGTGTTCTGTCCCAGCTGTACCAAAGTATGGGCTCATCCATCCTCACATGGATAGTGACAATCTCTCACCTCTGGCCTGCACCATGCGCCTTTTTCCAGGGTATCCCTGTTAACGTTGGGAATGAGATGTCACAAGGTCCAGATGGCTAGTTTATGTCTGAGGGATGAATATTTGATCAATGGGGAGATAAAGGTCGGTGTATACATTCATTTGTCTCCCAACCTTTATATAAACTATCCTGAGATGTAGTTTGATCTTTTGAAGATGGTCCTGAAAGATAAAGCAACTTCTTGTTGTTTGATACCACACAGTAGTCAGCTTGATAATGCAACTTTGCATTTGTGCTCCTCTTATCCCCTGCCTCATTCTTGTTCCTCCTCATTTTTGTTTCACTGCAACTATATTCCTTAATAAAATTATAGCTTATAAGCTTTGCCTAAGACTCTGCTTCCTGGGGAACCCAATCCAAGACTATTGATATCAGATGTAGCCTTAGAATGTAAACTTTCAAGATGGAATTGCTCACCAGTTTGATGACAATACAGTTGACATTGCTGCTGGTGAATGGGGAGTGATAGCCCTCCACTAGTTATCATAATTTCTAGTGGTCTTATCAAGATTAATGACTAATTATTAGGATACAGTAGAGATGGGAGGTGAAACATTGGGATATATGGTTACTGTCAATTTGAAGTTTTGGGACAATTATAATTATATGGATTGTGGAGTAGGCAAGCCTCTGTTAACAGTATTGGAAGTTTTACAAAAAGAAAATTATATTCTCAGAGCAGTTAACTCCCAACTCTAGAAACACTGTGAAATCCAGAGGTCCTATCTAGCAGAGATCAATCTCCTTGGTGCTCCAAGGCCTACTGTGCTGAAAATCATGTACAAATTTGACAAGTAGAAGCTGCATCTTTGAAATTAAAACTGTCCCACCCCACTTTTACAAACAAGCTACTAAACCAGTAACAGTAGAAGAGCTGTAGTAAAAGTAGCAGAAGATTGTACATACAACCTTGACAGGTCTTATGTATCAAAGTTGGGGTCCTGACAGAGAAAGATTAGGGCCTTGAGATCTGGGGATGAGTCAGTTGGATGGACAAAATAGAAAATCCTGGACATATATTTCTAATGCCCCTGAATTCTTCAAACTAACAGAAGCAGAATTCTCCCCTCTTTTGGCAGAGAAGAACAGTCTTCCCTTAACTGAAGACTGTACAACACCTTCTCCCAAAGCCTGTGCCTTGAAAGATAATTTTATTCTCCTTAAGATCTTCCTCATGCTCACTGGCTACCTCCAGGCTAATAGCCTCCCATTTCTGTCAGGCTGATAACTCAAGCACAGCCTGAGCAGTAATACAATTCTACTCTAGGAGGAGATAACTTACATATCCAAGAAATAAAAGATGCTAGATAATATTTTCTGCTAAGAAACAGGAAAAATTGTATGTATGAGAGTGGATTTTAAGGATGTTGGAATATGGAGGGTAGAATGTAAGTTAGGGGAGCATACAATTCGCTGACATGGGGCACTGATAGGATTCAATGTTCTAATGAGACATCAGGAGCCAGTCCTAACAGTCTGCTAGATGTTGCTTTGAAGCTTGGTCATCAAGATGGCCTGCAGTCAATGAGGTGGAGCTTCCAGAACTTCTGCAGCATGTGATTGAGAAATGCTCAAAGAGGTGCAAATGCTATATGAACTTATTATAGAAAAATCTAAGAACATTCAACTTGATTACCTTCTCAGACAGAGCCCAGGAAACTCTCCTCTTACAAAGTTAGTAGGGAGCAAACCAGGTAGAGAACAGTGGCATCTTTGAGAAGCTTAGGATAACTGTCCTTGGTAGATCAAAGACAGTGGTGGGTGATGCAACCACTAAAGCACAATTTGGATGGAATTTCAGAATGTCAGAAGCAGGAAAGCAGTAACTAATGGACGTAGAGAAGAATACCATAATTACTGTGTTTGGTAGCAAGACTAAAGTGGCAGTCAAGGTACCTAGACCCACAGGGATCTGTGGTGGTTGTTAATAGAACCTAGTGTTACTAGAGAGGTGAAGTAGATGAACACTCAACTAGAAGAGCGCTCCATCTATAAAACAAAAAATCACTAGCTGATGAGTGAAAGAATGATGTCAGCTGTCACAATGAAAAGATTAAGTTTCTCACCAGTTTCAAGATCCAAGTGGTTTAGGGATCCAAAGACCAGTGGTCTATGATTGAAGTAGAGATCCAGTTCCCTTGAGAAAGAACTCTGCAGTGCCACCACAAGCACATATGGTAAAATATTCCCCACTCCTTCTCCAGAGAGATCTGGGCTTCTATGACAGAACAATTGTGTTGAAAGAAAAAAGGATACCTAGATTTTTGGAGAAATGTTAGGCAAGATGTCCGAGTTGGTACCGATACCAAGGGATCAAAAATGCCTCTGGTTACTGAGGGTTATAATAGAGGATGGGTAGAAAATGGAGTTTTGGACCAAATCTATCTCACAGTATAGCCAATGATTTCATACCAACCCTATTGTTATTTCCCCATTTCTTGAATATATAGTCGGGATGGATATAGTCAGCATCTGGCAGAAACCTCATATTGGTAATCTGGATCATGAAGAAAAGGCTGTTACAGTAAGAAAATATGATTAGAGGACCCATCCCTGAAACTGAAACTGTCCCATCTCTAGGTAGGTAAGACTATCATCTTCAATTTATGAATAAGGAACTTGTGTCTCAAGGAGATTAAATTAACTAGGCTAAGGCCTTACAGTTGGTATTTGACTTAGTCTGGCTCTAGAGTTTGGTTAATCCAGATTTTAGCTACCGCCTATTTTGCTTATGTCTTTATGTTCTGTAATGGTAATAAATATAATAAACCAATCTCAAACTTCTTGAGACTATTTGGTTGTTTCTCTTAATTGATCCTATGTATAATATTTTTCTTTATATGAAAATTCATTTAAATTTATATTTACAGGCTTTCATGTAAAACCCCCGAGCCAAATAATTTTCAATAATGCTGGTGTTGTCCATCATATAATGAAGTTTTACGCCTGGAAATGATGATTCTTCATGGCCGAGTTTTATTCTCAGGAGATATCATCAAGAATCTTAATTAATGAGGGCCAAGGAATCATCATCAAAAAGGAAAGGAAAATTATTAATTTTGCAGGTGACTGCTAATTATATCACAATGTAGAAATCTGGTCTACTAAGAGAGCTTCATAACTGGTTATTTTGGAAAGGATCCAGTTATGTGCCTATTACACAGTAGACACTAAGATAAATTTTAGAGTTAAATGCAAATTTTAAAAAAATATTAAGTGGAGAAGTGAAAGCCTAAATGAAGTAGAAGGAAGTTAATACAAGATTAAGAGGGTTGGGAAGTCTTTTTCATGGTAAAGGACTAGAAAGAGACAATACAAACAAATATCAGTAGATCCAGCCACAAAAAAATTAAGTTATTTTGTGGTTAAAGTCATCACAAAGAAAATTAAAAGACAAGCTGGAAATTCTGAAGAAAATATGACAAAGTCTTAATATTCTTAATATACAAAGAATTCTTATAAATCAACGCACTTATCTTTTAATCAACAAGAATGTATGTGGCAACTATAATTAGCTAGGTTAAATGATGGTGATAGCATAGCAGTAAACAAAATAGCCCCACTTGTGGAACTCTTAGTCCTATGGGAGAGATAGACAATAGATAAAATAAATAAGTAAAAACATACAATATGGCAGATGGCAACATATTATATGGCAGATGCTACGGAGAAGAATGAAACAAGAAATGTAGCACAGGCTTCCAGGAGGGAATGGATGACAGTTTTTAGTTAATAGAAGGTATCTTTGCGAAGATAACTTGTGAGCAAAGACCTGCAGGAGGTGAGAGAAGTCACTGGGCTGTCCCTGTGTCAGGCAAAGGGAAAGCCGGGGAGGCGGGAGTATGCCTAGTATGTTTGAAGGGAGGCAAGGAGCCAGCCAGTATGGCCAGAGTAGAGAGAGAATAAGAGAGCAAGTAGTAGAGACAAAATCGGAAGGGTAGCAGGGTAGGAACCAGATCATGTAGGATCTTCCCATTCATTGTGAGAACTTTGGCTTTAACTATACAAGTGTGAAGACACTAGAGGGCTTTAAGTAGCAGGAGACTATGATCTGAATTAAGTTTCTTCAAGAGCATTTTGGTTGTTTGAAAAGAGGAAATAAGTTAGAAGGTTATTGCAAGACTATAGTAGTCTCGGGGGTTTTCTGTTTTGTTTTGTTTGTTTTGTTTTGCAAAGGTGGGCAGGGGGGAAGATGGTGAGGATCAGCAGCTTGCCTTTGGACATGTTAAATCTGAGATGCTCAATAGACATCCAAGTAGAGTTGTTAACAGACAGTTGGACATCCAAGTCTGTGGTTCTGGGGAGAAGTCTGGGCGGAGGTTCTAACCATGCAAGTCGTCGGCATAAAGACAGTATTTATAGCCAAGATACTGAACGGGATCAAATAAGAAAGTAAGTGTTGACGAAAAGGGGAAGACATTTAAGAATGAAATGTGGAATCACTCCAGTGTTAAAGATTAATTGTGAGGAAGAATCTGCAAAGGGGACTGAGGAGTAGAAGCCAGCAAGGCAGGAGAAAAACCAGGTTTAGGAGTCAGTGAAAAGAAAAGTGAGGAGAGAGTCAACCGTCAAGCGCTGCTGACAGGAAAGTCAGGTGAGGACTGACAGCTGATGATATCCGATGATCTTACTGAACTTGCTAGTTGTTCCTTAATCTCTCCGTTCACTCCTTCAAACTCACCCAAGCTCGTTTTCTGCACTCTCCCCCAGTGACATTTCCACTTCTTTGCTTCTTATGACAGAAATCATGCAAACTTTCACCACCTGTTCCATGGATCAAAGCAAAAGGCCCAAATGCCAGTACTAGTCTAATGCAGAAAGCTCTTTATAAAGTAGAGACTGTGAATTTTGATAACTATATATTTTAAAAAATATTTTTGTGTTTGTTGACTAAAAATAAAGCCATTCAAATGCACCAGCTATCAAAGAAATACAGATTAAAAATAAACTGGCCACCATTTTTTTTTTTTTGTCAAATCAAATTGGCATTTTAAAAAGCATATCCCGTATGGGCAAGACTCAGCAGACATTCCCAAATACCACTGGTGGAAGTGTTAATTGGTAAAACTTTTCTAGAGGGCAATTTGGCAATATATAAGAATAATTTTTTTATAAGTTCCTTTTTCACACTTTTTGGTCCAGTAATTCTGCTTTTAGCAATTTATCCTATGGAAATAATTAGAAGGCACACCAAAATTTCTCTGAAAGGAGATTCACTTTATTATTGTCTCTTATTGAATTTAGAATATAGAATTTTATAAGATTCTGTATTCTTATAGGATATTAAAACATCTTAGTGCTGTGTCTTATATAATCTATAGGATTAAAACAGCAATTAAAATAATTTAATGTTCAACATTGGCGCTTGTGTCAATAAATTATGAGATACAAAAGAAATATGCTTGAGCAAAAGAATATGCTAAAGATATGAGAATATGCCAACAAAGCATTGTCAAAGTAAAAAAAAATCAAGCTACAAAATGGTACTTATGATATAATCCCATTTTTATAAAGAAAAATAATAGGAAAATTAGGTATAACAACTAAAATCTTCTAGTAACTATTTCTATACATGCTTAAGTTTACTGAGGTCTATATACATTCAAAACTATCTATTGAGAGCCTGCCATGTGGCAGGCACTGCTCTGCATGTTTAGGATATATTAGTGAAAACTGACAGAATTCCTAACCTTGTGGTGCTTGTGTTCTATCAATAGGGATACAGACAATAGACAATAATAAAAAAGAATTATAGGTTGGGTGTAGTGGCTCACACCTGTACTCTCAGTGCTTTGAGAGTTCAAGGACAGATGACTCCCTGAGGCCAAGAGTTCAAGACCAGCCTGGGCAACATGGTGGGACCTTGTCTCTAAAAAAAAAAAAGCTTTTAGATTAGCAAGGCCTAGTGACATCCACCTATAGTCCCAGCTACTCAGGAGGCTGAAGTGGGAGGATTGCTTCAGTCCAGGAATTTGAGGCTGCGGTGAGCCATAATCATGCTACTGCACTCCAGCCTGGGCAACAGAGGGAGACCTTGTCTCAAACCAAACAAAACAAAACAAAGAAAAGAGAAGAAGATATATCTTTTAGGAGTCGATAAGTGCTGGAGGAAAAACACAGAATAGGAAAAGAAGGGCTGATTGAGAGTGGTATGGATATGATTTAAAACAGGACAGTCAGGGGAGGTCTCATTGAGAAGGTGGCATTTGGCAAAGATTTTATGGAGCTGAAGAAATTGACCATATGAAAACCGAGGAAAAAGAATTCCAGGTAAGAGGATCCACAAATGTGAAGGCTCTAAGGAGCATGTCTGAAGTGTCTGAGGGTCAGCAGGGAGGCCTGTGTGGCTGCAGTGAACATGGAAGCAGGAAATGAGGTTAGAGATTAACCTGCAATCAGACTGGGTAGAGCTACTATAAGGCATGGCAGGCAAAACAGCAACTGCAAAAATCTAGATGAGGGATGGTAGTGTTGAGATAAAGGAGGGACAGTGAATATAGCAAGAACTGGTCAGATTCTGGATATAATTAGAAAGAAGAAACAACAGGATTTCTTGGTGGGAAATTTCTTGGATCTAGGGAATAAAGAAAGAGAGGCCTTCAAGGTTTTTAGTTGAATGATTGGGAACATTAAGTCGTCATCAATTTAGATAGAACAACTATGAGTAGAGCAGGGTGGGAGTAAGGAGACCGGGAGTTGAATTTTGTACACAACAAGTCTCTGCAAGAGGTCCAGGAGGCTGCTAGTTATGAAAATATGGAGTTTGGAGGACATGTCTAGGCTGGACAGATACTCTTGGGAATCATCAGCCCATAGATAGGATTTGAAGCTATGAGAATGGGTGAATTCACCAAAGGAGTAACAGTGCACAGAGAAGAGATACAAGCACTGTGTTCTGGGGCACTCCAACATCAGGAGCTTAAGGAGACAAGGGACAGCAAGGAAGAGCTAGTTGGAAAAGTAACCAGCAGGGCAGGAGGAAAATAAAAGATTGTGGGACAAAAGATGTAAGTTGAGAAGTGAGAGCTGGTCTCTGGAATCAGCAATGTGGAGGTCAGGGCACTGGAGACCTCAATAAAAATGGTTTTATAAAAATGGCTCTAGCAAGAAATTGAAGGGAGGAGTTGAAGACTGAGTGTAGACAACCCTTTTGAGGAATTTTGCTGCAAAGAGGCTTAGAGAGATGGGCATGGCTGACTGGGAAAGTGAGGTATGGGTTTTTGTTTTTGCTTCTATTTTTCTGTTTTAGACGGAAAAAATGGCAATGTTTGTATGCTGACAAGGATCTTTAGTAAACTACTCTGATCATTAATATCGTCTAGGTAGAAAATGGCAGCAGATGGTATGGTTGGGAGGCCACACAGGACTACCTGGACAACAAACTTCTAGTTTGTTGGTCTGATTCACTCTGCTGCCTAAAAATCCCAATTCTTCAACCTCTCCATGGACTCAGGAGGTTATATTTAAAATATAAACATTTTGGCTGGGCATGGCAGCTCAAGCCTATAATTCCAGCACTTTGGGGGACCGAGACAGGAGGATTGCTTAAGCTTCAAAGTTTGAGATCAGCCTGGGCAACACAGCAAGATACACACCGTCTCCATAAAAGATAAAAAAATTATATGAATATAATATAAATTTTATGGAAAAATGGCAGCATATAATTGTAATATAAATGAATTATAATAATATAATTTTTACTCATGTAATTTTTAATCTTTTCTAGAGATGGTGTCTTATTGCATTGCCAAGGCTGGTTTCAAACTCCTGAGCTCAAGCAATCCTCCTGCCTTGGCCCCCCAAAGTGCTGGGGTTACAAGTTTGAGCCGCCATGGCTGGCCAATCTTGACAATAATGTATTAAAAAAAGATAAAAAATTAGCTGGGAATGGTGGTGCATACCTGTAGTCCCAGTTATTTGGGAGGCTGAGGCAGAAGGATCACCTGAGTCTAAGAGGTTAAGGCTGCGTTGAGAAGTGATTGTGCCACTGCACTCTAGCTTGGGCAACTCAAAAATAAAATATATATATTTAGAGTCAGCATAACCCCACAGAGTGATGATCATTATGAAGGTAAGTGCTCTCTCTCCTCCTGCCCAAACTGGCACACATATGCCCCAAGAAGCCATTCACCCACATTGGAAAGTCTGTGGCCTGGACTCTCGGAATTGCAGATTGAGCAAAACCATGAAACATTATGAATCTGTGGTAAGAAAGTCTATTTTGCAAGGAAAAAAAAAAGGGGAAGGAAAAATTTTAACTCTTTGACCCCCACGCCTCAAAGAACACGGTAACCCAGGAAACCAAAGCAGCTCCTAATTGCTGCCCCTTCACTAGAATTACCAAGAAAAAACCCAGAAATCAACTTTGGACATCTCTGTGTTGGAAGGGTCAGTATACCTCCACCGAAACTTAAGCCTCTAATTTGGGCATCTACCCTCACCCCCTGCAGCACATGCCTGTGCTCCCTCCCACACAGGTAACATTCTGACACGGATGGCATCTGTTCTCTTTCTCCTTTCCATGAGTCTAATGCCATCATTCTCTTTCTCCCTTTCTCCTTATAAAAACTAGTTCTTAGAAAAGAATTTTAGAAGAAACAGTGGTTGAGAATTGGCAATGGTTTTGTATTAGTTTCCATTTTACAAATAAAGAAACTGAGTCTCAGAGGGGTGAAGTGGGCCCCAAAGCCAACAGTTAATTAAAGTGCCAAAAAGATTTAATCAACACATTTACATACAGGTATATTGATTGATATATTTACTCAAAGGTGAGTTCTAACAGAAATCATAGCCCTGAGTCAGAGGAGTGGATGGTGAAAAGTGGAAAGAGGGACAGCAGAGAATTTTGTGATTTTACAGCAGTGTAGCCTTTTGGATGTAGATACTGCAAGAGCATCTCCCTGACTTGTCTGTCTCTGAATTGTGAGTAGTTGCTCTCAACTGGGGGTAATTTCCCCCCCCCCCAGAGGACATTTGGCAATGTCTGGAGACATCTAATGGTTGTCACAGCTCTTGAGGAAGATATTCCTGGCACCTAGTAGGTAGAGACCCAGGGATACTGCTTAAACATTCTACAGTGTACAGGACAGTCCCCCACATTATCCAACTCAAGATCTCATTAGTGTTAGAAACTCTAGTTTACTTTGAAGGAATAGGGAAGGAAGAAAGAAGAGAACATTACCAAAAGTTGGCTCTTGAGAAGTGTTCCACATAGAGCTGTTCATCAGAAAAGGGGGCCAAGTGGATGTCGCTGAATGTCGGGAACATCATTCCTAGTGATCAAAACACAACAGACCCAGAAGTTGACTTCTGTTGCTTTCTGACAGAAAGCTATACTCACCTGCCACCTGAGAGCAATTCCATTATTTTATTTCAGTTATGACATACAAGATAAAATGTCTCAAAGCAAGAATTTTAAAATTAGGCAAACAGTTAGAGGGATATAGAAAAGAATACCAAAGTCAGTCACAAAACTATGTGAGGATAACTTGCAGAGTCTTAGGTGGGCTGTCACTTATTAAATTGTACTTGAAAGATAAACTATTACTTCTATTTCAGAAATGAGACTGATCTAAGAAACCAAAGATGCTGTCATAAAAATAACAGTAATAACTAAAATTTATTGATTATGTTAAACCTGCTATGACTTTTCTATGGACTTTTCATGCATTCATTCATTCATTCAATTCTCATAGTAACATAAAGTGGGTTCTATTATTATGCCTATCTTGTAAATGAGAAAGCTAAGGAACAGAGAAATTTAAGTGAGTTGGCCAAGATTACAGAGCTAAAAAGTAGAAGAGCAAAATCCAGAAAGTGGAATCTCAACTGACAGTCAGCCAGTGTCCCATACTTCGTGACCCTCCATGTCTGTTGAAACAAAACAGATCGTTTTATTTCGGGCAGGGGTCCCCAGCCCCCAGGCCATGGACCAGGACTGGTACCAGTCTGTGACCTATCAGGAACTGGGCTGCATAGTAGGAGGTCAGCAGTGGGTGAGTGAGTGAAGCTCCTGTATTTACAGTCACTGTCTATCACTGCATTACCACCTGAACTCTGCATTCTGTCAGATCAGTGGTGGCATTAGATTCTCATAGAAGTGTGAACACTATTGTGAACTGTACATGTAAGGGATCTAGGTTGCATACTCCTTATGAGATTTTAATTCCTGATGATCTGAGCTGAAGCTGAGGCTGTGATGCCAACACTGGGCAGTGGCTGCAAACACAGATTAACATTATCAGTGAGGGTTGACTGCATATCCCTCTCCTCCAACTTGTCTTCCATGAAAGCAATTCCTCATTCCCAAAAGGCTGGGGACCATTGATTTAGGGTATTTTCAGAAGTAGTCAGAAGCAAAGCACGAATATAACATGATTTATATGTTCTTACTTAAATCTCAGGCAGGCATTGGTATCATCAAAACAATGATGATTGTTAGGTGATTTTTCAGTTTCAGAAGAAGGATACTACACAACCGTAGAAAAGTAATATGTATCGCTGCTGCTTGTGTAAACTTGGGAAGCTTCAGAGGATGACACTGTGAGCCTCAACCTAGTAGGAATTCCAAGAATGTCAGATTAAACAAAGGGGAGGAATCATCAAAGGTAAAATATAAGAAAAATTCCAAGAGCTGAAGAAAATGAGTCTTCTACTTAAACATATTTAGTGAATTTCTAGCACAAGAATTAAAAAAGATTCATACCAAGAACATCAGAAATAAGGAAAAGATACTAAAAGCATCTAGAGGGAAAAATTATGTTACACTAAAGGATTAGGAGTCAGAATGGCAATGGACTTCTCAATAGCAAGATTGGCAGCCAGAAATCCCCCCAAGGAAAGCTTTAAAAATACTCAATAAAAATTGTTTTTGAGTTAAATTCTTGACCAAAGAATAATCCAAGGACTCAATAAAAAGCAACTTCTTAAGCACCATTTCTCTAAAGTTGTTAGAGAATATGTTTTTGCTGAAATGATGTAAACCAACATGGAGGAGAGAAAAGAATGATGATGGAAAGTCAAAGCATGGCAATGTGCAATGGGGCTGGAGAGCAGCCAGTTCACCATTGCTAGAGGAGGCCACAGGACTTCAGAATAGAATTGAAGAACAGAGGAATAAATATTGATAGACATCTGTCAGATCTGTTGGAGCACAGAAATGTTTAGTCGTAAGTATATGAAAACTAAGCAAATGAAAAACAAACAAAACAAAACAACAACCATTCAAGGCCATGAACTCAAGGAAAAACAAGAGTATGGGAGAAAATACACAAAAGCACAAAACATCTACTATACCAACTGATATAGCACTCAACAATAGTTACATTACATTACATCATAATAATGTAACCATTGATTCTTGATTTGACCATATGATGAGCTAGAACTACATGTCCTTATCCTAAATTCTGAAATCCAGACAGCGCTGAAATGCAACAGATTTTTTTAAGTTTGTAGCAGCAACATTTGATGGCAAAACCTGACCTGAACTTACATTAGTCTATTTGTGGTCTTGATTTGTTCCACTTGGTATCAATATTCAAATGTTTTGTTGCAGGAATCTAATGTGTTTCATTATAGAGTGTTGACTCAGATCCCACTGGGGGCATTAAGTAACACATGGTATATGTGATCATATTAACTTTCTAAAGTCCTCCAGATTCTGAATTCTGAAATGCATCTGGCCCCAAGGGTTTAGATAAAAGATTGAGGACCTGTCTAAATATATTGTGAGGATGAAGTGGGAGGGTGCATCAAGAAAGGAAGGAGCCACTATGCAGGACAGTTACATTCTGAAGCAGAGAATGATGAGAATAGCAACACCATAATTTTATATAGCATTATGTAGGTAAATAATAGAAGAAACAACAAATAGAGTTGAAAGCATTTGCCTTTGGGGAGCAGTACGAGGATAGGAAGAGGTATGGCAGAAGCCTACTATTTTTCATTATAAGCCTTTTAATTATTATTTGATGTTTTAAATGGTGTCTTATTTTGATGGAATATATACATAATTAGAAAAAAAATCAATCATTCTTCCCTCAGGAACACACAGGCTAGAAAGCCGATAAAATCAGTATTCATTTCTACTTGTCTGGTTAAAGATATATAGCCCAGTGTAAAATGTCATATCCATTTCAAATATCTGGAGGGAAAAAATGCCCCAGATATTAAGTCTAAATATTCAGCTTAAGAGGGGCTCAACAGATGCATGTTAATTAACTATATTTAGAATCTCACCATACAAAAGCACCTAACTATCTGAAAAGCTCTAGAAAAAAAATTCTCCCTTGGGGCATTGAAGAGGAAATCTGAGCCACTTTATTCCTTCACTTTCATCTTGTGCAGTTCAATTTTATCACACACACACAAGGCTTCCAACATCATCCTTGGCTGTTTTCCAAGAAAGTTGCTAAAGAAGTTTTTCACCTGAAGTATACGTTGCTTGGACATACATCTATCATCTATCTCTCTATCTATCTATCTCTATCTCTCTATCTATCTATCTATCTATCTATCTATCTATCTATCTATCTATCTATCTATCTATAATTTTGAGTCAGGTTGTCACTCTGTGGCCCAGGCTGGAGTGCAGTGGGTACTACAGCCTCGAACTCCTGGGCTCTAGTGATCCTCCCACCTCAGCCTCTCAAGTAGCTGGGACTATAGGCATATGCCACCATGCCCACCTAATTTTTTTATTTTTAATTTTTGGAGAGATGAGGTCTCACTATATTGCCTAGGTTGATCTTGAACTCCTGGGTTCAATTCTCTCACCTTGGCCTACCAAAGTGCTGAGATTACAAGTGTGAGCCACCATGCCAGATCATATTTAATTTTTTTATATGAAGTTTTTTTAGTGCCTATTTCTGAATTTTGAAGCATGTAGGGAATTATAGATGAACTTCAAACTTCACTTACATGCTGTGTGTGTATGAGTTGCACTGTTGTTCACTATTTTGTCTTCACTGAATATCAGAGTAGAGAGTTTCAACATTGGTAATTTAAAGTAAATAAAATTGGGGTAAGGAGCTGAGATTATTATGAAAGGTGCAACTTCTAAAATTAGCCAGTTGCCTTCTAAGCCTTAATTGAGAACACCTGCTGTCAGAACATGTCTATGCTCTCTAGTGAAAAGTTGAAAGTTAGTGTATGTGCAGTGGTCATGAATGTAGGCTTCAATGTCAGATAGACCTATTTTCAAATCCCTGCCTGTCACTCATTAGATGGGTGTTCTTGCCAAGTTACTTTTTCTCATGAGTCTCAGTTTTCTCTTTAAAAAATGGGAGTCATAATAGTGCCTCCCACTAACTCAGGTCTCAATCTTGCACTATTGATATTTGCGCCTGGATAATTATTTGATGCAGGGGACTGTTCTGTGCATTGAAGACTGTTTTGCTGCAACCCTATCTATTATTCACTAGATCTCAGTACCACCCCTACTACCATTGTGACAAGCAAAAACGTCTCCTAAGGAAGGGTGCAAAATGCCAAGAACCTCAGTGCTTGCTGACCCCTCAAATAAACTGAAAACCTTTATTATTCATACTTGGTAAGGATTTTGTAAAAACAATTTATTTAAAATGTATATTGGGTGTATTTTTATCTCCACTATGTTTAGTGATCCTAGGGAAAGAGAAATACAATAGGAAAAAAAATAATGCCATAAAGAACAGACAAAACCCAGAGAGTTTCTCATATTCTAGAAGGCCAGCCAACACTTGAAAGGACTTTAGAGATTATGTACAATAATATGTTATTAGATGAGGAAACCAAAGTCAAAAGGTCAAATGTTAGCCCATGTTCATTAAGAAAGAAAGGGATAGAACAAAGACAAAATCATGTAACTCTGACCTGTCTTCTTATTGAATATTATGCAGAATATCTGAGTTCTTATAGTTGGGAGAGTAGCTAATTTGTTATGGAAGGGTAAGATGAAGAAATCAAATAATTGAGTGCAATAGAAATTTTCTCTTTTCGTTTCTGTATGGAATCAAATATGGGAGGGAAAGGGTGGCAAGTTTTTGCAGAGAAGTTAGTCTCTTTTCTAAACTAGGTATTGGCCAACTTACCATTTGATTTTAGCCATTTTTTGGAATGCAGATAACTCTCCAGCATCCTTTCATTGAACAGCATGTATCCCATTGGTTCAGAAATGATCACATCTACAGCCTCAGGAAGTGAGATTTCTTCAATTTTTCCTGGTAAAACAATGATCTTGTCTGAAAGGTGGTTATTTTTCACTAGCATCTGAAAAACATAAAACAGGATACCAGTATTGTTATTCATTTTCTTATGAAAAATAAATCTTATAAATAAGGAGTTGAGAATGTGATAGGAAGGAGAATCATCATTTATTTTTAGAAACACTTCTAAAGAAAAATAACTTATTTTTCTTACTGCACAAATATTGTATGTTTAGTAAGATAATTTAGAAGAAGACAGTAAGAAACAAACAAAAATACCCATAATCCTAGTACATAGAAACAATAACTATTAATATCTTAATGTATACTCTTTCAGACTCTTTATACAAACAAACACATTCATTTATATGTATATATATATATATATGCACATATACATTTGGGGGGATTTTAAAAAATTAATGGCTTCAACTTATTTCCCATTGTTCCACCTGCAATATAAATGCCAAACAGCTCTGTACAATGATCTTCCACAAATTAATAATCTTGATCCTTATGAAATTATCCCTTGATATTTCTAATTCCAAAAATAAATACCATGTTTACTAAACTTTTCTTTAGGAGTACATTTTTACAGTTATGTATTCATTTTCTGCGATGTCCTCTATATTCAATTTAATAACTTTGAGCTCTTTTTAAAAAGGGAAACTAAAGAGAAATACATTTATTATATTCTAGTATATTTCTTCTTAGTTCCAACTGTGACAAGGTGATTGAAGTATTATATTTATGTCTTTCTACTGTCTGAAAAAAATTTCCTAATAAATATCTTATATGCACCAGCATAAATATGTATATAGCACATTCTTTTTCAAGTTGTTCTTCCCTGAGACTTTTAGATATTTGCTTGTTATATTTATACCCTTTCAGAGTCCTTTCACTTTGTACTTTTGTAGCTTGATTCCTTTCCTCATCCTAAATGCAATATACTGTGCATTTGTCATAATTCAGTTGAAACTTCTCAATTTCAAATTACTTCTTCTAATGGCTAGGGTGTCTTTTACATTTAATCCTGTCTTCTAGGGTGCTGCTCACCAACACATGCCCTATAATCTTAATGTCTTTTCTATTTAACTTTATGTTTTAAAATCAAGTAAGTGCTGATATAAGAAAGAACAGTAAAGAAAACTGTTTAAACATGTCATTTATTGGCAACACTCATTCAAGCTCAAGGACTCTTGGAATTCCATTCTATCATCATCCCACACATATGTCCTAGTTCCTGGGAGTTCTGTGGAGACAAGGTCCAAAGATTAAAGTTTTTAATGTTCTGCTTTTCGTCTACATTCTTTTTCCAGGAAAGTCAAGTCATTTGCACAGCTCCATTGCACCTGTAGATCCAAACTACATCTTCAGGTTTATTCTCTCACCTGAGTTTCAACAACCACTGGGACACTTCCAACCAATATGCTCTGCCATCTCCTCAAAATTAACATCCAAACTCAGCTACTTCCTGAACACTAATCATTCCTCTAAGTTTGTCCCTAAAATCGTTGTAAAATATTGTATTTCCATAATTTTGTTTTGGTCTCTAATACCACAATCCTCAATGTTCTGGTGGTATTCTTAGTTCCCAAAGATAATTTGTTATTGCGTTTTCTTATTTCTACCTTTCAGATAGGTCTCATTCCCACTTTTTACTTCCTGCCTGCAACAACCTGTTCAATTCCTATTAGTTTCAAATCTGAAATTAAAAAAAAAAATTAGGTTTGTTTGAGGATCAAACAAAAATAAGACATATTAAAAGGTATATATGTAAGCATTAAAATTATTACATTATTATTATTAAAGAATATTTTATTTAAAAAAGAGAAATACAGACAAGCAAAAACATAAAAATAAAAATTACTGGTATTCCCATTATTCAATGTTGGCAGAGTATAGTCCCTAGATGATATTTGAGTGTGTCTTAAATTTTAATGTAATAATACTTCATGATCTTTTTTCATGCAATATGTTTAGATCAGTTTTCTGAACTTTTATTTATCTATTTACTTTTAAGATTATAAAATATAATTTATTTAGAAAGCAAATGAGAGAGAGCAGAGAAGGAGAGAGAGGAGATTCACCTCCCCAAGGGAGGGGAGGGGGAGTTTTCTGAACTTTTAAAAAACATAATGACACATATTTTTAAAAAAAACAAAAATTTTATGGTACACTTGAGTGACAAAAGGTTGCTTGCAGTTGAAGACATTTGAACTGGGGACTCTGGCTACACTAGACCCTGACTAGCCACCACAAGGGCAAAGGGCATCAATATCTCAGTACCTGGCTACTTGTTGGAAAGCTCTGCTTTAGACATCTTTCCATGAATTGTTCTACAACATAACTTTTATAGGATCTATAATGTTTCATAGAGGTGCACTGATTTATTTATTGAGCATGTCCTATTATTGGGCATTCAGGTTATTTCAAATTTCTCTTTATTATAATAGTCTATTGACAAATAATAATGCAATTAAACCTGGGAAGACGGTTCCCACTATTTCCTTTAAACCCTTTCTCAATTCTGTGTATGGGGTCTGAGTTTGTCCAGATGACTTCAGTGTATGAAACTGCCTTTTCCCACAGACATGAGTGTTGGAACAGGATGCTTTTCTTTCTTAACTAGAGGGATCAATATTATAAAATACTCAAGTGAGTGTGACATAAGCCTTATATGCAGAATTTAGAAAGAATAATCCCAGACTCTTGAATCTACAGGGAAATCAGAGATATAATAGTGCTTCAAAGACAGAATTTTGTGAATTATCAGATGGGCAATTTTGGGTTCCATTGGTAAAGAAAAACATGCCACATGCCTGGAAGGGAGCAAACAGGCCTGCCTGCAGGTAATTGCACCTTGTGACTCCATCTACTTTTGATTAACTTCACACTGGATCAAGAAACTGAATTTTACTTTTACCAGCAGTGAGCTGTGTGACTTTGGAGACGTCACTTCAATCCTCTAAATTTCAGTTTTACTCCTTGCAGACTTAGGGTTTAAAACAAATTGTTTTAAGGCCCCTTCCAGTTCTAATATTTTATGATTAGAAGATAGCATAATTTCCAAAATATGTTCCAGGAGTCAATAAAATATAAGGGTTTCATGATCAAATACTTTGGAACTTCTTTGTAATATACATCATTCTTACAAATTTGGAGTCATTAGCATAATAATGGCTTTGGGGGATTCTGCAGAAAAGGTAACCGTTGGCTTGGTTAAATCAAAGATATCCAAACTTATTTGAATTCTTTGCATTTTTTTTCACTGAATGCATTTTTCTCTCCCCAGATCAATCTTTAGGAAACAATAAGAATAGTTCTTTGATAATCCAAAGTTTGATTATAATTTCTTTACAAAGCTATTTGAAAATAGGACATAAACTCGACCAGTAATAGCTGTTATATAAGAGCAGCTACTTCCAGATTTAAGACTCTATTCTGTGAGTCAGGCTTGCTGTCTTCCCTCATCTTTGGCTTACAACATTCTCAGTACAGATAATTTTTTGTCAGCCTATTATTTCATGTGCTGTTCTTCCAAAACTGCAGCTCAGTAGAGATATTCTTTCCAGGAATAAATGAACTGCACTATGCCCCTTCAACTACTGGAAAAGGGCCCTAACTCAGAGGAAATCTCCCCCCTCCGTCACATCCGTTGCTTCACAGGTTTTCCCTGGGTGACCTGGTCCTTCTCTAAGAGTTCAGGATGGATCTCAAATCAGGCAAAGTGGGGACAAAAGGGAGGCCCAAACTTTACCTGTACAATGATCACTTGAATACCTAATACTGAATTGTACCCCACATCTTTAAAATAAAATAAAATTTTAAAAAGAGTTCAGGATGCAGGGAGATTCCAAATAAAGTTTCTTTTTTCCACATACCATCAAGACACATGTAAACCCACATGATATTCTTGCTTTAATCTTGCATTCTTGTTATTAAATTGGGTTTCTAAACGCTATGACAATAGTTCTGTCACGTGTATCAGCTGCTTAAAGCACACATGTGTACACTCACACTTTAGGTGATGACAACAGTAGAATTCATTCTTTTAGGCACCACTACAAGTTCCAAGATAGATCAGGGCAGTGATTTCACCTGTTATGTGGCATTTGGGAGAGTTTTCATTAAGTTACATGTGTTATCAATCTGTTATTTATTTATCCCTGTTCAGTTTGGAAGTTGAATTAGTCTTAGAGGCTGTATTCCACAATATAGCACTTTTCAATTACATTTAGTTTAATTTTTCAAAATTTTATTTTAAAGATGTGGGGTTCACTTCAGGGTTAGGTATACAAATGGTCATTGTATAGACAATATAGTATTTAATTATAGTCTACTTCAAAGCAATGAGAAAAGATAGAGTTGTGGAGATGAAAGACTTGGGTACTAGTTTTGGCTTGTTTACTTACTAGCTGTAAGACTGTGGCCAAGACACACAATGACTTAGAATTCTATTTCTTTACCTATAAAATGGGAATAATAATAGTACCTATTTTTCAGGTACTATTGCAAGGAACAAATAAAATGAGAAAGTACAAAAGAATAAATAAGCAAAGAGAATATAGACAAAATAAAACAGGGATTTAGAGAAAAGATGATAGAGTAATAAAACTGAGATTAAAAGGAATATTTCAGACTCAAGAAAAGCAAAGCAAGAACAAAAGCAACATAATTACAGAATAACACATAATCATTATCGAGGTAGAGGATATATTACGTTCAAATTACATAAAATTATTTTAGAAAACCATTTGGCATCATTTAGTAAAGTTGAAGATTGACTTATAACTTAGAAATATCCTTCCTTAGAAATCATGTTCTAGAGAAATTTTTCAACATGTGCACTAGATAACATGTACTAAAATGTACATAATATTTATAGTAATGAAACAAAGTTTTGCTCACTGGCTATGCAGCCCCACCCTGCCCTAGGCTGTCCTGCGCACACCAACCTGCAGCACCTGGCTGTCTCGTGCTGCACCTCCCCTGCATTGGCCCCCAGCCATGGTGGGACCAGAGATCAGCTGGAGCCTCGAGTCTGATTGGTGGAGAGAGAGGAGCAGGGAAAGCCAGGGAGGAGGCCCATACCTGGTGAAGAGGTGCGCACCACAGCCATTTTCTCTGTTCCAGGACCAGGCAGAGACCTGCATTCCCCCCGCCCAGCTCTGCTCAGCTGTGACCAGCTGCGCCTAGCCTCCAAATTGGGACCTAAGGTAATTGCAACAAATTGAGAGAGGCAAAAGTCCCTTCCCCAGGCTAGATTGGACACAGGAGGGATGTGAATGGCAGACCTGACAGACAACAAGCTGACTGAGTCCAGATATGATCCAACCTCCCTCCACAGCAGGCCTGGGACATCTGACCCTAGCTGTAAGAAACCCTACCGACCTGCAATGAGAGCTAGAGATGAGAACTGAAAGGACACTGGGCTTACAGGAACAATCTTGATTCCTTGTTTTTATTTTTTAAAATTTTTATTCTTCATCTGTTTTGCTCATTTTTGTTTGTTTTTTGCTTTAGTTTTTTTTCTTCTCTCTCTGTTTTTGATAACATTTTTGTACTTGTTTGTTTCTGCTATTTTACTGATTTCTCTTTTTTTCCTTAAGACCTCCTGTTTGTATAGGGGAATAGTGTATCAATAGGGAGGTTGGTTGGCTTGTGTGTTTGTATGATTGTCTGTTTTAGTTTTTTTTAACTCTTTTCTGTCTTTGTGTCTCTTCATTTGTTATTTGGTATGTTTGTCTGTTATTCCTCTTACTCTTCTCTCTCTCCATCTTCTTGCCTCCCCTTCTTTTCTGTTCCATTCTTTTCATTTTTCTTATCTCATTTTGCTTTCAGGGACCAAACTTATCCCTCACTGCATGGACAGAGTGCAAGGCAGTGGGAAGGGGATTCCAGAGTACCCATACACCTGTTGGTGGATACTGGGATCTGCAGATAGATTTTGAATCACAGTTCCCTCTTCAATTAAATCTCAAAACTGCAAAAAAAGTACAGTCCCTAACCCACAGTCCAGTTTTAGAACTGAACAAAGCTAGAGGATTCACATAAGGAAGAATAGGAGATTGAGCAAACAGAAGTAAAAGCAACCCTGGCAGCCCCGAACAACAGGTTTAAAGAAGACAGAGGAAAAAAAGGAAAAAGTGGGGAGGAAAATCTACACAAATGAAGAAAAATCAAAAGAAGAATACAGGTGTCACACAGACCCTTGGGAGGTCAGATACTGAGAAAACAGACTTCGGAATGCAAACAATGAAGAGCTCCCAGAATGACTGGTCACATACTACAAACCCAGACATCAAGACATTAATAGAGAGAATTAAAAAATTGAAGAGAGATAAGAGGAAAATAGGAAGGAGTTGATAACCGAGATAACAGGAGTAAAGAATACTGTGATTGAAATAAATAATGAACTAATAAGCATGGAAAGCAGAATTAACCCAATAGAAGAAAGAATCTCAGAGCTTGAGGACCAACATATCGAACTAATGCAAACTTTCAAAAACATATAAAAGAAGCTAAAGAAGACAGAACAAAATCCTCAAGTGATGAGCAATTATTTCAGGAGGCTGAACCTAAGAGTAATTGGACTCCCGGAGGTAGAAAGAGAGACAAAGACCACCATCGAACAAACATTCCATGAAAGTATTCAAGAAAACTTCCTGCATCTTGTAGTGATGTGAAAATTCAAACACAAGAGATTCAGAGAACCCCTGCAAGACAACAAATGAGAAGACCAACTCCCAGACAAATAATAATTCACCTAAACAAAGTAGGTATAAAAGAAAAAATCCTAAAGGCAGTAAGAGAAAAAGGTCAGACTACCTGCCGGGGAGGACCAATTAGAAGAGCAGCAGATTTATCTACAGAACACTTCAGGCTAGGAGAATGTGAAGCCCAATCTTCAAAGTTCTCAAAGATAAACAATTTCCTTTTTTTTTTAAAATTTTTTTATTTTTTATTTTTTTTGAGTTGGAGTCTCACTCTGTCGCCCAGACTGGAGTGCAGTGGCCGCTCCCGGCCACCGCAACCTCGACCCGCTGGGCTCCAGCGATCCTTCCACCTCAGCCTTCCGAGTAGCTGGAATTACAGGCTATCACACCCGGCTGATTTTTTGATTTATTGTAGAGATGAGGTCTTGCTGCCCAGGTGGGTCTCGAACCCGTGGGCTCAGGCAATCCACTCACCTCAGCCTCCCAAAGGCGTGGGATTACAGGCTGAGCCACCGAGCCTGGCTTTTTTTTTTTTTTTTGAGTAGAAGTCTCACTCTGTCTCCCAGACTGGAGTGCAGTGGCCACTCCTGGCCACCACAGCCTCGACCTGCTGGGCTCCGGTGATCCTTCCACCTCAGTCTTCCAAGTAGCTGGAACTACAGACGTGTGCTACCATGCCCGGCTAATTTTTAATTTTATTGTAGAGATGAGGTCTCACCAAGTTGCCCAGGCAGGTCTCGAACCCACGGGCTCAGGCAATCCACTCACCTCAGCCTCCCAAAGGCACGGGATTACAGGCTGAGCCACCGAGCCCAGCTAGGATAAACAATTTCAACCAAGAATAACCTACCCAGCTAAGCTGTGCTTCATCAGCAAGGGGGAAGTAAAATCTTTCCCAGACATTCAATCCCTAGGATCTTAGGTTACCTCTAGACCACCTCTACAAGAAACACTTAAGAAATTATTAAACACAGAAGAAAAGGAAAAAAGAACGACAACATTCTTCATAAGAGTGTAGGAAAAAGATTGAAAACACACATGAATCAACCCCCAAATCAAAAGAAAGACAACAAACAGGAACAACAACTCTATAAGAACCTCATGACAGGGATAAACGCTCACATTTCAATAATTAGCCTGAATGTGAATGGACTAAATGCACCTCTGAAAAGACACAGAATGGCAAAATGGATGAAATGTCAACAATATATTGTCTCCAAGAGACTCATCTCACCAAAAAGGACACTCGCAGACTCAAAGTAAGAGATGGGAAGCAAAATTTCAGGCGAATGGGATACAAAAGAAAGCTGGAGTTGCAATCTTAATATCAGACAAAATACCATTTATGCTATCAAAAATTTAAAAAGATACAGAAAGTCACTACATAATGACAAAAGGTTCAACCTATCAACAAGAAATATCCATCCTAAACATATATGCATCCAACATAGGAGCACCAACTTTCATAAAGCAGCTTCTATGCAAATTTAAAAAAAGATATTGACTCTAACACTATCATAGCTGGGGACTTTAATACCCTACTCACAACCCTAGACAGATCATCAGGACAAAAAATCAGCAAGGAGATCTGGAACCTCAATGTGACTCTTGACCAAATGGACTTAATTGATACCCACAGCACACTCCACCCAACGACCACAGAATATACATTCCACTCATCACCGCATGAAATATATTCTAAGATAGACCACATCCTTGGTCATAAATCAAGCATAAACAAATTTCATAAGATTGAAATTTTGCCATGCACCTTCTCAGACCACAGTAGAATAAAAATAAATATCAACACCAACAAAGTTCCCCCCAACCCCACAAAGACATGGACACTACACAGCATGATGCTGAGCAACTCCTGGCTCAACATGGAAGTCAAAACAGAGATTAAAAGATACCTGGGAACAAATGAAAATGAAGAATTATCTTACCAAAATCTCTGGGATGCCATGAAAGCAGTAGTAAAAGTGGAATTCATATCTCTACAAACACATATGAAGAAAATGGAAAGATCACAAGATAACAGCCTAACAAGTCACTTAAGGAAGCTGGAAAAGCAAGACCATCAAGACCCTAACTTCAGCAGAAGAATCCAGATCACCAAAATAAAAGCCCAAATCTGGGACATAGAAGACAAAAAAGATAATACAAAAAATCAATGCAACAAAAAGCTAGTTCTTTGAAAGGATAAACAAGATCAATGATCACCTAGCTATACTGACCAAGAAAAAGAGAGAAAAAGCCCAAATAAACACAATCAGACACACAAAAGATAAAGTCACATCTGACCCTGAAGAAGTACAAAGGATTATCAGAGACTACTATGTACACTTGTATGAAAACAAACTTTAAAATCTAAAGGAAATATAGGACTTTCTGACATCATACAACCTCTCTAGGTTGAAACAAGAAGAAATCGAGACCCTAAATAGACCAATAACAATCCGGGAAACTGACTATGTCATAAGAAAACTACCTACAGAAAAAAGCCCTGGACCAGAAGGCTTTCCAGCAAAATTTTACAAAACATACAAGGAGGAACTGATACCAATCCTACTGAAAGTATTCCAGGTGATTGAGAAAGATGGAACTCTCTCCAAATCATTTTATGTAACATCACATTGATACCCAAGCCAGGTAAAGACTCAACAAAAAAAGAACTACAGGCCAATATCCTTGATGAACATAGATGCTAAAATTCTCATCAAGATCCTAGCAAACCAGATTCAACAACACATCTCAAAAATCACCCACCACAACCAAGTAGGCTTCATCACTGAGCTGCAAGGCTGGTTCAACATTCATAAGACCATTCTGTAAGACCATCAACAGATGTAAAAAAAAAAACAAACCCCAAAACACATGATTATATCATTGGATGCAGAAAAAACTTTTGATAAAATCTAGCACCCTTTTTGATAAAAACCCTAAAACATCTAGCCATAGTAAGAGCCATCTACAAGAAACCCACAGCCAGTATATTGCTAAACAGACAAAAATTAGGACCATTTCCCCTGAAAACTGGAACAAGACAAAGATGCCCACTCTCACCCCTCCTGTTCAACATAGTTTTGGAAGTCCTAACTAGAGCAGTCAGAGAAGAGAAGGCAATCAGGGGTATCCAAATAGGAAAAGAGGAAGTCAAATTATCTGTCTTTGCAGGTAATATGATTCTATACCTTGAAAACCCAAGAGAACCTGTCAAAAACTTCCTTGCACTGATAAAGGACTTTGGAAAAGTCTAGGCTATAAAATAAATGGGCAAAAGGCCATTGCATTTCTATACACTGCTAAACAAACAGAAACTCAAATAAAAAGCACAATAGCCACAAAAAAATGAAATACCTTGACATCTTCCTAACCAGAGACATGAAAGACCTTTACAATGAAAACTATAAAACACTGCTCAAAGAAATCAAAGATGACACAAACAAGTGGAAAAATATTCCATGCTCATGGATTGGAAGAATCAGCATTGTTAAGATGTTCATTCTGCCTAAGGCAATCTACCTATTTAACGCAATACCCATCAAATTACCAGCAACATTCTTCTCAGACCTAGAAACAACAACACAGGAATTCATATGGAAACATAAATGACCAAGAATAGCCAAAACAATCCTCAGCAAAACAACAACAACAACAACAACAACAAAACAAAGCAGGAGGTATCACACTGCCATACTTTAAACTTTATTATAAAGCTACAATAATCAAAACAGCCTGGTATTGGTACAAGAACAGGCTTATAGACCGATGGAATAGAAGGCAGATTCCATAAGCAAAATTTCAATTTCTCAACCAACTCATATTCGACAAAGCCTCCACCACCAACCACTGGGGAGATGAGAACCTATTCAGTAAGTGCTGCTGGGAAAACTGGCTTACCACATGCACAAGATTGAAACAGGACCCCTACCTATTCCCATACACCAAAATTAACTCTAAATGAATCAGATAATTAAATGTAAAACCTCAAACTATAAGAACCACAGAAAATGCAGGAGACACTCTTATGACAATTGGAACTGGCAACTAATTCCTGATCAAAACACTAAGGGCCCATGCCATAAGAGATAAGATAGATAAGTGGGACCTCATCAAACTGACAAGCTTCTGCAAAGCCAAAGAAACCATCAAGAGAGCAGGGAGATATCCCACAGACTGGGAAAAAATATTTGCCAACTCCATGTCTGACAAAGGCCTAATATCTAGGATCTACAAGGAACTCAAACGTGCTGAAAAGAAAAAACAACCCCATTTACAAAGTGGGCAAATGATATGAACAGACAGTTCTCAAAAGAAGACATATGAACAGCCAACAGATACATGAAAAAATGTTGAGCCTCACTTGTCATCAAGGGGATGCAAATTAAAACTACATCGAGATACCACCAAACTCCATTCAGAATGGCCATCATCAATAACTCAAAAAATAACAGATGCTGGAGAGGATATGGTGAAAAGGGAACACTTCTACACTGTTGGTGGGAGTATAAACTAGTACAACCTCTGTGGAAAACAGTGTAAAACTTCTAAAAATTGACCTTCCATATGACCCCGAAATCCCCCTACTTGCAGTATACCTGAAAGAACTCAAATCATGCTATAAAAAAGATACCTGCACATGTATGTTTATTGCAGCATTGTTCACAATAGCAAGAACATGGAACCAACTGTGCTTGCCAGCAAAAGAGGACTGGATAAAAATATGTGGTGTATATACACAATGGAATATTTCGCAGCCATAAAGAAGAACAAAATCATGAACTTCGCAGCAACCTGGATGGAATTAGAATCTATAATACTGAGTGATCTTTCACAGAAACAAAAAACTGAGTATCATATGTTCTCACTCATAAGTGGACCTTGAACAGCTACCATAATACTATAAGAAAAGGATTGACAGTATCAGGAAACTGTGGATGGGGGGAAAAGTGGGGGGGCAGGAAGGTGGGATTGACAGCAGTGGAAATCTGCCTGCGGGGGTGGGGGGGCACATCTCATCAAAAAGGGTACCTGCACAATGAATATTTGTATACCTAACCTTGAATTTTACCCCACAATTTTAAAATAAAAAATTTTTAAAGTTAAAAAAATAAAACATCATATTGTGACACACACACACACACACACACACACACACACACACACACACACAAGAAACAAAGTTTTAAAGTAAACTAGAAGTAACTATTGACAGAAAAGTGAATATATAAGTGGTAGCATATCCATACTACGAATATTATTCAACAGTGAGAAAGAAAGAACTAAAGGCACATGTGTTAACATCAATAAATTTCACAAGCATAATATTAAGGGGAAATAGCTAAAGAATATGTAGTAGTATGACTCCTTTAATAAAAATGATCAAACACATTAAAAAGTAAACTAAATTATTTAGGATACTAAATTATTTTTTAAAATTCTTATGCTAAATGTAAAACTCAAGATAATAGTAACTTTTGAGATCTAGGGGAAATGCACAAAATCTAGAAAAAGCATATAGAAATTTTAGCATACAGATATTATTCTAGTTGTTAGGATGAATTGTGAGGGTAGTGAAGTTCGTAGTTGCCATTCTTTATGACTTACCTCACTTCTTTTTGTATATATGAGCATTTCATAACAGAAAAATTTAAATTATGCTATTAATAGAATAGTTTGATATAATCATAATAAATGCAAATTTTTAAAAGGCAAACTGGCTCTGTAGAAAAAAGCTAAATTTGCACGTTAATTTAATATACACATTAAAACAAGGTAGCACAAATTTAAAATCTCAGAAGTACAGAAAAATTGAGTAGAAAAATCACTCAAAGATATATTAAAAGAAAGTTTCCTTAAAATAAAAAAAACTAAACTTGCAGATAGAAAAAAATACATAAGGGTCATAGAAACATTTCATCCATTAACAATAACAGGCAAATATATTCTGCTGAAGATTTTGAATTTAAAAAAATAAAGATTCAGAGAATAAATAATGAATTCCTTGGGCACCCAGACAGAAAAATAAATCACTTAGAAACCGAAAGAAAATCAGGCTGATTCCTATTATAGGCACACTCATTTTAAAAAGGCAATAAGACAGTGTCTATAATATTTAGTAAAACAAAAGTGTCACCAAAAGAAGATTAATTCTAGAGAAGATGTCATTCATGTATAAAGATAATAAATGGACATAATCAACATGAAATAACTCAGTGAACATAGCACACATAAGCCCTTCTTCAAAAAAAATGCTTCACCAAAAAGAAAAAAAATCCACATAGTGAAGATATGTATCTAAATGAAGAAATTAGTAATAAAGAAAGAGTAATAAAAAGACTTAGAAATGAATCCATATAGAACAAATACTAAACAATTTCATGAAGTTTGGTTGTGTATATTACAATGAGAATTACCTTATACTTTGACAATATAAAAAATATATACCTAACAAAAAATAAAGTAGGAAAGAGGAGGAGACATGAGAGTGTTGGTGACTTAATCTCTTTCATAGGAGAGTATATATTTTGTATCATGAGGTAGAAAAAACCATGGATTCCAATTTCTCAGTATTTTCCATAACTTTAGAGGAATCCTTGAAGAAGTGATTTTGTTTTTGGTGAAGAAGCATTTACTTAAAGTTTAACAATTTCTCTTATTTTATCTGTTTCCTTTCTTTCTGTTAAATAAATTACTTTTTATTTAAAATACTACAGATCTCATTTTCCTAGAAGTATTTTTCTCTTGCTGTTCTTCTTTCTATATATTTGCATAGATAAAAATCTGGAAGCTCTTCACTCAATATTAATGATGATTATTATGGGTAGTTTAAAATTCTTTGTTCAATTTCTAACTTGCTTAATTTCTTTATAATAAGGTACTACTTTTATAAAAACAGCAAAATAATTTCTCTTTAAAGAAAACTATTAGTAAAAGCAGAGATTTTGCAAATGTATCTGTCTTCTCTCTTTTCTGAGATTCCACAGAAACAGAAAATGACATAAGCCAGAAATAAACCTTAACATCCATGTATATTAAAAAGAGCTAGAAAGGGAGGAGAAAAATTGAGGGAACTCTAGAAGAAGAGAGTAAGGTGAACTGGATTGATGGAGAAAACAGAACACATTATCCTGAACCCCTAAATATCTGAGCCAAGAAAGATTCTCTGTAAGGAAGTTCAGGAGTAAAATAAAAACTGTGAATCAGCAAACACCAGGAGCAAAGAAGCCCATAGGACTGTCATCTGGGCTGGCAGGTCCCTCTTCCCCCTCCTTTGGATATACGGAATAGGTAAGGCTGACATCACTGGGTTTAGTCCCCTGGCTAAGGGTCTTTACTTTTTAAAATTAATTCAATTTAATTTTAAAGACATGGGATACAATTCAGGATTAGGTATGTAAGTGGTCATTGTACAGGTGAAGTTGGGCCTCCCACTGATCATTACTTTGCTTGGTTTGGGATCAGGTACCCTTATTGATGCCATGTTCCCCCCATCTTGCAGTGTCCCACTACTGCCAATTGCTTTATCGTAGTATTATGATAAATGTTCAGGATTCACTTATGAATGAGAACATGTGGTACTCAGTTCTTTGTTTCTGTGATAGATCTCTGAGTATGAGAGACTCTATATCCATCCAAGTTGCTGTGAAGTCCATAGTTTTGTCCTTCTTAATGGCTGTGTAACATTCCATCGTGTATATGTACCACATTTAAAAAATCCAGTACACTTTTGATAGGCAGTTGGTTCCATGTTTTTGCTATTGTGAATAGTGCTACAATAAACATGTATGTGCAGGTATCTTTTTTGTAGAATGATTTTAGTTCCTTCAGGTATATCCCTAGAAGGCAGACTGCTGGGTTGTATGGACAGTTGATTTTTAGATCTTTTAGAAATTGCCACACTGTTTTCCACAGAAGTTGTATCAGTTTACACTCCCACCAATAATGTAGAAGCATTTCCTTTTTCTGCATCCTTGACAGCATCTGTTGTTTTTGTGTTATTGATGGTGGTCATCCTGACTGGAGTTAGTTGGCATCTCGGTGTGGTTTTGATTTGAAGTTCTTTGATGATTAGTGAGGCTGAGCATTTTTCCATGTGTCTGTTGGTTGCTCATATGTCTTCTTTGGAGAAGTCTCTATTCATCTTTTGCCCATCTTTTTAAGGGCTGGTTTTTTGTTTTGTTTTTGTTTTTTTCCTTTCGGCGCATTTGAGTTCCTCGTAGATCCTGGATGTTAGACCTTTGACAGATATACAGTTGGCAAATGTTTTTTCCCATTCTGTGGGCTGTCTCCCCAATCTCATAATGATTTCTTTTGCTTTGCAGAAGCTTTTCAGTTTGATGAGGTCCCACGTGTCTATCTTATCTCTTATGCATGGGCTTTTGGTGTTTTGATCAGGAATTGGTTGCTTATTCTAATTTCCATAAGAATGTTTCCTGTATTTTCTAAGGTTCTTATAGTTTGAGGTTTACATTTAGGTCTTTGATCTATTTGGAGTTGATTTGTGTGTATGATGATCGGTAAGGGTCCTGTTTCTTCTGAAATGTGGTCAGTCAGTTTTCCCAGCATCATTTACTGAACTGGTTCCTCTCTCTCCAGTGGTTGTTGGTGGAGGTTTTGTCAAAGATGAGTTGGTTGGGAAATTGAGGTTTTGCTTCCAGAATCTCTATCCTGTTGTGTTGGTCTATGTGCCTGTCCTTGCATCAATATCAGGTTGTTTTGATTATTGTAGCCCTATAGTAAAGTTTAAAGTCTGAAAGTGTGATACCTCCTGTTTGTTTCTTTTGTTGAGAATTGTTTCGGCTATTCATGATTGTTTATGTTTCCATAAGAACTTCTGTATTGTCATTTCCAGGTGTGAGAAGAATGATGTTGGTAATTTAATGGGTATTGTGCTGAATCTGTAGATTGCCTTTGGTAGGACAGACATCTTAACAATGGTGATTCTTCCAATCTATGGGCATAGAATGTTTTTCATTTGTTTATGTCTCCATTGATTTCTTTGAGCAGTGTTTTGTAGTTTTCGTTGTAAAGGTCTTTCACTTCTCTGATTAGAAAGATGCTGAGGTATTTTTTTTTTTTTGTGGCTATTGTAAATGGGATTGGACTTTCTGTTTGTTTTTTCTGCCTGTTCGTTGTTGATGTATAAAAATGAAACTGTCTTTTGCACATTGATTTTGTACCCTGAAACTTTTCCAAAGTTCTTTATCAGTGCAAGGAGGCTTTTGACAGATTTCTTTGATTTTCAAGGCATAGGATTATATAGTAAGCAAAGAGAGATAACTTGACTTCTGGTTTCCTATTGGGACACCTTTGATTTCTCTCTCTTGTCTGATTGCTCTAGCTAGGACTTCCAACAGGAGGGATGAAAGTAGGCAGCCTTGTCTTCTTCTAGTTTTTAGGGGAAACGCATCCAGTTTCTGTCTGTTTAGCAATATGTTTTGCTTTGGGTTTATTGTAGATGGCTCTTACTATTTCAAGATATGCTCCCTCTGTGCCTAGGTATTCAAGGGTTTTTATCAAGAAGAGGTGCTAGATTTTGTCAGAAAGCTTTTTCTGCATCTAATGATATAATCATGTAGTTCTTGTTTTTACAAGATGTACCTAATTACATTTATGGTCTTGTGGGTGTTGAACCAGTCTTGCATCCTAGAGAAGAAGCCTACTTGGTCATGGTGGATAATTTTTGAGATGTGTTGTTGGATCTGATTTGCTAGAATATTGTTGAGAATTTTTGCATCTATGTTCATTGGGGATATTGGCCTGTAGTTCTCTTTCCTTGCTGAGTCTTTACCCAGTTTGGGTATCAGTGTGATGCTAGTTTCATAAAATGATTCGGGGAGAGTTTTTCTTTTTCAATTGCCTGGAATACTTTCAGTAGGATTTGTATCAGCCCCTCCTTGTATGTTTTGTAGAATTCTACTAGAAAGTTGTCTGGTCCAGGGCTTTTTTTGTAGGTAGCTTTCTTATGACATAGTCAATTTCCTGGGTTGTTATTGGTCTATTTAGGGTTTCAATTTCTTCTTGCTTCAAACTTGGGAGGTTGTGTGATGTCAGAAAGTTCTCCATTTCATTTAGATTTCCAAGTTTGTTTCCAGATATGTGTGCATAGTAATCTCTGATAATCTTTTTTATTTCTTCAGGGTCAATTGTGACTTGATCTTTCACATTTCTAATTGTGTTTATTTGGGCTTTTTCTTTCTTTTTCTTAGTCAGTCTGGCTAGGGGCTCATTGATCTTGTTTATTCTTTCAAAGAACCAGCTGTTTGCCTTTGATTTTCTATGATATTTTTGCCTTCTATGTCCCATATTTGGGTTTTTACTTTGGTATTTGGATTCTTCTGCTGAAGGTAGGTTTTGGTGGTCTTGCCTTTCCTGCTCCCTTAAGTAATTTGTTAGGCTCTGAACTCAAGGTCGATTTTCTTGACATGTGTGTGGAGACTATAAGTTCCCCTCTTAGAACTAATTTCATGTCATTCTAAAGTTTTGCTAAGATGTGTTTTGCTTTTTCATTTGTTTCCAAGAATCTTTTGATTTTTTTTTGACCCAGGAGTTGTTCAACATCATGCCAATTAGTGTCCATGTCTTTGTGTGTTTTTTTGGAGGGGTCTTGTTGGTGGCAATATTTATTTTTATTCCACTAAGGTCTGAGAAGGTGCATGGCAGTATTTTGAGCTTATGAAATTTTTTTAAGTTTGATTTATGGCTGAGGGTGTGGTTGATCTTGGAGTATGTTCCACATGGTGATGAGTAGAATGTGTTTTCCATGGTTGTTGCATAGAATGTTCTGTTGGTATCTATTAAGTCCATTTGGTAAAGTGTCAAGTTGAGGTTTCAGATCTCCTTGTTGATTTTTTTCTTGATGATCTATCTAGGGTTGTTAGTTAGGTATTTAAGTCCCTAGTTATGAGAGTGTTAGGGTCAATAATTTTTTTAAGTTTTTCTAGTAGTTGCTTTATAAAACTTGGTGTTCCTGCTTTGGGTGCATATATGTTTAAGATAGATATCTTGTGTAGTATCCTTCTGTATCTTTTAAAATTTTTGATAGCTTGAAGGTTGTTTTATCTGATATTAAGATAGTGATTCCTACCATTTTTTGTTTTTCATTCACCTGAAAGTTTATTTTCCATCCTATAACTTTAAGTCTGTGGGTGTTCTTTGGAGTGAGATATGTTTGCTGGAGGCAGCATATTGTTGGGTTGTGCTTTTTTACCCAGTTTGCCATTCTATGTCTTTTCAGTGGTGCATTTAGTTCGTTGACATTCAGGCTGATTATTGAAATGTGAGTTTATCCCTGTCATGAGGTTCTTATAAGGTTATTTTGTTTTCTTTTAACTTTTGGGTTAATATATGCAATTTTTCAGTAACAATATATACTGTTTTGATTCTAGGTTTTCCTGTATTCTTGGGAAGTGCATGGTTGTTGTTTTTCTTTTTCTTTTTTTCTTCTCTGCTTAATACCTTCTTGAGCATCTCCTGTAGAACTAGTCTGGAAACAGCATAATCATTTAGGGTTGGATGTCTGGGAAGGATTTGAATTCTCCATTGATGATGAAGCTGAACTTGGCTTGGTAGGATATTATTGGTTGAAATTGTTATTCTTTGAGGACTTTGAAAATTGTACTACAGTCCCTTCTAGTTTGTAGTGTTTTTGCTGATAAGTCTGTTGCTATTCTGATTGGTCTTCCCCAGCAGGTAGTCTGACCTTTCTCTCTCACTGTCTTAGGATATTTTTCTTTTGTACCTACTTTGTGTAGGTGAATTACTATGTGCCTAGGGGTGGGTATTCTCTTTCGATGTCTTACAGGGGTTCTCTGAATGTATTGTGTTTGAATGGTCACATCTCTGGTGAGATGGAGAAAGTTTTCTTAGATAACCTCCGGGAATACTTGTTCCAAGATGTTAATTTTTCTTTCTGCCTCTGGGATGCTGATAAGGCATAAGTTCAGCCTCCAGATATAATTGCACATCTCTTGGAGGCTTTGTTCTTTCTTTCTGAGTTTTCTTTCTATATTTTTAACATATGAGGTTTATTTCATGTTTCAGTCTTCAAGCTCTGAGATTTTTTTCTTCTGCTTGGTTAATTCTGCTTTCCATGCATGTCAGCTTATTATTTCCTGAATGAAGTTTTTTAATGGCCAAAATCTCTTTTCTTTTAGTGTTGCATTTTGTCTTTCTTGAGCCTTATTCAATCTTTCTATTCATTCCTTAATTCCTGTTGTATTCTGGGGCAAATCCTTGGTGATTTACATTGTTTGGGTGCTGAGGTCTGAATTTTCAAGCATTGTCTGTTACACTGAGAATTACCTGTGTCCTTCCATTGATTTTTCCTCATTTGTGATAGATCTTTTTCTTTTCTCTTTAATTCCATTATTCAGTGACAGTGGGAGGGGCTTTCACTTCTGTTGTTTGCTTAGCCTTCTATTCTTCCCTGATTAGGGACTCTCAATTTGTTCTATTTAGAATAGGGACAAAGGTGGAAAGATTTGCTGTCCCTTGTAGTTTTGAGAGTTGAATAAGGTGGAAGGTGGAGAACTAGTATTCAGAAACTACTTGCAAGCTACAATGTTTACTGACTGGTGTATAGGTTCCCTGAGATTCAATCTCCACCACTATCCTATAGGATGATGTAATGGGTACGTGTATGTATCCCAATTCCAAGATAAAGTAAAACCAATGAGGAGAACAGAGAAAAGTAGAATGATATAGAATGGAAAAAAATACAGAAAAACAAAAGCAAAAAGAAAAGCAAAAAACAAGAAAGACAAAAACAAACAAAACCCCAAACAGTTAAAAACAAAACACACACACACACACACACACACACACACACAAAAGGCCAACTAACACACACACACACACACACACACAAAATGAAAGTAGAAGAAAAAAAGAAAGAGAAAAAAGGGGGAATGCAAATCAAACCCTCACACACACACTTAACGAAAACAAAGGAAGAATGAAAAAGAAAACCTGAATAAACAAACACTCAAACACACAGATGCACACACACAGAAAACAAAAAATGAAAGAAGAAAGAAAAAAGAAAAAAAGGGGAATGCAAAACAAACCCTCACACACACACATTCATGCACACACACTAAACAAAAACAAAAGAACAAAAAAGAAAAACTGAAAAATGAATCTTACACACACACACACACACACACACAAAGCAAAAAATGAAAGAAGAAACAAAAAAGAAAAAAATTCTGTGCACTAAACGCCCTCTTGTGGCAGATTCTGCAATTATTCTTCTCAGTTGCTCACAGGTAAACCTGTCTGGGGTCTCCTGTGGGGCTGCAGGCTTGTTCACAATCTCCCCATTGTGGCCCACAGAGAGGAGGGGGTGGTGGAGGTGGGTAGGACATCAGTCCTCCTCTCCTGCTCTCATATACTCAGGGAGATCCCCTCTGATGGGGAGGTACAAGATTGTCTTCTCCCCAGGTACTGGCTGCGGGCGCCCCAGCCAGGCTTATCCCAGAGTAGAAACCTTCTATCATGACTGTTGTCCAGGATCCACCTGAGTTCATCCCTCTCAGTCGTGCCCCATCTGTGTAGGTCTGACATTCAGACGATTGCTGGGGAAGACAGGGTTGGGTCAGCCCAGGACTCACTGCTGATGTCTTGAGAGGTCTTCCTCGTCCTTTTCTGGTTGTATTCTTTGTCCCATGGCTGGGTCAAGATAAGAGGTGGGGCACCTAAGACTCCACACTCATCCGGTCCCTCCAAAGTTTGTGCTTTTGGGATAATCCCTCTGGATTATAATCAACCCCAGACTAGTTAACCCTCCAGTCACAGAGAGTGGATCTGTTGCTCCATGGTGAGCATGCTGGAGCTCTTCCCAGTCCAGTTTTCAAGATGGTGGTGGGATATCTGTTTCATCTTCTTCTCTGTCTCCAGCTTTCTCATTGCACTCCCTCCACAGTCCTCACTCCCAGTATCCAGCCTGGCGCTGCAGTGGTAGGGCAGAGCCTGGAGGCAGCAATTGCTCCCAGCAGCTTCTTCCCGGGAAGGAATTTGTTTATTTTAGAAAATGGCATTCAGTTTCTGAGCCCTGGGAAGCACTAGGGTCTAAGCAGAGCAGCTGCGGCATTAGCCACTTCACTAGGAGAGCCCTGACCACTTGCTCCTGAGTCCCCACTCAGTCAGCACTCACACGCCCACCTACATATAGACATGCATGCAAATTCATCCATACACTCACTCACTCACAGGGACTCACATAGTCTGACTGGCTCTGCCGCCATCTTCCCCAGCTGTAGCTAAAGTTTTTAATACTGTTTTTTGGTGATATACCTTAGAAGAGGTCCTAGTATAGATACTGAAGTCAGAAAAATACATGTAGAAGAGCTTGGGATGACTTTGAATTTTGGACTCTTAGGGGAGAAAACGATAAGGCAGCATAACTAAAAGTTTTATTCCTGAGAGTAAAAACCTTATTTAGGCAGTAGTGAATGTCTCTAGGCTACCAATGAGCCATATATCCATTTACTTTACAAGGAAGCTACCTGTCCATGTCCTCCCCATTTAGGCAAAGGCTTTAGCCAGCTCTCCTTTTTTTTTTTTTATTTATTGTAGATGAGGTCTTGCCATGTTGGCCAGGCTGGTCTTGAACCTGTGGGCTCAGGCCATCCTCTTGCCTCAGCCTCCCAAAGTGCTGGGATTACAGGCGTGAGCCACAGCGCCTGGCAATCCTCCTCCTTATGGGAGAGACCTGTTAGGAATGTAGACCCATACTAGCTGTCTATACTAAGCAAACTAGGTCTTTACTCACCAACTGAGAACCAGTAACCAAGGCCCTGTGGACATTGGAAGAAAACAAATAGCATGAAAGAGAATGTTGGAGACTAGCAAATAGAAAAAATGACTCCAAGAGAAAGAGAAGGTAACTGTTTTTTTAAAAATTACTAAACCTAGAGAGGGAGAAACCATATAACCATAAAACAAAAATAGGTTGCTATAAAATTAAGAATATGATTACTGAAAAATAATTCAGTGAGTGAATTGTCAAGTTTAAGACAAAGACAGTGATTTATAAGGTAAATTTGAGAAAATCTGAGAATGTAGAGCAACCTAACAGATTTTTTTAAAAAACCATAAGAGAATAGTCAAGTTGATATGAACCTAGTAGTTACATACATAATAGAAAAAAAATCTTTTCCAGAGCTCAAGACAGATATTAATCTTTAGATTTGTTGTACTGAATATGAAGCAAAGTGGATAGTTCAAAAAGTTACTTAGTTTAAATCAATAAACATCATGACAAAATTAGACAACCTTAGGGATATAAAGAGAAAAAAAAACCCAAATGTGATAAATTTAAAAATAAATCACACCAGCCTCAAGTAAACAAGAATTTCTGATACCAGAAATCTCATCAGCAACACAGGATATTAGCAGATAATAAAGAAAATTCTGAAGAAAAATGATTTTGAGGCTAGAATTCTATAGTCATTAAAAAGTTTATAAATTGTGAAGAAATGTAAAACATGTTTAATCATGAAAAATCTCAAAGGTTTTCAAATTATCTATGACAAATAACAAAGTACAAGGAAAATATTTAGACAAAGAAAAATATTTTAAAAAAACCGTGGCAACCTGACTACAGCTTGAAAGAATCGAAGATATCTGAAAAGAAAGAAAAAGTTTATCTATTTTTTGATATACAGAATGTTCTTCTTGGAGTGGCAAGAGTTCATTGACACAGGATTACATTTCCTTTTCTATGGGCTTAATGAAACTACTTGATTCCTTCATGAAATGTGTTTATACAATTATTACCTTTAAGATGAATTTCTAGGGGTTTACATTTTCAGAAGCAACTTGTAGCCAAAGAATTAAAGACTTAGTGACCTATTCTGTATCTTTACAACCTAAAAATAATACAACCAATCAAAACTGGGTTTACACCAGAAGAGGAAAGTTTCTCCTCTGTTATACTGGGAATCAACAGTATATCCAAAGTTGGTAATTCAGGAAACAGAAATATAGGCATTATGACATAAAGTTATCAAGGTAATCAGCTGAAGAACGTGGAATGCTTAACACAAGAGAATGGGGTCAGGCACAATTAGAGTGGGTGGAAGACTATTACTTTTTATTTTAGACCTTTCTATATTGTTTGATTCTCTTTCTTTTATATAAGTATTTACTTCAAAAGTAAAAAGTCAGAAATCCTCCAAACAGAAGGATACCTAACCAATCCTTTTATTCTCTCCTTCCAAATCATATTCCTTAATGGACAGGTTTAAACATCTGCTTGAACATTTTCAGAAAGCTACATTAACCTTAATGTTAAAATTGTAATAGTTTTAGTTTACTTAAACAGAATGCTTAAATGAAAGCTCTTTGCTAACTATTTGTTTTTGGTTTTGTTTGATTCAAAAGGTGCATGTGCAGGTTTGTTACATAGGTATATTGCATGACGGTGAGGTCTGGGCTTCCTACTGAGCCCATCACCCAGGTGGTGGGCATGGTTCCAATGGGCAGTTTTTCAACCCTTGCCTTCCTCCCTCCCTCCCCGCTTTAGGAGTCTCTAATGGCTGTTTTTCTTATCTTTATGCCTGTGGTTTTCAGTGTTTAGTGCCCACTTATATGTGAGAACATGTGGTATTCAGTTTTCTGTTTCTGTGATCATTCACCTACGATGATGGTCTCCGCTGCATCTGTACTAACTGCCTGTTTTAACACCTTCACTTTATAAATCAGGAAACTGCGCCCTAGAGAGGTCACTGTCTAAGCTGAGGACATGCTACAAGGCAGCGGCAGACTTGGGGGAAAAGTAATTATATGTATCAATGTGTTTAAATCAGTTTAGTTCATTAACTATTGGAGACAATAGCATTCTGGCTTGGCTCCTTTCTGAGAAGGGTCTGAGGAAAAAGTAGATGTGGACACTGTCTCTCTCCCTCTTTCCTTTCCCACCTCCAGTACACACCTGCTTCCTGCCTGGAATCCAGGGGAATGCTTAGCATGGCATAGGACTCCTCTTGGCCCACTGGTGCTTAATTATCAGCCTGCAGCAAACAGAGCCTTCTGAAATCTGCTAAGAAAGAGTAAATGGGCCTCTGGAGGAAACAGCCAGAAGCATGGGTACAAAAACCCTTTGCAAACCAGAATGAGTAGGCAGGGCAATGAGGACAACACACAGTGAGAAAGAGAACAACAAATGAGGGAGACAGAGCAGAAGGAAGAGGAAGGGAGGCAAAGATAGATGATGTTTTCCTCTCTGTTTCTCTTTGGGCTGATTTAAGGGCAAAGATTGAAGAGTCCAGAAGGCTTCTCTATACTGAACAAGTTTCACTGTAGAAACTCCAAAAAGGTGACAGAAGGAAATCACAGGAAGCTTTTATGAGGAAAATGCTGCCAAATCCATAGTTTAGTCACTAGCAGAAAAAACACACGGCCAACTTTAGTGCACTAGTGTCTTTCCTCTGACGATGCTACAAACTGCTCAACAACTGGGAAAAGAAGAACATCAAGAAAGGAAACTGTTTAGGTTTGGAAAGGATATTTTGAGCAAGAAATAATGTAAGTAGTAAGAAATATGGAAGCTAGAAGCAATTCACAGAGTTCTGGGGGTAGGGTGCGCCTTTGTACATAATTTTAGCCCGCTTATCTGCCCTCTATTGGAAGGTAGGTTGTCCCCCATATACTGTAAGTATCTGACAGCAGGTGCCAAGCCTGCTTTGCCCATCTAGCAGAATATCTGGCACATCAAAGGCATTCAATAAGTATTTTCTAGATACTTCACCAAAGGCGACACAGTAGCCCTGAGAATTCAATTTTCCCTCTTAGTTTGGAAAGTTATTGCCAGTCCAGTGAGACAGTTCAAAGAGAAAAGGTAATTATTTGCCCTTCCTTCTCTCTATGCTAGATCTCTGGTAGCAGGTAAATGAAGGGCAGATGATTAAAAGGAATCTCTGGAATATTCCTCATGTCCCTCTAAACACTGGTATATCTGGCAATGAGGGGAGGATAATATAGATGTGTCCAGAAGTTTTTAAAAATTAGTAAAGACTTTAAAATGGACAGAAAGGTTACTGAGTGTCTTGTTTAACATTCCCTTCCAGATTATTTTCATCTTTCAGTTACTTTAGTCTGTACACAAAACAGATAATACACAACTAATTCTTTTCTTTGGAAATGGAAAAGAATTGAGTCTGGTAGAATGCAACTGATTATTGCCCTATGGATAGACTATTCCTGTATCTATTTGAAAATTCTTTTCAGCATTCCTCATTGCCCAAATATATGTGGTTCTTTTGAACACATTTAACATTTTACTTGTTCACCCATTAATAAATGAGTTAAATAAAATATTTGACACATGTTCATGTTATATTTGTAAGAGTCATCATTTTGCCTTTTAAAAATTATCTTTGGTGTTTGAATGTATCATTTTTCATTTTAGTTCAGGGATTTAATTTATTGTTACCACTTCATAACTGTTTTTTCTTCGTGTGTGTGTGTGTGTGTGTGTGTGTGTGTGTGTGTGTGTGTGTGATACAGTATAGTGCAGTAGTAGAGTACTTGCTTCTGAGACTAAAGACCTGAGTTCAAGTTTCTACTTCCATACTTCCTAGGAGTCTTGGTCAGAGCCTGTTTCCATACATTTAAAATAGGAATGATGTTAGCACCTACATTATGGATTGCTCTGAGACTTTAATGAACTAATGCATGTAAAGTGATTATACATTGCTTGGCAAATAATAAGCACGCAATAGATACTAGCTATTACTACTCCTTTTTTCCTATGGTAGGTGAGCCAGGCTGTTAGTTGATCAGTTTTCAGCATGAGTGGGAGTGTGGATATAGACAATTGGTCAAGCCACCCAGTAGCAATTCTCCTTCACCATAAGTACTTCTTTCTACTCTTTACCCACAGAGTCCAAACTAATTTATACCTGGTGTGATAGCTGCTACTTGCCCATCTAACTTTCATTCCTGCCTTTTATCTCACTAATAAAATACCTATTATTATAGGAAGCAATAATGCAGCTACTAAAATACTACATTTTCTAACCTCCCTTGCAGCTAAGTGTAGCTACTTAGTTCTGGCCTATGAGATGTCAGCACAAATTGTGGGGAGGTACTTCCAGGAAAGTCTCTTAAAAGTGGGAGAAAAAGCTAGGGAAAGATATTTTGAGTCTTTCCTTTCTCCATCTTATTGCCTAGAATGTGGATTTGTTGACTGAAGCTCCAGCAGTCATTCTGAACCTTCAGGTGACCTTCAGGTGATAAGCCAAATACTGTACTAGGATCACATAACAGGAGCCTGAGGCTCTACAAATTTTGTGGGACTGCCATATTGCTTTAAGTTCCCTTCTTCAGACTGCTTTTATAAGAGATAAAAAAGCCCTTGTGTGTTTAAGCCAGTGTTGTCTTGGGTTTTCTGTTAGATGCAGTTGAACCAAAACAAATGTTGGGTGTCTTCTCCAGCCAAAGGGACCTTTTAATCATAACAGATAGTCACAACAGAACTGTGTGGTTTGAAAACGCAGACCTTCCTTTTTTGGCACATTTGAGTTCCTTGTAGATCCTAGATATTAGACCTTTGTCAGATGTACAGTTGGCAAATATTTTTTCCCATTCTGGGCTGTCTCCCTGCTCTCTTGATGGTTTCTTAGACTTTGCAGAAGCTTGTCAGTTTGATGAGGTCCCACTTATCTATCTTATCTCTTATGGCATAGGCACTTGGGGCTTTGATCAGGAACTGGTTGCCAGTTCCAAATTTCCATAAGGGTGTCTCCTGCATTTTTTAAGGTTCTTATAGTGAGGTTTTACATTTAGGTCTTTGATCCATTTAGAGTTGACTTTTGTGTATGGTGATAGGTAGGGGTCTTGTTTGAATCTTCTGCATGTGGTCAGCCAGTTTTCCCAGCACCATTTACTGAATAGGTTCTCCTCTCCCCAGTGGTTGTTGGTGGAGGCTTTGTTGAAGATGAGTTGGTTGAGAAATTGAGATTTCACTTCTGGAGTCTCTATCGGCCTCATTGGTCATATCAAAGAAATGTAAATTAAAACCACACCGAGATACTACCTAAACCCAGTTAGGATGGCCAGCATTAATAACTCAAAAAACAACAGATGCTGGAGAGAATACGGGGAAAAGGGAACATTTCTACACTGTTGGTGGGAGTGTAAACTAATACAAACTCTGTGGAAAACAGGCGATTCCTAAAAGATCTAAAAATTGACCTTCCATATGACCCTGCAATCCCCCTACTGGGAATATACCTGGATGAACACAAATCACTCTATGAAAAAGATACCAGCACATGTATGTTTATTGCAGCATTGTTCACAATAGCAAAAACATGAAACCAATAGTGCTGCCCATCGAAAGAGGACTGGATTAAAAAAATGTGGTACATAGTCATGATGGAATATTACACCACCATAAAGAAGGAAAAATTATGAACGTCACAGCAACTCAGAAGAACTTAGAGTCTATAATACTGAGTGATCTATCACAGAAACAAAGAACTGAGTATCACATGTTCTTATTCATAAACAGCCCCTGAGCAATTATCATAATAGTATAAGAAAAGAATTGGCAGTAGCAGGGAAACTGCCGGGGAGCAGGGTGGTGGAGATGGGAATTGCAGTATTGGGAATCTGCCAGGGGATGGGAGGGGACACACCTCATGAACAAGGGTATTTGCATAATAAACATTTATACATCTAATGCTGAATTGTACCCCACATCTTTAAAATAAAAAATTAAAAAAATAAAAAAATGCTAAATGTTAGTATAGCAATAAAAATTTAATTTCTGATTTGCCTTATTTGGTCAGATAAATCAACAGTATGTAGTTATACAATTATATAACTATAGTTAGGTTATGGGATTATACAGTTAAACGATTCTACTTTGGTAGCTTTGCATTTGATAAAATCAATGACAATATTAGACTTTTGTCATGTGATTATAGTTGGTGGATTTGCTTTTGGTAAAATCAATAACATTAGGCTTTTCCCTTTTCAACATGTGTCCCCTTTGTTCTCTCATGTCTATCCTGCAACGCTGTGAGAGGGGTGTTATTATCATTTCCACTTTATAGATAGAAAAACTGAAATTTCAACTCATTAATTGATCAATATTACTCAGTTTCTTTACAGTAATGGGACACTAAAGAAGCTCTTGACTTAAGTGAATTTTTTAATAGCAAAAGTGGTTTTAAAATTTAAACAAAAGACTAGTTGAAGTTAGAATTTTCAATAATAAAAATGACCACCAAATTACATGCTTGACTTTACTGGTTTTGAAGTTATAAAGAATGAAAGTACACTGATCATAGGTCAAAACAAAGTGAGGAGCTTTGTGGGGGAAAAAATGTGTGTGTCTATAAAACAATTCTGATAAAACAATATATTGACAATTGAAGTATGAAGGAATTGAAGTTATTTGGATATTTTCCATAAATGTTACATGAGTACAAAAACTATCTTTGGTTTTTATCAAACCTCAAATGTTTCACCTCCTTAAATGGTTTCTCCTCAAATGTAAACTTCCACTAATTAGTCCATCCCCAGCTTTAAGGGCAACCAGTGATTTGGGAATATCTAGAAGCCTAATCTGCAGCCATTTCTGCAGAGCTTTGATGAGACAGCAGCTGAGTAAACAAAATCACTCCTCCTTAGTGAGGGTAGAGAAAATGCGTACACAACAGAACTGAGGCCAAAGCATCCTGAATTTTCTTTTCTTTAGGTCCTTCTTAATAAAAAGAGTACCAAGTCTAAGGAAGCTGCTCATGAAAAAAATCATGTTTCTGAAAGGCCAAGAAAACAGTACTATGAATGGATGAATATATATATATATATATATATTTTTTTTTTTTTTTTTGAGTTGGAGTCTCACTCTGTCACCCAGACTGGAGTGCAGCGGCCGCTCCCGGCCACCGCAGCCTCGACCTGTTGGGCTCTGGTGATCCTTCCGCCTCAGCCTTCCAAGTAGCTGGAATTACAGGCATGCGCTACCACGCCCGGCTGATTTTTTGATTTATTGTAGAGATGAGGTCTCGCTGCCCAGGCGGGTCTCAAACCCGCGGGCTCAGGCAATCCACTCACCTCAGCCTCCCAAAGGCACGGGATTACAGGCTGAGCCACCAAGCCCAGCGGATGAATATATTCATGACAACCAAAACCCATCTAAAGAGAAGTGTTAGCTCACACGGAACTCCATTATGAAGTGAGTATAATTAGAGATTCATAGAATAAACACACTGGAGCAGCAAGGCTCTAATAAAAAACTAGTCTGAATAAAAGCACACTTGTTACAAGTCTCAAAAATTGCAGACTCTTAGAACCTGAATCTTGGTGTGTGCTCATCTTCCTTCTCCAAACCACCTCCCTTGTGTTACAGGAATTACTGAGCAAGGTTGGAGGTTTCAGAACTTCTTCCACACCCACATTCCTTCTTCCTTCAGAGAAATATTCAGTGACAATTTGGGCAGAATGACCCAGGTCACTCCACCCTTGCAAAGCATCTTTCTTCCAAGATGATCCCAATCCACACATTGCCTCAGTTAAGTGTGCCAAAGATAATCTCATCACCAGTCAGTGCCTTAACTGACTTGTTGCCACCTCAAGGCATTTCAACAAAGTCTGATCGCAAAGTCAATAGCTGACACATTTCTGGAAGACCTTTCCTCTGTTTCTGCCAGTTGTCAGTGATTTCAGTCCTTCTGCTAAGAAGCTCTAAGTTAAAGAAGTCCAGGAATACTTTTTACTATTTATATTTCCTTCTCTCAATTTCTGTTTTATTACCAGACTTAACAAAGATACACATGCATAATGATGATGAACAGCCTTTGTATCTTACATGTGGAGCCACCTGTCTCCTGAGCCATTAAGATTACTTCTCATAATTAAGAAATGGGGTTGACCTCACCTGTCCCTTGTTTCACAAGAACAGGTCTCATTGAGGGCTCAAGTGCAGTTTGAGACAATAAAATTTAGAAGATACAGCAGATATTGGCACTGAGCTCCAAGTGAGTAATGAAATGATTGACTGCCAGAAACTACAGTGAAAATAACTTTTTAGCCTGTAGACAGCAGACTGAAGGTCTATAGATTTAAGTAATGTGATGGAAGAAGTGGAAGCATAAGTGGGGCCTCAAAGATCATAGTCATAGTTCAACTACTTCTTTGGTCAAAAGAGGAAACTGAGACCTAGAGAAGTAGTACAACTTGTTGATTTCAAGATGCCGAGGAACAACCCAGACAAGGATAGACGCTGAATCTGTGCCTATCCCCGTGCAAGTATTTTCTCATTCCACCACTTGGACTCCCACGTGTAGTTGACCTCCACTATTGTTGGAAAAAGAGGAGGATCTGAGTTGCTACATCAGTAAGGAACCAAATCGCACCTCATTTATTTGTTGAATGAACAACTGCACACTGCTCCCTTGTCCTTGCTTTATGTAGATTAATTCAACCACCTTTTCCATCATTAGTTGCAATTCAGGCCAGCTGAGGAATTCTCATGCTGATTTATTAGTCTCTACTGGGCTGTGTTCCACATAATTTTCAGGCAAAAGAGAGAAAGATTTCCATCAGCTAGGAAGTTGTGTGAAGCACAGAGGTTAAAACAACATCTCCCTTGAATAATACATTTAAAAAGTCACCCAAAGTATGTTATTCAATCTGGCACCCAGATTTAAAGATTGCCAGATGGCCCTCCAAGGCCTCTAAGGAAGAAATATCACATTGCTCTTCTCATCATTATTGCCTTGCACTGATAATATCACAACTGAGTGGAGACCCACAGAAATGCAGCATTCAATTATGCCAATGACGAAAGGTACGATGCTCAGGCTGAATGCTCTCTCTATACCTGAAGACAATACAGCACTTGTATTTATAATACCAAATTCTCTAAGCCTTTTTAAGAAAGCAAGGAAGCCTCAGGGAGAGACCAAGAAATAAGGAGGGGTTTCAAATGCCTCCAAAGGCAAGCCTTTGGGATCTAACTATATGAATGGCATGATGAAATCTAATCTACCAAATACACTATCTCACAAATGCAGACAGACTTTCAATTCCAGCCCCAGTATCACTCTGAATCATCTCTGCCTTATATTTCATTTAGTCAATTCAGTTCAGAGATTATCTACCAGGCACAAAGTGCTCTGCTATGTGTTGTGCTATATATGATGTGATATTGTTGTACATATGACCAAGGTCAGCTGTTACCTACAATAGTGAAGGAGATAGACATATACACACCCAAAATAGCAGTTAATGCCAATGCAGGGATTACTTGTACCACCTTAAGTGCTTTATGTATATTAATCACTTGATTGTACAACAATCTCATAAGATAGGGTGTGTTATTATTCTATTTCACTAATGTGGAAACTGAAGCTAGGTAATTTGACAAGGGTCATTATTATTGACCTAGTTTGCTAAGAGGTGCAACTAGGGAGACACAATTGTTGAATCATGTCCCCCCAGATTCATATATTGAAGTGCTAACTCCAAATATTCAGAATGTGACATTTGGAAGGGGCTCACCTTCCAAAAAATAATTCCGTTTTTTGGGGTCCCCTGCTTATATATTGAAGTCCCAGTACCCCAGAATATGACTGTATTTAGAGAAAGGGCCTTTAAACAGGTAATTAAGTTAAAATGAAGTCATTAAGATGGGCTCTAATTCAATATGACTGATATCCCTATAAGAAGAGATTAGGACGCAGGCAGGTACAGAGGAGAGACTGTGTGAAGACACAGGAAAAAGAAGGCTGTCATCAGTCTGCAAGCCAAGGAAAGAAGCCTCTGAGAAAACCAACCCTGCTGATGCCTTGATCTCCAGATGCTCAGTCTCCAGAACTGTGAAAAAATAAATTGTGGTTGTTTAGGTCACTCAGCCTGTGGTATTTTGTTATGGAAGACCTAGTAAATGAATACACCAGTGATGAAGGAAAGGGAGCCATTTATCAGTGAATCCTTGCTACCACTGAGGCAGCTCTGGCTTTTGGGATGAAGATCAAGAGACAGAACACTTCTAGATGTCAGTTCTGGGAAAAAGCTCCCAGCAAATTAAGGCTCTGAGAATGAGAGGCTCACAGAGGGATGGATCCCATATCACTGTTCCCTACTCTTGCTAAAAAGACTAAATCACCTTCCCCTTCAGGACTGTTGTCACAAGAGGGTTAAGTATAATGGCACATCCCCCTTTCCCCCCTACTCTCTCCTTTTCTCTCAGAAGTTGTCATCTATCACAGTTAGAGTTCAAGGCCTAAAAATGCAACACTGATTGAGAAGGTCAAATTCATTAAGACAAGAGTAACCCAGCTGATCAATCAACATGGAAAAGTGACAATTATTTCTTTTTCCCTGTTTTGATTGGAAAAGCAGAGCTTGAAGCAGGAGCAGAGTTCTCAACTGTGATGGATACAGCGTGTGTGCATGCACATATATGTTTATGAGTGTATGTGTCATGTATGTGTGCATTGGGAGAGGACTATAGGAACGGTGCCTGGAGACACAGCAGTTAGATTTATAAAAATTCTGCCTAGTATTGGCCTTATTTACCTTCAGCAGGGTCGTTTTGGAAGTATTTTAGTTGCACTCACACATGCAAGCTGCTGGGTTTCTGAGGATTTATGAAGATTTCTTTTGTGACTTCATTATAAAGGCACTTCTCTCCCAAGGGGTCCATTCATCAAGGTATCATGGCAGTGTGCTTCCTGCCTTTGGCCTTGCTGCAAAAGCCCTTTCAAACAAACTGTGCACAGCTGCAACGCAGAGCGTGCTGCCTCGAGCACATGAATTAAATTAAACATCATTCCATAAGTATGAGAAACAGGCTGTCAAGGCATCAGGAGAAAAGTGAAAAATTCAGTCAATTTGTCCTGATCCTTCCTTGACATGATCTGCATATTTGGAGGTATTGGGATCTGGTTGGAGTGGAACGTTTCTCCAAGAGAGAGTCTGTGTCTTATTCTTCTAGAATATCCCCTAGCACCAAGCCAGAGCTATAATGACACTCAGAAAATACATATTGCAGAATGTTTCACATTATAGTTGTATAGTTATGGTCTTGCAGATGCAGCCTTATTCCTAAGTAACAAGCACCACTTCTAGGTTTAATACGAAATAGTTTTTGTCATTGACTTACTCCATTTGCTGGTAACCTCTTGCCTATTTACTGTAACTTTACTTTCACCTAACTAAGTGTGTGGAACAATAGTTGCCTGCCACCAGAATTAATTTACTTGAGTAAATAATGTGCTTTTTATTCAACCTGAAAGGAATAATAACAGCAATTAGCATTTGGACAATGCCTTAAAGTTTATAAAAGTCTTTTATCTGCTTTATTTATTTAGAGTAGGGAAGGTATGTGTTCAGTTCTTCAGTCAACTTCTCCAGGGCAGGATCTGTGCTTCCTCTGGAACATTCTGGTAAATTCTTACTTCCCTATTCCAATCATGTGATGCCAGTGAGGTTGTCAATTACAGCAGCTTCCTCCACCTTGGCCACAGAAGTGGGCATGCTCCAGGTTCAGGTAATCATGGTATTCCCATTCTTCCAACAATAATGATTGGAAGGGTAGGCAGTCAGGCTAATCAAAATCTTTCCCCAGAAATCTTTCCTGGAAAAAGAAGACTACTTGTTTCCTGAGTCATGGATCTAAAAAGATGTTATTCAGGGGTTGTCAGTGGCCTTCTCCTCCATGTATAGATGAGCTGTCTACTGTAAGATAATGAAGTCAGATAGAGAGAAGGAAACAGAGCTAAGATGGAAAGCAGATAAAGGGAGGGGGGGAGGGGGAGAGGGGGAGAGAAGGAGAGGGAGAGGGGGAGAGAAGGAGAGAGGGAGAGGGGGAGAGAAGGAGAGAAGGAGACAGAGAGAGAGAGAGAGAGAAACTCATTTGAGTTGCAAGTCACTTCTCCAGACTGCCGGATTAAGTGCCCCAATAAATTCTCTTTTTTCTTATGCCAATGTGAGTTACCCTTTGATTTGCAACCAAAAGCCTAACCAATAGATTTTACAAAATCAGACTGATATCTTTCTTTCATTCTTTCTTTTTTTAGAGACAGGCTCTCTCTATGTTGCCCAGGCTGGTCTCAAACTCTGGCCTCAATCAATCCTCCTGCTTTGAGCTCCCAAATCAGCCTGAGACTGATTTTTGAAGATTAAAAAACTGTACCAGTTTCTTATTGTACACAAATATTCTCTTCCTTTTCCTCAGGTAAAATCATACTTTCTTGCCCCATTTACACTAGACATGAGAATGTGATTTGCTTTAGTCAATAAAATAAGACATAGCTATGGACATGTATGTGAGCAAAGAATAAAATTTCTGTCACTTTAGGCCTGAGAAGCTAGAGTTCTTTGTTATGTGACTGACCTTGCCTACCCTGACTGATACCACCTATACCCCAATGTCAGTTAGGCTCTTTGAATCCAAATTCTACATACAGTTCTTATTTGCTCTATACCAGACAGCTTCTAACAAACCTAAAGTCTCCAAGTTTTCCAGAGCATCTCTGAAAAATGAATATTGTATTTTCAAAACACAAAGCAAAACAAAACAGAAAACCATGGTCTTGTAGCAAACCATAGGTAGAGCCAGGATAACTGATCCAAACTAAAATAACAACAATGATAATAACAACTAATATTAATGTCCACTAAAAGGTAACCTCTATGAAAATGGGGACCTAGGATGTCTTGCTCACTGTTTAGTGCTCAGAAGTTAGTACAGTGCCTGGCACACTATAAAGCTTGATAAATATTTGTTCAGTGTTAAAGGGAATAGCTACTATGCTAAATGTCAGTCATTATGTTAAATTCTAATTTTATTCATTTACTCAACAGAAATGTATTGTGCACCTCCAATGTGCCAGACACAGCTGTAAACACATGGGACAACATAGGCAAGTTTCTCAATACTGATATTTTGGACCATATATATATATATGTATATTTGCTGCGGAGAACTGTCCCAGGCATTTTAGGGTGCTTGACTGCATCCCTGGCTCCTACCTCTTCCCTCAGCATGACAGACAAAAATGTTTCCAGACATTGCCAAATGTTTCCCAGGAGGCAAAGTCAAATTGAGAAACGAAACGCTGGGCTAGTGGTAGGAGGCAGAAAAGTAGTCTATTGATTTGAAATGTCTTAGATATAAAAAGTGCCCTTAATAAAAACAAAGCAGGATCAAGGAAAGTAAAATGATCCAAAGGGAAGTGCTTCTTTAGATAGAATGGTTAGAAAAGGCTTTCTACATGAACGTTTGAAGAGAACTAAATAGGGCAAGGGGGGCTAGCTCTGTGGCTAATTAGGAAAAAAAATTTCTAAGTGATAGAACAGTAAGTCCAGAAAGGCTGGAACAGAGTGAGCAAGGGAAGTATCGGAGAAAAAAGAAGGAATGACCAGCCAACTGTAAATGGCCTTGCAGCCCATAGCAAAGGCCCTGGGTTTTATCCAGAGTGGAATGGAAAACCACCAGAAAATTTCAGGTAGGAAAAAAAGTGTGAGTTTCTAACTTTTAAAGAATGTATCTGACTGCCACGTGAAAAACAGAATAAGAGGGACAAGAAGTAAGAAGTAAGTTAGGGGACTCCTCTAGTATTCCAGATAAGAGATGGCTTTGCCTGGAGGGGAGTGGTAGAGGACTTAAGGCATAGCTCAATTCTGGATATATTCTGAAGGTAGAGTTTACTAGGATTTGATGTGCGTAATACAGAGAAAGAAGGAAAGGAGTCAATGATAGATGGTACTATTATTGTCCTCAGTTTTCAGATAAGAAAACCAAAGTGCAGAGAGGCTAAGTAGTTTTGCAAGACCATAAAGCTGGCAAGTGGTACCCAGATGCTGATTTCAGAGCCTAGATTCTTAATTTCTGTATTATATTGCTAATAAAAGCCTGGAAAGCCTAGGTGGGGGGGGGAAGCAAATGAAGGAGCTCTAGCTATGCATTTTCTTCTGTGTAGCACCCTATTCATCCTCTTTCTGGCTTGAAAACATCTAAGACACACTTATATAGTCATTAAAAAAGTAACAATAAGAAAATGGCAGAGTTAGCCCTTCTCATGATTAGCTTGTAGGCCTATTTTGATACAAAGATAATGAGTATCAACTCTCATAAGAACAAAGCTTAAAAAAATTAAAATTACCAAAAATTTTTTTGAAATATGTATTTAGGTGAAACCAACCCTGCTGATGCCTTGATCTGCATCTAATGATATAATCATGTGGTTCTTATTTTTACATCTGTTGATGTATTTAACTGCATTCATGGTCTTGCAAATGTTGAACCAGCCCTGCATCTTGGGGATGAAGCCTACTTGGTCATGGTAGATGATTTTTGAGATGTGTTTTTGGATTTGATTTGCTAGAATCTTGTTGAGGATTCTTGCATCTATGTTCTTAAGGGATGTTAGCCTGAAATTCTCTTTTTTTGTTGGACCTTTACCTGGTTTGGGTATCAGTGTGATGTTAGCTTCATAAAATGATTTTGGGAGAATTCCATCTTCCTCAATTGCCTGAAATAATTTCAGTAGAATTCGTATCTGCTCCTCCTTTTATGTCTTGTAGAATTCTGCTGGAAAGTCATCCAGTCCAGGGCTTTTTTTTTTGTAGGTAGTTTTCATATGACAGAGTCAATTTCCTGGGTTGTTATTGGTCTATTTAGTGTCTCAATGTCTTCTTGTTTCAACGTGGGGATGTTATGTGATGTCAGAAAGTCTTCCATTTCATTTAGGTTACCAAGTTTCCATATAGGTGTACATAGTAATCTCTGATAATCTTTTGTATCTCTTCAGGGTCAGTTGTGATTTGATATTTTGTATTTCTGATCGTTTTTATTTGGACTTTTTCTTGGTCACTTTGGCTAGAGGGTCTACCAATCCTGTTAATTCTTTTAGAGATCAGCTTTTTGTTTTGTTGATAGTTTCCATGATAGTTTTGTCTTCTATGTCCTTTATTTGGGCTCCGATTTTGGTGATTTGGATCACCAATTTGGTGATTTGGTAATGTGGATCACCAATACTTCTGCTAAAGGTTAGAGTTTTGGTGGTATTTTCTTTCTAACTCCCTTAGGTGATTTGTTAGGCTCTCGACTTGCAATCTTTCCATTTGCTTGATGTGTGCTCATAAATATATAAATTCCCCTCTTAGAACTGGTTTCATGGCATCCCAAAGGTTTTGGTAAGATGTTTCTTCATTTTCATTTGTTTCTAGGAATCTTTTAATTTCCACTTTGATTTCAGTGTTGACCCAGTAGTTGTCAGTATCATGCTGCTTAGTGTAGCATTTATATATTTTAAAGCAATGTTTAAAGTTCTGCATAAAATTTCCCCAAACTTTATAAACCACTTTTGAGGTTGCTTACATAATAAAAAAGACCAAAGCCAAAAGTCAATGAGAAATACTTGTTTTCCCTGTGGTGGTAAAAATGACTGAAATAATACAGGGAAACAATGTGGCAAAAAAAAAAATTGAAGTCAATTCATTTGTCAACAAATATTATTGGTGATGGAGAGAAAACTTTATTAACGATGCTAAGAAAATATTCAGAAGAAATACGTTATGTGGAAGTTTTCCTATATGCATTTGTATTGAGTGCAGAACTTTCTAACATGTTAAGTTATATTCTAGAGTGTGTTTCAAAAACAAATATCAGGACAATTGTTTTTCTATGAACCAACTAAAGGAAGGATGTATTGGAAGAAGACCACATCATCTTTAATAAAATCAATGTTTCATGGGAAAACTGTGTAATTGTAACTACTGATGGAAAAATGACTTTGATGGACATTTTAAAAAATTTACATAAAAAGAAAGCTTTAGCGATAGTGCCACATGTGAAATTTAGTTATGCCATCATGTTATTAATATCAGAGACATTTATTTTAAGTTACAGGTCCACAGAGGTCTACAGGATGTGGTTAATTTTATATGTAAGAGGATTCTAGGAATATGGAGAAGAAGTACCAGGAATCTAGTGTCCTTACCTGAACGATTCACAGGCAGACTCTGCCTTATATAACTATTTTGGAATTTTTGAGTCTATTGAAAGCCTGCAGCTTCCAGGAGAAGGTGTGAATGGTAAATTGTGGTTAATTTTGGTCTATTTCAATTCTTAACTCAGCAACATCTGTGCATTCCCTACCTCTGGACTAGTTGCAGACAGCTATGCTAGTGTTCCTGGAGAAGTCTGCACGTAGCCTTTAAAAGCAAGGGTGGGCAAAGGGACCCTGTCCTTTAAATATCAGGGTTCGGTATTCTGATCATTTATTGTTGGCTTCTGATTATGAAGGTGTAGACACAGGGCAAGCAGTCACTGTGGAACCTCCCCTCCAATTGTCACAAAACGATCTCCCTTCAAAGCTTCCGGGAGATTTAAAGGTTTGACACCCTTATTCCCACCTCTTTGTTTTTCTATTTTCCTCTTTTGGGAGCCAGACATTAAAGACTTGGGTATTCAAAAGCAACTGCATATACAAGGGAAATGAGAAAGTTACTGCACATGCATGTGAAAGGTGCAACCTTATAAAAGACTTAAAAATACCTGAAGTTTATACTTCAGACTCATTCTTGGTATGGAGACAACCTAAAACTATAAAACATAAAAACAATAAAACAGCAAACCCCAGATAATGGAAGAATCTGATTTCCAGTTACTACAGTATTAGATTAAAATGTTTAGATTTTTAGCAACAACAAAAAAAATCACAAGGCATACAAAACAATAGGAAATATGGCTCATTCAAAGGAAAAAAAAATAAGCCAACAGAAATTGTCCTTGAGAAAGACCAAATGACAGACATACTAGTAAAGACTTTACATCAGCTGTCTTAAAGATGCTCAAAGAACTAAAGAAGAAATGGATAAAGTCAAGGAAACAATATATGAACACAATAGAAATATCAGTAGGATAATAGAGAACCTAAGAAGAAAACCCCCAACACTTTATAACTCAAAAGTGCAATAACTGAAATAAAAATTTTATTAGAGGAACTAAAGGCAGATTTGAGCAGGCAGAAGAAAGAATCAGCAAACTTGAAAACAGGACAACTGAAATTTTAAGTTTGGGGAACAGAAAGAAAAAAGATTGAAGAAAAATGAACAGAGTCTAAGGGACCTATGGGGACCACCATATGCATTGAGAGAGAAATTGACCTTCCATATGACCCAGCAATCCTTCTAGGAATATACATGGAGGAACTCAAATCATTCTATGAAAAAGATATCTGCACACACATGCTTAGCACAGCATTATTCACAATAGCAAACACATGGAACTGACCATGCTGTCCATCAAATGTAGACTGGATAAAAAAATGTGGTACATATACATAATGGAGTACTACACAGCTATAAATAAGGACAAAATTATGGGCTTTGCAACAACTTAGATGGATTTAAAGTCTATCATATTCAGAGATACTCAGATCACAGAAATAAAAAACTGAGTACCACATATTCTGACTCATAAGTGGACCCTGAACATTAATCATAATACTATAAGAAATGGATTGGCAGCAATGGACACTGCTGAGGGAGGGCACATTACATCAGTAAAGTTACCTGATCTCAAACCAGGCAAAGTGGGGACCAAAGGGAGGCCCAAACTTTACCTGTATGATGACCACTTATCTATCTAATCCTGAATTGTACTCCACATCTTTAAAATAAAATAAAATAAAATCATTTTGGAGATGGATGGTGGTGATGGTTGCACTATAATATGAATATACTTATTATCACTAGACTGTACACATAAAAATGATTAAGATGGTAAATTTTGTTGTAGTTATTTTACCACAGCAAAAAAAAAAAATTGAACAAAAAGCCCTTAAGAACTAGTATGCTGTCTATATACTTTGGAATAACATGAGTTATTTTTGAAAATTTTTTTCAGCTAACAGTCTTTACGGTTATTTCATAGAGTTACTTTCCCTACAAGTCAATCACGGAATCTTTTAGTTAAAGATAAGAGTTAAAATTTTCCATAATGACAAAGAGCTGTCAAAATTATTCTATCCAGAAAGAATTTTTGAAAAAATAAACTTAATTTGTCACTCTAAGATAATAATGACTTTTAGTAATGAATGAGAGAGGAACTATTTCTCAGAAGAAACTCACACTATGTAAAGAACATTTTGAAAGTGGTTTGTTGGAATGTTTCATTGTTATGTAATTTTGTTGCTTGAAATAATATTAAAAACTCATATCTTCAAATTTTAAAAACTTAGTAACATAATTTTATAACTTGTTTTAAAAAATCATCCAAAAGAAGAATTTAAATAATTTTAAACCTATTTTTTAAGAATGTAACAACTTCTGATTAGTTTGTAAGATCTTCTGACTGACATTAGGGAAAAGAGAAACATACTAATGGAATTTCAAATGCTTTGCATAATGATGGGTGAGTTAAAAAATAAGTATCATAACTTACTTAGCTCAACCCATCTTGCTCTTCTTCCATTTGAATTCACATATTTTTGTGTTTGTTTGTTTCCAGCTGCAACAGCCCTTGTAAGTATGGAAATAAACTTAATATGCAACCAGATTTTTAAATCACAGTATCATCAAACATTAAATCAATATTCTAAATCACATAAAACTAGAGGTTTTTGTGTGTCTTCCACACAAAATACATAAATTTAAATACATAAATTTAAAATATTGTATATTTCATCCTTATCTTTTCTCACCTTTTAATCCCTTTATTTTTTATATTATTGCACTAATACTTTTGGTACAATGTTTTCTAGTTTACTTTTGTTTTTCAAAATCATGTTTATTGAGGTATAATTTATATACAATGAAACATGCTGATTTTAAGTATATATTTTGATGTACTTTATTAAACATATATACCCATGTAACTACTACCACAATCAAAATATAGAAAATTCTCATCTCCCTCCATTTCCTGCATGCCTCTTTGCAGTCAATTCCACTCTCCTTTCCCCCATCTATCACCTCTCAGTCTGAGACAACCACTGGTCTGCTTTCTGTCTGATCAGAAATCTCTAGCTAATAGATTAGTTTTGTCTGTTTTAGAAATGGATTTATATGGTATATGCTCTTTTGTATCCAGCTTCTTTTGATCAGCATGTTTTCAAGAGTCATCCATATTGTTATATATTTTGACAGTTCACTCATTTTTATTACTTAACAATTTTCCATTGTTTAGATATACCCCAATTAGTTTATCCTTCCATTTGTTGGTGGACATTTGGGCTGTTTTCAGGTACAAATCTTTGTGTGGACATATATTTTCATTTCTCTTAGGGAAACACCAAGGAGTAGAATTGCTGGGTCATGGGGGAGTGTATGTGTAACTTTGTGAGAAACTGCTCAGTTATTTTTGAAAGTTGTGTCATTTTCTATTTCCATCAGCAATGTATGAAGGTTCCACTGGCCCTACATCCTTGTCTACTCGCTTATTGCCAGTCTTCTACATTTTAGCTATTTGTGGGTATACAGTAGTACTCATTTTAACTTTGGAGTATGTTTCTAACATGCATAAAGTGTAAATAGAGTAGGACACATATAGCTTTCAAAATATGAGAGGGAATTCCCCCTAAAAAAAAAAAAAAAAAGAATTATTTTTTGGAAGGCAGGCTCCTGTAGTACAGGCTTCCCCTGCTAGGTAAGTATTCTAGGAACCTATAGACATCAGTGTACCAGCTAACCTTGTTGTGAGAGGCTGCGTTTAGCTTCAGTAAATTTTTTTTTTCTTGGAAAATCTTTCAGTATGTTTGCTCCTTTCATGATGAGTGTTTTAAGAGCACACCTGCCCACACCGTGCTAAGTGTTTAGCAGAGTTTGACCCAAAACAGCATGACCCCTGTGCCTCCCTATTCACCTGCTCTTGCCCTGAGGACCTTTTTTTTGTTGTTTCCCAGGATAAAAAAAATCCCCAGAGGAAACTTTATCCCAGTGGAAGAGATGAAACAAAAAAACAGCAGAAGCACTAGAAGACATCACAAATGATGAGTTCAAAAACTTGTTTTGAGCGGTGGAAAAAGTGTTACAATAGGTATATTGTATCAAGTGGAAAATGCTTTGAAGGTGATTGAAGTTTAAACATGTAATAATAAATACACAATTTTTAATAAATAAATTCTGTATTTTTTGGTGTCTCCCTCAAAAATCACTATATGTAAATTGGTGGGACAGTGAAATGTTTACTGATGATGACACACAACCAAACCCTTGCAGATGCTTATATACATAATAACAACCAGGTCACTGCCTTAAGTACCGGCTACCTCAACACTTAGGAAGTTGTTTTTTTTAGACACTACAGTAGGGAGATTTAAAACATTATATTTTAAGAGTTTAGAGAGGAGAAAGAATGTTTTTTCTGCTTTCACTTCTGACTTTGGTAACTGTTAGCAGACGACTGCCCGTCCACTGCGGTAGTGGGGAGACTGTGCAGTGTGTTTTTACTCCAGTATTGTACTCTGTAGGGCCAGCTTTGGTTTCACCCTTCATTGAAGTTCATTTGCGCAGAGGGTGACCCTAAAAAAAAAGCATGTTTCCCTTTCCAGTATTTTCCCAGTAGGCTGCTGGGCCCTAGCAGTCCCTTGGGCACTTTACTTGCCATTCACACTAAAGTTTAGGGACACTCATCTGTCATTTCACGGCTTGTTGGCAGAAAAACAACAGTGCAAATACCAAGAAACCTCAGCAGCAAGTCAGCTTCAAGCAGGTCAGATGCCCCGTAATATGCGCAGTGTGATAGTTTAATCAGAGAATCATGCAGTATTATTGCTTCTGCCTGAGAGGAGCAGACATTTTTTTTCTTTTCAAGAAAGCTCTTTTCAGATAGCTATTAGGTTGTTGAATGAGGGACTGCACAAAAGAAATGCCGGCTCCTTGTGGTCTTTCAGATCATTAAAAAGTAACCCAGGTGGCAAAACCAGTTATCATTTCCTCAGCTACAGTAGATGAAAGAGCAAATTGGACACCAATCTGAGGCTACATGATGGCAAAACCATCAGCCCAGAGCAAAAGAGGATTCATCAATTCCGTGGAAAATAAGGAGTCAAAGTGATTACTTGGCATTGTGCAGAGATACCAACCTGTTGATTTGACTGATTTTGCTCTTCAGCCATTGGTCTAGCCTTGCAAAGTCTCAAACAGCCAAACTCACCGATCTTCTTTTTTTCCTCTCTTGTGGCCCCTTCCACATGGAGGAACTCCTGAAGTACCCAGCTGGAAAAGGGAAAGTTGCGGGGGCCTGTGGCAAACTCCCTGCTAGGGTGAAGGGAGTTCTAAAACATAGCCATGATTAGTAATCAACCATCTGAATGCTTTTCAGTTTCATTATTTGGTGTGCTTATATTACAGTCTGTTCCAACTTCCCTACTCTTCTTGCCAAGAAAATGTGTGACCTAATCACAGATCCCCTAGAATGTGTAGCTGCCATGGTTAGAAAAATGCTTTAGCTCAACAAGAACTTTCTCTAAACATGCTGCTTCTTTCCTCTAACACTCAGAATCAAACTGGCCCTTAAATAAGGACCCACGGCAGCAATACACAATAGGGGCTTCTAGGAACAGATGGGCAAAGAGAGAACTAAAAGAAGAAGGTGGGTGGCTGAGAGAAAGACTTTGGCTTACTGAAAGTAAATTTCAGAAGCTGCAAAGTGAGCTGAGAAGTTGTTTGAATTACAATTTAAATATTGAAATGACAGCTACATCAATGCTGGAAATGAGAACAACTTCCCATGGTAGAGGTGCCTTAGTCTGTTTGCGCTGCTATAACAAAATATCTGAGACTGGGTAATTTATAAAGAACAGAAACTTAGTTCTGGAGGCTGGGTGGTCCAAGATCCAGGTGCTGCAGGTCTTATGTCTGGTGAAGTCCTTTTCCTCATAGGTGGCTCCATGTAGGTGTCCTCACATAGCAGAAGGAAGGGATAAGGGCAAAAGGGGACAAACACTGTATCCTCATGTGTCAAAGGAGGGAAGGACAAAAGGGAAGAGCCGAAATCAGTTTCCTCCAGCCCTTTCAAGGCTCAAATCCATATATGAAGGCAGAACCTTCATGACTTAATCACTCCCCAAAAGGCATTCCCCACCTCTTAATACCACCACAATGAAAATGAAGTTTCAACCTGTGAATTTCAAGGGACACTGAGATCATAGCAATAGAAAAGGCAACTGTGAATTTGGACAAGGCCTTGAACATCTCTAGGCTCCCTCTGTAAACTGAGGTAACTGGATCTCAGTTTTAAAAATTTTGGGTCTCTAGGCTCTTCTTCAGACAAAAGTCAATCCAGAAGCCCAATAAGTAAAAATAAGTAAAAAAAAGAGGTATTGCTCTCACTTTAGAGGTTTGGGAGAGGTAGGTTCGCTGCTGCTGTTCAAGCTTCTTTCCCTTTCTAACTCAGATCCCTGAAGTGTCTCCTTGGTGCATCTTTCAAAAACATCCTGCCTCCCTGTTTAAGTGCTTCACAATAGGTTGCAAATAAAAGAAAGATCGTTTTCCTCTTGGTTTCTGGATGAATTATCTACAGAGGTAGGTGCTCTCACTTTAGGGGCTATTTCAGTTCTGATATTAATAATCCTAGTGGTTCTCAAAATGTGGCCCCCTAATTAGAACCATCAGTATCGCTGGAACTTATTATAAATGCAAATTCTCAAGCCACTCCCTGTATATACTGCGTCAAACACTCTGGGGATGGGACCTAGCAATCAGTGTTTTAAAAGCCCTTCAGGGGATTCTGATGTGTCCTCTTTGAGAGCTAATGTATTATTCCCCAAAGCTGAAGAGGTTGAATTCTTTCTGAACAGTTGCCAATACTGGGCCCATCTAAGGAGAACTGAGTAGATTGAGGTCAGCAAGGGAAGAATCAAGTAGGAGAGAGGACTTATGAACTGCTGTGAGTTTATTCTGTGAAGTGGATACTGGAAAGCTACTCAACATGCTGCCCTATCAAGTCTGCAGAACCTTTGAGATGAGTTGGGAAGCAAGCATAGCCTCAGCATCTTGTAATATCTGGTTTAAAAAGGAGTAATAAAGGAAATCTCAAGATGCAATTGTAACAACGCACTCCTGAAAAATGTGTTCTGCCTGACCCTGTGTTTCCCAGAGTTGCCTGGTGATCCCTCTTCCATGATACCTGTTTGGTTGATTCATACAGATATGGATTAAATAAGATCCCATAATGATATTGATGATAACCATGATCACAATAACAATACCTAGAGATGTCAGGCACTGTGCTAATTTTATATGGATTTTCTTATTTAATCCTTATAATATCTTTATGAGGGACTATTATTTTCTATGATTTTATAGGTTAAAAATGAGGAAGGGGAAGGCCGAGTAACTTATGTGGTTTCCCCAAAGGTGTCTACATCCTAATTCCTGGAAACTGTGAATATGTGACCATATTTATCAAAGGAACTTTGAAGATATGATTAAATTAAGGATTGTGAAATGAGGAGATTATCCTGGATCATCTAGGTGGACTCAATACAGTCATAAGAGTCCTTATAATAAGAAGGCAGGAGGGTCAAAATCGAAGAAGATGCGATGGGAGAAGTCAAAGTGATATGATCCCAGTACTGTGGTAGCCTCTCAAGGCTGGAAAAGTCCAGAAATGAATTACTTCCTACAGCCTCTGGAAAGAACACATTTCTGTGACACTTTTATTTTAGTCCCTTAAAATCTCATTCTAAACTTCTGACCTCCAGAGCTGTAAGGTAATAAATCTGTATTGTTTTAAACCATCAATTTGCACTAATTTGTTGCAGCAGCACTAGCAAACTAACACACTCGTTAAGGTCACACAACCATTAGGTCATCAGGGCAGGGATATAGCTTTCTACTTTCTGATGCCAGAACCTGCATCCTCAATTTGAATCCTGGCAAAGGTGTTTAGGATCTACCCTACTGGGAAGTGAGTGTGTTGAGTGAGATGAAGAGAAATGGATATTCTCTTCCAAGTTATCTTCTTGCCTCATCAGTCCCAGTTCAGCTACGAGAAGGGTTGTTATGTCTTGGATGGGGCTTTGTAGCAAGCAGGGTGGCATTCCAAATAGACTACTTTAAATGCTGTCTCAGAGAACATAAATTGTTATGCCAAAAAGATACATTCACACGCATGTTTATTACCATACTGTTCACAATAGCAAAAACACGGAACCAACCTTACTACCAATCAAAAGTGGACTGTATAAAGAAAATGTGGTACATACACATGATGGAATATTACACAGCTATAAAGGACAAAATCATGGACTTCGAAGCACATTGGATGGAGTTGGAGACCATCATGCTTAGTGATCTATCACAGAAACAAAGAACCGAATACTACATGTTCTTACTCATAAGTGGGACCTGAACATTAATCACATTAGCACAAGGTGGGGATCAGCAGTTGCGGGACACTGCCAGGGGAGGGAGGGGGGACATGTAACAACACAAAGGAGGGGAAGTGAGGACCAGTTGGAGTCTCAAACTTCACCTGCATGTACATAGGTATCTAATCCTGATTTGTACTCCACATCTCTATAATAAAATAAAGTTATATACAAATAAACAAACTCCTCTCTGTTAAGTGTGTTACTATCTGAATCTGCCAATGGAGAGGTTTTCATGCTTACACAGCAGAACTGTCTCCCTGCTTAAGTACTTTACAATAGGTTGTTTGGTAAGAGAAAGATGGTTTTACTCTTGGCTCCTAGATGAACTATCTACAGGGTTATGTGCTCTAGCTTCTAGTCAAACACATTAGCTTCTGCACCTTCAAGGGAACCACTAGTTCCTGTTTACCTGGACATTCTAGACGGAAGCAGCAAGAGATTGTTCTCACAAGTCATATCTCATCTTCATGACCTACCTTCTCCAAGGCACTTTCTTATCTATAATGTGGGGATATAATATTATTTTCTCCAAGCACCACACAGACTTCCTAAAGATCTATAAGTTTATAGATGTGGATATGCTTTCTAAACTCTAAAACTTCAGCTATGCCAAATGCTTATTATTGTTTCCTTAACAGATTCTTTATTGCCACCTTTTAACTTCATTGTCAGTACAAAAATAAGAAGTGTTGACAGGCTGGATGGAATTTTGTGACTCAGGCATTTGGTGTCTGTGGGAGAGTGAGGAGGAAGTAGAAGTTTGCAATTGGAGGCACTTAAGAAATTGGAGAAAAATCCTAGTTCAGAGAGTTGAAATCAGGATACATTCATATGGGAAAACTTTAAAGTATACGCTTTTTCTAGTGTTCAGGATTAAAAATTAGAATTACCTTTCCAGTATTGGCCTTCAGTGAATTTGTGAAGACATTGTTTATGTGTTTAAGGTGAGAAAACCCATGGGAACTCAAGGGTTTAAAAAAGTCTCACTGCTGGCAATAAGAGGTAAAAAATAAAATGAAATGAGAAAGGTTTCATTTCTTCTCATCCTTCAGGATTCAGTTCAAGTCACATTCCTTTTCTGAGGATTCCCCTAATCAGCTCAGCCCATGAGAATTGTTCCTTGTGTTGGCATGACATGTCTCATCTCTGCTATTCCTATGTATGTGGCATTCAATGTATGTCAAGAATTTTATTTGTTTGAAAACCAGCTGGATTATAAGCTACCTGAGTGGAGGAGTCATGTTTTTTACATGCTTTATGTCCTCAAAGAGTTTAGAATATTACAGAGCACCTCAGATCAGGTGATATATTCAGTTTCTAGAACATTTTTGCTTACAAATAAAGGGCTCATAACATATCACCCTATGGCTTTTCCAAAGCTTTTTTTCCAAACATTTTTCCAAACATTTTTCCAAAACATTTGCTCGCTCCGTCACTTTAACTCTCTTCCTTTGATTTATTATCATCTTTATCTTTATCCTCCATCAGCTTCCTGTCTGTAGCCCAAAGTCAGGATCCTGGATCTTGATCCTGCAGTATACGATGATGTGGTGTACCACACAGATCTTTCTGGACAAAGGCACCCATTCCCTAGCTGCTGGGAATGTTGGCAGATGATGGCTCTCAGCTGAGTCATGCTCTAGGAGCTGTCCTCAGCCCAAGAGAGCCATCTTACCCAAGGTCACAACCCTTCCTGAGAGCATGCACATAGAAAACATAAAATATGAAGTTTCCTGTTTCAGGATGATTCAGCTCTGAAGGGCCATCCCAGTTCAAGAATGCCCTATGGGATTGGCTGAGTCCTTTAGTACAACTATCTTATAGCCTGACTTTCCTTTCTGCCCAGTGCATCCTGCTTCCTTCACTTCCCTGCAGGAGAGGTTCCTGAGAACCCTCTTCAATAGACTTCCTACATACCAATCTCCACAGCAGAGTCTGTTTCCTAAAGATCCTGCTCTATGGCAGATCTTACACATGACTAAGGGAAAGACAATGTCCATAGTGAGAGAGGGATTGAGGGAGTGCTGGCTCACCTAAAGTCAAGCCAGGGTAGTCTGGCCACAGCTGCCAATACCCGGTGATGAACACAGACATCAACCTGACCATCACATGACAGAAAGATGAGGTTTGGCTACTTGAGTCGTCTCCATCAGTGCTACTCAGTAGAACTTTCTGTGATAATGGAAACAGTTTTTACATCTGTTTTGTTTATTGTGATAGCCATTAGCCACTTGTAACTACAGAGCTCTAGAAATTATATCGTAACTAAGAAATTCACTTTTTAGTGTTGATTAATTTATAAGTCATATGTGTCTAATGGCTACTGTATTAGACAGAGCAGCTCAAGATTACAAATCCAGTAAGTCTAAATAGGTAGTGCCACAAAGGTTCCAGTTCAATCTGCCTTTACTTTCATCATCCCATGATCCAGAAATACCTGGACTGAGTCCTTGAAAGTTCATTCTAATGAGGCATATGTAAGAACTGTACACTAGTAAAGTCTAACTATGAAATGGTTCAATAATGATTATGGGCATTCTTAAGTCTGAGTGTCAGAAAATGTTGCTGCAATTTTAAGTTGAGTACAGCATATAAATCTAGTCATAATTCCTCACTCTGAAGTCTATTATTCTGTTGGTCCTTCAAGGAGTTTATCTCCTAGGTGGAAAGATGTAATATCTATGTACAATTTTAAATTAAGGAACTCCCTTTCCTCGACTGTATACACACACAGATTTGATTACCGTTTTTCTCTTTTCCATTTGGTCTATATAATATGGACAGCTTTGCTTTACATTTCATATATAAGAAAATAACAAAAAAGAGTAGGAGATAGCTTCCAGCTTGAGGTGGGCAAGTTCACAGCTTGGAGACCCCTAGGAGACCTTGAGTTCTTCCCTGTTCCTTGAAGAGGGATGGTCTCTTACTACAGACTCAGAAGTGTCACACAGGACCCAGGGTGAGAATCTGTAGCCATACCTCACCAAGCTCATTACCACTTTTGCAAAAAATGGCTCACCCTACAGACAAGAAGTGACTACCAAGGACTAGACCTTAACAAAATCAGGCCGAGCCACTAAGTACAACTGAAATTGAATTCATTGCAATTTGAAAATATTCTGTTTACTTAAAGCTCAGAAGCCGGGTGTGTGAAGAAAAATCCAGGGACAGGCGATGGTAGTTAAATTTGTACATTTTTCTTTCTTGTTGCAATTTTATCTTTTCTGAGCAATTTAATGAAGACTCCAGAGAAAAGAATTAAATGTCTGCTGGTTCAATTACCAAATAATGAAAAGGTCGAAAGGAGCACCATGCACTGTATGCTGAGCTGCTATAGCAGCCTATTCTTAGAGTAAAAATCTTTTCTGTGCTGTTCACAATCGCATTCTACCACCCACAAATTGTACAGATGAGTGTCAGTGTGATAAGCAGAAACCATGAGCTGGTACAGATTGTCCTCCACAAGGTGAAAAAGTTTGGCCCCTGAGGAGCATCTCATGACACCCACGTAGGTGCGATGGGCATGGTGGACACCATAGATTTCACCAGGAGGGACCAGGCTGTTGTTAAATCCATCCTTTGAGAAGATGCTAATAATACTTGTCATTGAATACATCTTTAACCAGCCTGTTCTTCGAGCCACATGCAGGGAAGGCCTCGGGGGAAACAGACTTGCCAGCAAGGATTCTGAGGGTACCCAGCAGTCCCTGAGAGCATTTGGAAAGCCACGCTGCCCCCAATTTTTCCCAGTTGTACAAAGAAAATAAAAATTACTGTAACACACGCATCCTCTATAGAAGCTGAAACCAAAGAGAAAATAAAACTATAGTGCTTTGGAATTCATGAGAACATTGGTTTTAATGCTTAAAAAATCAAGTCTTCCTGGAAATACTATACAAGAGAAGAGGCGATGGATATAGACTCCTCTCACCTCAGAACCATGGTAACCATCTCTCTGTTCATGCTGGGACCTCCCCAAATACCTAGTATCAATAATATTGAAAGACTCAATGGACAAGTCACTGCTACAGTCATTGTAACATTCCACTGTTAAATTAAGTTATTTTTTGGCATATATAAGAGGATAGCCTAATTTTTAGAAAATATGCACTGAAATGTTTAATGACAAAGGGTTATGATGTATATAATTTACCTATAGAAAAAAGTATGTTTGTCTCTATTTCTATATCTATCTATGTGTATATGCATATGTATGTTTACATTTTCATATGTGTTTGGGTGATAAGAGTGAGTCAGAACAAATGAGAAAGTAAAATGAGGCAAAATGTAAACAATAGGTGATTCTAGCTAAAAGGGAATTTGTGTAGATTTTGAACTATTTTACATTTATTTATTTATTTATTTATTAGAGATGGGGGTCTCACTATGCTGCCTGGGCTAGAGTATAGTGATTATTCACAGGTGCAGTTACAGTGCACTTGCAACTTATCTGTCAGTTTGAAAATACTTCCAAATAAAAGGATCGATACCTTATTAGAGTAGAGCCTTTTAAATATAGAAATAGACCTTGATTATTGCTGTTTCTCCTGTATTACTCAACAACAGAATTGTAGAATGCAGTTGAGTAAATATATAACTAAATGAATGATAAGAACCTGAACAAAGTTCTAAATTACTCACCTTATGAATACATTTAAAAATATACTAATATCTAGGCAGAAGCATTTTTATTTATGGTGTTCTCTCTAGATAAGTTTTATTCTCCTCATCTCTATTCTTTTTTTAGAATTCCATATCTAAAGTTTACCAGGGCCACTAGGAAAAGAGAAAATGTAAGGTACAAACTGGGAGAAGACATTTACCACATACATAACTGACATAGGATTAATATCTAAAACACAGAACTTATTCCTAAAGATAAATTATAACTAGATAACCAATTTCAAAGAAAAATTGTCCAAAATCTTGAACAGGCATTTTACAGAAGAGAAGGCACAAATGGCTAAAATACTTGCAAAGATGCTCAAAGTCATTAGTAAGTAGAAAATACTAATGAAAACCACAATAATCATGTCATAAACACCAGACTGGCAAACATTTCAAAGTCTGACAACATCAAAGTGCTGACAAAGACATAAAACAAAAGCACTCTCAGATACTGCTGGAGGTAGTGAAAATTGGTACAGCTGCTTTGGAAAACAATTTGGCATTATATAGCAAAGCTGAAGGTATGCATGTCATTTGACTAACAATTTCACTCCTAGATTCATGCCGGAGAAACTTTAGCAAAGATGCAGTGGGGACTGTGTACAATAATATTTGTAATAATACTTTTATCATGGAAGCCATCCAAAGTCTATCAACACTGCTGTGGACTAACAACTTAAGGCATATCATACCATGGGACACTATAGCATTGAAAAATGTACGAACAACATCTGTATGCATCAACAGAGATGGTCTCAGGAGCATAATGGTGAATTTAAAAAAAAAATTCAGGAGAATGCATACATCATAAGTCCATTTTTAAGTGATTTGTTTTCATAAATGAAATTTCATAAATGATTTGTTTTTAGAGATAGAAATGTATGTGGAAAACCTATAAAGAACAGGATAATTATAAAAATTTGTAGTAGTGGTTACCTCTGTTCAGGACACAAAAGAGATGTGATCAGGACAAGGTACATAGGTCTTTAAAGGAAATTCTGATGGCCTATTTATTTTCTCATGTAAAAAAGCAAAAAATATTTTTTAAAAATAGAGACAAAGTCTTGCTATGCTGCCCAGGCTGGTCTCAAACTCCTTGCCTTAAGAAATTCTCCCACCTTGGTCTCCCAAAGTGTTAAAAGCCTATTTCTTAAAAGGTAAAGCAGGCACACACTCATTGTATTGTTGTTCTTTAAATGTATACATTTAAAAAATACTCTTTTGTGAATAGTCAATACTAATAAAAATAACTTTTAAGAGCTGGTGAAGAAGCAAATGATTGAAAATATTTTCTTCAGTACTTGCTGGAAGAAGAAAAGAGAATATAACAACCTGCCAGCCATTAGGGTCAGTCTTTCCCTTAAAAAATACCACAGTTGTCTACTTGTCTTTTGGCTCCTCTTGGCTCAGTCACTCCAAAACCAATGATCACTCAGAGCTACCAGCTGCCCAGGATTGGAGGAGAGTTTCATGATGTTCATCTGAAGCGGCAGCCAAGCTTTCCTCTCCGTCTGTCATTCTACTCCTCATTAAAATTCAGGCCTCCTCCAGGTGTGAATGACAGGCACTTTACCCTGTTCACACATGTGCACACACACACATACCATCTCTGCAGTTCCATTGAGTTATTATTATATCCAAATATTATTAAAAATCATTATTACCTGACTTTTGACTTTGACTTATTTTTTAATATTTGTACACATGTATTAATAATAATGGAGCACTGTGTTTTAAACAAATTATTTTCCTGTCCTCTAGTCAGAACCTGAAATCTTAAAAAGCTTCTCAAAACAAAGACGCCTGTCTCTTCCTCTGACTACAACCTAGTAGCAGCAGCCCTTTAAACCAAAAGTAAAATTTAACATGGTGCATTTGTTGTCAGGATACCACTTTAAAAAGAAAAGAAAAGTAAACCTAGCTGCAGTGAAATCTTGCTCCTCACTTGGATTATAAGATAAGAAAACACCTATGAAGCTAACATCACATTGATACCCAAGCCAGGTAAAGACCCAACAAAGAAAGAGAACTACAGGCCAATATCTTTGATGAATATAAATGCCAAAATTCTCAACAAGATCCTAACAAACCAGATTCAACAACACATCTCAAAAATCGTCCATCATGACCAAGTAGGCTTCATCCCTGGGACGCAAGGCTGGTTCAACATTCGCAAGACAATAAATGTAATTAAATACATCAACAGACGTCAGAACAAATTATATCATTAGATGCAGAAGAAACTTTTGATAAAATCCAGCACCCCTTCTTGATAAAAACCCTCAAATATCTAGGCATACATGGAACATACCTCAAAATAGTAAAAGCCATGTACGAGAAACCCACAGCTAGCATACTCCTAAACAGACAAAAGTTGGAACCAATTCCCCTGAAAACTGGAACAAGACAAGGATGCCCACTCTCTTCCCTCCTGTTCAATATAGTATTGGAAGTCCTGGCTAGAGAATCAGAAAAAAAGAAGGCGATCAGGGGTATCCAAATAGGAAAAGAGGAAGTCAAGTTATCTCTCTTTGCAGACGATATGATCGTGTACCTTGAAAACCCAAGAGAATCTGTCAAAAGCCTCCCTGCACTGATAAAGGACTTTGGCAAAGTATAAAGTAAATGTGCAAAAGACAATCGCATTTCTTTATACCAATAATAAACAAACAGAAACCCAAATAAAACCACAATTCCATTCACAATAGCCACAAAAAAATGAAATACCTTGGCATCTTCCTAACCAGAGATGTGAAAGACATTTACAATGAAAACTACAAAGCACTGCTCAAAGAAATCAAAGGTGACACAAACAAGTGGAAAAATATCCCATGCTCATGGATTGGTAGAATCAACATTGTGAAGATGTCCATCTTACCTAAGGCAATCTACAGATTGAATGCAATACCCATCAAATTACCAGCAACATTCTTCCCAGAGCTAGAAAAAACAATACAGGAACTCATATGGAAACACAAATGACTAAGAATAGTCAGAACAATCCTCAGCAAAAAAAAAACAAAGCAGACAGTATCACATTACCAGACTTCAAACTTTACTATAAAGCTACAATAATCAAAACAGCTTGGTATTGGTGCAGGAACAGGCATACCAATGGTATAGAATTGAGAATCCAGAAGCAAAACCTCAGTTTCTCAACCAACTCATTTTCGACAAAGCCTCCACCACCTACCACTGGGGAGAGGAGAACCTATTCAGTAATGGTGCTGGGAAAACTGGCTGACCACATGCAGAAGATTCAAACAAGACCCCTATCTATCCCCATACACAAAAATTAGCTCTAAATGGATCAGAGACCTAAATGTAAAACCTCAAACCATAAGAACCTTAGAAAATGCAGGACACACCCTTATGAAAATTGGAACTGGCCTCCAATTCCTGAACAAAACCCAAAACCCACAGGCCATAAGAGATAAGATAGACAAATGGGACCTCATTAAACTGACAAGCTTCTGCAAAGCCAAAGAAACCATTAAGGGAGCAGGGAGATAGCCCACAGACTGGAAAAAAGTATTTGCCAATTCCATGTCTGACAAAGGCCTAACATCTTGGATCTACAAAGAACTCAAACATGTTGAAAAGAAAAAAAACAAACAACCCCATTACAAAGCGGGCAAAAGATATGAACAGACACTTCACAAAAGAAGACATACGAGCGGCCAACAGACACATGAATAAATGTTCAACCTCATTAATCATCAAGGAGATGCAAATTAAAACTACACTGAGATACCACCTAACTCCAGTCAGAATGGCCATTATCAATAACTCAAAAAACAACATGCTGCAGAGGATGTGGAACACTTCTACACTGTTGGTGGGAGTGTAAACTAGTGCAACCTCTGTGGAAAGCAGTGTGGTGATTCCAAAGCTCTAAATATCGGCCTCCCATATGACCCCGCAATTCCCCTACTGAGAATATACCTGAAGAACTCAAATCAGTCTATCAAAAAGATATCTGCACACGTATGTTTATCTCAGCATTGTTCACAATAGCAAGAACCTGGAACCAACCATGCTGTCCATCAAGTGAGGACTGGATTAAAAAAAGTGCTACATATAATGATGGAATACTACACAGCCATAAAAAAGAACAAAATCATGAACTTCGCAGCAACCTGGATGGAACTAGAGTTTATAATACTGAGTGATCTCTCACAGAAACAAAGATCTGAGTATGACATGTTCTCACTCATAAGTGAACCTTGAACATCTATTATAATACTATAAGAAAAGGATTGACAGTGGAGGGAAACTATGTGGGGGCAGGGAGCGGAAGGGAGGTGGGATTAACGGTAGTCAATATCTGTCTGGGAACACCCCTTATCAACAAGGGAGCCTGAACGATGCATATTTGTATACCTAACCCTTAACTGTACCCCATAATTTTAAAATAAAAAATATGTTTAAAAAAAAAAAGAAAGAAATCACTTATCATACTCAGTGGTCAATCACAGAAACAAAGAACAGAGTGTGACACGTTCTCACTCATAAGCAGACCATGAACATTTATTGTAATACTATAAGAAAGGGATTGACAGTAGTGGGATACTGCTGGGGTGGTTTGAGGGGGTACACAACATCAATAAGGGTACCTGATCTCAAACCAGGCAAAGTGGGGACTAAAGGTAGGTCCACACTTTACCTGCACAGTGACCACTTGTATACCTAGTCCTGAATTGTACCCCACATCATTAAAATGAAAAAAAGAAAACGTTTATCTATCTCTCCCTCCCATTCCAGCCCCACCTGCCACCCAGTGGCTGGGAAGGGAGAAGTTTTTGCTATATTTTTGGTATCAGTGACATTAAAAAATATATATGATTGTTTTATATCAATCACTGCAGGGAAGTCAGGTTTTATCAGCAGTAATATTCCAGTAGAAAAAAAAATTAGGGACTGGAAAAAGAGTTATTCTAAATGACCTACCTGGAAAAGTTCATAACTGGGTACCCTGAAGTACACTGAAGACCTGGTCGGTAGCTGCCTTAAAACTCCGGTCAGAATGGCAATTATCAACAACTCAAAAAATAACAGCTGTTGGAGAGGGTGTGGTGAAAAGGGAACACTTCTACACTGTTGGTGGGAGTGTAAACTAGTGCAACCTCTGTGGAAAGCAGTGTGGCGATTCCTAAAAGCTCTAAAAATTGACCTTCCATATGACCCTGCAATCCCCCTACTGGGAATATACCCTGAAGAACACAAATCACTCTATAAAAAAGATACCTGCACACGTATGTTTATCGCAGCATTGTTCACAATAGCAAGAACCTGGAAGCAACCATGTTGCCCATCAAAAGAGGACTGGATTAAAAAATGTGGTACATATACACGATGGAATACTACGCAGCCATAAAAAAGAACAAAATCATGAATTTCACAGCAACCTGGATGGAACTAGAGTCTATAATACTGAGTGCCCTCTCACAGAAACAAAGATCCAAATATCACATGTTCTCACTCATATAATGGACCTTGAACATCCAATGTAATACTATAAGAAAATGACTGACGGTACTGGGAAACTATGGGGGGGAGGGGGATGGGATTAACAGTAGCAAATATCTGTCTGGGGATGGGAAAACACCTCTTATCAACAGGGTGCCTGAATGAAACGTAATTGTACACCTAACCCTTAACTGTACCCCACAAAACCATAATAAAAAATACTGATTGATTAAAAAAAAAAGAAAAGAAGAAAAAAAAAGTAAAGCCACTTACCTCAGCATATTGTGATACTGAACTGGCTTCAACTGCATAAACTCTCCTAGCTCCAGCCTGAACAGCAAAAAATGACAGGATTCCTGATCCACAACCAACATCTAGAACAACCTAGAAGGAAAGAAGACAAAAAAGGGGTGAAAATACAGGTGCTTGCCAGCTTTTGGCATTGAGGTCAGACTTAAAGTACTCACTTTGGCATTTCTAGTGGTCTTACCTTGGTAAAGTCATGAGATCTCTCAGACTTTTCTCACACATTAAATGGGATTAATAATAACTACACTTGAAGTTGGCTGTAGGGATTAAATAATATGAAATGCATGCAGGGCACTTGGCACATAATTGGTGTTCCTCCAATCATTGTTATTATCATTACAGTTTCTTTGTAACATGAATTGCTTTTAGGATGGTTAGGGCCAAGAAAAGCAAAGTGTCACAAATGGGCTTGCTCCACCAATTCTATCAGCATGAAAAAATGAGAACTGTCAAATAATTTTTGGAATGATGCATGTGTACACGTGTTTAGCAATAACTGAAGATAAAGTCTTGAAAATCCAAAAGTGAGGCCTGTGCTTTTTTACCAGGCCACTTCTGTAAAGTTGGGGAGGTATCTGGAGGGTAGGAGCCTATGAAGGTCATGAAGGGATGAAATTTTTTTTCTACACTCTGGGTTCAGACCTGGATCTCAAGTCAAGGAAACTGCCATTCTCTGGCATGAAGGGGCTAACACTCAAACCTGCATGCTGGGGAGGCAATGGCTGGTTGGCATGTATTGGGCCCCTCTCCCCATTTCCTCTTGAGCTGAGCCAGAACCTCAGTCTGATCACTGAAATTTAATGTTGCTCTATTTTTTTCTTTCTTCTTTTGAGTTAGTTTTCACTCTGTTACCCAGGCTGGAGGGCAGTGGTATAAACACAGCTCACCGCAGCCTTGACATCCTGGACTCAGATGATCTTTCCATCTTGGCCTCCTGAGTAGTTGGCACTACAGGCACACACCACCATGCCCAGCTAATTAAAAAAAATTTTTTTTGTGGAGATGAGGTCTCACTATGTTGCCCAGGCTGGTCTCAAATTCCTGGGCTCAAGCAATCCTCCCACCTTGGCCTCTCAAAGTGCGAGGATTACAGGCACAGGCACTGCTCACAGCTCAAGTTGTTGTATTTTTGTCTTGCTGATGATATTTATTCTCAGTATCTTTTGGCACTAGCTTTGAACAATAAATTGTACTTGGCATTAAATCTTCAAAATAATCAGTGAGTAGAGAGAATTATGATGCCCACTTCATAGGTGGAAAAACTGAAAATCAGAGACATTGAACAACCAGCCCAAGTTTCCCTGGCAATAAAGTAGGGAAGCTAAGAGTTGAATCTGAACATTTATGCCTTCCATGTTCATATTTCACATTATCATACAGTGCTTGTTTATTTATATTCATTCTCTATAAAACTGACATTTCAACACAGAAATACCAATAGGCAATTGACAAGGAAACAAAGTAGTATGTTTTGCTGGAAAATTTAGAAAATTAAAAAAAAAAATTATGATGGGAAAAATTTTCTAAGTAATAGGTACTATCAAGAGGGAGAGGGTGTGTGTGTGTGTGTGTGTGTGTGTGTGTGTGTGTTTTAATTGCAATATCATACTGTGCTGACACAGATACTGTGCCACTTTTCTAAGAGAACATGCTGTTAGTAATGGGTTCACAGTGCTCACTTATATTAATCTAGAGCTGTGGCTGAATTCCATATGGATTCCTAGGGTTTGGGTAATTAGGAGCATTACCAATTTAAAATGTCACCCAGACTCCAAAATTGGCTGTCAGGCTGTCTATACTTTTAGAAATACCAGCATTCTCTTTTCATCATTCTTCCCAGGAGATACATCATCTTCACGTGGCCATGGTCTGTTGCAAGAACACTCATGACTGCCATTTAGGAAGTGGAGGTTGTTAAGTTGAATAATGCAATATGCAGCCCAAAGAAAGATGCACCACATTCAGAAGAACCTTTCTAGAACCTTCTTCAATTAAAACTACAGCACCTTAGATTCCGAGTATAGCCCAAAATTTGGATGCAAAGTTAACAGGCAATGGAAATTGCACCTGGATGCTCTGGGAACAGGTGCCCTGCAAATATGTAAATAGAGCTCTTTGTCTAATTTATCAGAGTGGCACAAACCACATCTTAGAACAGTGCTTTTCAGTTTTTGATATCCTGCAGATTATACAAACAAACAAATTAGGAGAGAGAAGGGGGAAGGAAATGAGAAGAGAAAAACAGACAGAGATGGGAGGAGTCTTACAATCTTTGATATGCTCTTAGAAAATTGGTCCAGTTGGTAAAAAGATACTTTAATAGTCCTGGGCCATATCTAGTCAAGTACTGAAAAACTAGAGGCAATTTTCTAAATATGCAAGCCAAAATAATCTTAATAATTTGGCTATTTCAAATTAGAGAATAGGCCTTGAAAAAAATATGATCTTTTGTTAACACTGTCCAGATAATTAATCTGCTTCCCACCTATATGTATATTAAAAAATCTCGACAAGTGAATTTTCAGTTATGCAACTGGGGAGAGAGGATGAGAAGTGTGAGGAACATTTTGCCTTGTTTACATAAGCCAAGCAGCTTTGGAAACAAAGCCATGGAGGGCCAAGGATAAATTCTATGGTGAAAGCAAATATTTAGACACTAATGGAAATATACTACCTCAGCCCTTTCTAGCTAGGGTTTCCAAGGCTGTGAAAGAAGAGAGGACATTGACAAAGATAATTCCATTACACTTTCTTACATAGCGCATTAGGAAGCCTTGGAGCTCCCTCTAATTGTATTTCTTTGTCCTTTCGGAAGATAATATTGACTATTTTTTATTCTAGCATTGGTAGATAATCACAGAACTGGGCATATTTGAGGAACTTGGCAGACATTAAGTTAAACTTTCATGCACTAGGAAAAAGTATCTCTCCTCAGGCAGAGGCAAAAGAGAATAATACAGTGTTCCTGTATCTGTAGAACAGTTTACAGCTTCCAAAGGATGTTCCCCTGACATTATTTTATCTTCATGCCTCCCTGGAATAGAGAGTAGATAGTTTTGTGCTCATTATATTGATAAGGAAACTGAGACTTGGAAACATTCAGTAGTCCAGCCCAAGGTAACATGGCTGGTAAGTGGCAGAGCTGAAATGAGAATCCAGTACTGAGCTCTTCACATCATGACTACCTTCTTTTTGTGTAGCAAAAGAAGAGAGAAAAGGGTGAACTATGAAGAGATGCAAATCTGATCATATCACATCTCTGACAATTCCATGAAGCTGGAGGAGGAGGAGGTCTCTTTGCTCTGTTGTCCTGAGTTCTGAGCAATCCAGCAATGACTGACCTTTCTGATCTCTTCTTCTATATCCTTCGCCCTTCTTCCCCACACACTCTCAGATAGGAATGATGTTACTTTACTTTATTCTGTGCTCCCTTGTGTGGAATTCCCTGTGGCAACAGAAGCCATCACTCTACCAGATGTTTATGCTCTCTCAGAGTACAGCTACTTGGAGGTAATGGCTTAGACCAGACTACATCTCCTCACCCCTTGCATCTTCATGCACCATGATTACTTCTGGCCAATGGGATATGAGGAAAAGTGATGAGTGTCACTTCTGGGCCCAGGTGGTTAAAGGCCCAGCATACCTTCTCTACTTTCTTTGCTCCTTATGCAGTGATACTGAAGATCACCTGTTGAAGATGAAAAGAGCCTGAATCTCTGGGTTGTCACTTTGGGAAGAGTCGCTCAGAATACACTAGATGTGGCATGAACAAGAAATAAATTTTATTATGCCAAATCACTGAGATTTTGGGTTTATTTGTTTCAGTAGTTGGCATACAGCGATCAATACATTTCCCTTGGGTAACATTCTTTCCTTTCATTTTTCTACCTGAAAAGCTTGTCCTATAAGACCTAGGTCAAATCTCACATCTCAGGGAGTCTACAGTCCCTGACTTCTCCAGTAAGTCTAAGTTGTGTTTTCTGGTATCTTGTACGTAGTTCTCTAATAGAATTTATCACAGGATATGGCAAATATTTCTTTACATGGTTGTCTTTTCTGCTTAGCCTGTGAGCTTCCCAAAGACAGAAATCACATCATTTATCTCTTAGCACCTATTTATCATTCAGAACCATGGGGAACACCAAAACCACTAATAATTATGTGTTACCTTAATGATTAAATAGGATAATCCAAAACGGCAGTCTCCTAATTCCAGCATCACTTTGAAATATCTCTTGAAAAGGCCTATGACTTTTGTCCACCATTTTGACTCTGGGAGTACTCTTGCATCACAAACCAATAGCCAAAGAGAATGAGCTCAGGGTACCCTTGCCTTATTCAAGATTTATAGCTTGAACTGTTTCGTTCAACTTTCCTGGTCTTCTGCATTCTAACCTGTTTCTTATCTCTTGGCCTACAAATCACCCCATGGATCTGACACTTGACACTCTGTCTCCCTTCATGATCTCCAGTCTTCTTCCTTGACTATGCTCTGAACCTGACACTCTTCTATTTGAGGTAGCCTTATGTCAAATCTTTCTGGCTGGACACAGTCCTCCTCAGAAGATTTCACACTTGTTTCTGCCACAGGGCCTTAGTATATACCACTCCCTTTGCCTGGGGTGCTCCCCACTGCATACTCTATGTTATCAGTTTGTGATTATTTTTTTTTAATCTATTCAATGATTCTTTTGCTGGATATCTTCTGTTTGCTCCTTTGGATCTATCCTGCACTCTTCTCCTTACTGCTCTTTGTCAGAAACCTGACCTATTGCCATTAGATTCCAGCTGGGATCAGTTAAGAGAAATGACAACAGGATGTCAGAGGGAATGAGGACAGTAAAGTCAGATTATTTATTCTCCTGTCTTCCCCATTCCTGGGTCTCCACAGATTGGATGTATCTCCTCTACCCAAAGTCAAGCTTTTGCTGGGTCTCCATCTCTTATAGTTCTGACTATGCTCTCAGGTTTCTAGTAACCAACTCTACCAGAGTAGGTAACGGGTCTATACTCTTGCCGGTGCCACAGTTCTTCATTATCACTTGTTGGTTTTCTTAACTCTGTCCATATTTTTGTAGTAGTCATGCTATTTAACTCTCCTAAAACACTCTGTCATGTGTGTAATCTTTCTCCTGCAGGGACCCTGGCTGCTATACCAACTCATCTTTGGATCACAAACATCTCCATCAGGGAAGACTCCCTGGTCCTCACTCCCCTCCCAGGCTAAGTCTTTCTGTTGTGTGCTTTCTTACCACATCCTCACACTTTTTCTTCTTAACACTCATCAGAGGTATAATTTTTCATGCAATGAATGACTATTTGATTAACGTCTGCTCTCTACCCCAGATAGTAATCTTCATTAAAGGAGAGACCCCATCTGTTTCTCACTCACTGTTAAGTCCCTGACACATAGCATAGGAACTGGTACACAGCGGACACACTCACTGAATCTTTGTTGAGCAAACTGAAGGAATAAAGATGTCTTTCATCACCACAAATAAGGGACAGAGTGATGATTCAGAAAATGTGGTGCAAATCTGTTACCTCCCTGAGATGTCACCTTATACCAGCATAACCAGTCCTCTCCAATCTAGTAAACTGAAGAATCCTTCAAGGGATGACTTTCTTTTGACATTGCCATATTATCATTACATTACAATGAATGTTAGGTCCTGTGCACAGTCTTCTTCTAGAGAGGGAATTCATCCTCAGCTGCCTGTTGGATACGCAGGTAGTAACTGTAGACATGGCTATTTTCTGGCCTTTATAGAGCATCACCAGAAAATGGTATGAAATCTCCAACAAAACTAACTGGGAAGAATCAACAATTGGTCCATGCAATAGTGGCTAAATGTCCTGGGAATTTATTAGTAAATAAAGTTTTAAACATATTATAAAGTTAGGGTCATCATTTTGCTTGTATAGATAATTTTAATTACATGCCCTTGTGGTGTCCTGGGACAAGAAAGTCTACAAAATGTTTGAACAGGGCTGATATAGCTCCAAGTGGGTTCAAAGCTATTTGCTTGGATTTACTGGATTAAAATCAACAAGGAATATTCAGGTCCTTAAGAACGTGTGAAAAAAACTACCTTTGAATAAAAGAGTAAAAATAAAGTAAATACAGATGTTTCTTGCTGTCTGTGGGGGCCTGGTTCCAGGATTCCCAAAGTATACCAAAATCCTCAGGTGTTCAAATCCCTGAAATAAAATGGTGTAGTATTTGTCTATAATCTACATACATCATCCTGTAGACTTTACATCATCTCTAGATTACTTAAAACACCTAACACAATGTAGATACTATGTAAAAAGTTGTTATAATGTATTGCTTAAGGAAAAATGACATAAAAAAGTCTGTACATGTTCACTACAGACACAACTATCCTTTTATATTTTTCCCAGAATATTTTTGACCTGTGGTTGGTTGTATCTATGGATGCAGAACACATGGATATGAAGGGTCGACTGTATCTACTATTTGTTGTATACTTTTATTATATGGTATGTCTGTCTAGTACTTTGTAGGCAATACCTTATTTTATTTTTTTGTGGTTTCCTTCTCAGTTTATTTATTTGTTTATTTACTTGTGGTGACAATTCTATAATATAGGTACTATTATTTTATCCATTTTATAGACAAGAAGGCTGAGAATCAGAGATGGGATTTTAACAATTACCTAATTCGAACCCTATGCTCTTAGCCACTCTCTTTGCCTTCAATTTTAAGTTACTCTTTGTACTATTCAGACTACAGTACTATTGGTCACACTTGGCTTCCTTTTTTTTCCCTCCAGCCTTTTATAATTGTCCTCAAATAATGAAGTCCTGTTAATCCCACAATCAATTCCTCAAGTAATATCAGTTATTATTTATTAACTTTCTATTTGCTAGAGCATATCAATGACTGCTCTGAATTACAACAGCTTGCCTGCTATTGTTGTATGCCTTATATCAAGGGTGCCAAAAATATGTATACACATTTTAAGTGATGTGATCTATGTGTTACTTTTTGAAGTCGAATTATGGTAGCAATGTGCAGTTTGACATTTGTTCAACCATGCTTCCACCATTTTCTTTGACTGTTCTGCCTGTTGCACGGTGATGCTAGAGTTCATTTGTTTAACACTATCTTTTGAGCAACTGTCATACTTTAAATTTGTATACATTTTTTTGGCACCCCTGTATTTTTAAGTTCTGTGCCCTTCCTGCCTGTGCACTTCCATAGCCATCATTCCTTCCTGCCCTCATTTTATCCCATCTATAGTCACCTCCACTAGATGGTCCACAACGGCATGTGGCCCATGCTCTCGCACAGTGCCATGTGCTTTAACATCACTGTTGGCTTTCATAGCCTGTCTACCTTCACATGTTGCATCTGGTATCCAAATCTTCCAATAGCTACACTATGGACTGATAGGTTCACTGAGCCACTTATGGGCAGTAACAGAAGGAGAAAACGGCACAGACTTTTTCAGCCCATCACGTCTCTTACTGTGGCTTTTATCAGAAAGGAAAACTTCCATAGCATCTCAAGGGCTACCGAAGACATCCTCTTATGGCCTTTGCAGCTTGGAATTAAATCTGGTTCAAATAATTAGCACATTCACTGTGGCAGAAGAATTCTGTAGTGATAGCTCCTCATAAGACAGAATTCTACATCTGCCATGCAGCAAAGCTTGCTTTCACCCAGAGAGTTGTCTGTGTTTAAATAATGCAGAATTCAGAATTAGTGCTTGTGAGCACCTGTGTTGCAGTCTGTCTGGTTTTCTGGCTGAAGACAGATCAACTCATCAGCAATCTTTTAACTACCCTTTTACTAGTTCTACGACGATTTTCCTCTCTGATGAGGGAATATACAAAGTAGGTAGAACACTCTTAGCTAATTTCCCCATAATTAACCCCACTTCAGGTGCTCCCAACAGATTTGGAGACAATCACTCAGCTCTAGACCCTTCAGCATTCTTTAATTCATTGTATGTTTATTATCCTTTTATTCATTGTGCCAAGCTGGGAATGAAAGATGAAATAGAACATGACTGTCTGGTACAGGGGAGAGGCATGTAAGAAGGACATGTAAGAAAGGTGTACAATTATTGTTTCAGTGACAATAATAGAATTATATAAAGATACAGTGTGAATATGAAGAAGGAATAGTCTGCTCTACTACTGGGTCTGGAAAGACTTCATTGTAATGACCTGGGTAGTGAAAATTAAAAAGCGAATCAGTGTTGTGCAATTTGAAAGGCAGGAGAGGAAGAGTCTTTAGGATGTATGAAAAAAGTCACCTAAGAATGATAAAGCCAGTCACATTTGAAAAGCAGTAAATGCATCAGGAGCATGATATGAGTACTGGGGGTAGAAATGGGGGCATGATTAAGGCATGAACATAGCAAGAGCAAAAGCTAGAGAAACTGGCAGATGCTTGATCATAGACAGTCTTGTGTACATGATTTGGCTTGATTCTTAAGCAAAGAAGATCATCAAAAAGTTTCAGTTCTCTGTTTCTGTAATAGATCACTAAGCATGATGACTTCTAACTCCATCCAATTTGCTGAAAAATCCATGATTTTGTTCTTCTTTATGACTATGTAATACTCCATTGGGTATATGTACCACATTTTCTTTATCCAGTCTACTTTCTATGGGCAGTAAGGTTGGTTCCATGTTTTTGCGATTGTGAATATTGTGGCAATAAACATGCATGTGCAGGTGTCTTTTTGGTAGAATGACTTATTTTCCTCTGGATATATTCCCAGAATATGGATTGCTGGATCATATAGAAGGTCAATTTTTAGTTCTTTTAGGAATTGTCACACTGGTTTCCATGGAGGGTGAACTAGTTTGTACTCCCACCAACATGTAGAAGCATTTTTTTTTCTCTGCACCCTTACCAGCATCTATTGTTTTTGATTTATTAATGATGGCTATCCTTACTGGAGTCAGATGGTATCTCACTGTAGTTTCCATTTGTATTTCTCTGATGATTAGTGAGGCTGAACATTTTTTTTCATGTATCTGTTGGCTGCTTGTATGTATTATTTTAAAAAGTGTCTATTCGTGTGCTTTGCCCATTTTTTAATAGGGTTGGTTTTTTTTCCCTTTTATGTTCTCACTCATAAGTGGGACCTGAACATTAATCACATTAGCACAAGGGAGGGATCAGCAGTCACAGGGCCCTGCCTGGAAAGCGGTTGCTGGGTGGTGGGGGCGGGGGAGACACATAATAACACAAAGAGTTCTATACCAGGGGAAGTAAGGACCAGTTGGAGGTCCAAACTTCACCCACATGCAGCCTTCTTGGGTAGCTAATCCTTACGTGTACCCCACATCTCTATAAGAAAATAAAATTTAACTTAAAAAAGAACAAAAATAAACCAGGGGGAAAATGTTTCAAATAGAACAATTATTTCACAGTTGCATTTTAGCGACATTATACTAGTGGCATGGATTGGAGGGCCACAGATGAGAGGTAGCAGAACCTAGTAGCTCCTAATCAGCATCAGTCCCCTCTCCCTCCTTCTAATCTAAACTTTGGTTTTATTGGGTATGTACCCTCTTCCATGTGGTTAGCTATCTCGACATTCAAAGAGGGGATCCTGATTAGTCTAGGGCAATCATAAATAGTTCTAGTCTTCTTGCCATTGATGGGTGCAGGCTTGAGTTTGTGATTTGTTAATGAGACCAAGGGAAAGATTTCCTCCCTTCTAAAGAGAGACACAGAAAAATGCCTCCTATTTCCTGAATGTGGTTAAATTTGTATGGGATGCTCAGAATAATCATACTCAAACACCATGGAGTCACATTCCCTATAATTGTTTTACCCAATTTGAGTAGAGATTTTCTCCTACTTGAAGTCAAAGATATCTTAATGGTACAAGCAGGAAAAGTAGTCAGAAAAGTTTTTGCAATATTCCAGGAAAGATACAATGAGAATGAGAACTAGCCATTAGTTGTGGAACAGAGAGAAGTGTGAGGGTTGCAGAAATGCTGAACTAATAGAATCTAAAGGATTTGAGGACTAGAAAGGAGAAGAAAAAGTGTAGACTGACTTCTAGGTTCCTGGTTTAATTATAATGCATTCAACTTTTGCATTATGCCAGAATGAAACTCTTGCCTCACTGTCTGGACAAAGGGATTGTAGAAATTATTTGTACTTATCTTTGAAACCTGGAGCTGGGTTTCATTGTTGATATTGCTGCTGCTGCTGCTGCTGTTGTTACAGCTACTACTACCTGAGGAACCTCTTGTAATACATTCTCCAAATTCCTCACACAGTTTACCAGCACAACAAGATAGTGGACAACTCATTCATGCCAACTACTTTCTACAAAAGACTTTTCTTGTTTCTGTTGAGGTGGGAGCAAGTACTACAGCACACACTTGACCCTCATGCATGTGCACTCTTGAAATGTAAGGGAGTTAATATCTAGTGGTGGCATACTTTGACCAAAGGGAGATGGCAACCAATGGATAAATTATTCTCCTTTTCTCCCCCTCAAGAAACTATTTGAGGATGGAATGGCTTCATGTGGTCCATTCAAAGATGTCGTTACGACATCAAGAAATAATTTTTTTCATAAAGTCATGGCCAGCTTGGTAACATACTCCCTTCTACTTGCCCTCCCTCCTTCTCTGCCTTATCCTCCTTTCTCCTACTTCTACTTTCCTGAGATTACACTCCCTGATAAAGTGCTGGCTCAAAAGCCTTTGCCTCATACTCTGCAATTTAGGGAATCCGGGCTAAGACATTGATGGTAGTTACAGGAAAATCAATATGTTTATTGACCTTTTCACGTGATTTTGTCTTTTTTAGGTTTCTGGAACTTCTCAATGGTAACTTAAGCCACCACTCTAAAGCTGAAGTGGGTGTGCCAATACTATATACTTAGAAAATTAAGTGGAAAAAGGGATTTAAGTAAAAGCTTCAAATTCATCAGAGCTCCATTTCTGGTTCAGTGCCAGAAAAAAACAGGTTCTAGTCTATTCGGTCCTCAGTATCTGTGTGTTCTGCTTCCAAGAATTCAACCAACAAATTGAAAATTTAAAAACAATAACAATAAAAGTAGCAATACAACAATAAAGATAATACAAATGAAAACTACAGTATAACAACTATTTATATAGCATTTACATTGTACCAGGTATTATAAGCAATCTAAAGAGGATTTAAAGTCTACAGAAGGATGTGTATAGATTACATGCAAATACTATGCCATTTTATACAAGGGACTTGAGCATCCACAGATTTTGGTATTTTGGGAGTGTGTGTCCTGGAACCAATCACCCACAGGTACCAAGGGATGACTGTTCAATACTTTGAGAAGCTTATTAGTTGATTGTTTTGTCCAATTAACTGCTTTTTACTTACCTTATCCTCTTTATTTGCTCACATTCATATCCTGGAAAGCAGACATTAAAACAAAGGCATCTACTTTAGAAATTACTGTGTCATACAGAGCCTTCCATATAAGTCAAGTCAGTAGTTACTCTGAATTGGTCTTTCATGGCACTGTTTTAAAGGAAGAGTGAAAGTTTTGAAAATTCAACCCTAAGAACTTTCTAAAATGCTTTGCATTCAGTGGGTAGGCACCACCAGGTAGGAGTTAAACTTAATAAAACTCTTTATGTGAAATATTGATCCCTCGTTCTCCTCTTTCTTAACCCCCTCCCATGCATAGCGGGTACACTGAGACTATTATCTTTTCAACCTGTTCTTACTTGAGTGAATTTGCAAAAGCGCTATCTGATGTAACAGTCATTAATGACATTTACCATATATTTTTGGTTCTCCTTATAGGCACAAAGTACAATTGCATTCCTCTGCTTTTTTGAAATTATGACTTGCTTTGGCCCATGTAATGTGATAAGAAGTAACACAGGCCATTGGCAGGTGGAAGATTTAAGAACTACATGTATGATTTGCTCTCCATCCCTTTGCAGCAGGAGCTAGTAATGTTTTGCATGGAGGCTGTTCCAACAGCCTGGGTACTGGAGAGGAAATTATACAAAGCAGAGCCCCTAGCTTACCCATAATGGACAATGTGAGCAAGAAATAATGCTCTGTTGGTTTCAACCACTGAGATCTAGGAGTTGATTGTTATGGCAGTATAACCCAGTCTGTCCTGACACATGAACCTGGGTAAGCAAAATCTTTGAGGGGTCTATGATTCCTGATTTTGATTCCCCTATTATGTGTGCTTCATCTCAGAGTTGTGCTGAGACTTTCTAATCAGAAGCTCATTAAATTTTTGTAGCCACCACTTGGTTAAGTGTTCTTATCCCAATTTAAAATTAAACTCGAAAAGATCAAGGTCATGTGTCACTATCTTGAAAGGAGCAGAGATTGGCTTTGAGCACAGATATCTTGGCTAGAAATCCACCTATTGCATTGTACCCTAAAGCCCTCAGCTTCTTTTTCCCCAATTACCCTAAAAAGCAGTCTGTGACCAATGCTTATTCAGTCTTCTTGGCTCTTGTGGAGAGCTACACTTTGCTTTCATATCAAATGAAACCATTTTCTTTTGCTGACTCTGGTATCTTTCTCCAGTAACCTTTTAGGAATGGATTCTATCTAAGCATAGGACCCTGGTACAGATATATCTCTCCTTCACTCACAGAAGATCTGTGTAGAGGGTCCCATTTGGGATTAAAAAACTTAGACCCACTTTTTTTGCTTCTTTCTCTTCATCTCTATTACAGAGAATAATCCCAGGAATGAATTATATTTTGACACATAACTTAACTTGAATCAGGCCCCTATATTGGATTAAATAGTGTCACCCCCCAAAAAAATATAAAATTCATGTCTATCCAGAACCTGTGAATGTGACCTTGTTTGGAAATAGGGTCTTCACAGAGGTAATCAAGTTAACATAGATCATAGGATTAGGGTGAGCCCTAAATCCAATATGGCTGGCGTCATTATGAGAAGAGATACATTTACACAGAAACACTGATGCATACTGGGAGAATGCCATGTAACAACAGAGGCAGCAATTGGACTGATGCATCTATAGACCAAGGAACACCAAGGACTGCTAGCAACCACCCGAAGCTAGATAGAGGCAAGGAAGTACCCTACCCTACAGGCTTCAGAGGGAGCATGAAACTGCAGACATCTTGATTTTGGACTACTAGCCTCCAAAACAATGAGAGAACAAACTTTGGTTGTACTAAGCTACCCACTCTGTGGTAATTTGTTATGGCAGTCCTAGAAAACTTCAAGAGTCTTCAAAGCCTAAGTCATAGAACAAGACCATACACACACACACACACACACACACACACACACACACACACACATGTGAGCACACTGTTTTTTACTCACATACTGCCCCCCTCCACGTTCCACAAATTACATAGATAAATAAAATATCAGTTTATAAGCCTAGAACATATAAAGACTGGCTTTCTATCACTACCAAAATCATCCTGTAGTATAGGCTTTGAATATTACAGCTCTATCACTTAGTAATTGTGTACCCTAAAGCAAGTTAATTCCATTTTTGTAGCTCTGATCCCTTTATCTATACTATTTGCCTTACAACATGTATTGCACTTGTTTGATGTACAATATAGTGGACTTTTGCCATTCTTTGATGCCTCTCAGCATCTAAACCTCTGTTCTATGTTTGGAGAGTGCGCTACGTCCTCAGGCACCATCAGTCTCCTGCTAGGGAAGTAAAGGCGCCAGAGAAAGTACAATGACCAAGGCTCTGCCAATAAGACATACTTTGCAGAGGAAGCTCAAAGTGGGACAGCAAGAAATCCACTCTGGTGAGGTCATGGCTAACCTCACATCTCAGAGCATCAGAGGGGAAGTTCCAAGGACAACACTCAAGATTAGTATTGGGTGAAGGCTGTGCACATTGCAGTATCTATGCCTGGTTGCACTGCTAACTTCTTGAGATCAATTCTGCAGTATGAGTCTTAAAATTATTCTGGTTGTGTAGCTTCGAAGCTCAGTTCTCTTATGTTCCTGCACCCTTTAAGGAAACTCTTTTTTCTTTTTTCTTCTTTTCTTTAATTAGCAGAGTTGGTTTCTGATGTTGGCAGCTAAGAACTCTGAGTAACACACAGGGATTAAGTGAGATAGGACATGCAAAGCACCTAGCAGGAATCACAAGTCACTTCCTTCTCTTCAGACTTCCCTTCATAGCTCTGAACAAGTATTCTGCTGCCACAGGGTTAACAAGGATGCTCGGGGCGAGAAGTAGAGGGTTAGAAGAAATGGAAGGAAGCAAGAGCTTACAGACAGGCTATGTGGCAGGCCTAGGCTAGAGCCTTTACTCCGGTCAACGATGAAGGTCGGGCCTCATTAGTGTGCCAGGTTAATCCACAGTGTGCAGTGTTTTAAAGTGAGAGGAGAATTTCAGAACAGGATTAGCAATGGACTCAAGGGCCTTTGACCAAACTGATGATAAGCCCAAACCAAAGAAAACCCACATCAGAAGAACCAAAGCTCAGACTCTGCAAATCTGAATATCAGCCGACAGTCTGAACAGGTTGCTTTGCATGTTTGTTGTTATTTATGTTTTCTTTTAAGCCTTGAAATCCCTAAATCCCTTCTGCCTAAGCCAAATTCACATTTGGATGCACTAAGCAGCTGTTGCAACTGGGGATTCTCCCTCTGTGAAAACACTGATTTAAAAAAATAATAAGCTCCCGGCTCCTGCATTCTCTCACAAGTTTCTAGCAACTGGTGCCCTGACAAATGAAGTGTCAAAACATTTCCAAATTAAAACCCCACAGCTCACATAGCCCACACCCTCAGCAGGATGGACTTTTCCTGCGTGTACCCAGTGCACACTTGAAGAAACTAAAAATAGCCAGATGGCAATTAACAGAGACTCCAAGGAGGGGAGATGGGGTGGGTTCCAGCGGGGTCAGTTTCCTGGATGGATTCCAAATGGAGTTCTCAGCCAGCAGTGCTCTGGCCAAGAAAGGATTTCATTAAAACTGCATGGAGGAGGCAGAGTGAAAAATCAAGATTTGAAAGCTTTAAAGTTATAGCAGTGGTAGAAACTACAGCACCATTTCCCAAGACCATCAATAATAATAATACTTGCTAATATATATTGAGTTTATATTATGGACCATGTCCTGAGCACTTCATATGCATTATATCACCTTGAACTTGTAAAAACTCTAGAAAGTAGTTACTACTTTTGTTACAGACCATGAGTTCTTAGGCTCCCGAGTAACAGAAATTGACACAAGGCCAAACAGGTTCCCAGACAAGGCTTCATTGGGGGCTTGTACAAGGGTGACAGCACAAGAGGAAGAGTTCTCTGGCTGGCTCTATGAGGGGGGGCTGTCAGGTCTCTTAGTAATAAGAGAAGGGGTATAACGTCAAAGGAGAGGTATGTTAGCATGGTTAAAGAGGGTTTTTTTTTTGAGTGGGAGTCTCACTCTGTTGCTCAGGCTGGAGTGCAGTGGCATGCTCATGGCCACCACAACCTCTACCTGCTGGGCTCAGGCGATCCTTCCACTTCACCCTTCCAAGTAGCTAAAGCCACAGGCCCATGCTACCATGCCTGGATAATTTTTTGATTTATTGTAGAGACAAAATCTCGCCAAGTTGCCCAGGCTGGTCTTGAACTCCTAGGCTCAGGCAATCCTCTTGCCTCCACCTGAATTTTTTTTAATCCTTTTTTTTTTCTTTTTTTTTGAGTGGAGTCTCACTCTGTCACCCAGGTTGGAGTGCAGTGGCACACTCACAGGTACCACAGACTTGACCTGCTGGGCTCAGGTGATCCTTCCACTTCAGCCTTCTAAGTAGTTAGAACCACAGACATGTGCTACCATGCCCGGCTGATTTTTTAATTTATTGTAGAGCCGAGGTCTCACCATGTTGCTCAAGTGGTTTTCCAACTCCTGAGCTCAGGTGATCCTTTTGCCTCCACCTCTCAAAACACTGAGATTATAGTCATGAGCCACTGTGCCTGGCTGTAAAGAGGGATTTTAACCACATAAGCATAGTGTAGGCACATAAGAGGGGGGATCCCCCCAAAAAACAGAATTATATTTTGAAGGGCAGGCCCCTTGTGATATAGGCTTCTCTTGCTAGGTAAGTGTTCTAGGAATCCATTGGCATCAGTGTACCAGCTAGTATTGTTACAAGCGAATGGGTTTGGCTTCAGTAAATTTTTTGTGGCAAACAGGTGACCAGTTCTTCCACCTTGACAGCACACTTGCCCATACCCTGCTGAGTGTTCAGCAGTTTTTGATCAAAAACAGCATGACCCCTATGCCCCACCATCCCTGTTCATCAGATCTTGCCCCCAAGGGACTTTTTCTTGTTTTCCTGAATGAAAAAAGTCCTCAAAGGGAAATTTTTTATTTGTCAATGAGAAAGAGGTGAAACAGAAAATGATAGAAGTGCTAAAAGACATCAAAACTGATGAGCTCAAAAACTGTTTTGAACAGTGGAAAAAGTGTCTCGATAGGTGTATTACATCAAATGGAGAGCACTCTGAAGTTGACTGAAGTTTAAACATGTAAAAATAAATACACAATTTTTAATAAATAAATTCCAGTTTTTGGGGGTCCCCCTTTGTATTTCTTCATATGCCACATGTACAAAAAATGGCAGATAAGCCCCACCTGGGATGGAGATTTTAGTATTGTAATGAAGCAAAGGTACACTCAGATATTTTCTGGTTCTTGTGAGAATGTGGGAGAGGGGTTTGCAGGGACTATGTCCAAAGGAAGATTTATGGTAAAACACTGTTGGTCGTAACAGTTTTTTTTTTCAAGGTTGTGGTCTGTAGGATGGTTCCAACAGGAGTGTTGTTGCAAAATCTGGTGGTTAAAGTGTGTGAGGAAGGCTGAGCCCTATCCATGCTCTGTCCCATACTTATTATCATCTTACTCTTACAGTTAAAAAAAAAAAACCTAATGCCCATAGACTGTAGACAACCCCCCAAGATCTCAATACAAACAGAATAAAGGTTTATGGCTGGTTCATAGTAAATGGGCAAGCCGGAATTTCAACTCAGCCCTCTCGTTCCAGAATTCATAAATGTAACCATTGTACAATGCTATCTCATACATTTATGAGGATGTTCAGGTAACCAAAATGTTTTCATCCCGTCCTTAGGCCTAGAGATACAAAAATCTCCCTTAGCAATTTCTGCCAATATTCCCACAATCAATGCCTTTTAGGGGTTATATGTGCAGGCTCTAAAGAAGAATAACTCGGTCTTATTGTGGCCTTTTTATTTCTAGTTGTATAAAATCAGGTATATTATCAACCGTCCCAAGCCTTAATTCTCTCATCTCTAAAAGGGTAATAATATTAGTATTTATCTCATAAAGTTGTAAAGAATATGAAAGGAAACAGTGTGTGGTAAGCCCTTAACATGGTGCTTGCCTGTACTAAGCTCCTCAATAAATAATAGCCATTGGTATTGATCATTCTAAACCAATTTTAATGAGAGAGAATACAAAAGTTTTTTGAAAAAAGTAGCATCCTCCACAAACTCACAGAGCTTATTCTAGAATTATCTTCAGTATGATAAAATCAAACAAGAAACTTTTTTTTTCTTTTAGAGCTAGGGTCTTGCTATGTTGCCCAGCCTGGTATTGAACTCCTGGTCTCAAGCAATCCTCCTGACTTGGTCTCCCAAAGTGATGAATTACAGGTATGAGCCACCTTGCCTAACTAAAAAGGACTAAATTTTGGATTTGTGATAGATTTGGTGGATTTGCAATAGAGGGACCAACTCTGGTTTGTTGAGGACCGATAGGATTCCTGGGACACTGAAACAGGGATGGTTATCTCCTTCGGGGAGGAGATATTCAATCCCAGGAGAGGGCAGTAATGGAGGTCCGAGTGGTGATCTGTCAAAAACCCTTCATGTTTTTTCCCCTCAGCAGGAATGATTCATCTGATTGGTGACACTGGAAAATGGGACTGAGGCTGCATAGCCCAGGCACTTGGGAGGGGCCAGCCTGCCCACCTCTCTTCAGGTCTGTGCCCTTGAGGCCCCCATGTGAGAGGCTTATGGGGCAGGCTCTAGACTTGTCTGGGAGACCAGACATACAAGTGAGTGTGAAAGTTCAGTCTGGGGGAAGAAATAGGAAGTTGTATTTGGCTACAGGTATAAGTCCCTTTCTCCAAACACCCATACCAACAAGAAAGCTGATATTGTGGTTTCTACCTGACAATTGTGTCTATTTCTGAATTGGTTCAGAATACAAAGGGGGAATGGGAGAAAATTAATTATCAACCATGTGATTAATTATCACCTTCATAACCCCCAACAGATGGGTGCCTATTTTATTTCATTGGCAGATAAACCCATTTGAGGCAGGCAGAAGAAAGATATTTTGTTTAAAAAAAAATGAGGCTATAGCTGGAAATGACCTTAAAAATAGTCTTGTCCATTATCTTCATCGTTATATATGAAAAGAAATACAAACAAAATGGCCAAGTGACATAACTCATGTGAAAAATCTGTGAAAGACTTATAATGCAAATTGTTAATATGACAAGCAGTCTGGGGAGTGGTCTTTAGAAGCTGTAACCAGAATTATAAATAGATCATAGATAACATAGAAAACAAATTTTAGATAATTGAAAATAGATTACAGATTAAGTCCTTACAGAGAAAAAAATTATTTCCCTGAATAAAACTATTATTTCTAGGAAACATTCTCAAACCATGGAGAATAAATCAACAGTTCAGAGTTGAATATTTTTTTTAATTGGAAAAAATCAACCTTAGGTCAACAAGACTGCTTATAACTTTGAAGTGACAGAGAAACAGATTGTTCTCTCTGTTCTCATCTTGCCCATCTATCATAATCAGATTCTCTTCATTATAAATATTTACTTCACAATTGCTAACCAAGCATATCCCACTGGCAAAGCAAGGTTCCCAGGCATCTCAAACATAAGACATATGAGACTCTTTAGCCAAACCTTGTCATTTCTGGCCTTACCTTTGTCTCTTATCTCACCTGCCAGAGTACCTAGATCTGGCTTTTGGGTTGTGTCCAGTCCTGTGTGAGTTAGAGGAGGCCCACTTCACCCTCTCTCTCACCGAATACAGCTGCAAAACCTGGACAGAATGCATGTAGCAACCACTTGAGGACTCTGAAAAGTAAACAGTAGCAGGCAGTTTGGGCAAGAAGACTAGTATTTGAAATACTACCCAGCCATACTACGTTGGCCTGAAGTCAGCAAACTGGAGAAGGGGATACGGGTGCAAAGAGAACTCCTGAGATAAACTCTAGTTCTGAATCTAGCAGCCTGAAAGAGTTGCTTGTATAACAAATCACATCAAAATTTAGTGACTTAAACCAAAAACAATTTATAAGTTCTCTCAATTCTGTGAGAAGCTGGGCCAGTTTCTCTGTTGGTCTTGCTCAAATTTGTTCATGTTTCTGTATTCAGTAGGAGGGTTGGTTAGATTGGAAGACCCCAGATGGCCTCACTCACAAGTCTGGAAGTTGGTGCTGACTATTGGTTGGGGTGCCTCAGTAGTCCTCCATGTGACTGATCGCTCAACTCCAGTAGGCTAGACTGAGCTTCTTCACAGTGTGGCAGTCTCAGGGTTCCAAGAAGTTGAGAACAGAAGCTATAAGGTTCATTAGGGGCTAGGCTCTGGAACTCACACAACATCACCTCTGTTATATTCCATTGGCAAAAGCAAGTCATGTTGCCAGTATAGAGCTAAAAGAAAAGTTAGATTGTCTCTTGATAATATAAGCAGCTATGTGTCTTTGCAAAATGATATGGATTTGGATCATTATTTCAACGTTCTCACACATCCTTCCTAGAAAATTAATACTGCAAAGCTCAAAGACTATGTATCTACAATTTTCAGGGCAGTAGAATAGCCTATGAGGCTCAGAGAAGTTCAGTGTTTTGCTTGAGATCACCCAGTTAATTAAGGGGAAAATACGAAACTGGATACCTTCTGATAAGTCCTCTGACTAGTACTCTTACCTTAGAGATGAGCTGTTTAAATTTTGAACACTTTGGCTGCTTAACAGGTAGAAGAATAATGGAAAACAGTTGAAAATGTGTTTGCCATCATTCAGATCAATTTCGTGAAGGAAATAAATACATGCACTTGTGGAGTCTATGAAAAAACTGAAGTAGAGTGTCGCATGAAGAGCTATTCATTATGGAGCAAGAAAGCTCCTTACCTGTTCTGTGCATCAAAACATAGTGCATTCAGTCTCTTGAGTTCCTGGCACTCAAAGCTTAATATGTTTAGTGAGGCAAAGTTCACATAATATCAATTAACCACTAATTATTTTAAAGTATATAATTTAGTGTCATTTAATATATTCATTACATTGTGAAATCATTACCTCTATTTAGTTTCAAAACATTTTCATCATCCTAAAAGGAAACTCTGTACCCATGAAGCAGTCCTTTCCATTTCTCACTTCCCCTCAGTGCTGGCAACCACGAGTATGCTTTCTGTCTCTCTAGATTTACCTACTCTGGATGCTTCATATAAATGGAATCACATGACCTTTTGTGACTGGCTTCTCTCCCTTAGCATGTTTTTGAGATTCATCCACATTGAAGCATGTATCAGCCTTGCATCTCTTGTTATGGATAACACACATGTGAATAATAGCCATAATATTCCATGTATAAATATACTACATTTTGTTTATATGTTCATCAGTTGATGGGCATTTGGATTGTTTCCACTTTTTGACTGTTTTGAATAATGCTGTTATGTACATTTGTGTACAAGTATTTGTTGGAATACCATACCCATTTTCAGATCTTTGGGGTATTTATCCAGGAGTGGAATTGCTGTGTCATATGGTAATTTGATCAAAGCGTCATTCTGATTCTAGTCTTGAAAAGCCTTCTGAATATTGTATGAGATTAGTAACCTACTACTAATGTTACCTTGTCTCTGAAGTCAATGTGGTTCTGGAGGATGGCTCTGTGGTAAGTAGCTGTCCTCACGAAATCTTGCATCATGTTCTGCTGCTGGGAAATACAGCCATAAAACTTCAAGAAAGGGAGAAAAAAGAGGGTGTGTAAGCAACCCACAAAGGCAGCACCGTCATGAGCATCTTGTTCATGAGCAATTTGGCCAAGGCAGCCATAGCCTTTAACACACAGAAGCTGAGACTCTCAGGGATGCGTAACCTGTCCACGTTGGTCCTGTATGTAAAGTATAGAATTCTAAGTAGATTCCAGACTTCTGACTCCTGCTCCATACAATAGACTGAGGCCTACATATTGATAAGTGCCCAAGTCTTCCTAAATCAGAGTCTATGAGAGAGTACAGATCAAGAAGAAGTGAATCAAGAGAGAAAGGGGCCAGGGCCAAAAGAGATGGCCTGCCTTAATAAAGTCCCCAGAGAAAGAAACAGAACTTAGAAATTGGGAGTAGGACAAAAGGTGGAGAATCCCAGGAGAAGGTATAGGTGGCAATCCTGATGGAAACAGGCAAGCCAGCTGGGTAATGTGGTTCATCTAAATCCATGAACACTTACAGTAATAAATATCATCACCATAACTGACACCATTTGATATAGCTTTCTGTGTGCCAGGCACCATGCTAAGTGCTTTGCAGCCATCATCTAATCAAATTAAATCATCACAAAAATCAAGTGAATTATGTTTCTCAGCTGAGGAAGCTGAGGCTTAGAAAGATATAGAAACCTGCCCAAGTCCTGATGATGCAATAAGTGGTAGAGTGGGGATTTAAATCAACATGATACTGATCCTGCTGGTCTGGAGGCCATGCTTTGAGAACCACCACAATAGGACATCAGTTGTCTCTTCTCCACTCCCCACCTCCTTGCCCAGGTGTGTTTATAGGTGAGTGTCACCTTGAAACAAATCAATTCATTTCACCCAGGACAACTCTCCTGACCTGGAAGTATTGTGCTGCAGATGCTTCTTCTGTCCGCTGGCTGAACACTGAGTATTCCTTTTTCTGATTCTGGCATCTTTTCAAGGTATTTAAAAATGCACTGAATTCTGCAGGGATAAAAAGCAGATACATTTCTTCACCTTGGAAACCACAGAACTCACTGCTGCACTCTGTAAAAAATTCCAACTGTGAAAATATTAGAAGATGAAAATGGCACATTCATCCCTGAACACATGATAAAGGATGGCAAGGTGGAAATGGGTACTTCTCTGAGGCATGACACCCTTATTTACACTTGTCAGACATATTTGCATTCAGAAATGTCAAGTAAGAGAGCATAATGAAACACAGGCAGAGACTGGGCACCTTGAATTCTCCTGGAACTGTGCTCACAAAGCTCATAGACTTCTACTCGGTGTGTGCTCTGGGGAGGGTGATTGTTGATGATACAAAAACATATATAAATACAAAAAATAGAATATATGTATATACAAAACCTCATTCTATCATCATAATGGCAGTTTTTAATCTCTTGTTTAGTATTCTCTAGCTGCACAGAGTAAAATGTAAAATAACTGGGGATATGTGAATACAAGAAAATGCTTTCTATTATTTGAGGGAAAAAAAATATAGACCTGAAGGCTCAAAAAATTCCAGAAGTGATATTACTGATAGATCACACAGCATAACAAATTCTGTGACTTGTGCCTCAGAGTTGTCTCTTGAATCCTGGCCAGTGGTGTCCACTGTCTGTGGTCTCTTCCCTCTCTGCCACAGACATTGTAACTAGGCCTCCCCTTACATTAAAGCCACAGGTGGACCCCCTAATGCCCACACACTCTTGTTTCATGATAAACTCTGGTCCCTCATATTTTGGACTCAACTTCTCACGCTCCTGCCTGTCCTGCTCCAGAACCCTCCATGCTCTCTCTTCCCACACACACCCAAGACCTGCACTATGCCCTCCACAGTCCTGCCATACTGAACCACTTACAAATTCCCAGATCAACCTGTCTTGACCAGGCTTCTTGACTCTGAACCCTTATTTCTTCTATAAGATTATCTTTGACATCAAGCTCCTGTTTATTCTCCCGGATTCTGTTCAACCAGCATTTGCACGTTGCTGTGTCTGGAAAATCACAGGCAGAATTAGTCGCTGTAATACAAGGGGTCTCTACACTCAGTTATAGATCAGAAATACCTGGGGAGGTTTTTTTCTTTCTTTCTTTTTTAACCTGTGAGCTATTGGGTCCTCACCCTACACTAATAAATCAATGTTCTAGTGGTGGGGACAAGGCATTTCTATTTTTTCAAAAGCCCCCAGAGTTAATTCCTCTGTGTAGCCAGGGATGAGAACTTTTGTTCTAACCTCTTCTGCTCAACTCACTATCATATTTCATATTTTACAGAATTTTATGTTTGTCAAAATCTCCATAATTGTACCTGAATCAAGTTCCTTTAGGGCAATGTGTCTAAGTTGTCTTAGTCCATTTTGTGTTGCTATTACAGAAGACCACAGATGGGATCTATAAAGAACAGCAATCTGTTTCTTATAGTTCTGAAGACTGGGAAGTCTAAGGTCAAGGGACCTGTGTCAGGTGAGGGCCTTTTTGCTCTGTCATACCATGGCAGAAGGTAGAAGAATAAGCAGTGGTAAGAGCGAGAGTAAAAAAGAGAGCTGAACTAGCTTTTATAACATTGAACCCACTTTCTCATCATGAATTCATTCACGGGGGGCAGAGTTTTCATGGTCTAATTACTACTTTAAGGCCCCACCTCTTAATACTGGCAATTAAATGTTAACGTGAGTTGCAGAGGGGATACTCAAACAGTAGCAGAAGTTTAAGCCTTAATTATCTCTAGTCTCCATAACATGGTGCTGATGTAGTAGCAGCCTCTCAATAGGTCCAAAATGTAAATTCAGTAAATTTGGAAAAATGACTAACAAACTTGTGAAACTAATTGGTGGAGTAGTTTTATGAGGCCCTGGGGTCCATCCTATGTGGGGGCTGATAGTTTGAATGATCTTGGAGAATAAATACGTAAAAATATGTAACTGCTGCCCCTCCTAAATAAGGGAAGGCAGTCTATTCCAAAAGACTTGGAGAAGAATACATGAAGGAATTCTGAGTGGAAATATAAATCAAAATTAGATCTATATCATATCCTGAACAATCACTATTTCACTAGCTTGTAAGGGCCCATCCCAACTGAAAACCTCCACCTAGCAATATTTCCATGTGGATCTTTTTTTTTTCTTTTTTTTTTATAAGAATAGAGTAGCTCTTTGGGTAAAAATTTATTTCCATTATGAAACTTACTGTCAAGCCTTTATCTTTTGCAAGTGTATCTTTATAAAAGAAAGGATGTAAGTGATGATTTTAAAATAACCACAAAATCAACACAAAAAATATTAAAAATTTAGAAAAATGCAACAAATCAGGAAGAATAAAATAAAAAATAATTTTCCTATTAGACAAGTAATTACTTCTTTTTAACATTTTGGTGTTTTTTGGAGTGAGTGTGTGTGTGTGTGTGTGTGTGTGTGTGTGTGTTTGTCTGTGTGTGTAAATTTCTCCTACTTACAGAATTGCTTCTGCATCATATTATGTTGTAACCAGCTTCAGCCTTCCAATACCTTTCATGTGAGGTATTATGAATTACTTCCCAGGTCATTTAATAGTCTCCTTCACCCCATTGTTAATGAATATATGATTTCAAGCAAAATGACACTACAATTAAGGAGCTTTGCAGCTATATGAGTAGTTAGGTAATTCTGTGTGAAAAGTGTTGACACAGAAAAAGCTAACAGTATACTGTATCAGAATGACAGAGCCCAGAATCTGTATTTTTAACTGTGTCCCTGGTGATAAGAAAGTTTTTTCCCCCTCTTTTTAAAAACTGTGATAACAGGAAAAAAGGACAGTTTTGAGAACTTCAGTTAATAGAATAAGGTGACACTGATATAATAAAAGTTACACATTACAGTGAAAGGGATGCTATTTCTTCATAACATTCTCCTGCACATAAAATCAATATATTAATCAATACTTCTGTCCTCTTGTGATTTTTTTCTTTTGACTGTTTTCTTTTGCAATTAAAAAAATAACTTGTCTATAACTTAATTTTATAAGGTTTAGAAAATGCAGAAAGGAAAGTCAAGAAAGAAAGATAATCCCCAGATATAGCCACTAATAACGTTTTGGGACTCTCCAAAGAATTTTTCTTTATATAGCTCTATATAAAGATATCTATCTATCTATCTCTATATTATTTACAACAATATTATTGTACTCTATTGTTTCACAACCTGCTTTTTCATGGAACAATATATTGTTAGCTCTTTCTGTGTCAACGCTTTTCACACAGAATTACCCAACAACTCATAAAGCTACAAAGCTCCTTAATTATAGTGTCATTTTGCTCGTTTCTCCAATTTGTTCTCAGAGGCAACATCAGAGACTAAGTAGATCTTAATTTTAACAGTATTTTTTGACTGTGTGCCCTCAAATTCTAAACCTAATTATTTGCTTATAAAATTTTATTGAGAGTCAAAGATATCAAGTCTGTTAAACTACAATTTCCTATTTTTGCATTTTTCTCTCTGAAAAATATATTGGACAATATTTACCCAGCGTCAGTCTCCTGGCACCTCTCCAGTTCTTTCTGAGTTCTCAGAGATTGCCAGCAGTGGTTTTTGTTACCCATCTGTGAGTTCTTTGAGTCCTAGGCATCTCTGTTGCTTCGGCTTTCAAAGTCTATGGTAAATTAATTTGTTCAACAAATAGTCTTTTGAATATTCTCCACAGTTGCAAGTCTCTATCATCTGGGGGAAATTTGAGTTCTTAATGTAAGTATCATTTTTTATTAGAAAAGTATTATTTTTCATTTTTTAAAAAAACACAAGATTTGGACTGTAAATTTACACAGCCAGTCTTCTTGTGTAGCTCGCCAATTGTCTTCGAAGGAAAATGTAAAAGAAAAGCTCCACCATTATTACTTCTTTACTCCAAATACAGCCACATTGGGAAATTAGCATTTCAACATATGAATTTGGAAGAGATATGAGTCAGTCCACAGTCACAGCTTCTTTTTTTTTTTTGAGTTGGAGTCTCACTCAGTCGCCCAGACTGGAGTGCAGTGGCAGCTCCCAGCCACTGCAGCCTCGACCTGCTGGGCTGGGCTCCGGCGATCCTTCCACTTCAGCCTTCCAAGTAGCTGAAGTACAGGCGCGTGCTACCACGCCCGGCTAATTTTCTGATTTATTGTAGAGATGAGGTCTCGCCTGCTCAGGCGGATCTCGAACCTGTGGGCTCAGGCAATCCACTCACCTCAGCCTCCCAAAGGCACGGGATTACAGGCTGAGCCACCGAGCCCAGCTACAGCTTCTTATAATCCTGGCACAGGGACTATATTTAACAAACCAAATATCAGAGACTTTTTTTGACAAGTTTGAGATGTATTTATAGGATTAATGGGAATTAGAAAATCAGGAATATCCTGGCAAGTCCAGGAATCATTATCTTTTTTGAGGGGTGGGGTGGAAATCATTATCAATTAATTCTTGCCTATGGTGAAGTCTGTCAGAAAAACGTTTCTGCACAATTTACCTTCACCTTTATTTTAATAGTTAAATAAATGTGTATAAATAAAGAAATGTCTATGTTTCTACAAGATGCAAACAAACAAACATAAAAACTGTAAAAAGGAAAAAAAAACCCAAAAATTAACCTCAGTTGTTTCTCTTCTCTCCTCAGACTCCAGAAGAAAGGACTCTGGCAGTCACTTGGTAGGACCCCAAAGAATAAGGAACAGTAATAACCCATCCTCCTGTCTTCTTCAGTTCTTCAAACAGAAGGAGAGGATTTGGGGTAAGAGGAGGGGGGGACTCTTTGAACCGAGCAGGTACTTTTACCTTTGAAGAACATTTCAGCAAAGAGTCCATATTTTGGGGCGGGGGGAAATAGAGTAGCCTTTTGATCTGCAGGTACCATTTGTTTGAAGGATGCTCTTAATTCTGTAGAGCTAGAATGGTTCCCAGAGGAGAGGAGAGAAAGACCAGCTGTTTACATGATAAAGTCGAAGCAGATGTTCACATTTACCTAGTGGTTCCTTCAGCTGCTCAGGATAGAAGAGATACCAGAATATGAATTAGAGCTGCTGCTCTGGAATAAAAATAGCCCTGGGGAATATTCCAGAAGCCTAAGGGGAATGGGTGGAGTATATAAGGATGAGGAACCACCCTCAATTACTAGTAAAAGCCAAGTGCCTCTGGCCAGAGCACACTTCATGAAGAAAATGAGAACTCCTTCCAAAGGACAAGTCTACCCAGACTGTTTCTGAAGGGGATGACCTGGTGGCACTGTTGTTAAAAACTCTCAGGCTGTACACCACTGCGTTCTGGGGTTATTTTTGCCACAAATACATAGATGTAATTTTCTCTATCATTAAATAATAACCATGGACACAGTGGCTTCATGCTACAGCCATGATTCCAATTATTTCCCTTTGAATCTCAGGTTTGACTTAGGTTTCTTCCTGACAAATCATTATTTTTCAATTTAGCACATAGTTATACTTGTGGGTCAACACAGACTACTCAGATGTACCATTTTATTTTTGTTCTGTTATTCCTAAAATACTAGATTGAAGGGATCTGGTTTTGTTTGCTTGCTTCTCTAAAGTAGCTGCTATTTACAAGTGATATTGTCTGTAGTGCTTTCCAAATGAAGAGTTTATTTACTAAGATAGTCACAGTTTTCTGAGCCAGGAAAGGTAATACCTGTCTGACTACCTCAGCTATTCTGGCCACATGTCTCAAAATTATACCAGAGAATATATAACTGACAATATGATAGTAATGATGTGGATCTCTAATTTAATTTAATTTGACTTTATTTTATTGTAAAGATGTGGGGTACAGGTCAGGATTAGGTATATAAGTAATCTGCATGCAGGTGAAGTTTGGGCCTCCAACTAGTCTGCACTTCCCTGGTTTAAGACTAGGTACCCTCTGTGTTATTATGTACCCCACTCCCACCCCCACCACCCGGCAGTATCCCACAACTGCCAGTCCCTCCCTTGTGTTATTGTGATTAATGTTCAGGTCCCACTTATGAGTGAGAACATGTGGTATTCAGTTCTTTGTTTCTGTGATAGATCACTAAGTGTATACAATTCCATCGAATTTGCTGCAAAGTCCATGATTTTTGTCCTTCTTATGACTGTGTATTATTCAATTTTGTATATGTATCACACATTTTTTATCCAGTCTACTTTTAAAGGGCAGTAAGGTTGGTTCCACGTTTTTTCTATGGCTTTAAAAAAAAAACCAATATATCAAACTATAGACATCGTTACAGAACTTAAATAATGTGCAGATATAGCCCATTTCATTTATGCCTAGCTCATCAGCTCAAGTTTGCTAAATTAAGCTCTTTCTACTGGGTACCCAAAGAAGGAAAATATATCTATTTTTTTTTAATCAGTATACAAAGAAGAGAGCAATACTAACCACTTGTCCCATTCAATTTTCTATTCCCTGGTTTCACGGTCTGGGTGTTTTTCCCCTTTGGGATGGAACTGCCTTAGGGTAGACTGCTTTATTGCCCACATTCTCTATTTGGTCAGAGGTGGAGAAGTGAGATTGTATCTCAGGACATCATTCAAGTGGACAGTGATGTCACCAGCTGGAATGCTGGTCTTCTGTTCTATGTGTGCCTCTTATTAGCTCTCTGTATAACATATGGTATAGTAATTATTATTTGGTCTATTATTTTTGTTCTGTCTTGCTAAATAGACTGTAAAGTTAAAATATTTAAATGAAGGTCTAAAAATTTACTCATCATTAAATCCTAGTGTCTAGTGTAATAACTCATACGTAGTAAGCATCCAATAAATATCATTGAATGCATAAGTAAATGAATGAGTGAAGGTACTTTTTCCTTTTTTCCCCCTTTCCTTTCCTCTTCTCCCTTCTCTTCCTTTTTCCTTCTCCCTCCCTCTTCCCCTTCCCCATTCCCCTTCTCTTTTCTTCTCTTCTTCTTCTTTCTTCTTTTTGGATATGTTTCTACTTCCACCTCCTGACTGGTCTAGATCTTCCAAAGCAATTGCCTCAAAATCAGGAATTTATTTTCTCACTGACTTCTCTAATCAGGGGTGTGCAAACTTAACTATTCAAGCTCAGTTTCTCTATTTACCTAAAGAAAAAAGTTGAAAAAGAGGAGAGAAAAGTTGAAAAGTTCTTTGAGTTAAATATCACCAGAGAAATCAAATTATCTTTGGTCCACCATGCACTTCCAGTCAAAATCTATTCACTATCGGAACTTCTAAGTATGTCAATGTATTTGCTTCTCTCTCTCTTTATTGAGTTGGAGTCTCACTCCATTGCCCAGGCTGGAGTGCAGTAGCATGCTCACGGCCACCCCAGCATCGACCTGCTGGGCTGCGGCGATCCTTCCGCCTCAGCCTTCTAAGTAGCTGGAACTACAGGTGTGGGCTACTATGCCCAGCTAATTTTTGAGTTATTGTAGAGACGAGGTCTCGCCAAGTTGCCCGGGCTGGTCTGCAAACCTTGGGCTCAGGCAATCCACTTGCCCCGGCCTCCCAAAGTGCTGGGATTAGAGGCTGAGTCACGAGCCCGGCCTGCTTCTCTCTCTCTTTTTTTTAATGGGGAGGAATATAATATCTACATAAAATAGTTCCCATACCTTCTTCATCCCAACTAACAAAGTTAGGTAAACACAAAATGAATTTTGTATTTCCAGAGAAAGGCATAGAATCTCAGGGGGTGAGAGTTAAAGTGGGATAGAAAAGTGAATACATTCCAAACATGTATATATGCAGGGTATTCTGCTGATGAGTAAAATTCAACATAAGAATGGCCCTTCTTATACCTCATGCAAGTGGCTATACTTGTAAAGTGGCAAAAAAAATTTAGATATAAAGCAGGTTCTCTGAGTGTCTAATGTAAATAGCATTATTGTAAGACATTGTATGTTTCTATTGCATACTTGAGAAAACTAGAAAAATGAACAACTTCACCAAATTTCAAGCTAATGTCTCCCTCTTAGTGCTTTTGTCTCCTTTTTAAAAAGAACTTGTCAGCATTCCTTGAAAGCAACTGTCAAATTAAACTCTCTTAAAACAAAGGCATTCATGAATGCTAAGAAACTGAATATATTATTTGAGTTTGCTCTTCACTCAAAGTCTTACAATTTGGTTACAAAGCAACCAAATCTGTAGTTCATAATTTGTATAGCACTTACCTAGAACTATTTTTGTTCAACCAAAAGACTGGTGCAAAGCACTGGAAAGGACTTTTAGGAGTATTCTGTGTATTTGTCAACTCTCTACCTGTCAAGAATCTTATGTAAATTTAGTTGGGCTTGTGGCTTGTGAAATCAGACACAAATTTCATATATATTTTCAAAACCAATGAACATTCATTAAGATGTCCAGCAGTGACCTAAATAGTAGTAAAATAGTAAGTTTCACTATTTATAAAGCCTAGAAAAGTTTGCCCATTTTTCTTGAGCATTGAACTAGGTCGGTCCCTAATTCCTGTCTGAACATTGTGTGCTTGCTCTGACACTCTACCCATCAAGAAAGAAAACCCAAGATTTAAGAATCATGTGGTGTCCAATAAGCAGATGGAATAAGGGTCAGCCCTGGACAGAGGGATAATTGACTGAACTAGAACAGAAGCAAGAGTATAAGGAAGGTTATCAGTGAAAATTCTTTTGTTGACAAATGGTGGAAAACTCAGCCAAGTGCAATTGAAATAGAACCTTCATAATTCACAAAACAGAAAAATACTGTATTAAAATTCCATTTTCAAGAACAGCTGTGTCCAAGAGCTCCAATGGTATTGTTAGGATTTCCAAAATGTTCCAACAAAAGCCCAAGACTGAATCTTTTTGAACCAAGTTAAATTAAGAACCCATTTCTGAGTCTATTTTCTATGGCAAGGGATCAATACCAATTGGTCTGACTTGAGCCAGTCTTGTCTGGACCCAAAGGGTAATTGACCTTCTGTTATCAGAAGAAAGGAGAGTATGTTAAAGGTAGGCAAAAAATCACAGTTAACCACTACTGAAAGACAAGCAGAAACATTATAGATTAAGCTAAAACAAAGGAAGCAGGATTGAGAAAATCTGTATGTTTCAGGCAGCAAATGGGGAAGGAAGATGAACCATATAGATCAGACATTCAGTTTCTTGACTTCTGAAATCTTGGAGTTCCAATGAGCTTAAACTCAAATTTTGCTTGCAGCCACAGTTAGTAATTGTAAGAGGCCACTACAAAGCAACATTTCTGGAGGAATATTTCTGGTTCTATAACATGTTGAATCCCTGACATTGCCACAGTTACCAGCTCTGTCCACACTTCCTAAGAGTAGTTGGCATTGCTCCCAGCTCCTGATGTTCTGGTTATACTGTTAGGCCCCATTCTTAACCAGTAGACTAGTTAAGAATGAGCTGTTAACCAAAGGGTAACTCAGCCTGAACCAAAAGTCCTAGGTACAGTAATCAAAGACAGACTCTGAGTATCTAAAGTGGAGGGATGATCCTGTCTTGGTTCATCTGGGACATCCCAGTTTACACACCTGTTGTCTTGGAGAAATTATTGATCCTACTCCCTTTCACATTCAAAGGAGTCACCTGGTTTGGATGATAAATTATGGAATCATACTGGCTAAAAATTCAAGAGGTGGAGGGTCCATGTGAACCAAGTACAACAGCAACAGGCAAGTGAGAAAGATGGGGAGACAGAAGGATGCAGAAGGGGGAGACCATGCAACACCTGAGAGAGAGAGATGGAACACTTGCTTCCCCACCATCATTCCAGGCCTGGAATGTATTCAATTCCAGGAGACATTTCATTACAGTAACTTTCCTCTTTTGACTTGAGCTATTTTGTACAGGCAGTCTTGACTAAAACAGAAATTCCCTCACTTTACAACAGTGTATTTTTTGTTGAGTCACTGCTAGATACTCAAGTTTTCTAAGATAGTTTTATTTTTGCTTGCTTTGTTTTCATTTATATTAGTTTTTACATCTTTCTCATTTCAAGTGGTTTTTAAATCTACACCATGCATTTCTCTACCCTAGAAGTGAATCCATCTATTGGCAATGGGCCCAATTCTACCATCATGCTTTAACCTCTGATGGTGAAGAATATCCCATTTTCACATGACTTAGGATTAAAATGGAATTCCCCCAAACCACCTAGTCATTTGAAGGTCACCAGACTTGTAGAAAGACAAATGGTACCTCCATTCACTAAGTGAGGCCAGAATGTGCCTTCTGGAGCATTTAACATGTATTCGCGTTAAATTCACAGAGGGACTAATTTATTTACGTGGCAGTGTGAGCTATTATTTGATTAGTTCTCATGGCTTCCTGAGGCTTCCGCATGCCTCCCAGCAGGTAAAGCAGCACAGGTGAGCACCAAACAGGTGGCATGAAGGCACATTTCCAATTTGATTAGATTTACACAGTTTTTAAAATGACATCTGACAACTGAAATCAACATTTTTATGACTGCCTATACTATACTCCCTACATTTCCCAAACAGAAAACTTTGGGGAAACATTAGCGTAATCCAACATAAATTTTTTTTTTTTAATTGAAATAGCAGCCTGTGCCTTCACTACATAATGCTTGGGGCACTTCATTTTGCTAAGTGAAAATTTTGCATAACAGGTAGGCCTAAAAGTCTCTCTGGGCTTTCTCTTTATATATTATCCATAAATAAATGAGACAAAAAAACCCATAAACTCAGTTGAGAAATGCTGCACCTGTTACAAGGACGATGAAAGAAAGTATTTTGTACCTGAGAGGCTTGAGATTTCAGATCACATAAAAAGACCAGTGTGGATGACAAGCAATTGCTTTGTTAGTTTTGCAATATGATTTTTAAGATCTAGCTCTCTTCTTATTCAAACGGATTTAACAAGAATTCTGCACAGTTATGCTGGCTAATCCTTTTCAAAGATTAATCTTGTCTTCATTTTTTAGAAAGAAAACTGTAGTTCTCAATGAAGTGAATCTACAATAATTGGCTAAAAGCATGGATGTGCATGTGTCTTCTTAACTCAATCTCTTGGCTTTTTTCTTTTGCTTTCTTTTTTTTTTAATATTTACATAGGTAGTCCACTGGGTACAAAATGAGCAGAAACTGAATCTAGTCCATAGGAATGTTTTAATTTGGTCATGATGTGTTTGAGGAATCAGAAAAATCTCACAGGAAATGTGGATTTCTGCCTAAAATTGTATGGCAGGGCACACCTGGGTCTGAAGTACTGTGTGGCAACAATCAACATAAGGGAAGCAGCTACTGACACTTTCTGAATGGGTACAAGATCTCCAGTCACCCTTGTTGCCCCCATTCCCCCTTCTTTGCAACTAGTCCACTTCACATACTTCCATGACCTGCCTGGGCCCTGTAGGCATTTGAGTCTGTCCCTCTGCCCCATCCCCCAGTCCTATACTCAATGCCTCATCACAAAACTTCATGGATAGCAAGGCTGCAACTTAAAATATTTAGCACTTATATTTCTAAGCAGCATGAGATTATAAATGCCAAGGAAAATAACTAGTTATCTATTATTCTAGGTTGAGGAAGTTTTGCCAGAAATGTATAAAAAATGCTCTACTGAGATCTTGCTATTCTTATAAAGCAGGTATCTCTCAATTGTACAATGTGGGATTTATCACAGGAAAGCAACACTTTATTACACTCTTTTTCCAATCAACTGATAGTTTTATTCTAAGCTTGCAGCAGAGGGTGTTGAGTTTCTTGATAATGACCTTATCTGGCCACTTTGTACAGATGCTCATTCGGGTAGGTTCAAATTCTAGGTCTAAAGCTGTTAGATTAGTTCTGGTAAATCTGTCACTATCATTCCCAAACAATATATTTTTATATGAATACAGTATTGTTGCCTGGCCTACAGTGTGATTTCAGTTGTGAAGATGATTTTTTTAAATTAGACTATCCACCTTCCGTAACCTTCCCCTATAATTAGTGATGATCTATGGGACCGAGTAGTGTGGCACCTACAACTGAAGAGTGACTCCACTCAGAGAGGATGTCCATAGCTTCTTTACCTAACAAACTGATCCGAACATCTACTCCTAGGACAAGCGACCAATATATTCAGCAATAGTTGAATTAATGCTTCCTGGCTGATATTCATCTGTACTTTGCACATATAGAATGGGGACACATGGAACCAAAACCAGAAGGATTAAATCCAGGATATTGGTTATTGTTCTATGTTTTTAACATTACAACCAGCAGTTCTTTTTGTATATGTGGTTTATGTGAAGCTTTAACCGCAACCCAGCTCTAGAATAAGTGTTGAAACTAGAATTCTTTGATACTTTGATAAGGAAGACTGTTCTAAATCTTATTAGGAATGTAGCTCTTGCATGAGTGTTGAGTCTAGAATCCTTGATACTCTGTTCCAACTCCTACTAGGAACACACATGAAAAAGTTTCTTCAGATCTAGATGCCAAGAGGAAGCTTTGCTTGACATATTCTGTCCACCTGCCACTGCTCTACTTTTTATGGACATTGGGTGGTTCCTCTTTTTATGGACAATTCAGTGGTTTCTCTTTTGCTTGGGTACCAGCACACTCAGAGTCAAAATCATTGGTTGGCAATAATATTATGGGTCCTCTAATATGCAGATTTGTGTTTTAATTTCCTCTCGGTCTCAGTCCTCTGTGCTTTCTATGTTTTCCCTGATCTTGAACTTTATCTATTTATATTTTATTATATAGATGTGTAAGGAAACTCAAATTTTCTGTGGTAGATGAGCATCCATCCATCCATCTATCTCTTTGGGTGATGGATGAATAGATAGATGCTGATCAGTTGGTTCCATCAATATTACACGAAGATTTAACAAAGATTGATTAAATCATGCTGCAGTTTTCTGCCTCACTTTCCACACAATAACCCACCCTGCTCTGAACAGCAAACACGAGGACTTTGGAAGCAACAGCCTTGGTCCCATATGCTGAAAGCAGATGGGAGCTACACTGTCTTCACAGTAGCAGCTGCCCAGGAACCAAAGTGAAGAGGAGGAGGCTGGGGGAAAGGAGCACAGGGGAGAGAAACACAAAAGAACAGTCGGAAGTGGAGAAGAGAGATACTTCCTGCTGCCAGTTGCAGCCAGGGTCAAAAGTATATACACACGTATGAAGTGTTCCATTTAGTCATATTTCCACATTTATGGTGTCCCTGGATTCAATCCCCACTGCTAAGAGGTATTGTGATCTTCATTTCACAGATGGAAGAGATAAAGACACAGTTTGCTTTGAGTCAAACCAGCCAGGCCAGTATTCATTGCAGCATCCATATCTGCATCCCAGAAAGTAAGAAATTCTAAAACACAGGACATCCCTGAGGGGCAAGTTCTACCTAATGCCTTTTATGCATCAACTGAGGATGGCTGAGAAGAAAAGTCACAGAAATTTAAAATGCAACATATTTATGTAACACAACTAATGGGGAAATGGCTTCAGCTCCAAGCAGAGAGATTGGCTAGACAGGGAAAGGATACGTTTCTGTTTTATATCTCAGCCTTTAATCCCACGCCTTTGGGAGGCTGAGGTGAGTGGATTGTTTGAGCCCATGGGTTCGAGACCCGCTGGGTAGGCGAGACCTCATCTCTACAATAAAATCAAAAAATTAGCCGGGCGTGGTAGCACGCCTGTAATTCCAGCTACTCAGAAGGCTGAGGTGGAAGGATCACCGGAGCCCAGCAGGTTGAGGCTGCGGTGGCCGGGAGTGGCCACTGCACTCCAGTCTGGGAGACAGAGTGAGACTCCAACTCAAAAAAAAAAAAGAAAACCATGATAGTGAAAGGGTCTCTGTGTATAACTGCAGACATTTCTTCTTTGGAGATAATTATTTGAAAACTAGTTATCTATTATTCTAGGTCGGTGAAGTTTTGCCAGAAATGTATGAAAAATACTCCACCGAGCTCTCACTATTCTTATAAAGCAGATTATCTATCAATTATACAATATAGGATTCATCACAGTAAAGCAAGAGGGATACCAAGTTGATAAAACATTGCACTTTGAAATTATTCCCTGTGTTACCTACACACAGATATACATACACATGCACACTCACACACACTCAAGGACACAAATTAATCCCCAGAGGTATAGTATGGAAGTATATGGTGCAGAGGCAGACAGCTCAGACTCAAGCCTGGCTCTACCATTTGGCAGTTGTGTGGCTTTAGATAGGTTACTGTGTCTCTATTTTATGCTCTATTTTATGATAATACCTAAACCCTAGGATTGTTATAGATGTATATTTGTCTATAAAATGTATATGTTATATGCTAATATATATTTATACACACGCATATGTGCACATACCCACATATAAATGTCTTATCGTAAGCACTTAAGTGAATGTTAGCTTAGGTTAGAAATTCAGTTTTATTTTGCTAAAGGAAAATGAGTAAACAGGTGTAAATTTTATCCAAGTGGCCCCTAGGACTCCTCTCCACTGGGAATCTGTTTCTTTCACAATTACCCCAGGGTAGGATGGCCCTTTCTGAGTTTTTTTTTTTCTTTCTTTGAAGGTCTAGCATTGAAATTCATACCAGCACTATGGAAGGAAGCCAAGAAAGCCAGCTTTTCTTGGAAGACTGCATGCCTCGGAACAACCTGAGCCAAGGGGGCCAGAGTGCTGGCGGTGAGTCAGCTCCTTATTAAAAAGATTTATTGATCACCCGCTGTGTGCTAGGCACAGGCATGGGGGCTATGGAGGGGGGCTGCAAATGAAGTTAGAAATGAGTCTTCCCCCTCAAAGAATATTGGTGGGGGGAGGAAGAGGAAAATGGGGGAAGAGAGAGAGAGAAAGAGAGAGAGAAGAAAGAGAAGAGACAGAGAGGAGAGAGAGGGGAGAGAAATTGACACACATGAGAACTATTACACAGCAACACATTGTTACACACAAAATAGCATAGGATAATTTGTATTCATAGATCCAAGGAGATGGAGCTCTGTGCATTCCATCAGGGAAGGCTGCTTAGAGGAGGTGAACTGCGAGCCAAAGGTAGGACACATTTGAACAGGCAGAAAGGAAGAAGGAGGGTAATAGCTTGAGGCAAAGCTTCCAGCTGGGAGAGTTTGAGCTGTTGCGAAGGCAAGGATGTGGCCTGATTTTCCAGTGTGGAGGGGCTGAAATATGGAGTTACGGAAAAAATAAAAGCTAAACAGAAAGGCCACTTGGTGATGTAATGGATTAAAGGCAACTGGTAGCCTGTGTGGGTTTCTGAGAAGGGTATGAAGGCAATTTTAGCTGTTTTCTTTGTGTTGAGCGTTTGTGCTGCCATGGAATCATAGTTGACTTTATGAGCACTTCTATCAAAATCATAAGTTGTGACCTGCATAAGGGAAGGAAACCTGTTTCTGGCTTGTTCACCATTGTCCAGGACAGTGAGTGGTACATTGCAAGAGTCAATCATTCCCACAAAGAATAAGTAAAAATCTCCTATTTAGTAATTAAGAGAGAGAGAGAGAGAGAGAGAGAGAGAGAGAGAGAAGAGAGAGAGAGAGAGAATGAGAATGAGTGTGTATTTTGTTTGGCAGAGGGCCTAGCTCTATGGTTCTTTTTCTCCTCCTCCTCCTCTCTCCCCTCTTCTTCCTCTTTATCCTTCTTCTCCTCCTCTTTCTCTTTCTCCTCCTCCTCCTTTTTCTTCATGAGCAAGGCAATAGCATACAAAGTACACATTATAGCCTCAAATGAGTCCTGCCCCTTGGCCAGCAGGACTGCTTAATGTTTCCACGCAGATTGTGCACACACAGCTCCAGTTCACAATGCTCACATAGACCGTGAAGAGAATAGTAGTGTTCCTTGGAATTGTGTTACACAGCAGCCCTGCACACACAAGCTTTTCATGTCATGCCTAACTTGGAAATTCCTTTCACACTTCAAAATTCTAGAATAACCTCCAAACCCTTCCCACCGACACAGCAGAAGGCATTTCAAAGAGTGGACAGAGCAGAAAGAAGCTATTAACAGTGTGAAAATGAGAGAAGTAATTCCTTAGGTAACTGATAGCTGTGGCAGCATTTGCTATGTATATTGGAAGAAAAGGACCCTCCTAAAGGGTTTTCAGAAAGGAAGAAGGGAAAGATCACTACTTTAAAAGCTTGAACTTGAGTAACTACAGTCAAAGACACAGAAAAAAGTGCTGCAATTGTAAAATACCTGATTCAGGACCGTGAAAGGTCAGTTTGGCATGGAACAGCACAGGATATGAGAAACATAGGGCACCAAAGGATACTCAGGTGGTGTGGACTCAGGAAGATGCCAGGAAAGTGAAATGACCAGGACCATTACCTAAGGGATGCATCAATTCTTTCTGGAGGTGAGATCAGCTATTAGTGTCTGAACATCATTTTTTATCATTTGAGTCTCAGAAGCACGTTCTATGATTTATACATTATATAAAAGAAAACAATTTAGAAAACTGTATGTCATTAAGACCATATGGAGGTTCCAGTGATTTACAAGTTGCTTTGTTATCTTTTGTCTTTAAGGGTCTGAGTTTAAAAATTCTAGAACTAAAGACAGGGATATTGTCTAGGTGGTCCCTGGGTGATGGGCCCAGTTAGGATTCTGGTTAGTGGCCAGGTTGGGCAGAACGAGCAATTTTACAATGAGAGGTAAGGGTAAGTTTCATTTTTTTGCTTTTATTTCACCGAGTCACCAATACATGGCAACACTTTATTTATAATTTTTTTTTATTATAAAGATGTAGAGTACTTCAGGGTTAGGTATACAAATATTGATTATGCTGGTACCCTTGTTGATGAGGTATACCCCTCCCTCCCCTAGCAGTTTCCCTCAACTGACATGGCAACATTTTTAAGTGGAAGTTAAAATAATGAAAACACATAAAAGCATACTTTACCATACATAGCATCTCACTTGCAAGTGACCCATCCACAAATTGTATACAGTTTATTAGAGTGCTTTCTATTTAACAGAAATTCATTGCCAGGAGCTGTGGCTCCCATCTGTAATCCCAGCACTTTGGAAGTCCAAGGTGGAAGGATTGCTTGAGTCCAGGAGTTCAAGACCAGCCTGGACAACACAGTGACATCTCATTTCTACCATAAAATAAAATAAAATAAATTAGCCAAGTGTGGTGGTGTGCACCTGTATGTAGTCTTATGAGGCAGGATGATTGCTTAAGCCCAGGAAGTTTGAGGCTGTGGTGAGCTATGATTATGCACATTACACTCCAGGCTGAATGACTGAGAGAGACCCTGACTCAAAAACAATAATAATGATAAAATAAAATAATAAGAAATTCACCAGTAACAAGGCGCTATCTGCCATGAGCTTCACTAGGCGATCACAAAGGATGCGAGGTGGAAGCTCTACCTCTGTGGTCACTGAGGGACTGAGAATGGATAAAAGGGCGGAGGGTGCTGGCTAGGACAGCAGTGAGCCTGACTTCAAACGCTGCTGCACCACGGTGGGCTGCCATGGACTCACAGCAGTGCAAGGCCTGGCCCTGCTGTGGTAGTCCCAGGTGAGTCTGCTCTCTCTCTCTGAGTAAACACCCTGAGCATTCCAAAAGCCCCAGAAGCAGCACTGCACACAGCAAGATGACAAACTGTTACTGCTGTGCCTCTCTTGTGGCCAAGATCACTCTGCCATGCGTGACAAGTTGCATGGGGGCACAGGGCCGCTTCCTTGCCAGACTCCACACTCCTGGGGAGTGCAGCTGTGTCTGGTTTATTTGTAGATATCCCACAGTGCCTTGCCCATCCCTGGACCCATCACAGAGCCTCACAGTGTGCTGATGGTACGTCATATCCATTACCTTTCTCTTCTTTTTTAGAGACTGGGTCTTGCTCTGTCCCCCAGGTTGGAGTGCAGTGGTATGATCATAGCTCACTGCAGTCTGGAACTTCTGGACTCAAGCAATCCTCTTCCACAGCCTCCTAAGGAGCTGGGCTAAGAGCACGCACTACCAAGCCCAGGTTATTTTTTCATTTTTTTATCTTTGAAGAGATGGGATCTTGCTCTGTTGCTCAGGCTAGAGTACAAGAGTATCATGATCATAGCTCACTGCAGTCTGGAACTTCTGGACTCAAGCAATCCTCTGCCACAGCCTCCTAAGGAGCTGGGCTATGGGCACACACTACCAAGCCCAGGTTATTTTTTCATTTTTTTATCTTTGTAGAGACGGGATCTTGCTTTGTTGCTCAGGCTAGAGTACAAGAGTATCATGATCATAGCTCACTGCAGCCCTGAACTCTTGGACTCAAGCAATCCCTTCTGTCTCAGCCTCTGGAAGAGCTGGACTACAGGTATGCACTACCATGCCCACCTTATTGTGTGTGTGTGTGTGTGTGTGTGTGTGTGGTGTGTGTGTGTGTGTGTGTTTTGTAGCGATGGGGTCTCTCTCTGTTGCCCAGGCTAATACAGAAGTATGATCATAGCTCACTGCAGCCTTGAACTCCTAAACTCAAGCAATCCTTCTGCCTTAGCCTCTGGAAGAGCTAGGACTACAGGCATGCACTACCACGCACAGCTTGCTTATTTATTTATTTATATTTATTTATCTGTAGAGGTGAGGTCTTTCTCTGTTGCTGAGGTTAGACTTCAGCAGCACAATCATAGCTGACTCTAACCTTAATGTCCTGAGCTCAAGCAAACATTTTGCCTCAGCTTCCTGACTAGCTGGGACTACACATTATCTCATTTAGCCTGCCAGCAGCTTTGGAAGTACATATCGAACCTATCCCCTTCATGTATGAGGACACAGAAAGATGAAGTAACTGATGTTAAGTTACTGATTAGTGACAGCCCCAGGATTTGTGTTCCAAAAGGCCATGTTTTTTTTTTCTTTTATTCAATCCCAACCCCCCTCCCCTGGCAGTTTCCCACTACTGCCAATCCTTTTCATATAGTATTATGATAATTGTTCAAGGTCTGCCTCTGAGGGAGCACTTATAGTACTCTGTTTCTGTGATAGATCACTGAGTACGATAGACTCTAAATCCATCCAAGTTGCTGCAAAGTCCATAGGTTTGTCCTTCTTTATGGCTGTATAATATTCTGTTGTGTATATGTATCACATTTTTTTTCTTTTTTCTTTTTTTTTTGAGTTGGAGTCCCACTCTGTCACCCAGACCGGAGTGCAGTGGCTGCTCCCAGCCAATGCAGCCTCGACCTGCTGGGCTCCGGCGATTCTTCCGCCTCAGCCTTCCAAGTAGCTGGAACTACAGGCGCGTGCTACCATGCCCAGCTAATTTTTTGATTTATTATAGAGATGAGGTCTCGCCAAGTTGCCCAGGCAGGTCTCGAACCCATGGGCTCAGGCAATCCACTCACCTCAGCCTCCCAAAGTGTGGGATTACAGGCTGAGCCACTCAGCCCGGCTCACATTTCTATTTATCCAGTCCAGCTTCGATGGGCAGCATGGTTGGTTCCATGTTTTTGCTATTGTGAATACAGCTGTAGGGCCATGCTTTTAACCACCATATTACCCTGCTTCTAGATCAGGAATTGGCAAACTATGGCCCATAGATCAAATCCAATCTGTTTCTGTATAGTCTATGAGCTAAGAATAGTTTTTACATAATTTACATTGTTTAAAAAAACTTGAAGCAAAAATAATATTTTGTGACCAATGAAAATTACATAAAAATCAAGCTTCAATGTCCATAAATAAAGTTTGCCAGGATCAGAGCCACGTTCACTCATTATGCACCATCTATAGTGGCTTTCATGCTACAGTGGCAGAGCTGAGTGGTTACAACAGAGCCCATGGCCTGTGGAATATTCACTATCTGGCCCTTTGCAGAAACAGATTTTTGTTTGTTTGTTTTTTACCCCTGCTAAATCCAGACACATTGAGAGTCAGACATGCCTCTCTGGTCAGCTGTACAGACAGATGGGCACATGAGACCAGAGAAACCCTAGAGTGATAAGTGCCAGGTCAGTTCAGGAGCACCTCTTCCCATGACTACGGTGACAGCCTGGCCACACCTGAAACCAGAGAGACAGGCAGCACCAGGCACTTGGCTTTGGCCATTTCTTGGCAGTGAGGGCAGAGTTAACGGTAGGTCCGAAGGTCAATGAGGATGCTCGATAAACCATTGATTGATTTGGCCAACTTGCAGGCAATATGGATCTTGCAGTTGACTGGGCTGTGCAGATGATATAAAAATTACATTTAGCTTTGAGTCAGCAACCTCCTCTCCCACTAAGCCCTCTGTAGAGCAGCCACCAAGTTGCAGAATTGACAGATTTGAGTACCACTAGGGATGGTAATTGAGAAGTGCCATAGCCAGGAGGCAGACAGCAGGACAGCAGAGAGATGTGCAAGCCAGGTGCCAGCACGATCCGGAAACTGCAGGAGAAGGGTCTGGTTGAGCCTTCCCTCTGCCCAGCCAAGAAAATGAGTGGAAGCAGCCAGAGGGCCCCCTAAAGCCCAGAAACGGGGGCCTCATGAGAAGGGAAAGAGTTGATTGCATGACTGCCCCTATGTTTCACGGGTCTCCTGCCCGATAGGTCATGGCGAAGGACACCCATGTCCCAGTAAGGACTAGGAAAAGGGGTCACTACACCAGTGCATACACAACGCCCCCTATGAGATTTCACTGGTACTCTCTGGCCATTGTTCTGCATGGCAGCTACGCTGGAAATATGCAGCAATAGCAGGAAGGAGGAAGCAGAAAACCACATCCTTGGAAAACAAAGTGGTACAATAAACACAGCATACGCTTTGGGGCAGGATCCCCAGCTTCATTTCATCTCTGACACAACTATTCCCTGTGTGATTGTTATCTGAGCGCTTAATTTTTCAGATTCTTGGTGAACTCCTTTGTAAAACTAACAAACGGAGTTAACTTGCCTGCTATGTATTTTGTATGAGTCTGGATTATATTTGCCTGCCTATAATAATAACAACAACAAAGCCACAAATAATAGTGGCTTAAACAAGTTAGCAATTTATTTTTCTCTTACCCAACACCAGTCCAGAATTAGGCAGTTTAGGGTTGGTGCTGTAGTTCCACAGTCATATGGACACAAGTACAAGGTGTCCTTTTTCTCTGATGGGCTTAGAGCGTACTTTATATCCTCAGGATGCCTCATGGTCACAAAGTGACTTCTGTAGCTCTAACAAACATGTCTACACTTCTGACAGCAAGTGACTGGAAAGGGCAACGGATAAGTGACATAGCCTGTGTTAAGGTTATTTCCCAGAAATCCTACACAAAAACCTCAGCTACCGTCTTTACTTGCAAGACTGGTTGGGAGGTACAGATTTTAGCTACATTCTTGCCACACCAGATAATACAGGACTTCTGTTAGTGTGGAAGAAGGAGAGAACAGAAGGTGGGAAAAAACCTCTAATGCTGACCTCAAGGGTAAATGCTATTCCCAAATGACCTAATGTATGTGAAAGGACCCTGTAAAGCTACAAAGGATCATGCAAACAAAATCCACATTCCTTGGTTTCTCCTCAAGACTCTTCTTGATTGGGCTCCATTCTGCCTTCACCCAGCCCAGGTATCTCAAGTTTGGAGTTCCCATGGCATCCTATGGACATTCTATCCCACCACTTTGCCCATTACCTTAAAATAACCAGTCTATGCCTTTGCCTCTTCTTCAAGACCTGCACAGAGCAATATAATAGTCACTAGCCACAAAAGGTGATGATGTCCTTGAAATATGACTAGTCAAAATTCACATGTGCTGCTAAGTGTAAAATCAAATGTAAATCATAGCCAAAAGAAAACGGACATAAAACATCTCATTAACAACTTTCTATACTGCTTTCATGTTCAAATGGCAAAATTTTAGATTTACTGTGTTAAATAAAATATAGTATTAAAATTAAGACTGGGCATGGTGGCACATGCCTATAATCCCAGCACTTGAGGAGGCTGAGGCAGGAGGATTGTTTGAGCCCAGGAGTTTGAGATCAGACTAGGCAACATAGCAAGACCCTATCTCTACACAAAATTAAAAAACAAAAACAAAAACAAAAACAAAAACAACTAGCCATTCATGGTGGCGTGCACCTGTAGTCCCCATTACGTAGGAGGTTGAAGCTAGAGGATCACTTGACCCCCAGGAAGTTGTAGTTACAGTGAGCTATGATTGTGCCACTGCACTCCAGCCTGGGTGACAGATGGAGACCCTGTCTCTAAAAAAAATTAAATTAAGGTCAACTTTTTCTGTTTTTTTTTTTTTTTAGTAATAAAATGTAATAAGATCAATTCTAAGTCTATTGAAAGACATGTCAATTCATGTATGCTACATATTTACACATGACAGTGATAAATGCAGACTGATACAGGTGTGGCATTACAGTGAGTCAAATACTATGAGCAGCATTGCAATTGATGACATATTTTCTGAAATGGGGAGCATTTCTTGAACACGTCCCAAACAGATCAGAGTACCAGCTGTGATGCTCATTCCTGGATTTACCCTGAAGAATTTGGAGGACCTTGTCCTTTGATGATCATTGACCCTCTGGATGATTGGAGATGCTGGGCCAGTTACTGTAGAGAAAGGCCCAATCAAGGAGGCTGCAGGGTGCTTTAATCCTCTCCAGCTTTTTTGGTTTTTCCCCCCTTAAGGACTGAGACACAGTGAATATTACTGTGGGAAGAGGAAATGGAAAGATCAAGGAGCTTGGAGTCATGTGGATGCAGATTTGAACTCTACCCACCAGTGCTTATTAACTGAGATCTTAAACAATATACACAACCTGCCTGTGCTTCAGTGTCCCACTTTTTTTTCTTTCAGTTTCCCACTTAAAAAAAAATTTTTTTTTTTTTTTGAGTTGGAGTCTCACTCTGTCGCCCAGACTGGAATGCAGTGGCCGCTCCCGACCACCGCAGCCTCGACCTGCTGGGGTCCGGCGATCCTGCTGCCTCAGCCTTCCGAGTAGCCAGAATTACAGGCATGTACTACCACGCCCAGCTGATTTTTTGATTTTATTGTAGAGATGAGGTCTCACTGCCCAGGCGGGTCTCGAACCCGCGGGCTCAGGCAATCCACTCACCTCAGCCTCCCAAAGGCGCGGGATTACAGGCTGAGCCACCGAGCCCGGTTTAAAAAAATTTTTTTTAAAAATTTTTAAATTTTTTATTTTGAGGATGTCAGGGACAATTCAGGGTTAGGTATACAAATGTTCATCATGCAGGTACCTTTGTCGATGAGGTGCACCTCCCCCCAGCAGATTTCCACCGCTGCCAATTCCGCCTCACCCCCTGCCCCTTCCTCAGCAGTTTCTTGCTACTGCCAATCCTTTTCATAAAGTATTATGATAACTGTTCAAGGTCCACTTATGAGTGAGAACATGTGGTACTCAGTTCTTTGTTTCTGTGATAGATCAGTCAGTATTATAGACTCTAAGTCCATCTAAGTTGCTGTGAAGTTCATAATTTTGTCCTTCTTTATGGCTGCAAAATATTCCATTGTGTATATGTAGCATGTTTTTTAAAATCCAGTCCTCTATTGATGGGCAGCTTGGTTGGTTCCATGTTCTTGCTATTGTGAACAATGTTGCAATAAACATACATGTGCAGGTATCTTTTTCATAGAGTGATTTGAGTTCCTCTGCGTATATTCCCAGTAAGGCGATTACAGGGTTATATGGAAGGTCGATTTTTAGATCTTTTAGGAATCGCCAAACTGTTTTCCACAGAGGTTAGATTAGTTTACACCCCCACCAACAGTATAGAAGTGTTCCCTTTTCCCCGCATCTTCTCCAGCGTCTGTTCTTTTTTGAGTTATTGATGAAGGTCATCCTGACTGGAGTTAGTGGTATCTCAGTGTAGTTTTAATTTGCATTTCTTTGATGACTAGTGAGGCTGAGCATTTTTCCATGTATCTGTTGGCTGCTGCTATGCCTTCTTTTGAGAAGTGTCTATTCATATCTTTTACCCACTTTGTAATGTGGCTGTTTGTTTTTTTCTTTTTGGCACATTTGCGTTCCTTGCAGATCCTAGGTGTTAGGCCTTTGTCAGACATACAGTTGGCAAATATTTTTTCCCAGTCTGTGGACTGTTCTCCCTGCTTTCTTGATGATTTCTTTGGCTTTGCAGAGGTTTGTCAGTCTGATGAAGTCCCACTTGTCTATTTTATCTCTTATGGCATGGGCACTTAATCAGCAATTGGTTGCCAGTTCCAATTTTCATAAGGGTGTATCCTGGGTTTTCTAAGGTTCTTATAGTTTGAGGTTTTATGTTTAGGTCTTTGATCCATTTAGAGTTGATTTTTTGTAGGTTTTTAAAAGTTTCCCACTTTTAAAATAGATCAGTAGAGCAAGTCTGGTGACTCACATCTGTAATCCCAGCATTTGGGAGGCCAAGATGGAAGGACTGCTTGAGCCCAGGAGTTTGAGACCAGCCTAGGCAGCATAACAATACCTCATCCCTACAAAAAATAAAAATAAATTAACCAGGCATGGTGGTGTACACCTGAAGTCCCAATTTGGGAGGCTGAGGCAGAAGGATCATCTGAGCCCAGGAGGTCAAAGTTGAGCCCTAATTATGCCACTGCACTCCAGCCTGGGTGACAGAGTGAGACTCCTAACTCAAAAAAAAAAAAAAAAATCTATACTTCTGTTGCAGGGTTTATATGAGGGCCGAACACAATTGCAATGCATATAAAATGCTTAACAAATCTTTCAGGGGCCACATGCCAGGTATTTATTTCCTTATCACTGAGTGGGAGAGTGACAATATCTCAAAATGGGGGAACATGATGGAGAAAAGTATCCCACAACTCTATTCTTGGAGAAAATAGTAAAGGAGAGACAAGAGGAGGCTTGCAAGTTGTCTATGAAGAGATGACATCCTAGTTATTGAGTAGGTCACCTATCTCTTTTTTCATTTTTTGATGTGTACACATGTGGCTTGCACTTGTGGCTTACATTGTGCTTCTAATGGTCTACTTCTCTGGAATGTGAGCTTGGGGGTAGCGGGCAGGAGCCAGGCCTGATTGATTTCTTTTTCTCTAGCATCAGCATGGTGTCTGCTTGGGAAGCGTTGGTAGGAAAAAATCATGTGTAGGATGAAGGCCTTTGGTGACAACGTGGCAGAGGCAGAAAAGAAGGACAGATGACAGAAGTAAAGAGCGATGGCTTGGCAGAATTAATGGGACCTTGAGAAAGCCTTGGAAGAAACAGAAAATTTACTGCACCTGGGGAATTACATGGACCTTGGTTCAAACTCAGGTACTGCTATCAACTAGTAAATGACCTTGACAAATGACAGTGACCCCGAGTCTCAGGTTTTTCATAGGTAAACCATAATGATTATAGTCCTGACCTCATCATCTTTCAAGGAGAAATAAAGGAGACTATGTTGTTAAGATGCTCGGCACACTCCCTGAAGCATAATGAACGATCAATAAATGCTAAGTCTTTTTATTAGCTTTTATGGGCCTGTTGTGAAAGAAAAGCAATTTTTAAAAAGTTGCCTGAAGCCAACCAGCATTAAGTCATTTCCCTGCTGAATATTAAAACAGAATTTTTAATCTGAGATGACAAAAATAATTTGAGCTGGCAGATGGCTTAGTGTTGTCACCCACTTTGTTGTTTGGAATTGAATGGATTGTACATAAATACCGCTGAACTCTTTCCTTGTTTGGAAAAGCACCTGGCTTCAAGATCTGCTGCAATGTTCTGTGGTGTTGAAACAGCCCTCTGCCCTGGCACTGCAGCACAGCTACACAGGCAGGTGGACCGAATCAGTCAGGACAGGTGGGTTATGCTTTGTAACACACAATCCCTAAATCTCAGTGGCTTAGAACACATCTGCTCCTCAGTTATGCTACATGTCCATTTCAGGTCACTGCAGGGGCTTTCTTCATGGTATCCTCACTCAAAAGCCTAGGCTAAAAAGTGCCCAGGATCATGGATACCAGAAAACAGGAACATGGTGATACCCACAGTGGCTTGTGAAAACTTTAGCCAGCAGTGACATACCTCTCTTGCTCACATACATTGGACAGAGCAAGCTATATGTTCACCTAAGTTCAAGGGAAAGGGAAGTGTAATATTATTATGTGACTAGAAGAAGGGGACCAGAACGCATGTCCATGAACAGCTCTAATGATGGCCAATGTCTGAGTAGATGATCTCTCAATGGCAGAGAGGATGCCACCCAATGTCTCAAGATCAAATTCTGATATGCTAACAAAATCCCCCTCAATTTCACATCACCAAAAAGTAAGAAAATACAAATTTAAATGATGCATTATTTTTTAAAACAACTGAATTAGTAAGACAGTTTTCAAAAATCTACAACATCCAATTTTTGTAAGGTTTCAGTGATATGATACATGCATCCACTGCTGGAGTCACCATAAATCACAAAACAGAACATGTGTTTTGGAAAGCAAATTGGCATTATGTAGCAGAGCAAGAAACAAAAGTTCATATCCTTTGGCACAGTTGTCCAGCCTCTCAGGATTGATCTGAATGAAACCATCCAAAAGCTACAGGCCCAAAGACATTTATTTATTTATGATAAAAATGTTACTATTACTAATTATAAAATAAAAATATTATTTATCACAGAAAAAAGTGAAAACTATTTAAATGTTCTACTACAGGGGATTGGCTAAGCACATTATTGGAACTCATGCATGGGATATTATTTATATATTTTCAATGACATAAAGTCTAACAAACTGAAAATATACTAATAAACATTAAATAAAAATAGTGAAAACAAAATAACATGTAAATAATGATCAAACTATTCAAAAATGGATACAAAACAAAAATGCTGAAAATAATCAAACAAAAGTGCTAATGGTGATTACATCATTATTATTTTTGTCTCAAACATAATAATGAAAAATTTTTAAATACAGTCTGAGCAAACTAAACATTATCTCTTTCAAGTGTCTTCTTGGACAGCAGCTACATTTGGAACATGGTCTCTCTGTGAGAACAGGGATCTATAATAACACCTGTTCATAGTAGGTGCTCAAAAGCATTTATTGTGCAAGTGAATGAAAAAAGATTAAAAAAGGACCAGAAAGAGAAAAATGAATACACGAATATTGAATTGAGAACATGGGCATGGAGGGGTCATATCTCTTAAGATTCCTGACTAGTTTCCATTAACCACTAATGAGAGAAGTCGTCTTCAGGTCTGGGAAGAACAGCTTCCCAGGATCAATTCTGTGTGGGCAGGAAGGTTCTAGCAGCCATGAACCAAAAGAAATTCTCTTTTCTTCGTGATATTGCCACCTTGATGTCTCTTCTGCTTTTGTTTCCTTCTCTCCTTCAACTATCCCTCTCTGGATTTTGCCTTTCCTTCTCTCCAAGACTGGCCCTTCCCCCAAGATTTTGAGTTGGATCAACTGCTTGTTTAGAAAGAGCAGATGTTTTCCCTCAGACAAAGAAAAGATAATGGTGATGTTTCTGTCATGTCACTCTTCCCTATTTTAATGACCTGCTTTAAATTCAAATTATTTAATAAAATGCACAGAAAAACTTAGAGGTTTTCCAAAGGTTTCCCTATAAAATACAGCCCTTACATATTTTTTTCTTTTTCTTTTTTTTTTTTTCTTTTGAGTTGGAGTCTCACTCTGTCACCCAGGCTGGAGTGCAGTGGCACACTCACAGCCACCGCATCCCCAACCTGCTGGGCTCAGGTAATCCTTCTGCCTCAGTCTTCCAAGTAGCTGGAACTACAGGTATGAGCTACCACACCTGGCTAATTTTTTGATTTATTGTAGAGATGAGGTGTCACCAAGGTTGCCCAGGCTGATCTCGAATCCCTGAGCTCAGGCAATCCTCTCGCCTTGGCCTCCTAAAGTGCTGGGATTGCAGGCTTGAGTCACCGTGTTTGGTCTTACTTAATTTAAATATACAAGTTTGGCATGTATGGTTGTATAGGGACCATATTATTTATCAACAATATCATGGTTTTTAAAATTCATTATACTATTTTTAACAAATAGAAGTAAATTCTTTTTTCCTGACAAAATCTGTATATATCATGATAACTTTCTGAAAGATGAAAGAAAAACTGTCTTAAGGTATTTTTTTTCCAATTTAAACAAAGTGCCATGTGGACTATGATGGCCCAGAAGTATGCTCGATGGGCACGCATATTAGTTCTTGCCTTTTTCTCCATAATTTACTCTCGAAAGGAGTGGCACACTCAAGTCCTTTGGGTTACACAGGTTCTGTAAATAGGCAAAGAGGGCCAAGTGTGTTGTCTTTAGAAAGTAGTGGCGTCTATCAAAAGTTAGAGAAGAGAGCATAGGCCTAGTCTAAATGCCTTCAAACTTAATTTAAAAACAAAATCAAGCCGGGCTCGGCGGCTCAGCCTGTAATCCCGCGCTTTGGGAGGCTGAGGTGAGTAGATTGCCTGAGCTCGCAGGTTTGAGACCCGTCCAGGCAACTTGGTGAGACCTCATCTCTACAATAAATCAAAAATTAGCCAGGCATGTTAGCGCGAGCCTGTAGTTCCAGCTACTTGGAAGGCTGAGGCGGAAGGATCGCCGGAGCCCAGCAGGTTGAGGCTGCGGTGGCCGGGAGCGGCCACTGCACTTCAGTCTGGGTGACAGAGTGAGACTCCAACTCAAAAAAAAAAAAAAAAAAAAAATTATCCTGTAGGCCAAATGTAATTAATTTTCTGATAAACTTATTGCTCTGGTTGATCATCAGCTTGCAAACTCGGGGTTTTGGTCAAATAAGTGATTTTTTTTTTTTTAAAGGACACGACACAGCTTATTTGCTATGCCTCAGTTTTCCTCCTTATTTGCGTATGCCAAAACTCAAAGAAGTCTCAGAAGGTCTCCAAGTTAGTGGTTCTCAATCAGGGGCAATTTTATTCTTCCCAGGGGGCAGTTGGAAACATGTTTAGGCAGGGATTGTACTGGCATCTAATGGGTAGAGGCCAAGGATACTGCTAAACATTCTACAGTGCACAGAACAGCACCCTGCGCTCCCAACAAAGAATTATGTGGCCCAAAATGTCAATAATGCCTAGGTTGAGAAACGCCAATCTAATATGTGGCAAATAGAAAGATAGAAAAAAAGAAAAGAGACTTTTCGGTCAGTGCAAACAGAACCCCCAAACCCTAAGCAAATCTTTAGGTGTGGATGGTAGAAATGAAAAAGGATGAAACAATCTCTGGCCCCAGCACAGTTAAAGGGAATGACTGAGAAGTAAATAAAGAACTATGGGCATCCCCAGGAAAATGATAGCCCCAACCTCTCTTTTTGTGGATCTCTGGAAGCAGCACTCTGCTCTCCACCCTCTTTCTTTGCCCACATATTTGTGTAGTGTGTTGTCTCATATATAGGTTACAGGAATCATGATCATAGCTGGGTGTTGTAGGGAAAAATGTTTCATTAGTGCATAACCATTGGAAGAAGTATTTTGGCATCTTAAATTCTTTCCTGAGAGGAATCTTTACCCATGGTATGATCTTGCTGCTGTATATGGACATTACATTCTATAATACCACTGGTTTTTAAAAAGGTTGTGTGCTATGGTTCAGGTATACTTTGATATTTGCAGCCTGGACTGAACCTTCTGTAAGTTACTTTAGTGGAGAAATTATTTCTGAATTTCCAACTAACACAAGCAGATTTTAACTCAATTTGGATATAAGATTGGCATTGACTACACATCCCAGTCAATCTGGAGGTCCTATAAATGGACAAACAACATGTTGTCTCATCAATAAATTCTTTATAAAGATGTGTTGAATTTAGCACACTGCTTCTTTCTATATGGTCAGTGGGCCCATAAAGACACAATAAAATCTTCTGAGATTCCATGAATCAAATTGATTTTAGGGCATCACTGCCTTATCTGGGAATCATACAGAGATTTCTCTTACGAAGAGATGGGAGAGTTGAGAAAGACACTTATGTGGTGACAAAGTACTTTAAAAAACAGAAAATCAATGAATAAAATACTATATTTTTAGTGTCCAGTACAGCATCTGAAGGGCTGGGAGTTTTAAACACGAAAAAAATATTTTTGCCCACAAACTGGGAAAAAGTATTTGCCAACTCCAGGTCCAACAAAGGCTTAACATCTTGGATCTATAAGGAACTCAAATGTGCTGAAAAGAAAAAAACAAGCTGGGCTTGTTGGCTCAGCCTGTAATCCCGCAATTTGGGAGACTGAGGTGAATGGACTGCCTGAGCTCGTAGGTTCGAGACCCACCTGGGCAACTTGCCGAGACCTCATCTCTACAATAAATCAAAAAATCAGCCAGGCATGGTAGCGCATGCCTGTAATTCCGGCTACTTGGAAGGTTGAGGTGGAAGGATCACTGGAGCCCAGCAGGTTGAGGCTGCAGTGGCTGGGAGTGGCCACTGCACTACAGTCTGGGCGACAGAGTGAGACTCCAACTCAAAAAAAAAAAAAAGAAAAAAACCAAACAACCCCATTATAAAGTATGCAAAAGATATGAACAGATACTTCTCAAAGGAAGACATCCAAGCAGCCAACAGACACATGAAGAAATGTTCAACCTCACTATCATCAAGGAGATGCAAATCAAAACCACACTGAGATACCACCTAACTCCAGTCAGAATGGCAGTTATCAATAACTCAAAAAATAACAGTTGCTGGAGAGGGTGTGGTGAAAAGGGAATACTTCTACACTGTTGGTGGGAATGCAAACTAGTGCAACTTCTGTGGAAAACAGTGTGGCAATTCCTAAAAGCTCTAAATATCGACCTCCCATATGACCCTGCAATCCCCCTGCTGGGAATATATCCTGAAGAACTCAAATCACTCTATGAAAAAGATACCTGCACATGTATGTTTATTGCAGCACTGTTCACAATAGCAAGAACCTGGAAGCAACCATGCTGTCCGTCAAAAGAGAACTGGATTAAAAAAATGTGGTACATATACATGATGGAATACTACGCAGCCATAAGAAAGAACAAAATCATGAACTTCGCAGCAACCTGGATGGAACTAGAGTCTATAATACTGTGTGACTTCTCACAGAAACAAAGATCTGAGTATCACATGTTCTCACTCATATAGTGGACCATGAACAACCATCGTAATACTATAAGAAAAGAACTGACAGTGGTGGGAAACTATGGGGGAGGGCAGGGAGGGGAAGGGAGGTGGGATTAACAGTAGTAATATCTGTCTGGGGACGGGGGAACACCTCTTATCAACAAGGGTGCCTGAACGAAGCATATTGGTATACCTTACCCTTAAATGTACCCCACAATATCAAAATAAAAAATATTGATATATATATATAAATAAAATATTTAAAAAAACTGATAGATGGACTTTGCAGCAACTTGGATGGATTTGGAGTCTATCCTACTCAGTGATCTATCACAGAAGCAAAGAACTGAGTACCACATATTCTCACTTGCAAGTGGACCCTGAACACCTGTCACAATACTACAAAAACGGGATTGGCAGTAGCGGGATACTGCTGGGGTTGGGAGTACATAATCTCAATAAGGGTGCCTGATCCTAATTCAGGTGAAGTGAGGTCCAATGGGAGGCCTAAAACTTCACCTGTACCTAAACCACTTATGTACTTAAACCTGACTTGTACCACCAACTTTAAAAAATAAATAAGTAAATAAAACTAATAGATGATATAGATAGCCCCACTTAAAAAAATTTAATTTAACTAGAATTTCTTTTCATAAGTATACAAACAGATTGATATTTTAAAAACAGTTACATGGTTTTCCAAATTACCAATAGCCTGAAGATTAATTTTGGTTGTTTTCAATACTTTGCTATCAGTATTTTAGTATTTTGATATAATAATGATTGGATGTTACTATTTTCTTAAATTTCAGCTTTCCCATTTATGAGTATATTCATAGGTTAAATTCCTAAAAGTGAGACCAAAACACATATTTTTATTTTGAAGTATATTGCTAAATTGCTCCCCAAAGAGGCTGTAACAATTTCCATTCCACAAGGATGTATGACAATGACAATGCCTGTTTCCCACATCATCCACACATTACATTAACACGATTTTTAATGAATAAATAGAGCAAACTGATTTTTTTCTATTAAAATATTTTCTTTCATGTTAACTTATTATATGGCATACATTCCTTTGATACTCCTACAAGAGCTAAGGTGTTAAAAAAATATTTTAAAGAAAGAGGGGGGAATGCAAATATTAATGCTGAACACAGCATGTCCTATAACAAATAATTATGTTCAGCTTTGTCCAGGAGCTGTCAGTCAAAGGCAGTAAAACCTGAACTATAAAGATTCTTGGGTTCTATAATCAGCCACCCCAGCTTATTGTTCTGCTAGTAAGACAGCATTTCAAGGTAGCTCTAAAACTCTTCATTAATTCACCTTAGATGGCCAACGGATCGATCAATTTGTAAATAAATGAGATTTGTTTCCTTGCAGTTCCTCATACCCCATATCATACTTTTAGAAATTTTTCCAACATCTTTTTTTTTCTTTTACTTTTATTATGAAAATTTTCAAATGTGGACCAGACATCGTGTCTCATGCCTGTAATCCCGGCACTTTGGGAGGCTAAGGTAAGAAGATCTCTTGTGCCAGGAGTTCTAAACCAGCCTAGGCAACATAGTGAGATCTAGTCTCTCTCTCTCTCTCTCTCTCTCTCTCTCTCTGTCTCCCCTCAACACACACACACACAATTAGTCAGGTGTGGTGGCGTGCACCTGTAGTCTCACTACTCAGGAGGCTGAGGCAGAAGGATCACATGAGCCCAGGAGGTTGAAGCTGCAGTGAGCCGTGGTTGTGCCACTGTACTCCAGCCTGGGCAACAGAGTGAGACCCTGACTCAAAAAAAAAAAAATTCAAATGTACATGAAATGGATAAGTTAATATAAAGAATTACGTGTTCCTTTTCCACTCCCACTGCTTCACTTGACTAGAAAAACAAAAAAAGAATTGCATTCCCAAGATTCAAAATTTGTCAAGATTATGTCAGTCTGTACTATCAAACATTTTTTGTTTTTGTTTTTGGTTTTTTTGTTTGTTTTTTTGGCTGGACATTTTAAAGCAAATTCCAGACAGCATGTCATTTCATCCATAAATATTTCAGTGGAAGGCAGATATTTTATGCACATGTCCAGCAGGAGGCCAGGACCAGAGAACATGGTTACTATAATAAATATTGAGAGCAGGGAGGCATGGCGTCGTCATGCTCCAGCTGGGCTTAAATGAAGGATGCGTTTTCCCTATAAGAGGGAAAAAAATGGAAAAACAGCTGCTAGGAACTTGGAATCTTTAGTTTTTGCCTTTTTGAGTCATTATCTGAGGCATGACCTCAAATATCCTCAGTGGAACATCATTTTTCATATAGTAAAGTAGTACAAAATAAGACAAATCCAGTTATAGCTGTAATTCTAACTCTCCTCCTCCAACAATTAATAGAGCAAGTAGACCAAGAACCATTAAGGATCAACCGGCTTGACCTAAATGCTATAACAGAGAACACTCCACCCAAAAATAACAAAACACACATTCTTTTCCAGCACATATGGAACATTCCCCAAGATGGAGCATATTGTGGCCCATAAAACAGACTCCAACAAATGTGAAACCACTGATATCATATAAACCATTTTTTTTCCAGATCACAAAGAATTCAACTGGAAATTATAACAAAAAGATATCTAAAAAATCACCGGATGTTTGGATATTAAACAACATACTTCCAAATCCATGGGTCCATGGATTAAAAAAAAAAATTCAATAGGGCAAAGAACAAATCACAATAAAAATTAGGAATTATTTTGAACTGTTTGACAAGGAAAGCACAACATACTAAAATTTGTGAGATGCTGCTAGAGCAGTGTGTAGAAAGAGATGTGTACATTCAAAACAAAGAAAGGACTTAAATAAATGATCTAAGTATCTATTTTAAGTTAGAGAAGAGTAATCAGAGAAAAAAACTAATCAGAGCAAATAAAACAACAAAGACAGGAGAAAGAATCAGTAAGTTAGAAAATATGCAAAATAGAGAAAAATGAAGTCAAAATTCTGTTTCATTGAAAAGATTGACAAAGTTGGTAAGTCTTTAGTTAGACTAATCAAGAAAAAAAATGAGACCTATTACCAATATAAGAAATGAAAGAGCACACATAATTATAGATAATACCTATATAAAGAAATACTATAAACAACTTAGTGGCAACTAACTTGACACCCTCAATTAAATGGACAAATTCCATGAAAGACACAATTAAAGCTCACTCCATAAATAGACACATGAAATAAATATGTGAATAAAAGAAATTGCCTTTGTAGTTAAGATAATACTAAGTGACCTCTCACAGAAACAAAGATCTGAGTACCACATATTCTCACTCATATAGTGGACCTTGATCATCCAATGCACTACTATAAGAAAATGACTAGCCGGGCTCGGTGGCTCAGCCTGTAATCCCGCGCCTTTGGGAGGCTGAGGTGAGTGGATTGCCTGAGCCCGCAGGTTCGAGACCTGCCTGGGCAGCGAGACCTCATCTCTACAATAAATAAAAAAAAAATCAGCTGGGCGTGGTAGCGCATGCCTGTAATTCCGGCTACTCGGAAGGCTGAGGTGGAAGGATCACGGAGCCCAGCAGGTCGAGGCTGCGTTGGCCGGGAGCGGCCACTGCACTCCAGTCTGGGCGACAGAGTGAGACTCCAACTCAAAAACAAACAAACAAACAAACAAACAAAAAAAGAAAAGAAAATGACTGACAGTGTTGGGAAACTATGGGGGAGAGATGGGACTAATGGTAGTAAACATCTGTCTGGAGACGGGGAGACACCATTTATCAACAAGGGGGCCTGAATGAAGCATATTTGTATACCTAACCCACAATATCAAAATAAAAAAATATCAATTATAAAAAAAAAATCTCACAAAGAAAACCTAAGGTCCATTAGGCTTCAGTTATTGATTCTACCAAATATTTGAAGAAATGACATCAATTTTATACAAACAGTTCCCCACAATAGAAGATTAGGGAACAGTCCCAACTCATTTGATAAGGCCAGTATTAACTCTGATAACCAAATCACACAAAGGCATTAAGAAAATTACAAAGCAGTACCGAATGAACATAAACACAAAAATTACTTATAAAATCTAGCAAATCTAATCTAGCAATATATAATAAGGATCACACATGATGACAACGGGTTTAACTCAGAAATTCAAGGCTGTTTTAAAATCAATAAACTTAATTCACCATATTAACAGACTAAAAAATAAAAATTATGTAAGTATTTCCATATATTCAGCAAAAGAATTTCATGAAACACATTCAAGATAGAAACTCTCAGCAAATTAGGAATAGAAATAGACCTCCCTTAGCCTAATAAAAGGCATTTACAAAAACATCAACAGTTAACATTGGGAAAACTGAATATTTTCCTGAGATCCTGGACAAGGCAAGGATGTTCACTCTCTTCTATATAATGTTGTACATCCTCACTGGTATAATAAGGCAAATGAGAGAGACAGAGACAGAGACAGAGAGAGAGAGAGAGAGAGAAAAAGAGAGAGAGAGAGAGAGAGAGAGAGAGAGAGAGAGAGTCATGTATGTAGACAATTCTAGGAATCTACCAAAAAAAAAATAAGAATTGAGCAACTTAGCAAGGTTGCAGCATACAAGACTGCAAAAGATCAGCTGTGTTTCCAAAGTAATGGGTGATAAATGGATACAAAATTTTGGGTGAAGAGGCTGTTTAATGATCTCAAAATACCTTTGCACAGATTGCTAGTGACAGCTTACAGGGAAAGAATAATAGCTTTACCATAGAGAAACTGGAAAACACCTTGACCAGGTGATCAAAATTAACATTACCTGCCTGGGAAACAGAAATACCCTGCCTCTACCAAAATAAAAATAAAAGTAACCAAGCTTGGTGATGTGTACCTACGGTCCTAGCTACTTGGGAGGCTGAGGTGGGAGGATTTCTTGAGCCCAGGATAGTTTGAGGCTGCAGAGAGCTATAATTGTGCCACTGCACTCTAGCCTGGGCAACAAAGTGGGACTTTGTCTCAAAAAAATAAAAATAAAGAAAAATTAACCTTGCCAATGACAGGTAAATGGATGTCAGTACTCCCCGACAGAATGTTCTGAGAAGGACACAATAGCACTTAAATAGTTTTCTACCTGGGGTGCATAACCTGAATCTTTTCACAAGGCAACCAGAAAAACCCCAATTGGGGAATATTCTGTAAATAACTGGTTTATATTCTTCAAATGTCTCAATGTCATGAAAGAAAGAAAAGGCTGAAGAATGCTTCCAAATTAAAGGAGACTAAAGAAACATGACAACTAAATGCAATATCTATTCTGCAGCAGACCCAGTAATAGAGAGGGAAAAAAATGAAATAAAAGACATTATTGGAACAATTTACGACACTGGACTATGGACTGTAGATTAAGCATAAATATTATATAAATGTTAAATTCCTGAACTTGATAACTCTGCTTGGTTATGTAAGAGAGTATTCTTATTCATAGGCAGTAAGTACTCAGTGAAGTGTAAAGGGGTAAAGAAGGGTGACATATGCAAATTACTGCCAATGGTTCAGAAATAAAATAATAATGTGTGTTTATATATGCACACACACACAAAGAGATACATCAAATGTGACAAAATATTACACATTAATGCATCTATTTAAAGAGTATTAATAAGTTCTCTGTTATGTTTATATAACGGTTCCATAAGTTTGAAATTTTTTCAAAATAAAAATTCTGAAAAAGAGAAAAACCTTCCCATGACTCATAAACTCCCCGAATAAAGTCTGTCAGTGTCTTTGTTTTTATCAATGAGTTAAATATTGATAAAAGTTAGCTTTCCTGTGTTCATGATATCATCCCAATTAATGACATGAGTTTTTTTTTTTTTACATGAAATGTCAACAGCCATTTCAATGAAGGGTAAAGGGGCAGTTTAAGAGCCTCAGATAAAGCCTGGCCTTGCATTTTATTTTTGTCACTTGGGACATTTCCTTAATAGTTGTGAGCTTTAGTGTATTTGCTGAAAAATGGGAATAAAGTATAGAAATATACCTATATCGCAAGGCTGCTATAAGAGTTACAATGAAAGAGGGAACGAATGCATGCCTTTAAGAGGTATATACAATGATATAACTCTCAGACTAAACCAAGCCTCTGCTACAAGTTCTCCAAAGTTTCTCATCTCCTTCAGAACAAAAAAGTCCTCACAATGGCCCCCAGTATCTCACCTGACCTGGCCTCTAGCTACTGATCTTGTCTCCTGGCTTCCCTGTTCTATAAATACTCCTGGCTCTGCAGCTTTTTGGTTCTGTTCTGTGTCTGGACCACCCTTAGCTCAGATGCACATGGTTTCTCCCCACCCCCACTATAGTTTTCTACTCAAATGTCATCTTATGAGGCTTTCCCCTCAAAATTACCTACATATAGTACACACACTTGATCCTCAGTGTGTCTGTTTTAATTCTTATTTATTTGCTTTTCAGCACGTGTCCACATAATTCACTATATGTTTATTTATTCACTGTCTGTGTCCCTCCCTTAAAATATCTGCTATATAAATGTTAGAATTTCTATGTTCAGTACGGTATCTTCAGCACAAAAGGAAGCACTAGTCACATAATTGACTTCAATAAGTATTTGTTAAATGACTGACTGACTGAATGAATGAATGGATAAATGAACAAGAAGTTAATCTTGCACAGTATCTAGTACATATACAGTCAATGCTTTATAGATAATATCATCAGTCCATTAGTTAAACTTTAAAAAACAATTTCAAAAAATTAGGCGACATCTATCACAATTAATATCCCCACTGTTTCTGAAATACAATGAATTAAAATGTATTTTATTTTTAGAATTTCATAGTTGTCTTGGAGATTATTTGACATGTGACCAAATCAGGCTTGGAAATCACTGAGTCACGATTTTGAAGAAGGAAGAGAGGGAAGAAATAGTCCTTACACAAATATAGTTAGATATTTGACTATTTCTTTCCTTGTGGTGCTACCTAATTATCAATACTGGTCAACTCCCCAATAAAAGGTTTGATGTTTTTTTTCTTACCAAGTTATAGATACTTGGCAGTTATTCACTCACTTCTACATATAAAATAAGAGCCTTACATTTCAAACTCTACATCTTCTTATTCCAGGAAAGCTGAGCACATCTCTAAAACTCAGCAGTGTGTCTGATAAGCAGTGATACAAGTAGACAGCCTTCTGTCAACACCCAGGCTGACAAATGACAATCAAGATCCTAGTGCCATCCAGGATCTGGGCCATCTGGGACCTTCCAAGTTATATCCTGAGATAAGCTTCACCCTGGTTTTCATTATCAAAGATGAAGAATTTCTTTTATACATTAAAACCGATCCAAATGTAATCCAATCAGAATTGCAAGATGTTATATTTGACCTACAAGTATAGGTCAATAGGGCTTTTTATCTGGGAGCCAGGCATTGTGAAAGCAAGACTTCTTCATGTATGTTTTATTATAGCAGTTAAACTTCACTCAGTACTCAAAAAATGTTGATTTTTTTCTTTCTTTCTTTTTTACTTTTAACACTACAAAAATGTCCTACAAAAATGTTCTCATGAATTTGTCTGCAAGAGTTAACCAAGATCCACTGCCTGGGAAGTACACCTTATATATTCCTTATGCCCAGGTCTGTCTTCCTTTTCTTCTGGGGTGAGTTTAACTGTGCAAAAAACCCAAAAAGTTATTTTGTACTCACTGAATCTGTTTCTAAATTATTTCTGGTTTGTTGCTATCTGGATATCTGGTTTTATTTCTGTCCCAAGTTTATTTACATTATTTTACACTAATGAATGTCTGGTCCCCTCAAATAAATGAAAGTATTGATAAGATGATATTTATCCTCATTCTTGGTTACAGTTTTCAGAATATCTTGGATGACTGAAGCACTCACTTCTCTACAACCAGGTCAGAGAGGCTATAGCTTACCAAGACTTGTGGCTTGTCTCCACTGGATTATTAAGAAAATTGCACTGTAGAATATTTTGCATTACTGATAATATTTTCTCTTAGCTGTAGAAGAAATTCTAAATTGTCTAGTGCATATTTGTTTTTCCTGAAAAAAAAAATTGTTTGTTTATATGTTCGTGTCTGATTTGATCTGACCCATGAATTAAGTTTCCTATACTGCCACTCTCTGGATGTTTGTGTGTCTGTATATGAGAAAATCTCCTTCCTTCCCATGGAGCAAAAGTATTGGGAGATATCCTTCCATGGGTCTCTTTCTGGGATTCACACATATCTTACTGGGTATGTCAAGAATGCAAAGGCTATTTCTTTGCCCTGGGCTATTTCTTGGCCTAGGCTATTTTTCAGGGTGTTTGCAGCAAGCAACCTTGAGGGATAAACTAATATCTTTCTCTAGAACAAAGAGCTGTAAGATTGTGGGTTCCCCAAGCTCAGTGTTCCTCTCTTGCAATGCAGGTACACCCATCCGGCCCTCTACATCTGCCTGTGGGAATTGGAGCTCAGAGAAGCAACAATATGCTGATGCTTTAGCTACTGCTCTTTCTCTGAGTAATACAGTATTTTATCTTTGATCCAGGATTCTTGTGTCTTTTGTCAGCATCGATAAAACAGTGGCAGTCTTACTTGTGATCTGAAAATAGGATAAAATCGCAGACTCCTCACAGTTCTTGACAAAAAAGCAATTGACTTTTTAATATAGTCTGCAATTGCAGCCCTTTGTGTCAGTGGTCAGTGTTTTGAGGGAACGATTTAAAATCATACCGAGATTCTTGAAGATAACAGAAGCACATCATTTGCATATATTACAGGAATATCAACATCAAAAAGACAAATTGAAGGGAAGGAATCATTTGCAAATATGTTATGGATTGTAATCTGTTTTCCTTGGCTTGGAGAACAGAAGGTTCTGATTCCTATGTTGTACAACAAATGAATGAATGAGCTAGGATATTATGTCAGAATGAGAATTCAGGTAAAAGGAGGGAACCCTTAAGTATAGAGGATACTTAGTTAACATAGACTTTTTTTTTTTTTTTGAGTTGGAGTCTCACTCTGTCACCCAGGCTGGAGTGCAGTGACTGCTCCGGCCACCGCAGCCTCAACCTGCTGGGCTCCGGTGATCCTTCTCCCTCAGCCTTCCAAGTAGCTGGAACTACAGGCATGCACTACCACGCCCGGCTAATTTTTGACTTATTGTAGAGATGAGGTCTCGCCAAGATGCCCAGGTGGGTCTCGAACCCGCGGGCTCAGGCAATCCACTCACCTCAGCCTCCCAAAGCGCTGGGATTATAGGCTGAGCCACCAAGCCTGGCTAACATAGACATTTTAAAGCAGTGCAGACATTTTGCTTAGGCCTCACCCTTTGAGACTCCCTTGCTGCACAGTTTACATGGCCTGTACGTCCTTTTGCCTTATAATCATTAATGAAAAAAATGCTTTAGTTTTAGAAACCAGTGATTATACAGAACCCCTTGAGCATGTCCAGCTTGCTAACAATTTATCTTTTAGGCATTCATACTTTGTTCTCAGCTGTCCATGATGACCTCCAGCACACCGGGAGACAGGTTTACTGGTATACTGTTATCACCAGCTGTGACTACCCTAGCCCACCACCTGAGGTCATGGAACGCTGATGCCTGGCAATGTCAAGATGTGAGTTTCATTTGACTGCTATAGAAACTGGACTGCAACTTTAGACATTCCTTTTGGCCCAGACCTCCTCCAGGTCTAATGCCCTTGGTTCTAGGGGCTTGCTTTAGAGCCCTTAAATACGCCTAAATTTTTAGCCTGCCACGCCACACTTTCCTTGGAGTGTCAGCTCCCTTTCCATCTGTGAAAGGTGAATAATAAACTTTACTTCTTTCTACTTTCTTCCTTGTTGCAATCTTGCATTATTCCCACAGCACGGGCTCACATTGCCTCAGTTTACCCTTTCAACAGGGAAATGGGAATATTGATTGTTTCTGGCTTTTCATAACTGCCCATAAACCACTACTCAAATCTGAAGTATTCTGCATACACGAATTTCTTTCTTTTAAAAGAAATATGCAGGACTATTGCTCATAACTGTGACATTAACTGCTATCATCCTTTCCATATCATTGGCATAAGAACACTGGACAAAATAGATAAAATAATAGTTACCAGACAATGGAGAAGAGGCCATATGAAACTGGAATCCCTAAAAAAAGGTAAACCAATGTGGACAGTGCTGTGATTACTCTCATTTTCTGCTTCAAGGCACTATGCAGACTGTAGCATAGGGTGTGGGAAGCGAAACAGAGTGAAGTGGTCTTGCTGAGTTGAAGATGCAGAGATTGGCATTCAGGGAAGCTGAAGCTGCTGCTGAAATTTGTAAGGCAGATTACTAGAGAAAAAGGAGCTCTATGAAGAAAGAGCTAAAAAAAAAATCTACGTAGGACTCCCTTTGAGTTTCTTGCTTTATAAATTCTTAGCAGCATGTGTGTAAGTAGGTTTCCACAAGAACTTCTATGGGAAAAGAATTAGGGAGCTCTAAACTGAACAATTTCCAGAGATAACACAAGGTGGGAAGAGTTTATAGTTCTAACCAGCCAGAGTGGGAAGACTTTGTTGAACACTTGAGGCACATGGTAGAAACCACAGTATCGTCATACTATAGTAGCATGTCTGAACTAGACCTGGAGTAAAGACTTCTCAGCCACTGCAAATCTAAAACTAAGCCTCAGAAGAGTTAGGCTGACCTATAACTAGCTAATCTGCCTGAGAGAATCTTAATAGTCTTTAAAGGAAGGTAACAAAAGCCATATTTAAGAGCATAGCATTTAGAATGTCTAACTTCAACGTCAGAAAGATATCTGGAAAATTCCTAAGTACATAAATAATAAAATACTTTTTAATATATTAGCACTCAAAAAATTAATTACAAGTAGCATTTACTTTGAACAGAATAATAATGAAGATGTAACAAATTAAAATTTGGATATATAAGTAAAGCGATACTTAGTGGAAACAGATGACTTTAAGAAATTATATCAGATAAATAAAAGAATGAAGTTAATGACCTAAAGTTCCACTATAAGAAGCTACAACAAGTCAGGCTCGGTTGCTCAGCCTGTAATCCCAGCACTTTGAGAGGCTGAAGTGAGTGGATTGCCTGAGTCCGCAGGTTCGAGACCTGCCTGGGCAACTTGGCGAGACCTCATCTCTACAATAAATCAAAAATTAGCCGGGCATGGTAGTGTAGTGCCTGTAGTTCCAGCTACTTGGAAGGCTGAGGCGGAAGGATCACCGGAGCCCAGCAGGTTGAGGCTGCAGTGGCCAGGAGCGGCCACTGCACTCCAGTCTGGGTGACAGAGCGAGACTCCAACTCAAAAAAAAAAAAAAAGAAGCTACAACAAAAGGGTCAAGTAAACCTAAAGAATACAGGGAAAAGAAAGCAATAAAAATAAAAGCAAAAAATCAATGAGTTAGAAAGATAAACCACAGCAAAAATAATGCAGCCAAGTCTAATTTGTTGAAAAGATTGATAAAACTGATAAACTTATAGCTAGGCTGAGTAAGAAAAAAAGAAGACACACTTATAATTAGTATTATAAAAGAAGTTGGAGCAATTATTATAGATCTTACAAAATTAAAAGATAACATGCAAAGTATGAACAATGAAAAAATCCATGAAAGAATATACAATGTCAAATCAAAACAAGAAGACGATTTGAAGAGTCCTATTGTCCAGAGTCTAAAAATACTCAACAAATGATTCAAAGACAAAAACAGGGTGAAGTTATTCTGATCAACATTAAAACTGAAAACCACATTTCTGCAAAAAACCTCATCTTCAAGGAGAATCAACAACAGTAGTGAAGATTTGGACAATCCTTGGTGGTCTCTCTTGTATCTTTCAATGAAGGAAGACCAAAGGGAGGGCTAAGAATTAAAAAGTACACATATTCTAGGAAAAGACTGATTGTTCTCTAGCCATGTTGAGAATCAAGTAAGCACCAGGACAGGTTACATTCATTTAATCACTCTTCGAAAACTTTGAAAGCCAACCAATCGGTAATGTGGAAAATGAGCCAATCAGGAGATTCGCCTTTTTGAAAAGATGGGGGTCATTGTAGGCACAAAACTTACCAGCATGAGACTCAAACTTCAGCAAAGCACTGCTGTATCCTAGAGTAATCAAGATGGATTCCTTCCCCACACGGCAACATTCAGTATCTCTGTTGAGTAAGCATTTGAAGACACAGGCACCGTCAGCTATAAAGAGTGAAAAAAAGGGGGGGATTCAGTAAATTCATTTTGAACCTTGTAAAAATGTTCATGAATGCCATTCCCACATTTCTCTCATGTTCTCAAGACTCCCACCTCTATCTTCTTGATATGATGCCTTTTAGACATAGAAGGATGAGGAGAATCTAACCATGGCCAATTCTCTGCATGTGAATTAACACGGCTCAAAACTGAGTCATATTGTCTTTTGTATTTACATCAACGACCCCATTCTCCATACCTCTTATATTGCCCAAGTCAGTTTTGAATCTCTTGACACCATCCCGGGAGAGGTTGGATAATGTCTTTCTAAGTAATTCTAGAGCATCTACTATTTGCTAGAGATATTACAACAAACGTCCATTGAATGAGCACTGTCAATGATCCTAGTGAAGACAAAGCAGAAAGTTTAGGCCCAAATATGCATAGCTAATAAGTGGCAGAACTGGAATCCACACCTAGCTATTTTACTCCAAAGCCCATGTTCCTTCTGTTGCAATGTGCTGAGGGAACTTAAAGAGGGAACTTAGATCATTGGTAACTAATTTGCTAATTCTTTTTATACAGGTTAGACAGAACCTTAGCATTGAGGCAACTGTAGTATGGTGGAAAAAGCAATGAACTTGGGGTTTTGCTTTTATTTTTGAAAGCAAACAAGAACTTCATTTATCTAGTCATGCTAACATATTTTCATTGTATAAAACGAAAATATTGATGTTTATTTCCCAGACTTTTGATGAAGACTGAAGAACAAAGCTAAAGTAATTTATTAAATACTATTAAAACAATGAGACTATTTATTATTTCTCCCATTTTTATAGTAGATCTTATGAACAAATTGGATGGAGTTGGAAGCCATCATACTAAGTGACCTATCACAGAAATAAAGAACTGAATACTGTATGTTCTCACTCATGCATGGGCCCTGAACAATAATCACATGAACATAAAGGAGAGATTGGCAGTCTCTGGGCACTGCTAGGAAAGGGTGGGAGTGAGGAGGGTGGGGGGCACGTGACAACACAAAGGGTACCAGGTTCACTACCAGGGGAAGGAGGGCCAGTTGGAAGCCCAAACTTCACCTGCATGCAGCCTACCTATGTAGTTAATCCTTACTTGTACCCCACATCTCCATAATAAAATGAAAATTAGATCTTAGTTCCTTCCTTAATGTCTTCCATTCTCCCTTACAAAATCAAATACAGAAAGTGTGTTAACTTCAAAACATAATTGTATGTAAAATTCTACTGTTACACATGAACATTTGCACATTCACACACTCACATTCCAAACACATACACACTCCTATACACAGCGTTAAGGTGACCAAATATTCCCAAATATTTTCATCCATTACTTCAAATGAGTGAGTACCTCTTGATGAAAGCATTTACAAATATTTTTCACAAAATGTCTTGACTGATTAAATAGTGCAGATGTTTTGAAAACATTTTCTTGGCATCAAACATGATTACAGGTTTATTCAGCCCAGTCAGTGTCTGAAAGGCATTAGTGCCTTCTTACAGGGAGATAACTGTGAAAGCAGATGCAGAAGAAGGGACTTTGGGTGGCCAGGTATGGTAACTCATGCCTGTGATCCCAGCACTTTGGAAGGCTGTGGTAGGAGGATTGCTTGAGGCCATGAGTTTGAAAAGAAGGGATTTTAAAACTTTTCTAAATATATCGCCTTGAAATCATAAGAAATAATTTTCAAGAAATTAGAATTTTTAGCACTTTGCCAATTGCTACTCTGGATATGGTTTAGAAGTAGGATGAGATAGAATTAAGGAGAAAGAAGCATTCTAGACGCCTACAATTCTTTGTACATACATTCTATTGTAGTCTACAAGCTCTTTGATGGCAGTGGCACTTTTACTTTATTTTGGGGACCAATATCTTTTTTCTGAATCAAACTTAGTGCAGTACCTGATAGTAAATATTTGTGAATCGGTGAAAGCATTTCTCCATGTATTGATTGAATCCTAAAAGATAGAAAAACCTTAAATTAATCTGCTTCAATTCTCTTTAGACAGATAGGCTCAAGGTTTTTGTTTTGTTGTTTGTTTGTTTTGTTGTGATTTGATTAAAGTATAAATTGAGTTGTTTTCCTTATATTTATAAATTGAAAAACGCCTGCCCATAGATTATCTCTTTTTTTTCACTCTCTCTTTATCCTCTGTTTAAACATGAGTAGAGAAGATCTTTTTAAGCATGTCATAAAAATCCAGAAAGTACTGGTAATTACTCAAAAATTCAAAATATATTTAAGTAAAAAAAAGTTTAAATGCCTCAAACAAATTGGAAAAACAGTGATAAACTAGGAAAATATTTTCAACATATATAATAAAAACTTAATATTCCCAATATACAAATAGCTTTAAGAAAAAAAACAGACCAGGCTCGGTGGCTCAGCTTGTAATCCCAGCACTTTCGGAAGCTGAGGTGAGTGAATTGCCTGAGTCCACGGGTTCGAGACCCACCCGGGCAACTTGGCGAGACCTCGTCTCTGCAATAAATCAAAAAAATTAGCTGGGCGTGGTAGCGCGCGCCTGTAGTTCCAGCTCCTTGGAAAGCTGAGGCGGAAGGATCGCTGGAGCCCAGCAAGTCGAGGCTGCAGTGGCCGGGAGCGGCCACTGAACTCCAGCTTGGGCAACTGAGTAAGACTCCAACTCAAAAAAAAAAATTATCATACATAAATCTGAGTCCAAGAAACCCCACAACATTGTGGAGAATGAAGTGGTGGGGATGCTTTCCAACGTGCTTTGTGCTAAGGTTCAGGGCATCTATCTTTTTATCAAGTTATTATTGCTGCTACTACTAATACGAATAAGCACATTTGCAGAACACTCTGACTCCCTCTTACAAACATCTCATTTCATCTTTTCAGTGACCCAATTAGGCTGGCTGCTTCTGTATTTGCTGTCATTTTGCTTTTGAACTTTGCTCTCATCAGCGACACTCTTTGCTACTTCTTCAAAGGGCAAGGCCTGAGCTACTGGGAGCAGCCAAGTAACAAGCAGAAAAAGTTCATGGGCACAGAATTTAGTCAGCTTCAGGAAAGCCCAGAGCCTTGTTTCCTTCTTGATGAAAAACCACTTGTTCTCCTGGAGGCCTTTCAAAGAAAATCATAATGATGAATCTAGAGGCCTTGCTCTATTCTCTCCCTCAGCTTCATCTGACAAAACTTTCAAAGGCACACCAAGAAATCCAAGATTCACCCATTTTACAAGTATAGACAAGTAACCATAGAAAATGACACAGGGTGAAGTCAAGAGATTGTCCTTTCCTCTTTTAGCCAACATTTCTCTACTTTAAAATATATATACCTCCTCTCCTTTCAGCCCATGGAAATGCAAAAGTCCAGACTCAATAGGAAAGTGATAATACCAGTTGGCATGAATATTAGATGTTAGACACAGTTTAGAACAGGGAGGTCTACAAAATATTTTTACATATAAATTACTAAGCAGATCAAAACTCATTACCTAATAATATGGTACATATGCCAGCTCAATACTAAGTGACCCTCTTAATATTTTTCTATCTAGAAATAGGAAGTTAGTCTACTCAAGGACCGTGTTTCCTAGAAATGAATAACTAAAAAACTATTACATAGGCAGTGCCTATATAGATGGAGGAAATTATATAGATAACTGTGTGGTTTTTTTCTTTAATAAACTTAACCATAGAACATGAATGAAAAGAAAGAAGGACATGATTATGGAACTCTGAGAAATCGAATATTAAAATTAGGCATCAATATTGATCATATTAACACAATTTTCTATGAGATATGACAAAATAGTAATACATTATATATTCACAACTTCTCTCCTTTTAAGTGGTAAGAAGAATTTTGTGTTTAAAAGATTAGATTCTAGGTTTTTTTCTTGTTGGAGTGATGATAGTCAAGAAAAACTGAAAAGGGATTGATTGATTCAGGTTGAAAAGCATCAAAAGTTAAGAGCAGAAGAGAAATGAAGAGAATGGAAAGATAAGTAGGAAAAGCAGAATGAAATTAGGAAGAGGTTTTAGAGTTTAGAAGTAAAGTAGAGCCATATGTGAGAAAGCCACAGAAAGATGGGAAGGGGGCTTTCTAAAAAGCATACATTGATCTCAGAATAACTGTGATGATTCTTTCACCACAAATTATGCATATTAAAACAGTTGTTTTGTTATTTGTTTTTAGTTTTTGTTTATTTTATTTTGTTGTTGTTGCTTTTGCAAATGCAATCCCCTTCCTCCACATTTTGTTTTATTGTTATGTTAAGTCTACAATTAGGTCTCATTTAATAACTACTTAATTCTCACAAGTTCTTATATAGATGTCTTGCTAGTTACTTCAGTTATCTAATAGAATCCTTAAGAAGAGTTCACTGAAACAATTCTTTAGTTGATTTCTTAGGAAGGGTCATGGGAACAAAATTCCTGAGCTTTTTTATGTTAATAATTACCTTTGTTGTGTATACTTTCCAAGGTCAGTTTTTCTGGGTATAAAATCCTTGAGTCACATTTTCTTTCTCTGAGGATCTTTAATGTGTTATTTTATTTTCTTCTAGCATTTGGTATTACCATAAAAAATTCTAATGATAATCTAATTTTCTTTCTATTTCAGAAAGTATACTGATTTTTTTTCTAGATAACCAAAGAATTTTTTTCTCTTTCTTGAAAGGCCAATACTTTTTACCAGACTGTGTTTTATTTTGGTCATTCTGGGTTAATATTTTTAGGTTATTTCCTAAGCCAGTTTCCTTATCCTTCTTTTTTCCCCTGGACTTTCTTTTAATTTTATCTCTGATAGTCTTATCCTACTTAATTTTTTTAAAAGTAGGATTTATTGAGAGGACAGAAAAGCTCCCACAGTGGGAGAGGACCCAAAGGGGTTGCCTCCTACTTAATTTTTTACTCCACATCCATTAGTTTTTCCTCAGGATGAGGCCTTGTCTTTCACTTATGGTCACATGTTCATTTTATCTAGAGATCCAAAGAATTGTTTACAATTTTATTTAAAGTCCATTTTTAGAGTTCATAGGGGTTACACTGCCCCAGCACACTGAAGGCTTACTATGTGCCCTATCTACTCACCTATTGTGGGAATGAGCAAAGCCACTCAGAGCTGTTGTTCTGAAGTTGACCCATCTCACTTTCCAGTGAAAATTTATTGATTCTTGTGAAGTTCTCCTGGTCTCAGATGTCCTGTAATTTCACTCTACGCTCTCCTAACCAGATGTTAATAATAAAATACTATAGATAGATAGATAGATATACACATACATTTACCAATAAATAACATGCATATACAAAAGAAGAAATAAATATATATTAAAATGATAATCTCTGGCTATTGAGATTATAGGGTACTTTTATTTTTTCCTTTGTGTTTTTCTGTTATTGTTGTTGTTTTCCTCCTAAATGTTCTGGAGTAAACTTGCATTACTTTTACATTTAGGAGCAATATCCCAATATTTTAAAAAGCAAAAGCCAGTGAACCCTAACTGGAAGTTGCTTAGGAATTGGCCAATTCTTGGGCTAAAAGAAAAAATAAAATTCAATAACCTCAAGTATTGCTTCATGCTGTAGGAAGCTAGATATGTGACACTTGAGCTGAGTCTAAAAGAATAAACATTCACCAGGCAAACACAGGAAGGAAGTTTATCTCAGCAGAATATACAGGATGAGCAAAGGCATGGTTATATCAAATTGCATGGAGAATTAAAGGAAATTAAAGTAATTCTCTGAATTTTTTAGTTGGTGTTAGGATCAACTGCCAAAATATAGGGTGACTATAATGTAGATGAAAGTACGTTAAAAAATGGCAGTTCTATACAAAAATAAGGAATGGTTATTGTTACTGGCCCCCAAAATTCATAGCCCCTTATCCAAGTTATTCAATACAGTACAAATCTAGGTACTCCTAAAAAGGGATTTTATGGAAGAAATAAAGGTCCCAAATCAATTGACCTTAATAAAGAGAGATGATCCAGGTAGGTCTGACTGAATCCCCTGAACCCTTTAAATCTTGGTCTATAGGTCAAAGACAAGAAGTCAGAGATTTGAAGTATGAGAAGAATCCAACATGCTGTTGCTGGCTTGAAAATGAAGAGAGTGAGAAATGTGGGTGGTAAGGAACATGGGTGGCCTTTTGATACTGAAAGCAAACATACAGCAAGAAATGGAACTTCAGTCTTACAACCACAAGATTCTGAATTCAACCAACAACAAGATGAGCTTGGAAGTAGTTTTTCCAGACAAGAAGTTAATCCAACCAACACCTTGATTTCAGCCTTGTGAAACCCTGAGCAGAGAATTCAGCTACCTTTTCTAGACTTCTGACCTACAGAAATTGTGAGCTAAAATTTTGCTGTTTAAACAAAGGTAATTTTTTACATAGCAATAGAAAACTAGTATAGGCAGCTGGTAACCAGATTACCTACAGCAAAACTCACAAGATATAACCATGATCAAAACTTTCAAATTGCTCATTAAGTCTTCACATCTAAATGAAAGATCAACAGAAGCATATTAGATGTTCAAGGAAAGCCTCCATGTGAAAAGAAAAACAAAAACAGAAATTAGAACTTCAAGGATACAGAGTCAAACAGGAAGCAGTAGAAAATGGTTTTTTTTTAAATGTAACTAATTAGAGGCTTTTTTCATTCAATAATTATTTATTAAGCACTTGCTAAGGGTCAGGTGGCATTTTAGAGGCTAGAAAGTAAGGGGAAATATTGTATTAATAAACTACTAACAAAACACAAAGGAACAATCAAAGTACAAAAAACTCAGTAAATTAAATAATGTAGCTGAAATAAAAAATTCAATTAGAAGAGTTAAATGATAAGTCAAGGACATCTTCTAGAAAAAGTAGAACAAGAGAAAATATGACAAAAAAGAGGAACAAAAAAAGAAGAATATTAAAGAATCACTCTTGATGTTCCAACATTTAACCAATAGAAGTTTCAGAAAGACAAAACAGAGAAGGCAGGGGGAGGAATTTAACAAAGAAACCAGGAATTTCTCAGAAATAAAGGACACAGATCCCCAGGTTATAAGGACTCTCCAAATATCTAAAACAACAAATCAAAAGTTACATACCTTAAGGTATATTATTATGAAATTCAGAACATCAGGAATAAAACTGAAATCTTAAAAGCATACAGAGAAAGAGAAAAAAATAGGGTACATATAAAAGAAGCTAAGTAGAGTGACAGCAGACTTCGATAGGGACTCTGGAAACTTGAGGTAAATGGAAAAATTTCTTCAAAATTATAGGCCGGGCTCAGTGGCCCAATTTGTAGTCCTAGCACTTTGATACACTCCAGCCTGGGTGACACAGTGAGACTCCAACTCAAAAAAATTGTAGAGTAAAATAGTTTTTTGTTCGCTTGTTTTAAACCTAGAAATCTATACACAATCTGGCAATCAATCATGTGAAGGTAGGATAATACATTTTCAGGCAGAAAATAAACAATTTACCTCCCATGTACCTTTCATTAGAAAAGGTACTACTGAAGAACATTCAAATTACCAGCAACATTCTTCTCAGAGCTAGAAAAAACAATACAGGAACTCATATGGAAACACAAACAACCAATAGCCAGAACAATCCTCAGCAAAAAAAAAAAAAAAACAAAAAACAAAGCAGGAGGTATCACATTACCAGACTTCAAACTTTACTATAAAGCTACAATAATCAAAACAGCTTGGTAATGGTACAAGAACAGGCATATAGACCAATGGAATAGAATTGATATTCCAGAAGCAAAACCTCTATTTCTCAACCAACTCATCTTCGACAAAGCCTCCACCACCTACCACTGGGGAAAGAAGAACCTATTCAGTAAATGGTGCTGAGAAAACTGGCTGACCACATGCAGAAGATTCAAACAAGACCCCTATCTATCCCCATACACAAAAATTAACTCTAAATGGATCAGAGACCTAAATGTAAAACCTCAAACCATAAGAACCTTAGAAAATGCAGGACACACCCTTATGGAAATTGGAACTGGCATCCAATTCCTGAACAAAACCCAAAATGCATGGGCCATAAGAAATAAGATAGACAAATGGGACCTCATTAAACTGACAAGCTTCTGCAAAGCCAAAGAAACCATCAAGAGAGCAGAAGGACAGCCCACAGACTGGGAAAAAGTATTTGCCAACTCCATGTCTGACAAAGGCCTAACATCTTGGATCTACAAGGAACTCACATGCTGAAAAGAAAAAAACAAACAACCCCATTACAAAGTGGGCAAAAGATATGAACCAGACACTTCTCAAAAGAAGACATATGAGCAGCCAACAGACACACGAAGAAATGTTCAACCTCACTAATCATCAAATGATGCAAATTAAAACTACACTGAGATACCACCTAACTCCAGTCAGAATGGCCATTATCAATAACTCAAAAAATAACAGATGTTGGAGAGGATGTGGTGAAAAGGGAACACTTCTACACTGTTGGTGGGAATGTAAACTAGTGCAACCTCTGTGGAAAGCAGTTGTGGCGATTCCTAAAAGCTCTAAATATCGACCTTCCATATGACCCTGCAAATCCCTTACTGGGAATATACCCTGAAGAACTCAAATCACTCTATCAAAAAGATACCTGCACACGTATGTTTATCGCAGCATTGTTCACAATAGCAAGAACCTGGAACCAACCATGCTGTCCGTCAAAAGAGAACTGGATTTAAAAAATGTGGTACATATACAAGATGGAATACCACGCAGCCATAAAAAGGAACAAAACCATGAACTTTGCAGCAACCTGGGTAGAACCAGAGTTTATAATACTGAGTGATCTCTCACAGAAACAAAGATCTGAGTATCACATATTCTCACTCATAAGTGAACCTTGATCATCTATCATAATACTATTAGAAAAGGATTGACAGTGGCGGGTAACTATGGGGGGGCAGAGAGGGAAAGGGAAGTGGGATTAACGGTAGTCAATATCTGTCTGGGGATGGGGGGACACCCCTTATCCACAAAGGTACCTGAACGATGCATATTTGTATACCTAACCCTTAACTGTACCCCACAATTTTAAAATAAAAAATATATTTAAAAAAAACAATAACCAATAAAGAGAAAGAAGTGGGAAACACAGGAGATCCAGTATAAAGAATAAGTAAACGAGAGTACCAAAATAACAGCTTTGTCATAGATGATAGTTTTCCAAGGAAATACGGGATATATAAGACTATTTAGAAAACAATGTTAACAGATATAGTATAAGTCTAAAAAGGAGCCTGTAAAATATTAAGGATAGTTACAAAATAAAATGAAAACAAATGACAAAGATGCTGAAAATGGGAAAAAAATGATAAAAGGAGGCAATTGTTATGCAAAAACACAAAAATTTGCAAGAAAGGAAATTCCATGGTTGTAATAAACAATATCTACATAAGCAGAAGATCATTACAATATAACTACACTGGAAAGGGGCAGGAAGAGAAAAGTGAGGCTATGAGTACATTGTGAGGGCATTAAATTCTCATCCACCAGAGCAAAGAGTCATTAGAGGATGTCCAATATCGACAAATCAGCAAATATCATCTTAAACATATTCTTTAGAAAATGGAGTTAACACTAGAAAAGAATAGCTGGGTAGCTGAAAATGGTTGCCTCTGGGGAGGTGGCTAGGGAAAGGGATGGTGTAAGGAACTTCTGTTTTTAATTATAAGATTTGCATCCTATTTGATTTTTAAATATATCAACAAGGATAGCTGCACAATGAACATTTGTATATCTAACCCTGAATTGTATCCCATATCTTTAAAATAAAAAGTTTTAAAAACAAACAAAAAATACATGTGTTAGTTTGAAAGAAAAATTTTTACATTATTAATAATAAATAATATTCACTTAGAGTTTCCTGTATGCTAAACACAGGGCAAAACACTGCATACATAATCTCATGTAATCCCCCACACCCTCAGAAATGGGAAATGCTAACTCCTCTTCTTATAGATTGGGAATCTGAGGGTCCCAGAAATTAGAGTTTCTAGTGGAGATGTGACTTAAACCCAGGAAGCCTCACACCAGAGGCCACATTCTTAACAAGTATAGTGAGAGAAAATTCTTCTCTAAATGGGTACACTTGCATAGGGTCACAAAGCATTCTATATGTAAAAGCATGGAAACCCCATCCCCTTACCCTTTTGAATGCAATATTACTAGAATGTTTCTGCTGGGCTAAGGTGGACAGACTCTTTTGACAGGGAACACCAAAGAATTCCCCCATGAGAAGCTCCCATGAGGAAAGGGTGAGTCTGGACTAGGGACATGGGTTTAATAGCAGGCTGCAGGCTTGCAGGTTAGCTGGGTCTGGTTCTGGCACAGTGTGGCTGAATCTAAAAGCTTCTTTATATCAGCTACCCAGGCATATTGCTTTAGCAGGTGAGTATGAGTCACTGAGCTACAGCCTTGAGTGCGTAGCCATAGAGAATCCCTGCACAGCATTGGTGAAATGAGGAGTCTGATTCCATTTTTTGGTGTGTTTGTCAGCTGGCAGCTCTAAGCCTCACCCTCTTCTCTGTCCCTTGTGCCCAGTTAGTAAAATGAATCTGGGAAAGCTGATAAGAAAGCCTAAATGCTTCCTCCTGATTCCAACAGGCAATCCCCTAACTCTGTACAAGAACTCTCACCCAGTCCCACCCTGGACCACAGTAAAAACCCAGGTCAGTCTCTTTTCCTTGCTCTCTTTCAAGTCACATGGAACTGCTTGAAAGGTCTGCCCTGCTCTCACCAGAGATCTAAGTTGTGTAAGTAATAAATCTTTTCATAGCCTCTTGGTGTGTGGGAGGTCTTCAGTTTCAATCTCTGAATCAAACTTGAGGTGGGGGGCTCATCTGCCCTACAGGTGACCATAACAATTGAATGAAGACAGAGAGACTGTGGGACACCAGTTTTCAATAGCAACACCACTAGCACTTCCAGAAACAGCAGACACAAATGGTGACTGACTAGTGGATGGGTCAGGCCCTTTGGTTCTCTCATGTTTGAAAGCAGGGTTGGGCCCTCACGATAAGTAAGCCCTTGAAGTTCTTAGAAAGTGTGAAAACTGGAAGCGATATTGAGGGAAATTTTTGCTTAATGTGCTCAAAAAGAGCCTCAAATAATTAAGTTTAAACAATGAAAGTGATGTGTAATTGAATATCAAGTTAGTAAAGTGAATCACATCAGCTACTATTATTTGAGAATCACTTGAGAAAGAAGCAGTAAGAAACTAACAACATATTGATTTGCATATCTCTATGTCACAGATGCTACATAGGGCCTCATGGGAGGTAGACTATAATATATCCATGTTACAGATGAAGAAACTGAGGCTCATATAGATTGGTATTACCTGTCTAAGATCACAAAAAACAAGTGCAGCTGGGAAGATGACCCTGGCCAAAACAATCATACTCAATTGGGTGCCTGAAATCCTATCATTAGACATTCATTTTTAACACTTTTCTCTCTTTAAGAATCTTTTGTACCCAAAATGCAAGTCCCTTCCTAGCAGGTTAATAACTTAATACCTTATGCATGAGAAGAGAGATGATGTGTAAAAGGGCAGAAAAGCAATGGTTACTTGCTAAAAGAAAGATAGATAATCAACAGAGGGAGGGTGGTGTGAAATGATCAAAAAAGAGAAAGGAGAAGCTGCCCCGGGCAGATGCTGGCTGGAGCATGGTGCAGAAAATAGATGTCCTAGATTTGCTCTACCGTCCTGGAACGTCAAAACCGTCCATGACTCTTAAAGATAACCTCGTTCAATTTTACAGATGGGAAAACTGAGTCTCAAAGATGCAAAGTTATGCATGCATGCATGCATCACACAGTATTTGGCAGAAGATCTAGAATAAGGGTCAGCCAGCACTAGTCTCTCTCTATCTCAGGGCTACCTCAATCATGATGCAGAATTATATCAGTTCTTTGACATTTCTATAGACCAAGTCTGTGACCAAATCCAATCCAGATACCATATGAAAGTCTGTACCACTTGGAGGATAAAAGGTTCTATTGTCATTTCAGTTTACTTATTTTTACTTTTTATTTGAAAATGTTATTGAGATCATTGTAGATTCACATACAGTTGTAAAATAAATAAAAAGAGTTTCCCTAAATGGTAACATTTTGCAAAATAATAGCATATTATCACAATCAGGATACTGACATTGGTACAATTCACCAATCTCATTCAAATCTCTCCAGTCTGACTTATGCATGCATGCCTCTGTATGTGTGTATTTTATATGTGTAGATTTATGTATTCACTACAACAGTCAAAATACCCAACAGTTCTATCACCACAAGTATCCTTCAGATTGCCCCTTTATAACTACACCACCTCCTTCCCCACCAATTTATTGATTGTTGCATGTATTAATAGTTCATTCCTTTTTATTTCTGAATAGTATTCCATGATATGGATGCACCACAATTTGTTGAATCATTCAAATATTAAACCATTTCTCTGGACCATTTTCATTTGGAGCTAACACTAATAATATTGTTATGAATATTCACATATAAATTTGTATTAACATACATTTTCATTTTTTCTGGAATAAATGTCCAAGAGTATAATAACTGGATTATATGATAATTTCACTTACAGTTGTATAAGAAACTGGCAAACTGTTTTCCAGAGTGACAGTGCCATTTAATATGTCTAACAGCAAAGGACAAATGGTCCAGTTTCTTCCCATCCTCAGCAACATTTGGTGTTGCCTACATTTTTTATTTTAGACATTCTGATACTCGTATAGTGATCTTTCATTGTGGGCTTAATTTGCATTTCCCTGATGACTAATGATTCTGAGCATCTTCTCATGTGGTTATCTGCCATCTGTATATCATCTTTGGTGAATGTCTGTTTATGTCTTTTATCCATTTTCGATTTTTTTTTTTATGGCTAAGTTTTGGGAGTTCATGTATCCTAGATACTGTCAGGTATGTGACTTGCAAACATTTCTCCCAGTCTGCAGTTTGTCTTTCGTCCTACTGAGTCTTCCACAGACTAAAAGTTTTTAATTTTGATGAGATCCAACTTAATTTTTATGGATCACGTTTTTGGTGCCAAATCTAAGAATGTCTCACCTGAGTCCTTTGACCTTTTCAATTCTGTGGTCTCATTGCACCTCAACCAGACAACCGTGACAGTCTCCTCACTGCTATCTGACCCAACCATTGAAAATGAATTCATTCTACTCCAAACTGCTGAATTACAATCAATGAAGCACAGGTGCAATCACAAAAATGTTCTCCTTAACCCTTCAAAGATTGCCCACTGAACAGTAAAGTACAGTCTCTCCTGCCTGGAATTGCCATCCCCCCTTGCCCCTGACCACTTTTCCCGCTTCTACCCAGCTAAGCCCCTATCCCCCAAACATATGCCATACTGCAGCCAGACAACCAGCTGCTCTCCAAGAAGGGCTTATAATCATGGTGGTGATAGGGATGTGAAGAACAGGACTTCTGAAGTGATACATGTAGCTTTCTTTCCACTGAAAATAATACCCAATTTATCATTGTTTGCTTCAAATGCCGCCACTTCCATTGAGCCTTTCCTGATTGCCCTCGACTATCATGTGTTATCCCCTCACTTCACTAACCTGACAGAATTTTGCACCTCTCTCACAGTTAGTATGTTTTCCTATATGTACCCCAGTCTTAATCTATTTTACAGGATGTCAGTCTGCCCTAGGGCAGTAGTTGTGTCCTCCTTGTCTTTGATTATCCTGAGGGACCTGACACACAGAATGACCCAGAATTGTTTAGTCCATAATGCTGCCATTAGCATTGTTCCAGGTCATACTTTGGTCATCTTTCCAGCATCCTGGTCATCTTTAAGATTTTTTGATTTTTTTTTTTTTTTTTTTTTTTCCATTTTCTCTTTCACATCCTTCCCTCTACACATGATCACGGTAGAAAGAAGAAAAATGCATACTGAAACTGACTCCATACTGAAATTTCAAACACCTCTGTGACCAATATTTTCAATTCAGAAGGAAATAACTTTTCATTCTGCCTTTAATGAAATAGTGTGTCACGTCTCCAACAACTTCTCAGAAACCCACTGCTCCCTCATATGTTCTTACAGCTCTCATCTTGGCAATTCTTCAGCTCCCCTGCAATTTCTCAAGGTAGAAAAGCGACCATGGTTGCCAAGACTTCCAGAAAAAGAGTAGTTGTTTTTATAATCCCAACTCTTTTCTATCAAATACACATATACGATTTCTAGCACACAGAATATGATTGGAAAATACTACTGAATTAAGCAACTGAACCAACAGTCACTGAAGCCTTGTTAGCTTCTGAACCACATTAAAAATACAGAGAACAAAATCTCAGAGCATTACAGATAGCAAAGTATTCATCAAAAACTAGGTATTTTTTAACTGACTTTTTTTTTTCCTTCTACTCTGGTAAATGGCTTGGATCATTTGGTTTATAGACAATGTTTTCTCAAGTTATAATACGAGGTCACGAAAAAGTACACTTCTTCATTTCTCCATAGAAATGTAAAATTTTTACTGCTTTCCCTGAAGATGCTAGTTCTCCCATATTTAAATTTAATTTCATTGTGAGTTATTCTTTAGGGTAACCAAGTATTACAGAGTGTATACCCTGTCTGGGTAGGGATTCTTTCAGGTCATCAGATTTGTCATTGCAATTTCTAGCAACGGTAAACTATCCTCTTGTAGTCATCCAGTCAAGGAGAATTGCTCTGATGTGAATTAGCTAGCTTGAATAACAAAAAAGAGGGAGGGCTAATGAAAGAGCATAAAACAACAACTTTGCTGCCAAGAGCTGTGTTAGAGATTCATTTTTGGTTTTGCCTTGCATCTGGAACAATGCATCTGCAAGTCTCAGTTTGGGGATTCATTCATACACATACATGCAACCAACATTTATGAGCATCTGATATAAGCCAGTCACTGTTCATTGGCACTAGGGGAAGGTGCAGAAATAAATCAACTGTAGTCACAGCCTTGAGAGAGCTTACAGTGCAGGGAGAAGAGGTCTGTCCAAAATGCTACGGTGCCCCAGAAAAACAAGCAATGAATTTTGCCTGGAAGATTCCTCATAGGAGATGCTGAATCTGAGCCTTGGAGGAAATGTACAAACTTGCCAGATAGAAAGGTGAGATGGAGAAAAGGTCATTCCAGGCAGAGGAAATAGTCTGTAAAAGGCTAATGAATGAATATGTCATGAATGAATGTGACAGATCCAGGAATGAGCGATTCCACATGGCTTGCAGATGGAGTAATGAGTACTAAAACATGGAGTCTGCATAGGGAGATTGGAGCAGGGATTTTAAAAGGTTTTTTTTTTTTTTTTTTTTGGCCAGGGTTAATGTTTTCATCTTGATGCACAACAATTGCTCATCGTAACAGTACAGTTCTGGGATCCTGTTAAACATCACATTCTCTACTTAATATTAGCTATTCTTAAAAGTCCACTTTAAACCCCACCTTGAAGGTTTTGGATAAGTGTGGCCCACAAAGATCACATTGCCAGAAATTAATTACACCTAGCATTCTTCCATCACATTCATTTCTTGCCATGCCTTGTTGATCTACCCTTTTTGAACCAGTCTCATCACCCTCTTGACTGCTAAGCTCTTTCTGATGTCCTATTTATGGCTTTTCCCTAATAGTGCCCATCTTGATGCTTTACACATCTCACACTAAGTATTGGTTCCCCGAGAGTAAATTAAAACTCTTGGCCTTGCTCTGAGAAAAATTTTGAAAGACTCTGCAGAATTTCCTCCAAGAAAATTTTGGATCCAGATGGTTTCACAAGCAATATTTTATCAAACATTTGAGGAAGAGGTAGTTTGTGTGCTATTTAAACTGCTTCAGAGCAAAGGAAAAGATGGAATACAACCTACATAATTGACAAAGACTATACAATTATAACATTTCAAAAAGATACTCCCAAAATAAAGATTAAATTCCATTATGAATATGGAGTAAGATGGAGACAACACAGGTTTGAGTCTGGGTTAGAGCACTTACTAGCTTTATTTCTTTAATATTATTAAACCTTTCCATAACTATGCTTTTATTAGTGATAAGATACTAAATAAAATAAGAGTACAATATGACAATAAAGGATTTGCTCAGGTTCAACAAAAGTAATCATGATAATGATGATGCTGGCACTCATTATTTGCTTGGCACTGTTCTAAGACCTTTATATGCATTGATACCTATTCTTCCCAACAATCTGAGGTAGGTATTACTCGAATCTTTACTTTAAAGTGAAGTAACTATGATAGCAAGAAGAGAAGTACCACAGTTATGCAACTTAAATATGGAAGTGCTATGGTTTAAATGGTTGTGTCCCTCCACAATTCATATGTTGAAATTCTAACCCCTAAGGAGGTTATATTAAGAGGAGGTACGTTATTAGAGGATGAGGACAGAACTCTCTTGAATGAATCAGTGCGCTTATAAAAGAGGCCTGAGGGAGCTTGTCTGCCTCTCATACCATAGAAGGACACAGTGAGAAGGTGCCATCTTGAGGAGTGAGCTCTTACCAGATACTGAATCTACCAGTCTCTTAATCTTGGACTTTTCAACCTCCAAACTGTGAGAAATAAATTAATATTGTCTATAAACTACCAGTATGTTATTTCATTATAGGAGCCAGAATAGATGAAAATAAGTAGAGGCAGAATTGGAAGCCAGGCAGTTTGGCTCGAGGTCTCATACTCTTAGCAGCTTTTCTAGTCATTAATATTAATGTTATATTAACATAATAAAGGAAATGTATAATATATTTTATCAATGCAGCAATATAAAGAGCAAGAGAAAAAAATAATAGCTTTTACTGAAAAAAAAAACAACCCTTAGCAATCTGGAATAAATATTTATTGCAAAAAGAAAAATTTCATTGAATCAAAAGTCAGTATTGGGTTTAAGTTTGAAATTTATTTATTTATGCTTGAGTCATGGTCTCACTCTGTTACCCAGGCTGGAATGCAGTGGCACCATCATGACTCGCTGCAGCCTCAGCTTCCTGTGCTCAGGTAATCCTTCTGCCTCAGGTTCCCAAGTAACTGAGACTACAGGTGTGTGCCACCATGCCAAGCTAATTTTTTGATTGATTTTTTAAAATAGAAATAAGGTCTCACTATATTGCCTAAGTTGGTTTCGAATTCCTAGGCTCAACAATCCTGCTTTTGTCTCCCAAAGTTCTGGAATTACAGGCATGAACCATGGTGCTTGGCCTGGAATTTATTTAAAGTCAGCAATAAGATCGATGAATTTTGCATGAAACTTCATTAATTTATATTGCTCTGAGAAGTCCATCCAATGTAATAAGGCATGAAAATTAACAAGAGGTCTAAATATTAGAAAGGAGATGGATTGATAGTGGATCAGAAAGAATCAAGAAAATGAACTTAAAACTTATTCACACTAATAAGAGAACTTAGAAGGGGGGACTGTTTACAAAATAAAGTTACTCAACTTAAACCCAAATAAACATTTACTCCAGAAAAAAAATAGACATTGTAGGTTTTTTCCCAAGATGACAGATTAGAGACTTTCTAGTATGCCTCAGCCATAGAAACATAGTGAAATGGTGTGGCAAGACCAACACAGTGAACCCCAATTCAAGAAGGAAAGTGGATATTCATCAGAACGGCAAAGGACATCCCAGATCTTAGGGAGGAGAAGACAAATAGAGGACAAGTAGCCCTCATGATGGCACAGAGGAAGGTGAGTGCGACCCCAGAACACAGAATGGGACCCAAAACTCCCCTCTGAGACATACATTCCAATCAGGGATCTGCTTAAGCCAGGCCTTGGGTCAACACCCCATTTCTCCCAGGCCCCAGAGCTATCTTAGGGGGCAGCCAAGAGTTGGTGAGAGGGAAAGACACTCAGTAAAGCCATAGTTGTTCTCTCAAATCCAGGTCAGTGAGACACCATTTCTGACTGTGTCCCTTGTCTCAGCAGCAGTGACCACTGCAGGCATTTTAGATTCTGCCCAGAAACAAGGCTGCTGGTTCTGGAGCAGACGAGGGGCCTTCCACGGTGGGAGCAGAGTGGGGAGCATGGAGATTGCCCCAGGTGTTAGAGTCAGACCTGGGCTCCTCCCTGCCTGTGACTGGAGAAGTGGGGGACCCAAAGCCAAGTTTCCCTCCTGGAGAGACAGGCTGCCAGGGTCAGATCTGTGATCCAGAATTAGTCACTGACTCCCTCACCCCTCTGGGCAGTTGCAGCAAGGAGCCCCAGCAATACTGAGAACACCCAGAATAGCAGAATCCTAGCAAGGGCCCCTACTTCCATGCTCCAGAATGTGCATCCTGCGCAGAAAAAGAGTTGCTGTTAGTCATGGTTTCTAATGAGTAGCAATTCCCGTGGCCAAAGTCAGTCTTGCAACCTGTAACTCTTCAGTGATCACTACTGTTAATATCCCAGCTTCCCTCTTAGACAACTTGGTGTAGTGTGCTCCAACAATACTGAGGAAAAGGAGAACCCCTAACTCCTATACAACTGGGGAAGCAGTCTAATTAGCAGGAGACCAGCAAGAGGGACCTCACCACTCTGCATTGGAATCAGCAACCTGAGTGGCAGGAAAGTTCCTTGTCCCATGGTTTCTCCTAGGTAAGAAGGTCTGAAGTCAGGGTCGGCTCTGTGATCCAAAACCAGGCTATAGGGGTCATTGCTGGACACCACAGCCTGCCCCTCAAGTCTTTTGGGGAATATGCCCCTCCTAAGTACTAAGGCTCAAGCAGCCCCCATTTCTACCTAGATGAGTAATCTAAGCCACCCCACCCTTCCTGGGCAGCAATTCTTATGCAATTAGGCTCCCACTGTGCTCCACACTCTAACATTCTCAGTCACCTGGAGTAGGAGCTTAAAGCCAACCCTTCTTCCGGGAGTACAGCCTTTGGTGCTGTGCTGCTCTCTCTGCTCAATGACCAGACACATCACCAGATACCTAGAGCTCCCATGCTTTTATTTTAGAAGTTTAGGCTGCTCTCCAATTCCTGAGCAGAGAACTTGAGGCAGCAGAGGTCCCCTAACACCTCACCAGGGCATACCTCTGGGCACTCACAGGCCAATTCCCAGACTCTGCCTTGAAGCTAGTGTCTGCGCCTGACATCGGTGGATCCGTAGGTGGGCCTGCCCAGTTAGGCACTACTCAACTTTGTTCTCCCCTCCCTGGGGTTGAACTGGGAGCCCAGACCACAGTGCACGCCACACACCAGCTCATTACTGAGACAACAGAAAACTTCTTTCAATAAACAAGGATCAAGTAAATACCCATCCGTATCGGCAGTAGCCAGCTTTTACCCATGGGTGCCACCGGCTGGCCTAGAGTTTGAAAGATGTATCACAACAGGTAATTTGTCGACACCAGCACACACAACCAAAGGGCAAGTTAAAGCTCCTAAGATACCCACTACCTCATGCTCATAGGACACAGTGAGTCAGCCCACATCTCCACTACACTGCTATTACAAGAAACATCTGAAAAAGTCTACATACTCAGGCTGTCTGTATCAAAGGAACTTACACAGATGAGCTTGCATAGTTCATCCAGATGAGAAAGAATCAGAAAAACAACTCTGAAAGTATGAAGCAAAACAAAACAAAAAAACAGAATGCTGCCTCTCTAAAGGGGCATACCAATTCTGCAACAACAGAACCTAACCAAAATGAAATGCCTGAAATGTCAGATAGTGAATTCAGAATATTGATTATAAGGAAGCTCAACAAGATGCAAGATAAAGCTGATACTCAATATAAAGAAATTAGCAGAACAATTCAGAAGGTGATTGACATTCTAAAAAATCAGAACTAAACAAAAATCCCCTCAATGGTGGGGATTCAAAACACAGTACAAAGCTATAGCAGTAGGCTAAAACAAGAGGAAGAAAGGATCTCAGAGATGAAAGACAGGTTCTTCAAACTAACCTAGTCAAACAGAAATAAAGAAAAAATGATTAAGAATAATAAGCAAAGCCTATGAGAAATATGGGACTATGTAAAGAGATCAAACCTATGAACCATAGGCAGTCCAGAGGGAGAAGAAGTTAAAATAAAATGGAAAATATATTTGAGCAAATAATTCAAGAAAACTTCCCTGGTCTAGAGAGACCTAGACATCCAGATACAAGTCGCCTAAAGAACTCCTGCAAGACATGATGTGAACCCAAGGAAAAAGCAGAATTATTTTTTGGCTGATGGGCCCCTTGTAGTACAGGCTTCCCCCTCTAGGTATGTGTTCTAGGAATCCATTGGCATTAATGTACCAGCTAGCATTGTGAGAGGCTGTGTTCAGCTTTGGTGAATTTTTTATTTTTTATTTTTTGAGATTCTTTCAACACATTTCCCCCTTTCATAATGGGTAATTTACACGAACAAGCTGCTCACACTGTACCAAGTTCAGCAGTTTTTGATCAAAATTAGCATGACCCCCATGCCCTACCCTCCTTATTCACTTGATCTCACCCTAGTGACTTTTATTTTATATCAACAGATGAAAAAAAGTCAAAACAAGGGAAATGTTTTGCTGATGTGGAAGAGGTGAAACAAAAAATAAAATTGATGAGCTCAAAACCTGTTTTGAGCAGTGGAAAAAAATCTCAGTAGGTGTATTGCATCAAATGAAGAGTTATTTGAAGATAAGTGAAGTTTAAACATGTAAGAATAAGTATACAATTTTTAATAAATAAATTCTGGAGTTTTGGGGTCTGCCTTTTTACATCACAAGAAGAACCTCATATAAAAGAAAATGTCCTAAGAGCAGCAACAGAGAGGCACCAAATCACTTATAAAGCAAAGGACATCAGACTAACAGCACAATTCTTAGCAGAAACCCTGTAAGCCAGAAAAGAATGGGGGCCTATTTTCAACCACTTAAAAAAAAAAATGTCAGTCAATAATCTTATATCCAGTGAAACTAAGCTTCATAAATAAAGGAAAAATAAAGCCCTTCTCCAATAAACAAACACTAAGGGAATTTGTGGCTACTATAAACAGGTTCTACAAGAGATACTCAAAGAAGTTCTAAACCTGAAAATGAAATGATTTTACTATCATAAAAGACCACAATAAGTACAAAGTTCATAGGGTCTATAAACCAAATATACATTCAAATTCCGAAGTCAGCTAGCTTGCAACCGTATGACAGAAACAAAACCTCACATATCAATATTAACTCTGAAGGTAAATAGTCTAAACAGTCTGTGGCAAACTGGATTTTTTAAAAAGATGAAGCCATATGCTGCCTATAAGAGACCCGCCAGTTGGCCAAAGACACTCACAGACTCAAAGAAAATGGGTACAAAATGATATATCAGGCAAACTGAAAATTAAAAAAGCAGGAGTAACCATCCTCATATCAGACAGCTCAGACTTTAAACCAAAAACAGTAATAAAAAAAGACAAAGAAAGGCATTATATAATGATAAAAGGGTACAATTCAATAGGAAGATTTAATTATCTTAAACATATTCACATCATACATCAGAGCAACCAAATTCAGAAAGCAATCACTACTTGATCTTAGAAAACATATTTGTAGCAATATCAAAATAGTGGTCCCACCCCACTGATATCACTAGAAAGATCACTGAAGTAGAAAAATAATAAAGAAAACTGGACTTAAACTGGATTATAGATCAAGTGTACCTAACAGACATTTATAGAACTTTCCATCCAACAACTGCAGAATATACATTCTTCTCATCTCTGTATAGAATATTTGCCAAAATAGACCATATGTTTGTCCATAAAGCAAGTCTCAATAAATTTAAAAACAGCAAATTATACCAAGCATCCTCTCAGATCACAATGGAATGAAATTAGAAATCAACACTAAAGAAGAGCTCCAAAAACTACATACACTACTAATTGAAAACTGAACAACTTGCTCTTGAATGACTCTTGGGTAAACAATGAAATTAAGGCAGAAATTTTTTCAAAAAAATAGTTGAAACAAATGAAAATAGTGACACAACATACCAAAACTCCTAGGATATAATATTTTAAAAATGACCAAACTGACCAAAGCAATCTACAGATTCAAAGCAGTCCCAATAAAAATACCAACTTAGTTCTTCACAGAACTAGGAAAAACAATATTAAAGTTTCTATGGAACCAGAAAAGAAATTCTAAACAAAAAAGAACAATTGCAGAACCATCATACTGCCTGACTTCAAATTATACTATAAGGTTACATTAACTAAAACAGCATAGTACTGGTACAAGAATAGACAGATCAATGAAACAGAATAGAGAACCCAAAAATAACACTATATACCTACAACCAACTGATCTTCAACAAAGCAGACAAAAATGAACAATGAATGGTGCTAGGAAAATTGGCTAGCCATATGCAGAAGAATAAAACTGGACTCCTATCTCTCACCATATATAAAAATTAACTCAAGATGGATTGAAGATTTAAATGTAATACTGAAACTATTAAAATCCTAGAGGAAAAGCTAGGAAACACTCTTCTGGACATTGGCCTAGGCAAGTAATTTATGATGTAGATATCACAAAAGAAATTACAACAAAAACAAAAATATAAATGAACTTAATTAAACTAAAAAACTTCTGCACAGCAAAACACATCGTCAACAGAGTAAACAGAAAATTTACTGAATGGGGAAAAATATTTGCAAATTAAACCTCAGAAATAGAAATAATATCTAGAATCTACAAGAAACTCAGACAACCCAATATTTTAAAAAATATCAAAAAGTGGACAAAAGACATGAATAGACACTTCTCAAAAAAAGGTACATGAGTGGAAACAAACATATAAATACTTATGTTTGTTAAACAAAAAGTCAGGCAGTGCGATGCCTTTGCAATTATTCTTTAACAAAGATTTAAGAATGCTCAACATCACTAATCATCATAGAAATGAAAGGTAAAACCACAAGGAGGTTAAAAATGTCATTCTCACCGGTCAGAATGACTATTAGAAAGTTAAAAAACAAAGCATGCTGGCATGGTTGCAGGGAAAAGGGAATGATCATTCACTGTTGGTAGGATTGTAAACTAGTTCAGCCTCTATGGAAAACAGCATAGAGATTTCTCAAAGAACTAAAAGTTGAATTACCATTTGACCCAGCAATCCTACTACTAGGGATCTACCCAAAGTAAAAGAAATCAATATATTAGAAAGATGTCTGTACTCTTATGTCCACTGCAGCACTATTCACAAAAGCAAAATCATAGAACCAACCTAAGTACCCACTAACAATTGACTTCATTAGGAAAATGTGGTATATATACACCATGGAACACTATGCAGCTGTAAAAAGAATGAAATCATATCCTTTGCAGCAACATGGATGGAGCTGGAGATCACCATCATAAGTGAACTGACACAGAAACAGAAAACCAAACACAGCATACTCTGTTCTTACTTATATGTAGATGTTAAATGATTAGAAAGATGGAAAGAATAGACACTGGAAACACCAAAAAGGGGCAGGAGGTGAGGAGGATATTTAGGGTTCAGAAATCACCCATCGCGTACAAGGGTCACTATCTGAAGAATGGGTGACCTGAGACCCAATCCCCAACATAGCATAACATATCCACATAACAAACATGCACATGTACAGCCTGAATTTAAAATTAAAATGGAAATAAAGAAACATTTAAAAAATAAGCCAGATTTTAGAAAACAACTTCTCAGTTCCTAAAAAGAGAAAGCTCAAATGTATATGTCAAAGCAAAATATGTAAAGAAAAACTGACAATGTAAGAATTAAATTTTTTCTACAGAAAAATTAGGAAAATGTAAATCTGGGGAATATTTATACAAAAGGTATTCAAACAATTATCTTAATAAATAGTTTTGTATAAACGAATAAGAACAAACTCTCAAATGAATAAATAAAAATATTAACAAGTAATTTCTAAGGAAGAAATTGACCTGTTACTATGTAAATCATAAAAAAATTAGTATTCATAGAAGTAAGAATTAAACTAAGATATAACTTTGTCTATAGAACTGTCAACTATTTTAAATATGTTTAATATACAGGATTAGCAGCTATTCAGGAAAATGGGTACCTTCATAGAGCACTGGTGGGAATATTATCATTATAACTTTACGTGTAGGGCCGTTTATTAAAATCTGTTAAAAATCTTAAGAATATTCACAGCATTTGATCTCACAATTTCATTTATAGGAATTGGTTCTAAGAAAATTACTATAGCTTTGTGTGAGAATGCCTGTTAAAACATTTTGCTATAACAATGTGTACAATAGTGAAAATTTGAAGCAACCTAAATGTTCAAATAGAAGATTAATTAGGCCTGGCTCAGTGACTCAGTCTGTAATTCTAGCACTTTTGGAGACCAAGGCAAGTTGATTGCCTGAGTCTGTGGGTTCAAGACCAGGCCAGGCAACTTGACAAGACCTCATCTATACAAATCAAAAATTAGTTGGATGTGGTAGCATATGCCTACAGTTCTGGCTACTTGGAAGTCTGAGGCAGAAGGATTGCCGGAGCCCAGCAGGTCGACACTGGGGTGGCCGTGAGTGTGCCACTGCACTCCAGCCTGGGCGATGGAGTGACTCTCCAATTTAAAAAAAAAAAAAAGATTAGTTAAATAAAGGCAGCCCATACATGAATGTCATTCAACAGTTAGAAATATTTAGTAAAAAAAATTATCCTAAGAAAATATCCACAGGATATTAGAATATAAAAAGATAAATATTTATAAGATAATACTTTTATGTTTTTTAAAAAAGGAGTATATACACAAAATATCAAAAATAATTATCTCCATGTGTTTTTTTTTAACTTTTTGGTTTTTTCTTCTACCTTGAAAATGGTATATAGTTAATAGATATTAAATTTATAATTGGGGAAAAACTGAACAGCAACAGAAAAAGAAAGCTGATGGTCTAAATCAACACCCTTTACAATCATAAATCCTGAACTAGATACCAATATTTATCATTAAGATTATTATTTCATACACCAGACCCTGGGTAGAACTTTTGTATGGAATAAGAGCAGACCACTGTTCTTAGCCTTTTAACTTCTTTCCATTGACTATCAGAATAATGTATATATATCTTCTTTAGAGTTGAGTTTCCAAATTTCCAACAATAGATGAATGGATAACTTCCCAACTGTCATTCAACAAATGAATGCATAAATAAAATGCAGCATATATATACATACTGGAACATTATTCAGCCTACCATCTGCAACATCATGGGTGAACAAAAAGAACATTTTGCTAAGTGAAATAAGCCATTCACAAAGGACAAACACCGCATGATCTCACTTATATGAGGGACTCAAAATAGGAGAGAATAGAGAATAGAATGATGGTCGTTAGGGGCTGAGAGGAGGCAGAACTGGGGAATTATTGCTCAATGGGCTTAAAGTTTCAGTTATGCAAGATGAAAAAGTCCTAGAGATTTCTTGTAAATACTACCTGTAATTAACAATACAACACTGTGCACTTTAAACCATGTTAAGAGGATTGCTCTTGTGTTTAGTGTCCTTACTCCAAAAGCAAACAAACAAAAAAACAAATACACGCACAAGAACATAAGGAAAACTTTGGAGATTATAGATAATGTTTAGTGTCTTGATTGTGGTGATGGTATCATGGGTGGATGCCTATGTTCAAATTTATCAAAATGTATCCATTAAATGTATGCAATTTTTTCATATCTCAATTATACCTCAATAAAGTTTTAAAAAAGAATTGAACTTGCATCTGTTCCCCATAGCATTTCTCTGGGACACAATCTTAATGGGATGGATAGAAAGTGATAGAATAGCTAGGGCTGTGAATCAACCGTTTATTTCAAAAGCAGGTTATCTACTCAGGCAAATAAGCTAAGTCACATTAAGGAAGAAAATTCCTTTAGCAGGTAAGCATGGAAATAGTAAAAAATTATATTCCTGAATCCATGACCCAGATATATCTGAGGAGAGAGGAAATTAAATCTGATCAACATAGAAATAAGTGCTACAGCCCAGTTCATCCTGATGAAAATTATTTGCCGGAGGAATCCTTCCAAGGCAGTTAAACTGAAAACTAATCACTTCACTGCAGTGTGCACAGGGTCAGACCCTCCATGCTATCATTATGAATGGCAATAAAACCACGCTCACAGAGATAAAAGGAAGAGAAAATAAATAAGCAGAACCCCAAATGTAAGCAATGCAGTAAATGCTTAATGCATCCGGGTCATGTTGGTGCTGGCCACCAAGTTAAATGTCACTGATTAATCAAACCAGGGAACCAGAGGCTTCTGGCAGGGCCTTCCCAGGCCTTAATGAGTGAAAGCTCAAAGATGGGGCAGCAGTAATTCTGGTGACCACTTTACAGTGCCCCAAAGAGACAGCTACCAAGGAAAGGAGAGAGTGCATGGCACACCAACTCAGGAGCACTCCTCCTTCTATGACCTTCTTATCATACCCACAGGCACTGCCCTAATTCAGGCCCTCATTATTCTGCAGCTGCATGCTGAAGTATCCTCCTTTTTTACTTTTCCTTTCTTTAGTTTTCTGGTGCCCCATCCATCCTTCACATTGTCCCCAGAGACAGTGAGCAGAACAAATATTATGAGGATTCATGACAAGAGTCCTAAGCTCAAATACTGGGCTCAAATCCATCACTTAAAAGTCACATGGATTTGGTAAGGCATGCAACCACTCTGAACCTTTACTTTTTCCCAAAGTAAAATAGGTTTGCAAAAACTTCATGAGGCTGCGGGGACCATCTGAGGGTAAAATAGAAAGTGCCAGCACAAAGGCCACAAAAGATAGTGCTCAGTATCTTTGTATGTCTCCTCTTGACCTACAGAAATGTTTTCCATATTGAGTTTCTTAGAAAAGTATCTCCATGTGATGTTGATGAAAGGAAAACAAATATTTTCTTGGGTAATGGATTTGAAAATACTGGATTCAATAATGCTAAACATGGTTATTGTTTGTTTCAGGAATTCTTGGAGTCTTGATAGGCTAGGGTACAATTTTATTCTAAGAGGTATGTATGCAATCTTTGATAAACTTATCAGCCACAAAATCCTTTTATCATAGAGCATTCCTCAGGACTAAAATTTTGTAAGAGACACTGAGAAATGTTAATCTATAAAAGGATTTCCATATTACTAGGAAGTACATCCAAGATCCTTCATGGTCTGGCTGTAGCCTACCTCCTCAGACTGATTTCCCGCCATCCACTTCACATTTCAGTCTGATCCAACTACTTACCATTCTCAGATTAAATCAGCACTTCCTACATGCACATCTGGGCTGATGAGATTCCCTCCATCCTCACTCTCACCTCAGTCATGTCTTCTCTATCTCATATGCTGTAGAGTGATCTTATGTAAAACCAGGACAAACTGTTTATATTTCCGTTAAAGCAAATATTTAAATTAGCGTGAAATGCTAGTTAGATGTTTATGATCTATCTTTTTCATTGTTTTGTCTTCATATACCTCAAGCCCAACTGTAGTACTTCATACTCAATAAAGATTTGGTACTCTTCACACTCAATAAATTGAGTACTAACGCTCAATAAGTTGAGTACTTCACACTCAGTAAAGATTTGGTGAACAAAAGGATGACAAGAAATTATTATCAATACCAACTGTGCTGCCCATCAAAAGAGAACTGGATAAAAAAAGTGTGGTACATACACATGATGGAATATTATGCAATCACAAAGAAGAACAAAATAATGAACTTCACAGCAACCAGGATGGACTTAGAGTCTATAACACTGAGTAATATTTCACAGAAACAAAGAACTGAGTATCACATGTTCTCACTCATAAGCAGACCTTGAACAATTACCATAATACTATAAGAAAAGGACTGGCAGTAGTGGGAAACTGCCAGGAGTGGGGTGGGGAAGTGGGATTGGCAGTAGTGGGAGTCTGCCTGGGGAAGGGGGACACACCTCATCAACAAGGGTATCTGCATAATAAACATTTGCATACCTAGCCCTGAATTATACCTCACATCTTTAAAATAAAAAATTAAAAGTTAAAAAAATTACTATCATTAATACACAATAATACTTCCAATCTTGTCTTAGTTCAGACTGCCATAACAAAGTGCCATATACATTGTGTGGCTTATGAACAAGAGAAATTTATTTTCTGAAGGCTGGGAAGCACAAGATCCATAATGCATTGGTATATTCAGTGTCTGTTGAGGGTCCCCTTCCTGGCTCATAGACAGCTGTCTTTTCATTATGTCTTCACATGTCAGAAAGGGTGAGGGAGCTCTCTGGAGTTATTTTATAGGGCACTAATCTCGTTTATGATGGCTCTCATGATCTAATGCCTCCAAAGGCCCTACCTCCTAATACCAACACAATGAGGGGTAGATTTTAATATAAAAATTTGGGGAGAATACAAACATTTAGTCCCTAGCAAACCTCTTCACCTCTTTGTTTCTTTTTATTTTATTTCTCTTTCTGTATCTCTGCAATAATCTTCAATCCTTACTAAAAGGTAGCAGGGAATAAACCAATATCTACAAAAAACCCTGACATTTATGGACACTTTCAACGTTATGGTGAGGAGACTGAGCTTTACAAGATTCAGATACTTTTCCTTGAAGCAGAAAAGCTAGTATTGGAAGATGACTGTCTCATCTTACACCAAAGACTGTGCTTTTTCCACGTTGGATGTTCAACCTCAACCACACTGTAACAACTTCCCTGCCTACGGGATTTCCTTATTTATAAAGCATTAACAGCATCTTGGCCTAAAATTAAATAGGTTCTATAAGCTTAGAGAGCCATTAAGTAAAACAGATTTAAAATAGACTAAGGAAATGAAGTAAGAAGTCTTCACAGTAATCACCATGATATACCTGTAGATAAGTCCAGTCCAAAGGAAAAGCCACACTTGGAATTTCTCTGCCACCTAGTGTTCGCTGTGAAAATACCCTATGCTAGACCGACACAACTTTATTAGACAAATAATAATGATAATAATAGCATCCATAACAATGTTATTGCAATGTCAGCAGCAATAAAAGTCATCACTGATTGATTACCTAATATGTGCTGAGCAGTTTACATATATTTGTTTAATTCATTTTTATGATAACCCTACAAGGTTGCTATTAGAGATGAGAAAATTGGGGCTAAAAGTGATAAAGCAAATTGTCTAAGGTTACAACTGGTAAATTTTGGGATCCAGACTTATCCCAAACCCAGTTGATCCCAAATCTCATGCTCTTTTTGTCTTGCAATATTATCTCCAGTCTGTTTGAAATGCACAATAGTATAATTCATATATAATTCACTATACTTTGACATTTATTAAACATCTATTATGAGGACTGCTCTAGACAGTGAGAATGTTAAGATAAATGTGGCTTGGTCGTGGCCCTCAAGGGATGCATAAATTTAGTAGGTAAGACAAGGTCACTACATATGATTGTACATGCTGTGCTTGAGCAATGTCATTAATCACTATCCATCACCCTCAGGTGTATGGTCCCACCTTGAGCTGGGCAACAAAGCAGTCCCTAAAAAGACAAGCCCATATACAGCCAATTCGTTTATTATACTAAGTGTTCTGGCAACTAGTCTCAGTTAATATGGTTTAACCCATGAGCATTAACCAAAAGAAAAGATTAACTAGAAATTTGCTACAGTGAGGAATCTAGACAGGGTGTCTTCTGGGCAGGAGTCCATAATTCCACTCATTTCATGGCCTGGTCCAGTCTTACATGGTGCTGGGTTCAACAAAGGCTTGCTGAACATTGCACAAAGGATTTACCCTGGGCTCCTTCTGTAAAACTATGTACATCTAAAGGCATACAAATAATCATCTATTTGAAAAAAGGTGCTTGACAAAGAGAACTGGGCAGCTAAAGTCATCAGGGGCAGAGAAAAATGGAATCATTCACAAGAACTAAAGATATAATATGGTATGCTTTATTCCTAATTTTTCTGGAAAAAATAATTTCCAAAGGGAGAGGTAACACTATAAAGAAATCTTTCTCCTCCCTCAGCATAAAGACCTCTCCCATCTTGGGTGATGTTTCTTTAAATACTGAATTCCAGCATGGTCTTTTCTTAAAAAGTGGGGAGTAGGTGCAGGAAGACAGGAAGGACCTAGTTGTTGTGGTAAAGAGAAATTTGGCAATTTGTTTGTTATTCATTTATTGTGCAAGAGGAAGGATACATAAATACTTTATCAAATTCAAAAGGTTGAAAAGAATACAGTCTCCCTTCTGTTTTTGAGCCCCAGTCCCAAATTCCTCTCCCCAAAGGGGTTGTTCTTATCAGTTGAGTACTCTTATAGAGACACACTATGCACATACCAATTATGATTGGCCATGTTGAAAAATAACCATTGGGTTTAAAATTCACTCTATTCTGTATCTTGTTGCTTATCATGTTCAAAAATTTCCTGTGTTCTGTACCTTGAATTAAAAAAAAAAGTTATATCTTGGGAATTATTCCATGTCATTACATATATGATTGTCTCAAACTTTCCAATGACTGTATCATATCCTCTCATCTGACTGTATCTTTTTTCATATAATTTGCTATTATAAACAAAACTGTAATACCTACCATGTTATATACATTATTATGCACATGTGGAAGTATGTGTGTCTTCTCACTCCCCCTCCCAGTTTATTTTACTTCTCTTTATCTTTGGCTTCTGTAATTTTGCTATATAATATCTTGAAGTAAGTTTTTATTTGTTCTGCTTATGATTCATTAGGCTTATTGAATCTATAGACATGCCTTTCAGAAGTTCTTCAAGATTATTAGTTATTGGGGAGTTCGGTAAGATGGCGACAGCATAGGTAGATTTGTGAGATTCTCCAAATGTGAGTTCCCAAAAAGACTCTTACTTTTCTTTTCCCACCCCCTGCCCACCACCAGCCGCACTGGTCCGAGGCCCAGGGACCTTCGGTCCCACACAGGGCCGGATATTGCGGCCCCTGGGTGCTGCTGCTCCACTATATGTGACTCCTGCCCGTGCAGGAGTCCCGGGTCTTGGCTCCCTCCCTGGCTACATCGTCTCACCCAGCACCCAGCACCAAGCTGCCAATCACCCAGGGAGGCTCTGAGCGCCCACCCCTCAGAGATACCGGTCCCATTTCTGGCTGAAGTACCCTGTGACGGACTCAGGGCCACTCTCACCACCCACCACCTGCCCTTTGGAGTTTTGGAGCTCTGGAGCTCTGGAGCTCTGGGCCCACCCTGGCTGAGGCACTCAGGGTGTGATCCCATGCTTGTATAAGGGAACAGCATATCTTAAGGAGGTGCTGATCAGAGGCTCTCAGCTCCAGAGGAGGAAACTCCCGAACCCCTCCTCCACCCCAGCCTGCTGGTGGCACCTCGGATCCAGTGCCCAGCTGTACAGCTAATCCTCGGTGCCTCCCACTCCAGCACAGTCCATCACAGTGGATTACACAGGGACCCAGACGAGCAGAGAGAAAAGATCTGTGAAAGTGAAGCTGCCACCTCGGCCATTCTCCAGGCAGAGATTTGCATTGCCCCGCCCACCTATCAGCAGCTTCCACCTCAGTTCCTAAGGTAACATCACTAAACAGGAGACAAAGCTGCTCCCCTGCTGAATCAGACAAAGGCAATGTCACAGACCTCCCAGGCAGCAGGCTAAAAAAAAAAAAAATCCCAAGCTGCCAGTAAATCTAGTTGCCTGCAAGGAAAACAAAAGGGAGAGGCTGGAGATCAGACCTAAAGAGACTTTAGACACTTAGGAAAGATTCCAGAGCTAGTCTGATCTCTTATTTTGACTTTTGATTTTATCATTTTGACTGTTTGTTTTGTTCACTTTCTAACTTACACTATCTGTTTTATGATTTTATTGGTCTGTCTCTGTGTAGCTACCAGTATCCTTTAGGGAATTTTGCTCACATGTTTTTTTCACTTCTCTCTGGCCTTCTGTCTCTTTTTCACCTGTGAGTTGGTATGTATATCTGTTTTCCCTCTCACTCTCCTCTCTTTCTAACTTCCTATTGACCCCCCCTTCCTCCATTATTTTCCTCTTTTGCACCTCCTTTTGATCCAGGGACTAAACCTACATACCGCTGTACAGAGATTGTAAGGCAGTGGGAAATAGGTTCCAGTGTGCCCATACACCTGTTGGTGGATGCTAGAATCAGCATATAGATTCTGAATCACAGTTTCCCCCTCAATTAAACCTCAAAATTGCAAAAAGTACAGCCCACAGCCCACACTCTAACCTCAAAAGTGAACAAAGCCAGAAGACCCTCATAAGGAAGAACAGGAGATTGCACAAGTGAAACTAAAGCAACCCCACCTTCCCTGAAAAACAGAATTAAAGAAGGGGAGAGAAAGGGGGAGAGAGAGAAAAATCTACACAAATGAAGAAAAACGAAAAGAAGAATATGGGTCTCTCCCAGATCCCTGGGCCGGCAGACACTGAGAAAACTGACTTTGGAATGCAAACAATGAAGAGTCCCCAGAATGACTGGTCCCAAACTACAAACCTAGATATCAAGACATTAATGGAGAGATTAAAGAGAATTGAGGAGAGACAAGAAAACTAGGAAGGAGCTGATATCTGAGATAACAGTAATAAAGAATACTGTGAATGAAATAAATAACAAACTAATAAGCATGGAAAGCAGAATTACCCAAGCAGAAGAAAGAATCTCAGAGCTTGAGGACCAAAATATAGAACTAACCCAAACTCTTAAAAACACAGAAAATAAGCTCAAAAGGAGAACAAAACCTTCAAGAGATGAGCGATTACTACAAGAGACTGAACCTAAGAGTAATTGGGCTTCCTGAGGCAGAAAGACAGACAGAGACCACACCGGAACAAAATTTCCATGAGATCATTCAAGAAAACTTCCCTTATTTAATCAGTGATGCAAAAATTCACACACAAGAGATTCAGAGAACCCCTGCAAGACAATGAGAAGACCACCTCCTAGACACATAATAATTCACCTAAACAAAGTAGGCATAAAAGAAAAAATCCTAAAGACAGCAAGAGAAAAAAGCCAGATCACCTACCATGGAAGACCAATTAGAACAGCAGCAGATTTATCTACAGAAACCCTGCAGGCTAGGAGAGCTTAGAGCCCTATCTTCAAAGTCCTAAAAGATAAACAATTTCAACCAAGAATAATCTACCCAGCCAAGTTAAGCTTCATCAGTGAGGGAGAATAAAATCTTTCCCAGATATCCAATCCCTACGAACTTACACTGCAACCAAACCACCTCTACATGGAACACTTAAGAAAGTACTAAACACAGAAGAAAAGGAAAAAAGAACAACGTTCTTCACAAGAGTACAGGAAAAAGAATAAAATACACATGAACCAACCCCAAAACAAAAGAAAGACAAAAAACCAAGTGGAAGAACAACAACTCTATAAGAACTCTATGATAGGGATGAACTCTCACATTTCAATAATTAGCCTGAATGTGAATGGACTAAATGCACCACTGAAAAGACATAGAATGGCAAAATGGATAAAATATCACCAGGCAACAATATACTGCCTTCAAGTGACTCATCTCACTAGAAAGGACATGCACAGACTCAAAGTAAGAGGATGGGAAACAAATTTTCAGGTGAATAGAACACAAAAGAAAGGAGGAGCCACAATCCTAATTTCAGGCAAAATACCATTTAAGCTATCAAAAATTTTAAAAAGATACAGAGGGCCACTACATAATGATAAAAGGTTCACTCCATCAACAAGAAATATCTATCCTAAACATATATGCACCCAACATAGGTGAGCCAACTTTCATAAAGCAACTTCTAGGAAAACTAAAGAAAGATATTGACTCTAACATCATCATAACTGGGGAATTTAATACCCCACTAACAACCCTAGACTGATCATCAAGACAAAAAATCAGCAAGGAGATCCGGAACCTCAATGTGACACTTGACCAAATGGACTTAATTGATACCTACCGAACACTCCATCCAAAGACCACAGAATACACATTCTACTCATCACTGCATGGAATGTATTCTAAGATTGACCACATAATTGACCATAAATCAAGCTTAAGCAAATTTAAAAAGACTGAAATTCTACCATGCACCTTCTCAGAACACAGTGGAATAAAAATAAACATTAACACCAACAAGGTCCTCCCAAAACCCAAAAAGACAAGGAGACTAAATAGCATGATGCAAACCAACTCCTGGGTCAATGATGAAATCAAAACAGAGATCAAAAGATACCTGGAAACAAATGAAAATGAAGAAACATCTTACCAAAATCTCTGGGACGACATGAAAGCTGTATTAAGAGGGGAATTTATATCCCTATAAATGCACATGAAGAAAATGGAAGGATCGCAAATTAACAGCCTAACAAGCCACCTAAGGAAGCTGGAAAAGCAAGACCACAAAAACCCTAATTTCAGCAGAAGAATCCAGATCACCAAAATAAAAGCCCAAATCCAGGAAATAGAAGAAAAATAGCTAATACAAAAAAATCAATTAAACAAAAAGCTGGTTCTTTGCAAGGAAAAACAAGATCGATGGTCCCCTAGCTAGACTGACCAATAAAAAGAGAGAAAAAACCCAAATAAGCACAATCAGAAACACAAAAGATGAACTCACATCTGACCCTGAAGAAATACAAAAGATCATTAGAGGCTACCATGTACACTTGTATGGAAACAAACTTGAAAACCTCAAGGAAATGGAGAACTTTCTGTCATCACACAACCTGCCTAGGTTGAAAGAAGAAGAAATTGAGACCCTAAATAGACCAATAACAATCAAGGAAATTGACTGCGTAATAAGAAAACTACCTATAAAAAAAGCCCTGAACCAGATGGCTTTCCAGCAGAATTCTACAAGACATTTAAGGAGGAGATGACTCCAATCCTACTGAAGGTATTTCAAGTGATTGAGAAAGATGGAACTCTCCCCAAATCATTTTACAAAGCTAACATCACATTGATACCCAAGCCAGGTAAAGACTCAACAAAGAAAGAGAACTACAGGCCAATATCTTTGATGAACATAGATACTAAAATTCTCAACAAGATCCTAGCGAACCAGATTCAACACATCTCAAAAATCATCCATCATGACCAAGTAGGCTTCATCCCTGGGATGCAAGACTGGTTCAACATTCGTAAAATCATAAATGTAATTAAATACATCAACAGATGTCAAAACAAAAACCACATGATTATATCATTAGATGCAGAAAAAGCTTTTGATAAAATCCAGTACCCCTCCTTGATAAAAACCCTCGAACATCTAGGCATACGGAGAACACACCTCAAAATAGTAAAAGCCATCTACGAGAAACCCATAGCCAGCATACTCCTAAATGCACAAAAATTGGAACCAATTCCCCGAAAACTGGAACTAGACAAGGATGCCCACTCTCACCCCTCCGGTTCAATATAGTATTGGAAGTCCTGGCTAGAGCAATCAGAGAAGAGAAGGCAATCAGGGTATCCAAATAGGAAAAGAGGAAGTCAAGCTATCTCTCTTTGCAGATGACATGATTGTGTACCTTGAAAACCCAAGAGAATCTGTCAAAAACTTCCTTACACTGATAAAGGACTTTGGCAAGTCTCAGGATATAAAATAAATGTGCAAAAGACAATCACATTTCTTTACACCAATAATAAATAAACAGAAACCCAAATAAAAAGCACAATTCCATTCACAATAGCCACACACAAAAAATGAAAAATCTTGGCATCTTCCTAACCAGAGAGGTGAAAGACCTTTACAATAAAAACTACAAAACTCTGCTCAAAGAAATCAAAGATGACACAAACAAGTGGGAAAATATCCCATGCTCATGGGTTGGAAGAATCAGCATTGTGAAGATGTCCATCTTACCTAAGGCAATCTACAGATTCAATGCAATACCCATCAAATTACCAGCAACATTCTTCTCAGATCTAGAAAAAACAACACAGGAATTCATATGGAAACACAAACGACCAAGAAAAGCCAGAACAATCCTCCGCAAAAAAAAAAAAAAAGCAGGCAGTATCACATTACCAGACTTCAAACTTTACTATAAAACTACAATCATCAAAATAGCTTGGTACTGGTATAAGAACAGGCATATAGATCAATGGAATAGAATTGAGATTCCAGAAGCGAAACCTCAATTTCTCAACCAACTCATCTTTCACAAAGCCTCCACCACCTACCACTGGGGAGAGGAGAACCTATTCAGTAAATGGTGCTAGGAAAACTGGCTGACCACATGCAGAAGATTGAAACAGGACCCCTATCCATCCCCATACACAAAAATTAACTCCAAATGGATCAGACACCTAAATGTAAAATCACAAACCATAAGAACCTTAGAAAATGAAGGACATACCCTCATGGAAATTGGAACTGGCATCCAATTCCTCAACAAAACCTGAAACCCACAGGTCATAAGAGATAAGATAGACAAGTGGGACCTCATTAAACTGACAAGTTTCTGCAAAGCCAAAGAAACCATCAAGAGAGCAGGCAGACAGCCTACAGATTGAGGAAAAGTATTTGCCAACTCCAGGTCTGACAAAGGCTTAACATCTTGGATCTACAAGGAACTCAAATGTGCTGAAAAGAAAAAAACAAACAACCCCATTATAAAATGGGCAAAAGATATGAACAGACACTTCACAAAGGAAGACATCTGAGCAGCCAACAGACACATGAAGAAATGTTCGACCTCACTAATCATCAGGGAGATGCAAATCAAAACCACACTGAGATACTACCTAATTCCAGTCACAATGGCCATTATCAATAACTCAAAAAATAACAGTTGCTGGAGAGGGTGTGGTGAAAAGGGCACACTTCTACACTGTTGGTGGGAGTGTAAACTAGTGCAACTTCTTTGGAAAGTAGTGTGGCGATTCCTAAAAGCTCTAAATATCAACCTCCCATATGACCCTACAACCTCCCTACTGGGAATATACCCTGAAGAACTCAAATCACTCTATCAAAAAGATACCTGCACACAAATGTTTATCGCAGCATTGTTCACAATAGCAAGAACCTGGAACCAACCATGCTGTCCATCAAAAGATGACTGGATTTTAAAAATGTGGTACATATACATGATGGAATACTATGCAGCCATAAAAAGAACAAAATCATGAATTTTGCAACAGCCTGGATGGAACTAGAGTCTATAATACTGAGTGATCTCTCACAGAAACAAAGATCTGAGTATCACATGTTCTCACTCATATAGTGGACCTTGATCATCCAACATATTACCATAAGAAAATGACTGACAGTGGTGGGAAACTATGGGGGGGAAGGGAGATGGGATTAATGGTAGTAAACATCTGTCTGGGGATGGGGAGACACCTCTTATCAACAAGGGTGCCTGAACAAAGCATATTTGTATACTTAACCCTTAACTGTACCCCACAGTATCATAATAAAAAATATTGAGTATATAAAAAAAGATTATCAGTTATTTGTCTCTTTATATATAGCCCTTGCCTCAATTTTTCTTCTGGAACTCTGAGTAATTGCATGTTATACCGTCTCAAACCATCCTGCCTATCTCTTGTCAACAGTTTTAAGATAGCACATGGGGATTGGACAATGGTGTAAGAGGTTTCTAGGCTCAAGTAGAGGACCTTGACAAAGTCTAGAGCTACTTTACTACCCCCTTCTCCTCAAAAGAGTCTAGAAACAGATTATATGCAGCTGAATTCATGAACTGAAAACACAATTTAGGCAATCTTCTATAATGCATCAGAAAAGTACAGAGACAGAAACCTTAAAAGCAGTTAGGAGACTGATGATAGAGCAAGAAGATTTAATATATATATATATAATATGAGTTCCATGAGGAGAAAATAGAGAGAACAGAGGATGAGTAATACCTGAAAATATAATGAATAAGAACTCTCTAAACCTTATGAAAAATATGAATTATCATTAGAAGCATGAGTTACCATCAGGATAAAGGAAAATGAATTCTATCTTCAGACACATTGTGTTGCAACTTCAGGATATCAATCAAAGACAAAGTTGTGAAAGGAGCCAGAAAATAAAAAACTAAAATCAGCTGTAAAGGAGTGAAAATATACTGGCATTACAAAAAGAAAGAAACCTGTTTCTTTATAAAAAAATGTCAGAGTCAGAAAAATTTTTTAAAGTGTTTGGCTTAGAAAGCTAACTAGATGGTCACGAAATGTAAAATCTATTACTTCCTCAGGAAAACAAAAGGCTCAAAGACAAAGTTTAAGTTTTGTACTAAGCTATTTCATGAACTTCTTGATTTTAAGGCTGTATAAGACACTTGTGGTCATCTCATCCAACTGGCTCATTTAATAAATGAGGACCTTAAAGCTCAGGGAGTAAAGTGATTTGTCCAAGATCATGTAGTTGGTTCATAGTGGATCCAGGACGAGAACTTCAACATCTTCCACTCCTTGTAAGTGGAAATCTACAAAGTTGGTTGGTTATATTTGCCTTAAAACATTTATTCAAAATGTCTTAAATTTTCTGCCAATTTATACACACACAGATTTGTCTCTCAAACTCTCTTTCACATACCAATAATGATCACCACAGATTAGCAACAGGCCAAATGATGGTCAACCCCTCTGAAACTCTTGGTCAATCAGAAGCTGCTTGTGAGTAGTCTGGATAGCTTGCTGTAGAATGTCTCCACAGTGACTTGTCATTTCTACCCAATCTAGAAGATTGCACAAGTTGTTCTTGCATTTGCTATGATAGTACTTTCATTACTCAGCACTATTAAAGTTCTGTTGGTTATGTTATAATTTTACCATTTCTTCCTAGAGAATTCTGAGAACACATTATCATCTTCCTTATTACTCTCAGATGGTAAGCAATTTGTTTGAGGGTCAAGATTCTGGATGTCAGCAAGGATGATTAGCCCACTGAAATAGAAATATATTTGGAAAAATTAAGCCCAAAGTATCTCTTCACCAAGTAAATGAAGAATCTCTTATTGTTAAATAAATCTAGAATTGTAGAGCTGAAAAGACTTCCAATTACTTGTTGCTCAAATTCCTTTACTCCTGCTCAAAGTGTTCTCCATGACCATTAGCCATAGCACCACCTGGAGGTTTGCTAGAAATGTAGACTTTCAGTCCTAACTCAGATAATGAGTTAGAATATGTATCTTATATTAAGATTCCAGGGTGACTTGTATGAGTAAGAAATTTTGAAAAGAACTACTCCATCCATCCAGAAGCAAGGGTGGTCCATCCTATTTTTTTACATCACACCACGTAATTTATCTTATTCCTTTATATTAATTCATCCCTTTATTCTCAGCACTTTGCTATTTGAAAAACAGAGTTCCTAGAAGTGAACATAGACCTCTAAATAGCATTAGAACCATTAGACATTTGACTAAATCTCTGCCCCATCCAAAAGTAACTTCTTTCTTTTCTTTTTAGAAAGCAGGATTTATTGAGAGGATAGAAAAGCTCCCAGAGCAGGAGGGGGGACCCCAAAGGGGACCATTAAGTTTGGCTTAATTCAATGACTGCTTCAATTACCCTTGAGAAATTGATAATTTAATGTTTTTGCTCTTTTGTGTGCAAAAGGCAAAACAAGAAACAATCTAATGAGTTATTGTGTAAGCTCAGCTCGGTGTTCCACCAGGTACATTGTAATCAATGACTTGAGGCATTTCCAAGTTTCCTTAGTAATATTAAGTTTTTTAAAAAGATGTGCAAAAGCAGCTGATGCTCTATTTTTCAAAGTGACTACTAAATAGACAGTCAAGTCATTTAAAATGTTAAAATACAGAACATTTTCAATATTCTTTCACAATTGGTGGAACTGGGAAATGTTTTTCTAATGCTCTTCTAGTGCAGCAGACCTTGTCTTGCAACTTGCCTAGAAATCATAGATTTAAAGAAAGGGTGACACAATTGACTATCTCAGATGTCCCCCACTGTCAGCCAAATGATAATTTTGCCTCACACCTCTACTTTATAAAGGAATCAAGAGTTCTTTTATAAAAGGCATTAAGGAACTTGATCTGACACAGCTCCTGCATTTTTACTGCTGCCACAGAAAGATGATTAAACATTTAAATTAGCATGTCTTTATAAAACACAAGGCAAAATTTTCAAATAATTTATATTACTTTTTAAGTTTAGAAAGCACAAATAAGGGGGGATGGCATGATTTGTTCAATCATTGTGTTGAGACTATTGGAGAATAAATATAATTACATACTACCTGTTACTATCCCCCTAAAATAATTATCAGTGTACTAAAGATTTATTTGTAGAAAAAAAATAAAACTGTAAGACCATTAGAAGAAAATATAAGTAAATTGCTGTATAAGCTTGGGCTGTAGAATGCTTATATACATTTTCCAGGCATGCTACAACAGGCAGTAGAGATGAAAAACAAACCAAATACATCTGACAACATATTCTTTGAAAGCACACAAGCTTAAGACAAATTGCAAACTGAAAAATAAGCAGTCATACATAACAGTAGGATAATATCTTTGAAGACCCACAAAGAGTTAAGTAACCATTTTTGTCTGTCAAATATGTGAAGATATTTTCCAATTTTTTAGGGCTAAGATGAAGAGAAATTGCATTCTCATACAACAAGAGTGTAAACGATAGACTATTTTGGAAGGGCAATTTGGTAATACATACCAAAAGCTTTTAAAATAATCATGACCTTTGACCCAGTAATTTCAGTTTGGTGAGTTTATCTTTAGAATACAATAAAATTGTGTGAAAAGATTTAATTGCAATTCTATTCATCACAGTGCTGCTTGCACTTTTGAAAAATTGGAAAATTCTAAATGTCAAGCAATAGGAGATTAATTAAATAGATTACAGTTCATCTACATAAAGGAACACCATGAAATTGCCAAAAATGTTAACACAGATAGTTTGTTCCTCATGTATTTCAAGAGAATAAAATGTTTTCTACAACTTTAATTTTTTAAGAAAAAAATACACACTTAGACAAGTGTCTAGAAGCATAGGCTCTAAAGGTATATGGGTGACGGGTGTTTTTTTTTTCCTGGTAGGTAGACTTATGAGTTGTCTTCTTCATACCTGTCTTCATTTGTTTTTATTTTTTACCTTTTGTTTTTATTTTCCAGTAATTAATATGTATTTTTTTAGTAAGAAAAGACAATAAAAGTTTTTTTTTTACAAAAGAGAGAGAAATATAGCATATATTTCATATGCCTTGAAGAAGTATTAATAACTTGATACTATTTTAAACTGAAAGCCGCAGAAAACAAATCACAAGTATGCATAAGACCATACTGATTTTGCACTCTTGGGAATTATCAGAAAGTATTTGACACTGAATTCTGTAAGTGTATCATAAAGAGTGAGCAAATCAAGACTGAGTGTTCCTGTCTTCCCACATTTCCCTAAAAATTCACATAGATTTCCAAAGAAATGAGTGTAAGTTTATAAATAGTAAGGTATGTATGCATATCATCCAAATTCACTATTACTTAAAAATACCACGATGTACTTTGAATTGTGTGATTTCCTGACCTGACCACCTGTTTTTTGTTTCTTTTTCCTTTTTGGGGAAATAACCAATGGTTAATCTACTATACCACTGAAATACATATCTCACTCTTTATAGGAAAATCACCTTAAGTACATATTTTATTTTCATGGTCTTTAATGACACATTAAATAGACCCAATAGCCTCCTTAACCATTAGTAGCATTCTCTTTTTTTTTTTTTAAGGGTAAGTAAAAATTGTATATTTTTATGATGCAAAACAGTGTTTTCATATAGTTACATATTGGGTTATGGCTAAATCAAGCCATTTTACATATGTATTACCTCACATACTTATTTTTATGTGTGCGGTGAGAACACTGAAAGACTACTCTCTCAGTAATTTTCAAGTACAGATATATTGTTATTAACTATAGTCTCCATAATATATAACAGATCTCTTGAACTTATTACCCCAACTGAAATTCTGTGTTCTTTGACCAGCATCTCCCAGTCCTCCCAGCCCCCAATCTCTGATAACTGCCATTTTACTGTTTCTATGAGTTTTTTCTTAACTCAGTCTTCATCGGTCAAATTTTCTTGATATATTCAGAACTTGATACCTATGCACAGATGAGAGACCCTGAGCATACAGCCACTACAATCTAAAACCACCCTTTGAAATGATACAGGCCAAAAATTTCTCTGACCTATTTTCTCTTCTCTGTCTCATTTCTAACTAAAGTTCCTATCACTGTGATATCTTGTGAGGACCAGGCTTCTCAGACTATAGATCTTCAACATTTGAAATACTCTGCTCTAAAATATCTGTGTATATACACACTTATGTTCATAAACATATGCTCTCTATATAGGTTTAAAGTAGTTTTTGACAACAAACAAAATAATGGTAATTTTGGATGTGTTTACTATCCAATGATCAAATCACACAAATTTTTAAACTTAGGTCCCCTTTATATATTAGACACTACCCTTTGTATACGATTGAAACATGTTCTAATTTCACCATATTCACATTTTGTGGAAAATATTTTTCCTTGCAATGAACCCTTAAATTACCATGGAAAGGTAACTTAAATTAAGAAATAAGTATTTTCCAAACAGACCTACTAATAGAGTCCCAATTTATTAGCTTTTCTCTTAGATACATTCTGGTATTTTAATTTACTTTCTCAATCTGGTCTTTAGTCCTTAGATAATGTTATACAAACATTAATAGGAATGAATTCCAGTAGGCATACATTCAATTCTACAAAGCAAGCATTGATGGAACACTGTAATGTGCCAGAATCCACTAAGTAAGAGAGTAACAAAGAGCAGGAAGAGGTTCTGCTCTCAAGGTGTTCATAGCCTCAACCTATGTGTTGCAACATGAATGGTGTTATGAAGACAGCATGCATAGAGAAAGAGCACCTGCCCAGACCTGGAGAGGACAGTAGGGGTTCCAGGAGACTTCCTAGAGATGATTCTAAATTGGCCTACAAAATGACTAGGCAGAGAAGTGAGAATGACATGGTCCAGTCAGTCACAACAGGTACAAAGGTCCAGAATCATGAAAAAAAAAGTTATATGCAGGAAAGGGACATGAATTTGATAAAGCTGGAACACGAAGTCTAGGGCTAAGCAAAGACAGAAAGAAAAAGGTGGCAGTAGCCTTGTATACCATGTTCATCCATTAGCTTTAATTGAAGGAGCAGAAACCATTCTAGCTAGATTAAACAAAAAAAGACATAATATGGAGAAACAGGGGCATAGAAAATCACCAGTAGGGTCATATAAGCAGCTCCACTACAACAGCTGCCACCAAAGTGACCCTCCAGTGGAGCCACCATGTCTGCCTTGATCAGAAGCAGAGGAATCTAGAAGTTACTGTGCAGCTGCTGGCTCCAGGCCTGTACATCTATTTATTTATTTATTTATTTATTTATTTATTTATTTATTTATTTATGAGTTGGAGTCTCACTCTGTCACCCAGACTGGAGTGTAGTGGCCGCTCCCAGCCACCGCAGCCTCGACCTGCTGGGCTCTGGCGATCCTTCCACCTCAGCCTTCCAAGTAGCTGGAACCACAGGCATGCACTACCATGCCCGGTTAATTTTTTGATTTATTGTAGAGATGAGGTCTCGCCAAGTTGCCCTGGCGGGTCTTGAACCCACGGGTAGGCAATCCACTCACCTCAGCCCCCCAAAGCGCAGGATTACAGGCTGAGCCACCGAGCCCGGCTTGGCCTGTACAACTTAATTGATATAAGCAAAGTGGGTGTTCCAGGCCCAGCTTCCAACACTCGAGAAACTAAAAACCAGACTCTGCGAACTCTGCTGCCTCTTTCATGGAAAAAAAAATTGCACCAAATTAAAAAATCCAAAGTCTTTCATGACAGAGAGATCAGAAGCGATGCCTCTGCATCATTTTTGGATTTCTTGGCTTTACAACACTCTTCCAGGTCCCACTGCTTGACAGAAAGGACCTCTAGCATGCATCAAGGCTTGCTATGAAAGCTGAAATGAACTTGAATAATCACAATTTGATCTTCACCATACCCTGATAATTTAGCCTGGGTTTCACCAATAGCTTTTTAATTTTTGAGATGTAATTCACTAACATTTACCATTTTATCTTCACCATACCCTGATAATTAGCCTGGGTTTCACCAATAGTTTTTTAATTTTTGAGATATAATTCACTAACATTTACCATTTCAGACTGTACAATTTTGTTCACAAGGTCTTTTCAACAATCATCAGTATCTAATTCCATAATATTTTCATCTCCAAAAGAAATCCCATGTCCATAAGCAATCACTCCCACTCCCCCAGTCCCTGCCAACCACAAGTCTACTTTGCCTCCATGTATTTGACTATTCTGAATATTTCATATAAATGGAATCATATAATATATATTATAAAATAATATACCTTTGCATCTGGCTTTTTTCACTTAGCATAATGTTTTCAAGATTCATTCATGTCATAGCATATATCACTACTTTATCCTTTTTTTCTGGCTAAATAATATACCAATGTATGGATATATCACAATTTTTTTCTAATTTTAAAAATATGGGTTACAATTCAGGATTAGGTACATACGTGATCATTGTACAGGTAAAGTGTGGGTACCCTTATTGATGTTATGTGCCCACTGTCCCCTGGCAGTGTCCCACTACTGCCAATCTCTTTCTTATTGTATTATAATTAATGTACAGGACCTGCTTATGAGTGAGTATATGTGGTACTCAGATCTTTGTTTCTGTGATAAATCACTGAGTATTATAAATTCATTCCATCCAGGTTGCTGCAAAGTTCATAATTGTGTTTTTCTTCATGGCTGCATAATATTTCATCATGTAAATGTACCACATTTTCTTTATCTAGTCTACCTTCAATGGGCAGTGTGGTTAGTTCCATCTTTTTGTTATTGTGAATAATGCTGTAATAAACATGCGTGTGCAGGTACCTTTTTTATAGAGTGATTAAAGTTCCTCTGTGTATATTCCCAGAAGGGAGATTGCTGGGTTGTATAAAAAGTCAATTTTTAGATCTTTTAGAAATCGTCACATTGTTTTCCACACAGGTTGTACTGGTTAACACCCTCACCAACAGTGTAGAAGTGTTCCCTTTTGCCCTCATCCTCTCCAGCATCTGTTGTTTTTTGTTATTGATGGTGGCCATCCTGACTGGAGTCAGTGTGGTTTTAATTTGCATTTCTTTGATGACTAGTGAGGCTGAGCATTTTTTTATGTATCTGCTGGCTGCTCTTATGTCTTCTTTTGAGAAGTGTCTATTTATATCTTTTTCCCACTCTGTAATGGGTCTGTTTTTTTTTTTTTTCCCTTTTCGGCATGTTTGAGTTCCTTGTAGATCCTAGATGTTAGGTCTTTGTCAGATATACCGTTGTCAAGTGTTTTTTCCCAGTGTGGGCTGTCTTCCATTCTCTTGATGGTTTCTTTTGCTTTGCAGAAGTTTTTCAGTTGGATCAGGTCCCACTTGTCTATCTTCTATTTTATGGCATTAGTTTTTGGAGAGTTGATCAGTAATTGGTTGCCTATTCCAATTTTCATAAGGATGTTTCCTACGTTTTCTTCTAGGATTCTTACAGTTTGAGGTTAGGTTTTTGATCCATTTAGAGTTGATTTTTGTGTATGGTGATAGGTAGGGGTCCTATTTCAGTCGTCTAAATGTGGTCAGTTTTCCCAGCACCATTTACTGAGTAGGTTCTCTTTTCCCCATTGGTTGTTGGTGAAGCCTTTGAGGAAGATGAGGTTGAGAAATTGAAGTTTTGCTTTCAGAGGCTCTATCCTGTTCCATTGGTCTATATGCTTGTTCTTATACCAATACCAGACTGTTTTGATTATTTGTAGCTTTAAAATAGAGTTTGAGGTCTGGAAGTGTAATACCTCCTGTTTTGTTTCTTTTGCTAGGGACTGTTTAGGCAATTTGTAGTCTTTTATGTTTCCATATGAATTTCTGTATTGTCATTTTTAGGTCTGAGAAGACTGGTGTTGGTAATTAAATGGGTATTGCATTAAATCTGTAGATTGCCTTGAGTAGGATGGACAGCTTAACAATGTTAAATCTTCTAATCTATGATCATGGAATATTTTTCCATTTGTTTGTTTCTTCTTTGATTTCTTTGAGCAGTGTTTTGTAGTTTTCATTGTAAGGTCTTTCATTTCTTTTGTTAGAAAGATGCCAAGGTATTTCTTTCTTTTTTTTTTTTTTTTGGCTACTGTGATTGGGATTGTGCTTTCTGTATGGCTTTCTGTCTGTTTATTGTTGGTGTATAAGAATGCAACTGTCTTTTTCATGTTTACTTTATACCCTGAGATTTTACCAAAGTCATTTATCAGTGCAAAAAGGTTTTTGACAGATTATCTTGGGTTTTCAAAGTATAGGACCATGTCACACACAAAGAAGGATAACTTAACTTCCTCTTTTCCTATTTGGATATGCTTGATTTCCTTCTCTTGTCTAATTGCTCTAGCTAGGTACAATTTGTTTATGCATTCATCATTTGGGTTATTTTTACTTTTTGACAATCATGAATAGTGCTGCTATGAACATTCTTATACAAGTTTTTGTTTGAACATATGTTTTCAATGATCTTGGGTACATATCTAGGAGTAAAATTGCAGGTCATATGGTATCAATCTATTTAACATTTTGAGGAATTACCAAACTGTTTTCCACTACCATCATACCTTTTAAGATTCCCTTCAGCAATGTATGAGGATTTCAATGTTTTCACATCTTCCTCAACATGAGTTAACGTCTTTTTTGTTCACTATTATGATTATGATCCTATCCTAATGGGTGTGAAGTGGTATCTTATTGTAGTTTTGATTTACATTTCTCTAAAGATTAATAATGGTGAGCATCTTTTAATATGCTTATTGCCTATTTTATATCTTCTTTGGAGAAATAGCCATTCAAAGCAAAAGGTTTTTGTTTTTTTTTCAATTTTCAGTCAGTCCAGTATATCTGTTCTTTCTTTAGTGGCTTGTGCTTTAGGTATCATATCCAAGAAACAATTTACAAATCCAAGGTTATAAAGATTTATTTCTTTTTTTTTTCTTGAAGTCTTAAAGTTTCAATTCTTACAAGTAGATCTTTGACCCATTTTGAGTTAATTTTGGGGGTTCCAAATTTACTTCTTTGGATATCCAATTGTCCCAGGACGATTTGCTGAAAAATTGTTTTTCCCTCATTGAATTGACTTGTCATCCTTACAAGACATCAGTTGACTATAGATGTGTGAGTTTATTTCTGGACTTCCAATTCTTGTCCACTATCTGTCCTTATGCTAGTATCACATTGTCATGATTATTATAAGTTTGTAGTAAGTTCTGAAATTAGGAAGTGTGGGTACTGTATTTTTCTTTTTAAGGATGTATTTGTCTATTCTGGGTCTCTTTTATTTCCATATAAGTTTTAGAATCAGCTTATCCATTTCTGCAAAAAAAAGACAGTTGAATTTTTGAAAGGAATTGCAATGATTCTTTAGATCAATTTTGAGAACATTGTCATCTTTACAATATTAAATCTTCCAAACCAAGAACACAAGTGTCTTCCATTTGTTTGTCTTATTTTTATTTCTATAAAAATGTTTTGTAGTTTTTAGCGTACATCTTGCACTTCTCTGTTAAATGTATTCCTAAGTTTTGTTTTTTTTGTTTTGTTTGTTTTGTTTGAGTTGGAGTCTTACTCTGTCACTTAGACTGGAGTGCAGTGGCCGCTCCCAACCACTGCAGCCTTGACCTGCTGGGCTCTGGCGATCCTTCCACCTCAGCCTTCCAAGTAGCTGGAACTACAGGCGTGCACTACCAAGCCTGGCTAATTTTTAATTTATTGTAGAGATGAGGCCTCGCCAAGTTGCCCAGGTGGGTCTCAAACCTGTAAGCTCAGGCAATCCACTCACCTCAGCCTCCCAAAGTGCTGGGATTACAGGCTGAGCCCGAGCTCAGCCATTTCTAAGTATTTTATTATTTTATTCAAACAATTTGGAATTTTTCTGAATATGACTTTCATATTCCTCATAGTGTATAGAAATGCAACTTATTTTTAATGTTGACCTTGTATCTGATAAACTTGCCAAACTACTTCATTTGCTCTAATACTTTTTTATAAGTTCCACAGGATTTTTTACACAGAAGTAGAGATAATTTTACTTCTCCATTTTTCATATGGATACTTTAAATTTCACTTTCTTGTCTATACATGCTGGATAGAACCTTCAGCACAATGTCAAATGGAACTGGCAAGAACAGATATTCTTGTCTTGTTCTTGATCTTTGGGGGAAAGTTTTTCATTATTCACTATCAGGTAAGATATGAGATATCCTTGAAGGATTTTGAAGCAGCAAATTGAAAAGTTACAAGATTGGATGTATGGAGATGCAGACTAATACCTGGGAGGTTTGCTAACTCTAAACTAAGGCCAACTACGTTTTCACTATATTTAGTGTCTGCAAAGTTTTCCCTCCACACTCTATACTCCCTCTATGGAGGGGCCAGTTCCTAGCCCCCTATTTTCAACAAGATCACTTTTCTCCGAGCCCATGACATCACTTCTCCAAAAAAGACTAAAATACTTTCTTAGTCTTAGCCACTGAGAACAACAGTTCCTCCAAGATAACTTTCCTTGCCTTTTTGCTGCCAAAATAAGGAACTGCAGAATAGAAGAGTGACCCAGTGGCCCCATATTTTCCAGTTGGTTGTCCGCTTTGCTCATGTTCACGATTCATCCCATTATGCATCACACTCCCATTAAGCTCATAGAGTACTAGAATTTCAAGCCTTCAAGTCATTCTGTGATTTGACCTGGTATGCCTTAATTCCTTGGGCTCAACACCCTGCACCATGACTCTTGGTCTTTTCCTCCATAACCTCCATCTTTTATCTGAAGTTACCCTCATCCTTTATAACAGAAATCTGGCTGACCTCTGATGAGCCCACATCTCTTGTAAGTCTCTCAGTTCAAGGCCATTTTTGATGCCCATAATTTATTATTTATCTATTGCTGTATAATAAAGTACCATAAACTTTACAGTTTAAATCAATACAAATTTATTTATTAACTCACAGTTTTGCAGGTGAGAGGTCTTTTTTGTTCATGACTGGCTCCTTTCTCTCATTCAGACATCAATTAAACATCACCCCTTTATAAATTTCTTCCCCTGTATGACCATTTCATCTTAGTCTCTCAGTGACTCCTTATCACATGACCCTCCACATAGCTTTATCACTATGTGATATTTTTGTCTTAGTATATTATAATCTCTCCATTAACATATTTATTTGTAGCTTATTTCCATTATGTGATAACTTTACTGAACTTTAGTATTATGTCTAATAGTGTTGTTAGTTAATTATCATAGCTTTTCTAAGGAAACAACTTAACATTTGAAAACAGTTAACTTTGTGCTTTCCTTTCTACTTATTTTTTATTTATTTTTATTGTAAAGATGTGGGGTACAATTCAGGGTTAGGTATACAAATGTTCATTATGCAGGTACCCTTGCTGATGAGGTGTGCCCCTCCTCCCCTGGCAGTTTCCCTCAACTGCAAACCCTACCTCCCCTCCCCTGGCAGTTCCCTGCTACTGCCAATCCCTTTCTTATAGTATTATAATAATCGTTCAAGGTTGACTTATGAGTGAAAACATATAGTACTCTGTTCTTTGTTTCTGTGACAGATCACTGAGTATGATCGACTCTAAATCTACCCAAGTTGCTGCAAAGTCAATATGTTTGTCCTTCTTTATGAATGCATAATATTCCATTGTGTACATGTACCACATTTTTAAAATCTAGTCCAGTTTCAGTGGGCAGCATGGTTGATTCCATGATTTTGCTATTGTGAGTAGAGCTGCAACAAACATGTGTGTGCAGGTTTGTTTTTTTTTTTTTTTTTGGTAGAATGATTTGAATTCTTCTGGTATATTCCCAATAGGGGATTGCTGGGTCATATGGAAGGTCAATTTATAGTTAATTCAGAAATCGCCATACTGTCTTCCAAAAAGGTTGCACTAGTTTGCATTCCCACCAGCAGTGCAGAAGCGTTCCTTTTTCTCTGCATCCTCACCAGCATCCTCACCTCACTGTTGTTGTCTGTTTTATTAATGATGGCCATTCTTACTGGGATTAGGTGGTATCTCAATGTGGTTTTGATTTGCATTTCTCTGATGATGAGTGAGGCTGAGCACTCTTTCATATGTCTGTTGGCTGCCCATATATCTTCTTTTGAGAAGTGTCTGTTCATGTCTTTTGCCCAGTTTGTAATGGGGATGTTTGTTTTTTTCTTCTGGAGCATTTGAGTTCCTTTCTACTTATTTTTAAACAATTATTTTAGTGCTTAAAACTTCATTGACCACAACAAAGTCAAGTTGACTTCTTTATAGATGTATATGGTCATTTACCAATTAAAGCCACTAGTTTTAAATTACAAAAAAAAAATTCTGCTATTGCAGAATTGCCATAATAATGTAATAGTCGAGTAAGTATTCAGACTTTAATGAAAAAGTGCTTATGTGCATGTGAAAATTCTGATCTTAAAAATAATTACCAGTTCATTAAGGAGAAAATAAGCTCCTTTTAAATACAACATGCTGCCAGTAGAAAGAAAATATCTCAACAAAATGACTGGGTCTAAGCATATAGTTAAACTATTTTCAAATTAGTATTATTTGCACAAATTTCAAACAGCTTGTGACCTTGACTAATTCAAAATCCATTGCCCCTTCCCTAGAGTATATCACTCCTCATCTCCTTCGGAATCACAAAGCCTTGTCTACTGATTGCAAGATGCTGTTTGGAAAAGTACTTAGATTGTACTCTTGTAAAACATTAAAATAAGACTGTCAAGAAAATGAAAAGCCAAGCCACATACCAGGACAAAATATTTTCAAATGACAAATGTGATAAAGAATTGTTACGCCCCCCCCATATATATATATATTTTTTGAGTTGGAGTCTCACTTTGTCACCCAGACTGGAGTGCAGTGGCCACTCCCGGCCACCGCAGCCTTGACATGCTGTGCTTCAGTGATCCTTCCTCCTCAGCCTTCCAAGTAGCTGGAACTACAGGCGCACGCTACCACGTGTGGCTAATTTTTGATTTATTGTAGAGATGAGGTCTCGGCAAGTTGCCCAGGTGGGTCTCGAACCCACAGGCTCAGGCAATCCACTCACCTCAGTCTCCCAAAGCACGGGATTACAGACTGAGCCACCGAGCCCAGCCAAAATATATTTTTTAAAACCCTCAAATTTCAACAATTAAAAAAAACTGATTACAAAATAGGCAAAAGATCTTAAAAGACATCTCATCCGAGAAGATACACTTATGAACAATAAGCATATGAAAAGATGCTCTATATCATATGTCATCAGGGAAATGCTAATTAAAATAAGAATGTGATACCACTACACACCTATGCAAATGGCTGGAATCCAGAATACTGACCACACCAAATTATGGTAAAGATGCAGAGCAAGAGGAACTCTTGGTCATTGCTGGCAGAAATGCAAAATGGTACAGACACGTGGAAACACAGTTTGGCATTTTCTTTAAAAATTAAACATACTCTTACTATATGATCCAGCATTTGTGCTTCTTGATATTTATTCAAGAGAGTTGCAAACTTATACCCGCACAAAAACCTGCATGTGGCTATTTGCAGCAGCTTTATTCTTAAAGACCAAAATTTGGAAGCAATGAAGATGTACTTTTGTAGGTGAATGGATAAACAGTGGCATATCAGACAATGGAATATTATTATTAAAAAGAAATGTGCTATCAAGCCATGAAATGACATAGAAGAAACTTAAATGCCTGCTACTAAGTGAAAGAAGCCAATATGAAAAGGTTACATACTATATGATTCCAATCATATGACATTCTAAAAAAACCAAACCTACAGAGACAAAAATCAGTAATTCCTAGAGGTTAAGGGAAAGGGGGGAATAAGTAGGCAGGGCACAGAGGATATTTAGGGCAGTAAAAATACTTTGTATGATATTATAATGGTGAAGATATGTCATTATACATTTGACATTTGTTCTAACCATAGAATGTACATCAAAAGTGAATATGCATGCAAAATATGAACTTTGAGTGATTATGATGTGTCCATGCAGGTTCATTGATGGTAACAAATGTACCACTCTGGTGGGAGATGTTAATAATGGGGGAGGCTTTGCATGTATGGGAGCAGGTAGCATACAAAAAGTCTGTTCTTTCTTCTCAATGTTGCTGTCAACTTAAGACTGCTCATAAAAAGTCTTTAAAATAAAAATGAAAGTCTTAAATATTAATTAATTCCAGGAATCAGGGTTTGATGGTGGTTATTGAATATTCACTTCTCTCCTAAAATGTAGCTCTTGTAGCTCTTGAGCATGACAAAGAAAACTCTAAACACTTCAGTGATGCCATGTATGAAATACTAGTTGTGTAGCCAGGCTCGGTGGCTCAGCCTGTAATCCCGCGCCTTTGGGAGGCTGAGGTGAGAGGATTGCTTGAGCCCACAGGTTCGAGATCCGCCTGGGCAGCGAGACCTCATCTCTACAATAAATCAAAAAATCAGCCAGGCGTGGTAGTGCATGCCTGTAATTCCGGCTACTCGGAAGGCTGAGGCGGAAGAATTGCCGGAGCCCAGCAGGTCGAGGCTGCGGTGGCCAGGAGTGGCCACTGCACTCCAGTCTGGGTGACAGAGTGATACTCCACCTCAAAAAAAAAAAAGAAAAAGAAATACTAGTTGTGTGAGTACATTTATGTCACATTTTGAATTAGATTAGTATCTCTATATTTTCACTATTGAGTCTGAAGCTTGCTATAAATTTGTGATACATATTCTTTGACATGTTAAGGGAGTTTAAAAATACTGTTTAATATTTTTTTAATCACAAGTAAAGATTAAATTTATTAGTATTTACCATCTATTCATATTTCCTTGCTTTAGTCTTTTTGTTTGTTTATCAGTCTTTGATAAACTAACATGAATATTGTTAATTATTGTTTACTAAGCTAGTGTATTTTTTTGTGTTCTAGCATAGAACCTACATATGCAGATAAAGACCAAGAGTTCTTTTTCCAGAGATTATTTAGTATATTTTCACATTATCACTTCTATGGAAGATTAATCTACATTTGTTTTGCTCTCTTTGACATATTTAGCAATCAGTAACATGCTAACCTCATGAAAATGAATATAGTGCCTTAAGAAGTTGGCCAAAGTGTTCTTACTGTAGAACAGATTTAATAACATTGGAATTATCTGTTTCTTAAGGATTTGATAAAATTTTTCCAATTGTCTGGTTCCACCTGAAAAAATTCCTCCAGAATTAAACCTTTTCTTATCTTTTGAAATATACTTCTGAACTATATGCTCATTTATTGCTTGACAAACTTCTAAACCAGTGCTTTTCAGGTCAATGCTTTAGCCACAAACAAGGGAAAGGTGAAAAAGAAGGTGAAGAGGTAAGCTCATTCTATTCTATTTCAAACCATATGATAGTCTATCCCTTCCAGAGCGGTCTAAAAGGATAAATCCAAGAATATCTGTGACTTTTGCTGTATTCCTGTCCTTGCCTTTAAGTCCAGAGGCTAGATTGGTTACGGATTAAAAGCTACTTATTCTCCATGTAGTCCTATAATTCAGCTACCAAGAAAATCAGAGTTCAAAGGAATGATTCTGTTAATGCTTTCCAATAAATAAAAATGTTTCATTTAACTTGTTTCTTTTTAACATTTTAATTATGACACTTTTGGAAGTAATACAACCATTTTTAAAACTAATTATGTTTAAAGTTGGCTTTGAGATTAAACTGGTCCCACTGTCTAAATGACACCACCGCAAAGAGCTTCATAGAAGATGCTAATTGCTTTCATCAAATAATCCCTCATTTGCTAAATCAATCCCTTTGGTTTACATTTCACAAATAATCTTGAAGGACATACCAGGAGTTTACCATTCTCAAATCTAGCCTCTGAATGCTTTAATGAGTTATGACTGTGGTAGATACTTGGTTGCAACTGTTTTCAAAATTTTTTTCAGACTAAAATTTATTTTGTCATGGTATATAAAGTAGAACTCTAGGTCTGAGTCTGCACAAACTGGCTCTATGTTAACACAGATGGGAATTTTTTTCTTATGATAATATTGATCCTACCTTAGGTCTCTAGTCTCAACCTCTGTCCTACAGTTCACTTCCAACCAGAATATGAGTGCATGAATGCATGGAAGGTGTAAGGCATGGACACTAGCTCTATTCAGGCATATAAACTTCCTTCCTATCACCTCTTTCATAATGTCAATTGTATGCTTAACTCAGTTGATAGTTAAACCATATGACTCCTCTATTGGATGTGCAAAAGGAATTTATCCAGAAACATAATTTTGAACTCTCTGCTGCCCAATAGCTATGAAAACCTGGGCTGAGAGTAATAATATTTATGAAGTATTGGCTTCCAGTCTTGATATTCTAATGTCTAACTCTGTATTAAGCCAGATAATCAGAAAGATGTATATCAAATATCCATCCCTCCTCCTATACATCACCCCTTTCGCTTACCATTCTCCATATATTTTATGCAGATCTTGAATTGATTGTCTTTTCCATCTTCATATTAGTGGCTAAAAGATATTTAGCTAAACTCATGGCACACTCTTGGCAAATCCACCACCACAGTTTTGCTGCCTTTACCCGAATATGAATGCTATTTCATATCTCTCCATTTTTTTCTCTTTAACTTCTTTCTGACTTATAATTCAGTTTTCTTACTGTGTCCTAAAGGTTTAAAACCTTTGTAGGTTTCCTTAAATTAACTTTGGAATAGGATAGAGAGCAGATAAATAAATAGCTGTTCTTCCTGACTTTAAAACTGACCCTCTAATATTTACCCTCCCCATGGATGTTGAATATGAATTTTCAAACAATTTGAAATATGAATTTTTAACAATTTTTATCATGTCACTACCCTCCTTAATACTCTTTGAAGAGTCACCATCATTCATGGTACTGATCCAAAATTAATTGGCCTGGGGTCTCCAAGAACTCCTTCTTCAAACTCCTATTTCTTAGTAGACAATATGGTATAGGAGAGTTCAAATGATCATATATTGGTAACTTGACAAAATTTACTCAAGACCTCAATTTCTTCATCTGTGAGGAGGCAATAACACTAACTACACATAGGTAGTTGAGAAAATAAAAAGAGTTGCTATACATAAAACATTAAGAACAGTTTCTGAGACATTAAACATATTAGCTATTGTTATTAATCTTTACTTCCTTCCCCATTAGTTGTGATCTGTTCATAACAAACTGCTTGGAGTTACCTATAGTTCTCGCTACATTAAGTAATTCCCACAACACCCATGTTATGCTCCCAGCTTTGCCCACTTTTAATAGCAGGTAAATTCCCCTTTGGCCAGACCCCGCTCAAGTATCTAGTCTATACAAATAAAAAAATAAATTCTTCCTAACCCCTCCATCTTGCCCAACTTCCTTGGCCTGGAAATTAAACTGAGCAACTCTTTCTCTCACCATGTTGCATTGTGGAGTCTTATATTTTAAAATGTGGCTCACTTTATTTAAAATGTGCATTTATCTATTGGCCTCTCTTACTGAAACTGGGAGCTCTTAGAGGTCCAAGACTGTAAACTAATGACAATTGTAGCTTCAGCAGAGTAAGTTATCAATAAATATTTGATAAACAATGAATAAATAAATGAGCAACTGAATGAGTGTATGATGGTGCCTATTAGGAATACTAATATAAACAAAGGAATTCAAGAGAAGAGGTAATAAAGGTGATTAATGATTAATGGTTTAAGGGGATCACAGAGCAGTTTATGCTTTAGCAAGCAGTACAAAAATATAGTGAGATTTATGGAGATCAAATGGATAGCAATGCACATTTAATTTTAAAGGCAATGCAGTTATAAGAGAAGTGCCCATATTGGCTAAATGTCTGCTCCTATGTAAATTGAATTTGCATCCCTATAGATTGGACATATTTTATGAGCTCTGCATATATTAATAATGTTAGTTCCAGTCGGGCTCAGTGGCTCAGCCTGTAATCCCAGCGCTTTGGGAGGCCGAGGTGAGCGGATTGCCTGAGCCTGCAGGTTCGAGACCCACCTGGGCAACATGGCGAGACTTCATCTCTACAATAAATCAAAAAATTAGCGGATGTGGTAACGCGTGCCTGTAGTTCCAGCTACCTGGAAGGCTGAGGCGGAAGGATCACCGGAGCCCAGCAGGCGAGGCTGCAGTGGCCGGGAGCGGCCACTGCACTCCAGTCTGGGTGACAGAGTGAGACTCCCACTCAAAAAAAAAAAAAATTAATAATGTTAGTTCCTTGAAACTACTCAAAACTGCAAATGACCAAAAGGTTAAAAAAATGTTCCTATGGGAAAATTTTAGTGTTAACTATATAAAATGAACTTTTCACAGATGTTTACATTACTGCAGTCCTCAGTGTGATATGATCACTTTGGATTTACTCTAAAGCATGTATGTATTCTTGCCTCTTATATCTCAGTGCCAGTGCTCAGCATTTGCAAGGGATCTACCAGAGGCTGCAAATGTTACCTGTGGCCCAGGACTCACCAAGATTATTGTTCCATCCAAGAATGAGATGACTTCTTGAGAAACACAATCTATATATTTTTATAAAATTTCTTCCTTAACCATTCCATTAAAAAAAAATCTGTCAATAAAATAACACTTACCTACTCAATTAAAAAATAAAAAATCTACTGAAAAAACATACTTGAAAGAAAAGCCAGGGGGTGGGGGAAGACACAGTGAGACAGAGAGAGAAGGAGGGAGGGAGGGGAGAGACTTTGAATCAGAAGGTCATGTTTACTTTATTTACTGGATCAAGTTAACTGCCTGCCTGAGTTATTCAATCTTAAATAAATTAGCTATTAAAAAGAAAGTCCAAATCATTTAAATGATTATCAACCATCACTATACAAAATAAATTTCATCAGAATTTCATTACACTTGTTTCTTTCTTTGTTTTTGTTCTAGATTAAAGCATACAATTTGCTAGGGAATAGTAAAATACTTTTCCACAGCCAAATATTTCAAAAACTCACTATTTCACTATTGAGACAGTTCCAAAAATACATCTCCTTATTGTATAATGTATTCTAAGTAAATTCAAAATATAACATAAAAAGAAACATGAACAAATTATAAGTGTACAGCTCAATGAATGTTCATAAATTATACATACATCCAGGGATATGTGTATATTTAAACAACTTTTCCAAAGTTGTATTCATTTATGTTTATGTCAGGAGTGTATGAGAGGTTCAGTTGCTTCAAATTTTCACCATTCTATCTATGTCAGCTTGTAAAATTGTATTCATTCTGGTATGTGCATAAGGATATATCACCATGACTTCACTTTTCATTTCCTAATAACTAATGAGATTGAGGTCTTTGTGTCCCATTAACTAGCAATGTGGATACCATCCTTTGTAAACAACCTATTGAAGTCCTGTCCATTTTTTAAATTGAGGTGTCTGCCTTTTTCTTATAGATTTGTTGGAGATTATTACTGAATTTGTCAATATTTTATAATTTGTAGATTTTGAATACTGTAAGCATCTTCCATATCACTTGCTGTCATCCCTTACCACTGCACCCAGTCATCACCTGCCGCTTGGTGGATGCTTCCCTTTTGTAACAATGACTTTTTATAACAAATTTCTGTGTCTCTTTACATGGATGCTTCTGTCTCAGAAATGTACTCAGGCCATACTCAGGGCAGGCTAGAAATCCCAGGGAGTGAATGCCCTCAGAAGCAACTCTACGTAAATGTGGGGCAGGAGATGGTGAACAAATCATTGAGTTTTCTGGGTTCTCAGTGAGAAGATTCTGAGGCATGTCCAAGAGGATTCCTGGACCCGAGCCACATTTATCTCATGATTTTTATTGTGTTTCCTTCATTCTCAGTCTCATTTCCCTACTCCCTCATTGTTGTCTTTTATTTGTTTGGTTGACTTTTGTTTCACTTCCTAAATAAATTACTTTCACCCAATCTTTAGCACATGAGCTGCATTTGAAGAAACTCAAACTCTTGACTTTTCAATCTTTTAATGCAGTCTTTTGGTGAATAAAAGTTTTTAGTACACATTTCTATACAGTTTAACTGTGGCGAAATCTTTCACAGAAAGCCTAGTTACCAGTTTTCTAGCTAAATTTCCTTCACTTCTTGAGTGTTATCAAAACTCCTTTTTCTCCAAAGCGCCTTCTTCATTGGCATTCTGTACTCATTCTCTATTCATGACCTACCAACACTTCCCTAAAAAAGAAACTCAACACTTGCCAGCAGAAATCTAGGTTGGCCTATTTGGAATAGATGGTTTAAATGTGTGTGCCAAACAAACACAGCTACAGACGGCATAGTGCTCACTGAACAAGATCTTTGATTCTCCCTTCCTTAAAATTCCATCAACAGACTACAAACAGAAATTATCCGTCTATTTACTGTGTATGAACACATGACATATAGCCAGCTAGAGCACTGTTTCCTAGTAGAGCCCACTCCCTTAATAGACCACTGGTTGTGATCTAAAGACTCGGTACAGCTGATTCACATAATGTCTGAAGATAAAATCAAAAGTTATGTTTTCTGATGCTCAGTGAGTTATTGCCGAGGGCCATCAGCTGGACAATGCAACTATGTTTACCAGAATTCATGGAGAACAGTGCTTGGAAATTGAGCACTGTGATTTGATAATAATTTTTATCAATGACTTGTGAGGACAAAATAACAGTTTTTATATTTAATTTATATAAAATAGATTCAAAATAAAGGGTTTTGCATTCAAGATAAAAGTTAAAATTAAAGAAATGGTCTATAGGAAATACAGAGAATTAGAAAGCTCAATGATTAGTTTGTGAATTTACCTTTTTCATACTGGTGTCTTTAAAATCTAGCACAAGCCTGGCATACATTAGATTTCAAAAAAATTTTAATGGGCCTTGATTAGAAGCACTTAGGCCCCCCCCGACAAAAATATTTTTGAATGAGTCAATAAATTAATAAACATAAGCAATGCAACATGTTAACTATGTTAATTTTTATAACTAGAAATATGCCCTATATGAATAAATGTTTTATGAAAGTGAAGCATTCTTCTAAGAACGAAACCTTTTAGGAGGTACAGTCACTTTTAGTGAAATATTTCAGAAAAAATATCACCAACAGATAAAATATGTTAATAGATAAGTTTTAAACTCTAAGATGAATAAATAAATAAATCACCTTCTGGTACAAAATACCAAGCATAATTTAAATTCTATTAAGGACACACTCTTTCACCTCATCTCTCTATGTTATAACATTATGTCCTTTGCAACTATTCATTCAACACATATTATATTTATTGATTATGTCCTGCATACTAAGTACCAAGGGCTAAGTACCAAGGCTAAAGCATTTTACAAAATACAAATGGGGTAGTTGGAAAGCCAAACAATTACATAAATAAAGAAAGAATAATACATCATAATGAAAATACAATAGGAAGGAAAAACAGATGTGCAGAGATTAGAGCAGCAGACCTGGTAAAGTAACAGTACACAAGTAACTCAACATAAATTTATTGAATACCGACCATATGCAAGACACTGTTAGCTGTCCTAAATGACAGACAGTTAGAAAAGACAAAGACATTGCCCTCTGGAGACTACAATAATAATAGCCACACAGACACAAGATGTATTCCAGAGGGATTAGAGAGTCATAGCAAAGCTCTTGTTGACTATAGTTAGTAAACAATTAAGATCAAAGACTTTAAAGGTGAACTTTCTGGATTCAAATTTCACTCTATCCCTTTCTGAGTGTCACTTGGCACATTACTTAACTTCTCTGAAAATGACTACGGTTATGAGGATTAAATAAAATAATAAAGTCCTTGCACAAGGCCTGGTAGATTGTAAGCACAGAATAAATGTTAGTTGCTATTATGATTATCCTTCTTACGAGCACCATACCACAGATGAAGAATTTGTCATAAAAATGGGATTTCCACAGCAAACAAACACAGCTGGTGATGACATGACAATGAGACTTAGGTCTTATATTTGAGCCTTCAATGAACTAATGGCCTCTCCTTTTTCATGGTTATAGGCTTTCATTCTTGCTGACATATAAATGTATTTAACTGTCCATAAAGAACTCTGTGTGATAAAGAATAAAATATATATATAAATAAGCTTATGTTGTACAGAAAAATTCTAGTAAAGACATATCAAACATGAGATCTATATTAGAATTAATATATTTCCATGAGGAGCATGATAATGAAGATCCAGGAATTAATCATTATGCCCTTTCACCATTAGAAGATTTCCATTTTGATTTCCAAGTTGTGTTTAGAGAGGCATTGAATAAATAGGGTGAATTTGTGAAGATTAGTAAAAACAATTAAATGGACAGAAACAGCACCTGTATACAATGGTGACATTGTCTCAGACAATATAGTCTTAAAAATATGAGGTTGTACTTTTAAAGGTGTTGACTCAGCTCCTTTAGAATCAACACTGCTTGCCATTTTCTGAGCTTTTAGCCTTAGGGTAGAACTCAATATATACCTTACATAGGGTGAGCAAAACTGCAAAAGCAGATGTGCAGTACTTTTAGCTGGAAGAACAAGTGGACACAATTTAGGATAGCCACTGCTGCCAGATAGTGAAGGCATAATCCCTGAAAAAAGAGAGCCAGAGAAGAGGAGCCAGTTCTATGGATAAGCTCTGATATAGTTTGGATGATTATTCCCGTCAAATCTCATGTTGAAATGTGATCTCCAGTGTTGGTAGGGCCTAGTGGGAGGTGAATGAATCATAGAGGTGGATCCCTCATGAATATCTTGGTGCCATTCTCACGTAAAGCATAAGTGCTCGCTCTGTTATTTTATGCAAGAGTAGGTTGTTTTCAGTGGCTCAGCCTCTAATCCCGCACTTTGGGAGGCCGAGGTGAGTGAATTGCCGAGCCCGAGGATTCGAGACCCGCCCGGGCAACTTGGGGTGACCTCAGCTCTACAATAAATTAAAAATTAGCCGGGCATGGTAGTACTTGCCTGTAGTTCCAGCTACTCGGAAGGCTGAGGCGGAAGGACCACCGGAGCCCAGCAGGTCGAGGCTGCGGTGGCCAGGAGTGTGTCACTGCACTCCAGTCTGGGTGACAGAGTGAGACTCCAACTCAAAAAAAAAAAAAAAGGAGTAGGTTGTTTAAAAGAGCCTGACACCTCATTCGCGCGCTCTCTATCCCTTCCTTAAAATTCCTTCGCTGTGGCTACATGACACGCCTACTTCCCCTTTGCCTTCCACCATGATTATAAGCTTCCTGGGGCTTTACCAGAAACCCAGCAGATGCCAGCACCATGCAGAACTGTGTACCAAATAAACCTTTTTTCTTTATAAATCAACCAGCCCCAGGTACTTCTTTGCAGCAAAGCAAAACGGACTAATACAAACTCTATGCAAATACCTGTTGATAGCTAAACCATTCATGCATAAAACACGCACTTAACACTTTAGTCTAAGAAAATGTGCTAAATTGAGATTTAGGTTGAGTCCAAACAAATTTTGCTTCCCTGCATTAAGAAAAACGAAAATAAAATTCAGAGTCTTCAAAATATAGAATTCACAATGTTCAGGAAGCAATAAAGAATTATTTGACTTATAAATAAACAGTAAAATGTAACCCATTTTCAAATAAAAAAACGACAGATAGAAAATACCCTAAGATGATCCAGATGTACAAACAGCAGACAAAAATTTGAAAGCAGCTATTTACATATGCTCAATAGCTTAAAGAAAAATATAATTGTGGTGGATTAAAAGACGGGCAAATTCAGAGAAACAGAAACTATCAAAATAAAAATTAAAATATCTAAAATAATTTACAAAATAGGCATAATAATGGAATGAGATGAAAGAAAAACAATAAACTTGTAAATGGATCAAAATTATCCAATATGAAGAAAAAAATTTCACATGTTATGAAAAAGTCTCATTGGCCTGGGAGAAAATAAGAAAATGTACTTTGAGTTTCATAAGAAGAGAGAGAAAATGCAGCAGAGAAGACTTTAAAGAAATAATGGCTGGACATTTCCTAAATTTGGCAACATACAATTTTAGGTACAAGAAGCTCAGCAAACCCTAAGCAAGATAAATTTTTTAAAAATCATGCACAGTTAATCTTCTGAAAAATACATATAGAAATAAAATATTGAAAGTAGTCAGAGAAAAATGATGCAACGTGCAGGGAACAGCAATTTGAATTACTTCTGCCTGAAACAATGAAGTTCAACAGAGGGTAGAACATCTTTAAAGAACTGGGGGAAAAAATAGCTATTGGTACAGTATACTAAAATTTCATTTCCAGAAAAATATTCTTCAAAAATAAAAGCAAAGTTAACATATTTTAGATAATGGAAAACTAAGAGAATGTATTGCTAGCAGACTTTCACACTTAAAAAATTAATACAGTTATATAGACTGAAGGGAAATTTTACCAAATGTAAATTTGGATCATCAGGAAGGAATAAAACATATGAGAAATGGTAAATATATGTATAAATTTAAAAGACTGTTTTTCTCTTTGCTTTTATATGCATGATAGTTTAAAACAAAAATTATAACATTGCCTGCTGAGGTTTATAATATATGAAGCTATAATATATATATAACAATATAGCACAAACAATAGGAAAATAAATAGAACTATATGGTTGCAGATTTTACACAGAGTGGTATAATAATAAATAAGTAGAGTGAGAAAAATTTTAAATGTATATTATAATCCCTAAAGCAAACCCTAAAACTGCAAAGAGGTATAAATAAAATGTTAATAAGTTTAAATTGATGTCTTTAAAATATTAAAATAATCCAAAAGAAGGCAAGAAAGAAGAAACAGAAACAAACTAGAGAGGGAAAAACAAATAATAAAATGATAGACAAATCCAACAATATTAATAATTATATTTTAATGGATTAAACACTCTAATTGAAAGGCAGAAATTATCAGAATTGGTCACAAACCAAAACCTAACCATATGCTGTCTAGAGTACTTTTAATACAAAGATAGAGATATGTTAGAATAAATGAATATGTGTATGGGTATGTATACACACATAATAGATATAAGGAGGCTGAAGTGGATATATTGATAACAAAAAAATATATTTCAAGAAAAAAGATATTACCAGATACAAATTATGAAACAATTCTTTCATAATAATAATAGGGTCATTCTACAAGGAAGGCAATCATAAAGTGTATGTTTCTAGTAAAAGAGTTTCAAAATACATTAAGCAAAAATTGACAGAAATAAGGCTAAACATCAATGAAAGTGTAGTTGATTTGAATAATGCTATCAACCATCTTGACATAATATTTATAGAATACTCACCCCAAAACTGTTGAATACATATTATTTTCAAGTATATAATGTACAGTCACCAAGATAGAAAATATAATAAACCATAAATAAAATCTCAAAAATTCTAAAAGGCATAGAATCATATTATGCTCTCTAGCAACATAGAATTAAAATAGAAATCATTTACAATAATTATCTATTTTTTATATGAAATGAACAAATTTCCTGAAAAATGCAACTTACCAAACTGACACAAGAGGAAACAAATATTCTGAATAGCCCTCTATAATAAAGAACTTTCAATTGTTACTAAAAAGCAAACCTGTCCACAAAGGACATTTCATTCTTACATGCTCAGATGGTTTCCTTGGTGAATTCAATGTCAAACATTTATAGAAAAAATAACACCAATCTCATACAAGGTCTTTCAGAATATAGAGAAGGGAAGACTTTCCAAGTCATTTTTGAGGCCAGCAAAACGTATTACCAGATTCTACTCTGCAACAAAAATAAAATTACAGACCAATTTCCCTCATGAACACAAAGATAAAATTTCTTAACAAAATAAAAGCAAACTAAATACAATGGAACACAAAAAGGACAGTATACCATGACTGATTAGGGTTTACAAGGAATGTAAGGCTAGTTTAACATTCAAAAATTAATCACTGTAATTCACCACATTAACACTATAATTAATGACCAGTTCAATACATCGACATAATTCAACAACCACTAATAATAAAAACTATCAACAAACTAGGAGTAGAGAAATTTTTCTCAGTCTGATAAAGGGCATTTACAAAAAACAAATAGCAAACATCATACTTAATGGTTTAAAATGAGTAGGCAAGCCACAGACTGCAAAAAAGTATTCTCAAAACATATATTTGGCAATACACCGGCACCCAGGATTTATAAAATATTCCCATAACTCAATCATGAAAAAACAAAAACTACCCCCAAAATGGACAACATATTTGAAATAACACTTTGAAAAAGAGAATAATGCATGGCATTAGCATCTGAAAATGTGTTCATCATTATTACTCACTATTCAGAAAAACAAATTAAGTTAAAACTACAGCAAAATACTACTAATTCCCTGCCAGAATGGCTAAAATTAAAAAGAATGACAACACTAGTGGTGAGAATGCATTGTTGGTAGGAATGTAAAATGGTATGATCAACAGAAAAGGTCTGGCAGTTTCTTATAAAACTCAACATATTCCCACTCTATTGATCCAGCATTTCAAATTTTATGTATTTTCCCAATAAAAATATGTGCCCCAAAAATACTTGTATAAGAATATTTATAGCAGCTTTATTCATTATATCCAGAAACTGAACAGAGCCCAGGTCTCCATCAACAGAAATGTATAAACAAACTGTGACATAAAAAAGAAACAATAATAAAAAAGAAACAAACTACTGATTCTTAATGCAGCATGGATGAATCTCAAAAAATGTTATGTGTGTAAGAGAAGTATTATACAATATAGTACATAGTATGTGATTACACATAGAAGATAGGCAAAATTAAATCAAGAAAAACCATTGAAACAATGGTTGCTGCTAGGGAAATGTATAGGTCCAGGATGGAGAATCTTTCTGGGCTGATAGTAATGCTCTCTCTCATGATAGGTTTTAGAGTGACATAGGTGGAAACATTTGCACACCTCATCAAATGGTACATGTAAGATTTATACATAATATTTTATGTAAATTTGACACCAAAAGAAAAAACAGTAAACAGATATCGAACTTTATGTTATGTATGCTGAACTATTTAGGGAAAAGTATACTGATGTCTACAACTTACTTTGGTTTTATTGTGGGGGCTTTGGGTAAAATGTCAATTTATTCATAAGAATAATAAATCAATGCATGTTTATACAGATATCAAGTTTCATAAAAAATAATTACTTTTTTTAAATAGCAAAAAAATTGTAAGTGTACCATTACTTAAATTTTTGAAAGCTCATTTTATGTGTGGCTCAATAGGAGACAGCTAGATTCTCATATTTGCTTTTGTATTAAATCTGTTACAATATCATATGTCATGTAGTCTCTGAAAAATACCACAGTACATTTGTAAGAGAATGAGAGTGTCATGATTATGGAGATGGAAGTCCAAAATCTGCTAGGTAGCTCAGAAGGTTGGAGTCTCAGTCCAGTCTCAAGGCAGAATTCCTTCTTGTTTGGGTGGGGTAAGTCTTTGTCTTACTAAGGACTTCAGCTGATTGGATGAAGCCCATCCCCGTTATGAAGAGTAATCTGTTTTACTCAAAGTTCACTAGTTTAAGCATTTTGATATTGCTTTAAATACATAAACATTGTATATACTTATAGTGTACAACATGATGTCTTAAAATATGTATACATTGTAAAATGGTTACATCAAACTAATCAACATATGCATTACTTACATGCTGATCAAATTTTTTGTAGTGAGAATATTTAAAATCTACCCTTTTAGCAATGTTCAAGTATTCAAAATGTTGTTATTAACTACATCCACCATGTTGTACAATAGATCTCTGGAACTTATTTCACCTAATTGAAGCTTTATATCCTTTGACCAACATGTTCCCATTTCTCACTGTGCCCCTAACTCCTAGTAATCAACATTCTACTCTCTGCTTCTATAAGTTTGACTTTTAGATTCCATATATACATGAGATTATGAGGTATTTGTCTTTCCGTGCCCGACTTATTTTACATAACATAATGTCCTACTAGGTTCATCCATATTGAAGCAAGTGACAGGATTTCCTTCTGACTTTAAGGCTAAATAGTATTCCATTGTGTATAGACTACATTTTCTTTATCCACTGATAGAAACTTAGGTTGAGTCCATATTTTAGCTACTGTAGATAATGTTGCAGTGAACATGGGGGTGTAGATATGCCTGTCATGTACTGATTTCATTTCCTTTGGATACATATATTGTAATGGAATTGCTGGATCATATGGCAGTTCTATTTTCAATTTTTTGAATAACCTCCATACTATTTTCCATCATGGCTATACTCTACAACTTACTTTGAAACGTACAAAAAGGTAGACTTATGAATAGATAAAGGAATAGATTTCTAAACAAATATGTCATTAAGAAAGTATAAGAAAATGTTAATGATATAAACTAGATATTAGATATATGAAAATATGGAAATGGGCTATCAGTTTATCTCAGACCTTCTTATCTAGTTGATGAACTGGTTATACAAAAAGATAAACATAATGATACTCTAGCCCACAGTGTCTAGATGATGAATATGTATTAATTACTCATGGCAAGGAGAGATACATTAAAAACTTTATCCTCTTAATTTTCATGAGGAGAACATAGAATGATATGGTGAAAAATGCTCTCTACATACTTTTAAGAAACATTAGGGTAAGTTTCATACAGCTGCTACTTAACATTGTTTAATTGAAGTTGAGGATTTCATGCACGAAAAGCTATTCTTCTAGCGCTCAAAATGATACTCTCTAGTCATAAATAGCTTAGTTTTATACATGATAAAATTTAGCCTATCTAAAGGAAGGGATAAACTTAATTATTTAAGACATCTACCTCTATAAGTATTATCTTACATTGTTGAGTTTGTAAACTCTGAGCAGCACATTGCTATGTTATATTCTGTCTTAAGAGATTAGAATGGTCATGTTCAATTCTCCAAAAAACAAGACAGACTTACATGTTTTGATATTGAAGACTGAGGACCCCAGATAGGATCCTTGCCCAAAGAATAAACTCCCTCATCTTCACAGGAAATAGACCAAAGGATTTGATGGCGGACGAGTGGACAGAGCCAACATGCACTTAGGAAATAGTTCTGGATTCATTCTTGTACAAAAGGCAGAGGGGTGGGGTGAGGGGAGAACAATGGCCTCATGCTTCTTTTAAAGAGCATGGTTATAATATTTTTCTTCCTTGAAAATTTTCAAATATGCATTATCAATTGTGAAAAATGGAACTTTCTGGTGAACACTTTAAGATGAATTACTTACAAAGTTAACCCTAGGCAAGGCCTTAAGATGACCTCTTATATAGTTATTAGATATAAACCAATTAAACACCATAGAACATCTGTTAAAAATAATTACTTTGGTTGCAGAGTAGTTTATTGTGGGCTGTAGTAGATTCTGACAATAATTAGATATCTAACAGGACCAGCTGTCAGTTGAGTTCTATCCTAATTTGCGGTAATAAAACTATTTCTCTTATATTTTTCTTTTCTATTTTAAAGGGATATGATTCCAGAATTGTTTGACATCTTTAAGATCAAGTTAAGAATAAGAGAAAATTGGCCAAACTTTTCCCAGCTTTACAGCGTGAGGAATTCTTTTTTTTTCCTGTATCAGAAGATCCTTCCCTGAATATTCTGATTTTTTTTTTACAGTATTAAGTTTGAAGATCGATATAAACATCTGTGGATAAAGTTTTAATTGAGATTAACAGGTTAGCTAGTTGTTATACTCAAGGTCAAAAACAAAGGAAAGGGCTCAGGCAATTCACTCACCCCAGCCTCCCAAAGCTCGGGATTAAAGGCCGAGCCACAGAGCCCAGCTCAGGTCTTGTTTATCTTTTCAAAGAACCAGCTTTTTGTTTCATTGATTTTTTTGAATCATATTTTTGTCTTCCATGTCCCATATTTGGGCTTTTATTTTGGTGATCTGGATCCTTCTGCTAAAATTAGAGTTTTGGTGGTCTTGTTTTTCCAGCTTCCTTGGGTGATTTGTTTGGCTGTTAACTTGTGGCCTTTCCATTTTATTCTTGTGTGTTTGTAGAGATATGAATTCCCCTATTACTACTGCTTTCATGGCATCCCAGAGATTTTGGTAAGACGTGTCTTTGTTTTCATTTGTTTCCAGGAATCTTTCAATTTCTCTTTTGATTTCTGTGTTGACCCAGGCATTGTTCAGCATCATGCTGTTTAGTGTCCATGTCTTTGTGGATTTGGGGGAAAATTTGTTGGTGTTGATATATATTTTTATTCTACTGTGGTCTGAGAAGGGTGCATGGCAGAATTTCAATCTTGTGGAATTTGTTTATGCTTGATTTATGGCCAAGGATGTGGTCAATCTTAAAGTAGGTTCTAGTGGTGATGAGTAGTGGTGATGAGTAGAATGTATATTCTGTGGTTGTGGGGTGGAATGTTCTGTAGGTTTAAATGAAGTCCATTTGATCAAGTATCATGTTGAGGTTCTAGATTTCTTGTTGATTTTTTGTCTTGATGATCTGTCTAGGGTTGTTTTGGGGATATTTAAGTCACCAGCTATGATAGTGCTAGAGTCAATATCTTTTTTTAGTTTACCTAGAAGCTGCTTTATGAATTGAACCTTTTATCATTATGTAGTGACCTTCCATACCTTTTAAAATTTTTGATAGCTTAAAAAGTAATTTTTCATATATTAAGATTGCAGCTCTTGCTTTCATGTTTTGCTTGCTTGAAAATATGTTTTCCATTCTCTCACTTTGAGTCTGTGAGTGTCCTTTCTGATGAATCTCCAGGAAAGCACATATTATTGCATCATGATATTTTATCTAACTTGCTGTTCTATGTCTTTTCAATGGTGCATTTAGTCCTTTCACATTCAGGTTAATTATTGAGATGTGAGAGTTTATCCCCGTCATGAGGTTCTTATAGAGTTTGTTGTTGTTGCTGCTGTTTTTCTGTTGTCTTTCTTTTGATTTTTGGATTGATTTATATGCATTTTCAATCTTTTTACTGCATTCTTGGGAAGGGTATGTTCATTCTTTTTTTTTCTTTGTTTTTTTCTGTGTTTAATACTTTCTTAAGTGTTTCTTGTAGAGCTGGTCTGGAGGCAGTGTAAACTCTTAATGATTGAATGTCTGGGAAGTATTAGCTTTGCTGGGTAGGTAATTCTTGGTTGAAACTGTTTATCTTTGGGAATTTTGAAAATTGGATTCCAATCTCTCCTAGCCTGAAGTGTTTCTGTAGATAAGTCTGCTGCTATTCTGATTGGTTTTCCCTGGTAGGTAGTCTGATCTTTCTCTCTTACTGCCCTTAGGATTTTTTCTTTTATACTTATGTTGTGGAATGAATTGCTATGTGTCTAGGAGTTGGTCTTCTCATTTGTTGTCTTGCAGAGGTTCTCTGAATCTCTTGCGTTTGAATGGTTGCATCTCTGATGAAATGAGAGAAATTTTCTTGGATAATTTCATGGAATGTTTGTTCCAGGGTGGTCTCTGTCTCTCTATCTGCCTCAGGGATTCCAATTAATCTTAGGTTTGGACTCTTGATATAATTGCTAATTTCTTGGAGGCTTTGTTCTGCCTTTTTAAGTTTCTTTTCTATGCTTTTAATAGTTTGGGTTAGTTCCATATTTTGTCCTCAAGCTCTGAGAATCATTCTTCTGCTTGGTTAATTTTGCTTTCCATGCTTATCAGTTTGTTACTTATTTCATTCACTGTATTCTTTATTGCTTTTATCTCAGTTATCAACTCCTTCAGTCTTTACTCTTGTCTCTCCTCATTTCTATTTATTTTCTCTATTAACATCTTGATATCTGGGTTTGTGGTTTGAGACCAGTCATTCTTGGAGCTCTTCATTGTTTGAGTTCTGAAGTCTGTATTCTCAGTTGTTGTTCTCCCAGAGCTATGAGCTAGACTCATATTCTTCCTTTGGTTTTTCTTCATTTGTGAAGCCCCCCCCCCTTCAACCACTTCTTTAATTCTGTTGTTCAGTGATGGGGGGGTTACTTTTACTTCTGTTTGCTCAATCTCCTACTCTTCCTTATGTAGGTCCTCTAGCTTTGTTCAATTCTGAAGCTGGACTAGGGGTATGGGGCTGTGTTTTTTGCAGTTTTGAGATTTAATTAAGGGATAAGCAGTATTCAGAAGCTATCTGCAGATTCCAGTATCTGTTTACAGGTGTGTGGGGCCCCTGGAGCCCACTTACTACTGCCTTACAATCTGTTCCTACAGTGGGGGTGTATGTTTGTCCCCAGAAAGCAAAATGAGATAAGAAAAAGGAAAATAATGGAAAAAGGAAGGAGAAAGATGAAAGGAAGATGAAGAGAGAGAAGAAGAGGGAAAACAGGTGTACCAACTAACAAATAAACAGAGAAACAAACAAAAACACACAATCATACAAGTAAACCTCCTTGTTGGTGTACTTGCCCTGAAAAATACTCATATACAAACAGAAAAGTCTAATAAAATATCATTAATATAATAGAAACAAAGCAAGTACAAGAATATAAACAAAAACAGAAAGAAGGAGAGAGAACAAAACAAAAAACACACAAATTTTTTTTAAAAAGAAACAACAACAACAACAACAAAAACTCTCTCTGTGGTCATTTCTGTAACTCTAGGTTCCTTTTCCAAGCACTTTTGTATACTGCTTTAGGAAGCAATTTTGGTCTCTAGCCCATCCCTTCCACTCTCAGTGCAAGTTGACAGGGTTGCTCTCATCCCCACGGACTACTGTGGGAGGAGAATGGATCAGATCCAGACTCTCCTGACTCATTGACTGCTGCTGCTGCTGCTGTCAAGTCTCCTACTCAAATCAGAAAATTGTGTGTCTGTTCCAGCATAGAAGAGGGTCTTGTCTCTCCAAGTCTGATAGTCGATCTCAAAGGGGTACAGGGCTAGACTCTGGGTCCCAGGTTGGAGGCTGGTCAGAGCCAGGTTGGGAGATGCAGGTCTCTGCCTGGTCATAGGACAGAGAAGATGGCATCGGTTGGTGTCTCCTCAATGTCAGCAGGGCTCTGTTCCAGATTTCCATGCCCTGCCTTCTCCACAGTTCCTGCTGCTAGTTTCTAGCCTGCTGCCCCAGGTTATGGCATAGGTTAGGTGCTAGTTGGTGAGGAGCAGCTGTTCTCTGCTGCCTCCTCTCAAGAGAGCCCAGAGAATGACAGAAGATCCTGTTCACTGGGGGCTCCAATCTCAGTGTAGAGGTGGGTTGCAGTCACCTCCAGAGAAGAGCCCCAGGTGCATGAACCTGAATCTCCTTTCAGATAGACTTTCACTCACTCACTGACACACACCCACTCATGCAGAGAGTCTTTATGGACACTCGCTTTTGTGAAGACTCTCACATTTGGACCTGTTCCATTACCATCTTGCCTGCCTCTGATCATCATCCTGTTTTCATTACTGTGGCTTTGTTATATATTTTGATATCAAGAATTTTGATGCCTCCTGTTTTATTCTTCTTTCAGATTAATTTGGCTATCCTGGGTCTTTTGTGGTTCTATATGAACTTTATAATTTTAAAAATTTCTATGAAAATGTCATTGGACTTTTGATAGGGATTGCACTGAATATGAAGATTGCTTGAGTAATATGTACACTTTAGCAATATTAATTCTTTCAGTTCATGAACATAAGATTTCTTTCCAATTGTCTGTGTCTTGCTTAACTTCTTTCATCAGTGTTTTGTAACTGTCAGTATACAAGCCTTTCACCTCCTTAGTTAAGTTTATTCCTAGGTATGTTATTGTTTTTGGTGCAATCATAAATAAGATCTTCCTAAATTATTTTTAATATAGTTCATTGTTAGTGTAAAGAACCAAAACTGATTTTTTGTAGTTGATTTTGTATCCTGCTACTTTGAACTTATTTATTAGTTCTAAAAGTTTTTTCGTGACATTTTTAGGGTTTTCTTATATTTAAGATCATTTTGTCCTCAAACGGGATAATTTTAGTTTTTTATTTCTAGTTGGATGCTTTTTATTTCTTTCTCTTGCCTTATTGCCCTGACTAGGACTTCCAGTACAATGTTGAATAGAAATGAGGAGAGTGGACATCTTTGCCACTTTCCTTAACTTAGAGGAAAAGTTTATAGCTTTTCACCATTGAGTATTATGTGGACTGTGGGCTACTCACATATGGCCTTTATTATGTTGAAGTAATTTCCTTACATTTCCAGTTGGTTGAGTTGTTTTTTTTAACTCATGAAAGGGTGCTGAATTTTGTCATATGCCTTTTCTGCATCTATTAAGATGATCATGTGGTTTGTATCCTTTATTCTGCTAATTATGGTTTATCAGATTGATTGATTTGAGTATGTTGAGCAATCCTTGCATCCCAGAGATAAATTCCTTCTACATGGTATATGATCTTTTCAATGTGTTGTTAAATTTGGTTTGCTAGCATTTTGTAAAGGATTTTTGAATCTGCGATAATCAAGGATATTGGTCTGAAATATTCTTTTCTTATGTATCCTTATCTAGCTGATGATAAGTTTATGAGTTTAATGCTGCCCTGATAAAATTAGTTTAGCAGTGTTCCCTCATCTTCAAAGGTTTGAAAAGAGTTTGAGAAAGAGTAGCATTAATTCTTTAAATATCTGGGAGACTTCACCATTAAGGCCATCTCATTCTAGTTATTCATACAAGTTATATGTCTATTCAGACTTTCCACTCCATGATTTGGTCTTGGTAGGAAGTATGTTTCTAGGAATATATTCATTTATTCTGGATTATACAGTTTGTTAGCATGTAATTGTTCATAGTATTAGTCTCTACCTTCCCTTTTTATTTCTGTAGCATCCCTTGTAGTGTCTCTTTATTCACCTCTGATTTTATTTATTTTAGAGTTTTAATTTTTACTTGGTTCATTCAGCTAAGGGTTTTTCAACTTTGGTTATCTTGTCAAAAAACCTAACACTTTGTTTCACTGATTTTTTGTTCTATTTTTTAAAAAAAATTCTTCTCTAATATTTTGTTATTTCCTTCTATTTGCTAACTCTGGGCTTCATTTGTCCTTCTTTTAGATCCTTGAGGTATAAAGTTAGGATGTATATTTGAAATCTTTCTCCTTTTTTTTTTTTTGAGTTAGAGTTTCACTCTGTCACCCAGACTGGAGTGCAGTGGCCACTCCCAGCCACCGCAGCCTCGACCTGCTGGGCTCCAGCGATCCTTCCGCCTCAGCCTTCCAAGTAGCTGGAATTACAGGCATGTGCTACCACGCCCGGCTGATTATTTTGATTTATTGTAGAGATGAGGTCTCGCTGCCCAGGCAGTTCTTGAACCTGCTGGCTCAGGCAATCCACTCATCACAGTCTCCCAAAGCACGGAATTACAGGCTGAGCCACCAAGCCCCAGCTATCTTTCTCCTTTTAATGTGTTTATCTCAATGGATTGCCCTATTACTACTGCTTTTGCTGCATTCCATACGTTTTGGTATGTTGTGTTTTTATTTTCATTTGTCTACATGTATTTTCTAATTTCTTTCTTGATTTCTTCATTGAACCAAGTGATTGTTTAAGAGTGTGTTGCTTAATTTCTACATATTTGTGAATTTTACAGTTTCCCTCCTGCTATTGATTTCTAGTTTCATTTTCTTGTATCAGAAGGTGTACTTTGTATGACTTCAGTCTTCTTAAATGTGTTAAGACTTGTTTTATGACCTAACATGTGATCTATATTGGAGAATGACTGATGTGCACTTGAGAAGAATATATTCTGATACTGTTGGGTGGAATGCTCTGTATGTCTGTTAAGTCCATTTGGTCTATAATGTTATTCAAATTCTCTGTTCCCCTATTGATCTTCTGTCTGGATGTTCTGTACACTGTTAAAAATAGTGTATTAAATCTCCCACTATTATTTTTATCTCCTTCTATTTTTCCCTTCAGATATGTCAATGTTTTCTTTATATATTTAGGTGGTCTGATTTAAGGTACATATATAATTGTAATTATTCTGTTTTCCTGATGGATCAAACATTTATCATTATATGCGGGGGTTCAGCCCCACAAGGGTCGTGGGCTTTCCTGAAGGAGAGACGGATATTTATTACTTAAACAATATCTAATAACTTATAACCAAGTTAAAAAAAAAGCATTTTTGATGTGCTTCAGAGTTTAACCCTTACATATATTAAAAAAGGCCAAACAGCATAGTAGAAAAATGAAAAAATAAACCATGACATTTCCAGGTTAGCTGTAAGTACTTCACATAAATATACCATTTTCTTCTTCCACGACTATACAAAATTCTTCGGCAAACAGTAAAGGTGAAAGACAAAAGGGCCTCAGCTTCCCGGGCTCGCCCTGCGGCCCGGGGTCTTCGGCCCACCTGGACCCCGTCAATCAGGTGGGCCTCCAAGGCCGGGTCCCAACAATTATAAAATTTCTTCTTTATCTCTTGTGACAGTTTTTGATGTAAAGTCTATTATCTCTGATATAATATAGCTGCTCCTTCTCTCTCTTGGTTACCATTTGATGGAATATCTTTTTCCATTCTTTTACTTTCATTAGTGCATATCCATACATCTAAAGTGAGTTTCTTGTAGACAGTAGCTGGGGTTTTTTTAGAATCCATTCAGCTATTCTATGTATTTTGATTAAGAAATTTAATCTATTCACACTAAAATTATTATTGATAAAGAAAGATATATTATTGGCATTTTGTTAGTCATTGTCTGTTAGTCATAGAGTAATTTTTTCTGTCTTTTCCTTCTTGCTGCCTTCCTTTGTGTTTTGCTAACTTTTTATATTGATATGCTTTGATTCCTTTTTTATTCTCTCTTCTATGGGTAGTTATGTGTGTGGTATATAGAATTAACTGCCACAGGTGCCAAAGTGCTCAATTATATAACTTTTCCAGCTAACCATTTCAACTGATTAGTTGTGTTAATTAGCAACTCAAGATGGAGAAAAAAATCAATCCCAAATGTAAGCTAAAACATTTGCTGAAGACATAAAAAGAGAGGGAGAAGGCAGCTTTCTGAAAAGGGCTCTATGACTTGGTCTCTGAATCCCACAATCCACAATTGACTGAGGCCAGCTCAAATGTCACATTGCTCTATGTGTCCCAACTCTCTCTGGCTGACTCTGATTTGTTTGGGCTTTTTTAAATGAAAACTCTGTTATTCAAAATTTTCTGAAGTTATATTTGGAGAGTTTTTGTTATTGGTGGCTCTATATAACAGATGACTCATCAGCTACAACTGGTATGAGGCTGGTAATATTTGACACAATTCATGACATTTGTACCATATGCTATTTCTAAGATCTCATCCATAGGCTAATAAAGCTCAGAAAACCAAAATGGTTAAGCTAGAATTTTTAGCCATGTCATTCACATTAGAGTGACTGCATGGAGGAGCTGACTAGGGCTTAGGAACTGGCGATAGGAAGAAATAAAACATGAGTTGTATCACTTAATCATATGAACAAATTCTATTCTTGGCTGAGTTACTCTGGGCAAGGCAATTCTCTGTAAAACTAGTTTTCTCTCCATAAAACAGGGATGTACCTTGTGCTTCCTCTCCTTATGTGATATGCTCAAACCTGTGCTTTCTCACTTTCTGGGATTTGCACAAACCTGCAAAGTAATGTACAGGAGGAAATCATGTAGATATTCAAACAATATTGTCATATACAAATCAAAGACTTCAGAAAATTTTGGTTGGTGGTAGCCTTTCTAAGGTAAATTTATAAAATTTCAGATATTGAGTAGTCACAAGAAGTTGAAGAGTTATATTGAAAATTCTCTCTCATTTCAAGAGAACATATGCTAAAATTATTCTAGTCCCACACACCTTAATTTGGAATTGGAAACATAAAAATTCACACATTCTTACAGATTAGCAAACTAATGGCTACTTTAATTGCCTACTAGATATGATATGATAAAAATTTCCTTGACCTATTTTCCATCTTAGAATATATAATGGGAGCCCACGGGTTTGAGACCTGCCTGGGCAGCGAGATGTCATCTCCACAATAAATCAAAAAAATCAGCTGGGCGTGGTAGTGCATGCCTGTAATTTTGGCTACTCGGAAGGCTGAGGCAGAAGGATCGCTGGAGCCCAGCAGGTCGAGGCTGTGGTGGCCGGGAGCGGCCACTGCACTCCAGTCTGGGCGACAGAGTGAGACTCCAACTCAAAAAAAAAAAAAAAAAAAGAATATATAATGGGTCACTACAAGGTTTATAAGTTAAATAAATCTTTAAAATTGTGGAACTCTGAAATCATATCTTTGTTAACAAATGCATTAAAATTATTATACTAAAAAACTGTGAGTTGTGCACATTCATGAAGCAATGCTATAGCCACATTATACACTTCTAAAAAAAAAACCTTCATTGAAGAAAACCTAGTATGTCCAAATAAATACAACTAATCCTTTGGGTCAAATACACCTACCAAATTTTCTCAGTAAGAAGTTAATTAGAAAAACCTTAAGGGATATAATATAATCCTTATCACTTATGGTACAATGTGGATTATATGACCATCCTTATAATATGTTGGAAACTAACAAACAGAAGATGAGTATATCAATAAAGATGATTATAAGAGTATTTGAGGAAGAAAAAAAATGTTCATCTCATCAACGCACACTTTTACACAGTTTAAAAATAGACAAAGGCATTACTAGCATCTGAACACTCTCAGCAAATGTAGGGAAAGAAAAGTAAACAACTTTATTGCAAGTTTTATTTTTAAAAAGAGAAGAGTACAAACATCTTTTTTGCACAACAGAGAAAGCGTGAGATCTTACTATATTAGACTTCATTATCAGTGATTATTATCTGATCACTGATTTATTATTTTTTAAAAATAATTGCATCAACCTCCTTCATCATCTCTCCTAAAAGCCATCTGACATTCTTATTCATAGCAAGTCACAATTAATTTTACCTCGAGAATTGTTTCTAGAATTTTCTAGCACTGCTGAAATCACGGAATATATCCAGCATATCTATCACAAATTAAGAATGGGAATTGTCAGGTGATTAGACAAATGTCAAGGTTCATGATGAATTTACTCTATCCTGGGCAATTTACAAGGTGAAATTAAATTAAACGCATATGGCATTCCCAAAAAAGCAACTATTTAGTCACAGAATTTTGGGGTAATCTTGAGACAATCTCTCTACCTTCAATAATTAATATGCTAGTGGTATCAGTAACTTTGCATACATGTCTAGTTGTTACTTGATTAAACAGTTAACCTGAGTTATACAAATCAAAATTATAATTCAGAGAGACACAGGGATGCAAATTAGTAGAATTCTCTCCAAAATAAATTGAATCATGAAGCAAGAGGAACTCAGTGAGCACCCACACTATACAAAGCAAAGCAAAGTGGAAACAAAATAAATCAAACATAAGTCAGGAGGGACACCTGAATGTGTGCCATGAAAAGATCCCAGAAGCCCTCTACAAAACAGAAGAACACACACTGCTACAACAACATAGTTATTACGTTTTCTGTAAGATAAGAGAGATAAATTGTCCTGGGTATATGAAATTATACTGCAGCACAAGAAAAGCGTATTCAATAATAGTAATACTCCCCCCCAAAAGAGTCATTTTTCTAAGCAAGATTTCCTGCAAGAAACAAATTTTAATTGTATACTTCATGTTCTCAGTAAGATGGAAAAAGACATTGCCTTTTAAAATAAAGCAGACTGTTAACAAGAAGTGTACAGCCTAAGGCAAAGAAAGCCTGTATGTATGGTTATTAAAAATCATAATGAATTTAACCTTAAATTAGTTTGAAATTTGTTTTGCTATATGGTAGGAAGTAGGTTCTAATTTTTTAATCCCTGAAAAAATTTACTGTATAATATTTTCTCCTGCTGATAATATTAGCAATTATTTTCACACATTACATTCTTCTAAACACTAAATTCTGTTTCTGGGCTATCTATGAGATCACAAATCTGTTGTTCAATTTTGTACCAGTACAACATACTTTTAATTTTTGGATTTTTATAGCACAGTAAAATTGGTAGGAGAAAGTCTCCCTTAAATTTTCTTTTTAAAAAACATTTTAAAATTATTCTTATTGTTCATTATTCTGTATAAATTTTGGAATAATTTTACTAAATTAAATTGAACCTCCAACAAATTCAGTTGATTTTTGTTGAAATTTCATTAAGCATGTTTATTAATTCTGAATCTTAACTGTACACCTAAGTGAAAAAAAGAATCCAGAACCAAAGACACAAGAACATTAATGATGATTGTATTCAAGTAATGGAATTATGAGTCATCCTAAATTTCTTCTTGTCTTTTGTGTTTTTCATACTTCCTACAACAGGTAATTATTATTGTTATAGCCAAGGACTGTTTGCTTGCACATGACAGTATAGTAAATCATAGACTCAGTATTGCATCTAACAAATCATAGAAATATTCATCTTATTTATTTCTAAGATGACTCCAGAACCCAGGTGAAAATGAGAGAGTTCATGATAATTAATGATGAGGTGAACTGTGGGGACAGGAAAAATATTAAATCTATTTCCTTATATTCTATAGGAGTATATCTAATCCTGTCATTATTTAACATTTTCTTGACTCAGAACTCTGTGCAGTTGTAAGAGTGGCTGGTTTTCATAGATACACTAAAATAGCACATCATTAAAGCGTTGTGGCTGGTGTATGCCAAGTTCACCTGTACTCTCTAAGGTTTGCCATAAATTTTTCTTCTTTTGATCTCATTGAATCTTATAAACAGCCTGAGATCTTTATCATAAGTATGTAGGGTTGTAAATCATAAGTAAATAATTCTACTAACTTTAAAATAAAGTAAAATTAAAAATCCTTAAAACAAAACAAATTTTAAAATAAAATTCTAAAAAAATTAAAATGCAAATTTAAGAATACATTTAAACATAGAGATGAAGTTTTGCTGTGTTGCCTAGGCTAGTCTCCAACTTCTGAACTCCAGCAATCCTCCTGCCTCAGCCTTCCAGAATGGTGGGATTATAATATACAATTTCACAGCATATTATCTAAAATTCCACATATATTCCATTCCATAATATTATCTCACAATAATATCCATGATATGTGAAACTGAATACTTAGGTCTGTTCCTGGGATATCAATTCTCTTTCATTGACCAATCTGTTAAATTATAGTTTGGAGTACATTTTAATATTAGCATTAATAACAATCAATTTTTCTAATGTGGATTGTGGAGCGCCTCCGCCCTAACATGGCGCCCGAAGCGGCCAGACCTCAAGACAAAACAAGCCCTAATTAGGCAGCTGGAGGATGTTAGCATACATTCCTCTCTCGCAGGCCTATCGGTGTGTGCCGCGTTACCTTAATTGATTGGCAGAGATACTAGATTTAAGGTCACGGGAAAGAGAAACAAGCAGCTGAAGCAGCTGAAACAGCTGAGGCAGCTGAGAAAGAACGATGTAGTAACCTGGGATAAAAGCAGCTTGCAGAAGAATCGTGAGAGGGTCGTTATTGCCAGCGACAAGTGGTGGCCCGTACGGGGAGAGCCATTTTGTCTTTGTAAAGAGCACATTAAGACCTGGAGTAAACTTGTCCGCAGAAGAACGGTGTCGGTGTCGTCTTTCTTCGGCTCGCGACAACTGGTGGCCCGTACGGGGAACTTGAAGAAGCCGAAATCCTTGGATTCAGAACTGCAGCTGCTCAGGGCAGTCGACTGGTATGTAGATCCCACAAGGGAGGGAAAAAACTAGAAAGGTCCTCGGTAAAGAGGCGATTTAAGAAGGTCCTCAGTAAAGAGGTGATTTGGGAAGGTCCTCGGTAAAGAGGCGATTTGGGAAGGTCCTCGGTAAAGAGGCGATTTGGGAAGGTCCTCAGTAAAGAGGCGATTTGGGAAGGTCCTCGGTAAAGAGGCGATTTGGGAAGGTCCTCGGCAAAGAGACGATTTGGGAAGGTCCTCGGCAAAGAGGCGATTTAAGAAAGTCCTCGGCAAAGAGGCGATTTGGGAAGGTCCTCGGCAAAGAGGCGATTTAAGAAGGTCCTCGGCAAAGAGGCGATTTGGGAAGGTCCTCGGCAAAGAGGCGATTTGGGAAGGTCCTCGGCAAAGAGGCGATTTGGGAAGGTCCTCGGCAAAGAGGCGATTTGGGAAGGTCCTCGGCAAAGAGGCGATTTGGGAAGGTCCTCGGCAAAGAGGCGATTTGGGAAGGTCGTCGGCAAAGAGGCGATTTGGGAAGGTCGTCGGCAAAGAGGCGATTTGGGAAGGTCGTCGGCAAAGAGGCGATTTGGGAAGGTCCTCGGCAAAGAGGCGATTTGGGAAGGTCCTCGGTAAAGAGGCGATTTGGGAAGGTCCTCGGTAAAGAGGCGATCTAAAAGGGCCCTCGGTATAGAGGTGATCCCCTTTTTGCTAACATGGGCACTACTTCCTCTCACCCGCTTTTTCGGGCTCTTAAAACTCTCCTAAGAACAAGTAGACATTCTCTGGCTCATGGTGCAAATAGGGTGTGAATGGCACACTATTGCTTTATGCGTAACCGGCATCCCATACCACAATATGACTATTGCTGCTAACCTCTCTCGAGAGCTTTCCCTCCATCTTTTAGGTAATTGGTCCCAAGAGTTCGACAACCTGACGGAGGCTCTACGTCGTGAAATCATCAGCGTCAACTCCACCAGAGTAGATTCAGTCGTTGCTCAAACCTTGGCCTCCTGGATCGCCCAGGCAGCATACCATCTTAAAGAGTGGGCGGGAATGGGTTCTATGGCCCTTTTTGTTATTCTCTTGTTGAGTCCTGTGCCTCTATTGTCTCTGCCGTATGCATCAACGCAATGCACGTGACCGTGCGCTACTAGCGCAGGCCTTTGCTGCCATGGAGGTGGATCAATCCCCTCAGGTCTGGGTTGCTGCGTTAGGGCAATAAGAACAGGGCAGGATGTGAGAATAGTACTGCACACGGGGGCCCAGGAGGAGTTATCCCGTGGAGGGCATGTCCAGCTGCATATGGGTTGACACCGCCTCTCCCATCCCCAGAAAATCGGTGTCGGACAGGTGGGCAGTCGGTCTGGCGATTACACGCGTGAGATAGACTATCTTACATGGTCCTTGTTATATGGGGGCTGTGACCACTACCCTCTCCTGCCAAAACAAATAAAAAAGGGGGAGCTGTGGAGCGCCTCCGCCCTAACATGGCGCCCGAAGCGGCCAGACCTCAAGACAAAACAAGCCCTAATTAGGCAGCTGGAGGATGTTAGCATACATTCCTCTCTCGCAGGCCTATCGGTGTGTGCCGCGTTACCTTAATTGATTGGCAGAGATACTAGATTTAAGGTCACGGGAAAGAGAAACAAACAGCTGAAGCCGGAGAAGAACGATGTAGTAACCTGGGATTAAAGCAGCTAGCAGAAGAATCGTGGGAGAGTCGTTATTGAAAGTGACAAGTGGTGGCCAGTACGGAGAGAGCCATTTTGTCTTTGTAAAGAGCACATTAAGACCTGGAGTAAACTTGTCCGCAGAAGAACGGTGTCGGTGTCGTCTTTCTTCGGCTCGCGACAGTGGAGCACAATATGTTTCTTTATTTATCCAAACTGTTTCTGACTCTTAGAAAAGTTTTAGAGTTTCTTTACATAGGTCCCTAGACCTTTGTGAAGGCTATTCTGTAAGTTTTATATCTAAGTAATGTCATTAAAAAGAACTTCTATTACAGGCTCTATTATGTTGTTGCTCATCTGTGGTAATGTTAATTTATGCTTATATATTTGGTTTGAATCTGATCACTTAGCTAAACTCTCAATAACTCTGATTTTTCAATTGATTTCCCTTACTTTTTCTAGCTATACAATTATAACATCTTTAGGTTTGATTTCTTCCCTTCTTTCTTATTTTTATGCTTGTCATTGAGTTGGTTAGAACTTTCCAGAATAACAATTGGTATAGCAGGTGTTTTTGTCCTGATCCTGACTCTAAAACAAAAGCCAGAACTAATTTTCACCCAGTCTATCGGTATGTCTTTACTGGCTGATTAAGAGCTGCTGAGCTAACATCCGCAAGAAGATCTCAGACCCCCAGCCAAAAACATCAATGCCTGTCACGGCAGGGAACCTCAAAGGACCCTGCTCCAGCACAAAGACTGCTGACCATGTACTGATCCTGATCGATGGTGCTTGTGCTGTGCTTACCAGTGGTTAAAGCTTCTCATATTTCATCATTATGAAATAGGCTGTTGGGTGAAAATATGTAGCCTTAAATATATTCAGAAAGAATTTTTCTCTTTTTTAGTTTAATAGCACAAAAAAGTATGTTGAATATTTCTTAATATAATACCATACCATTACTTAGAATGACATTTAGAGAGGTTATATTTTAGCATAGAAAAGTGCTATGCTACAATACATTTTTAAAAGACAGAGCACGAATCTCATGCACATTCTAAAAACAAATATATTTTTTAAATGCTGAAAACAGAATTAGAAACACAAAGCATTAGTGATGATTGTCTTTTGGGATGGTTTTGGTTTTGTCTGCTTTCTGACTTTTTTATAGTTTCCTTTTTCATTTACATAACGATTTTGCAGCATCTCTATACCAAGAAAAAAACCCAAACCTTTCTGATGAAAAATGGATATAATTCAGGGCTCAAAAAAAAAAAAAAAAAAATTGAGACAAGTCATACATACATAAATTAAATGAAAATAATTACTGAGCAATACATGGGGGGAAGCACAAAAAATTCGTATATAATGAAGTATAGACATGTAGCAGGGGGGCATACTGGATAGAATACACAGTTAGTGGAATTATTTACTTATTATTTACATCCCTACATACTTCTGATAAAAGATCTCAGGCTGTTTATAAGATTCGATGAGGTCAAAAGAAGGAAAACTTTTGACAAACCTCCTTGGAGAGTACAGGTGAATTTGGCATACACTAGCCACAATGCTTTAATGGTGTGCTATTTTACTGTATCTGTGAATACCAGCCACTCTTACAACTGCATAGAGTTCTGAGTCAAGGCAATGTTAAATACTGACAGTATCCTGAAAGCATAATTGTGCTGGGCCATAAAAACAAACCAACACTGATACTTGACATCACTTGAACCCACCTATTCGCTTTACTTCCTTGTTAGAAAGGCTGAAAAACAATGTCTAATGAATCCTTTTCTCTCATTGTTGGTCTGCAAGCACTCACTGAAAGAAATAAAGACTTCAGGTTTCCGAGGAGCTTTCAGGTATAACAAAGAAAGGAACTGAAGTATTCTCTACTGCAGAATCACAAACCATAATTGAGAAACAACAGTGGCCATGCATTCAGTAGTTAAGGGGCTATGAACCAAGACACATTTATTTTGTGCAGATGAATGTGTTAGCAATAAACCATGAAGATGCCAGTTCCAACTCAAAAGCTCCCACAAAATAATAGTCAAATTTCACCTGGTGCCCATGACATATAATTGGACCTGAGTGCGAATTAGTCTAATAAAAGTCATGCACTCTCTTTATAATTTAAATTAGCACAAAAATCTGTATATTAGACTACAACAGTGTACTTGCACCTGAAGAATATATGCCACATATCTTTATACTTTCTACAACCACCAAGTTCCTTAACATCACTTAGTAGAGTGAAGAAGTTAACTAAGGAAGTTAACTAAGAAAGTTTACTAACCAATAGAAATTATCTTGTGAGAATTTGGATAAATTATTTTACCTCTTTAAGCCTCAGTTTGTTCAACTGGAATCATGGGTTATAATAACGATGGTGATGATGATGACGAGTATCCCTTCCTCATGAAGTTGTTGTGAGGCTTAAATGAAATAAAGAGACCTGTAGTGCTTAGCACAATACCAATGTGTGGTTTTGCACTTACTGGATAAATATGTTCTGGACTTGTGTGGTTTTGCACTTACTGCATAAATATGTTCTGAACTGTGCATTTCTCTCTCTCTCTCTCTCTCTCTCTCTCTCTCTCTCTCTCTCTGTCTCACTCTGTCTCTCACTCTCACTCTCTCCTCTCTCTTTTAATTGGGGTCTCACTCTGCAACCCAGTTTGGAGTGCAGCGTGTGGTTTTGCACTTACTGGATAAATATGTTCTGGACTTGTGTGGTTTTGCACTTACTGCATAAATATGTTCTGAACTGCGCATTTCTCTCTCTCTCTCTCTCTCTGTCTCTGTCTCACTCTGTCTCTCACTCTCACTCTCTCCTCTCTCTTTTAATTGGGGTCTCACTCTGCAACCCAGTTTGGAGTGCAGCAGCATGGTCATGGCTCACCGCAGCCTCCGACTCCTGGGTTCAAGCGATCCTTCTGCCTAAGCCTCCCAACTAGCTGGGATTACAGGCACTTGCCACCATGCCTGGCTAATTTTTAAATTTCTTTCTTTCTTTCTTTCTTTTTTTTTTTGTGGAGACGAGGTCTTGCTATATTGCCCAGGCTGGTCTCGAACCTCTGGACTCAAGCAATCCTTCCACTTCAGTCTCTCAAAGTGCTGGGATTACAGGCATGAGCCACCACACCTGGCCTCATTTCTTTCTTCAAAGCAGAGACCGTTATAAACTAATTACTACAATGCCAGCCAATACATTGCAAAATAAGCAGAGAGCAAACTTAAATCCGGCAAAACTGCAAAACCATTTTAAATCACCAGTAACTGGCTAAGGGGCCTACCCTGGCAAGTAGAGAAGACAGAAGAACCCAGAGGCATTGCCTCTTAACGACCGGCTTGAACATTCAGTCAGGATAATATGCTTAAAATGAATGCAGGTCAGATGAGAACACAATTTTTTAAATGCTAATAGGAAAATGGGAAGTGAATGTACGAAACTGTCAGACTAGACACGCTCATAATGGTTCCAAACCCTTGCACTGAAAGCACGGCCATATCAAGAGTTTGCTTACTCAAATTATTCTTAGAAAAGTAAATTCATACCTCATGCAGCTGCGTCCAACTAACTAAAAACATTTATTAAATGAGTTGAATGGATTCATTTCCGATCCCTCTGTTGTAAATGTTCTAGTTACTTCGTAAAAACCAATACATCTACCCAGTGGAAGGCTGACCCGCTAATTGTCCCAATTAAAGACCTGAACTAGAACATTGGGTACAATTGATGAACTAGGGATCCTGTTCTTTGTTTGCCAAGATGTTCTGCCTTGATGAAACAAGTAGCAACTCTGAGAGAAAGTGTGAATTTCCATAAGTAACTTCATTTCAATTTCACACCTCTTACAACTTTCAGATCAAAAACCTAGACACCCTTAGGTCTTCTGTGTGGTTCATCTGTTAGTTCCCATGAATCAATCCAAACTTAGGTTACCAAATAATTCTCCTTCACAATAAACCAGTAAATTGGCATGCAACTGAAAAGTCACAGAATGTTAGAGCTAAAAATACCCTTTAAAATTTCAGTCTGAGAGTCTCATTATCCAGATAATTTAAAAAACAATGGCGCAGAGGGGTTAAGGCATGAAATCAAAATTGCACAGCAGATTGATTTCTTAATGAATAATTATGCCTTTTTCTCCAATACTAATGACTTTCAGATATGCCTTTTTTTTTTTTTTTTTTTTTTTTTAGTCAGTGTCTCATGCTGCCGCCCAGGCTGGAGTGTGGTGGCACAATCACAGCTCACTGCAGCCTCAACCTCCTGGGCTCAGATAGTCCTTCTGCCTCAGCCTCTCAAATAGCTGGTACTACAAGCATGTACCACTACACCTAGGTAATATTTTTTTTACATTTTTGTAGAGATGAAATCTTGCTCTATTGCCTAGACTGGTCCCGAACTCCTGGGCTCAAGTAATCCTCCAGCTTCTACCTCCCAAAGTGCTGAGATTACAGGTATGAGCCACTGCGCCTGACCCTCAAATAACTTTTCTGTGATCACTGGGCACACCCTGGGGCACACCATGGAGCCACTATATTTGGAGATACTTGTGAAACACACACACATGCAGCAGGTTCCACTTTCACCAAACAGCATAAAGCGAGCACTCAACAGAGAAGCACTTCCAGATAAAATGTCTTTCTCACCTATTTGTGCTTAGGATATTATACTAACACAATTGGAATCAAAACCTTTTTGAAAACCTTTTCATTATTTTTAAATGAACTTCGACACATATAATAATCTGAGATGTTTGTTCAGGGCCAAAGTGGGAACTGTCTGACACAGCCTCTCCTTGCCCTTATTCCCATTATTTTACTTCCCCCACCCTATCTCCAACTCATCCTGGATGACTTCTCTGCAAAACCATGGAATCTACTGGAGCGGAGTAGGAAAACCTTAGCATCTGTCATCATAACAATTCTACCATTTCTGCTGAAATACTGGAGCTCCTTTGTGTCTTCATGATCAGGCTACATGTTCTGTGATCACTGGGCATACCCTGGGGCCAAAGGCTCCCAGACTCATGTCCCCTGTTCCTCTACCTTTCCACCTGCTCCTGCATGCAGGCAACTTAATTATTTCTCCTGGTGTTTTCTCTGAGTTTAGGCCATAGCCACAGACAACTTTATTAATTGCTCTGGATGTCTGAGCAAATCTATTTAGCAAATTTGAAATGTATCAAAGCAAAGAAAAACAGATTTTCTGGTTCAAAATGTCAGTACTGTTTTATAGTTGGCCCCTTCTTAACTTGACAGTCTGTTGGAAAGAAAAAAAAATGGAAATGTTCTTTCCTGGGGTTTCATCATTCTGATAGTGATCTGAACAAATGTATCCTCCAGGGGCTTGAGAAGCCCAGACCTCACCAACAGGCATATTCAAAGCCAACATGCATCATGAGTACATGAGGCTTTGGGGAAGTCAAGGGATTGGAAAACCAGTTCAGTACATCTCAACAGAAAGCGACAGGCAGAAAAAGAATATTCTCAGTTTCTGACTGCCTTTATTTTCACAAGTACTACAAAGCTCAAAGCCATTTTTTTCCTATACTGTAGTATATACAGGACATAAATGGTACTCCTTGCTCCCTAGGATCCCTTATTCCTCCTCTTCACTCAGTATTTCCCACTGGCATTTGGGAAAGGACAGTTTTTGCTGTGTGGGACTGTCCTGTCCATTGAAGGACATTCAGCACTCCTGGCCTTCACTCGCTAGAGCCCAGTGATGCCACTTCCCAAACACTGTGACAACCGAAAAAGCCTCTCTGTACTCTAAACACCTGTTAGAAGTATAGAGCCATCTCTGATTGAGAACCAATCCCTCTCCATCACCTCCTCCATTATTCCCTTCCTGCTTCTCCCCCCACTAGGCCAGGTGTCCCTGCTCACATTCCCACAACACCTGTGCATTTCTTTGGCCCTGTCCTTAGTTCAGTGTATCTGCAGTGGCTATTTGTGTATCTGTTCCCACTGCCCTCCACCACCTCTATGAATATTTTGATTGCAGGGCCTTTCTATCCCATTATATGCTTAATTAACGTTCAGAAAAATGAATGAAACAAACAAAGGGCATATGCAGAGAATTTGGTCTATGTTTAGGAAAATGTGAATATTTTGAAGACATACAAGACTTTGGCACTTCCATCCCCTCAACTTGCTGAAACTATCCCTAAGTTGGTAATTTTGGAAAAGCTTTGCGGAGACATTTTTCTTCTTTGGAACAACTTGTGTTATTAGTTTCTACCTGCTTTTGAATCTCTTTGATACTATCATTAATAGAAAAAAATCTGATTTCACCACCAATCACAAATCTACTCAAAATTATTAATCCGGAGTACTTGCATAGTCAAACTGGTTGCTAAAAAGGTAATAAAAACCCATATTTTACTTGAAAGGAATGCCAGATACCAACAGCAGAAACAAGAGGTGGAACAATGAAGCAAAAGGCCTCATCAGGGTGTGTGAGTTATAGGAAACTCCCCTAAAAAGACACAAGAAAGCACCCATGGGTCCCTTATTGTATGAGGTTTCCACATATTTAGCCTTCACCATTTATTCCCTTAGAAAGTGATACTATTACTATCTTCATTCTAAAGATTGGAAATAAGGCTTCCAGAGGGTAATCTCCCCAGAGTCACAAAACTCACAAGTAACAGAGTCGAGCTTTAAGCTCAGGTCTGTCTGAAACACATCCAAGCTCGGAATCATCATATTCAACCATTGCTGACACATATGGGGTTACCGACTCTTCCTACTAAGTTAAAGGCACAAAAACACAAATGAATGTATCATTGTTTCAAAGTCACACATAACATGATCTTCATATGTGATTGCTCCCATATCATGGATGTTTTCCCAGGAGGAAAAGGTTTATAGGAAGAAAAACATTTTGAGACCTACAGTGTACAGGTGATATACTTAACAGCAAATTTTTATTTAATCCTCATAATAAACAAACCTCGGTTTTCAGATAAGGAAAGTGAGATTCCAAAGTGAAATCCGAAGTTAAATCATTTGCCAAACTGCAACTTTCTCTGAGGTTACACAACTAGGGAGGACTCAACCCGGGTTCCACACAAGTAAGGACCACTATTCCATACTGCCGCTCATATAATTTAAAATTAAAATAAAAATTTAGTCAGGCATGATGGTTCATGCATGTAATCCCAGCACTTTGGGAGGCTGAGGCAGGAGGATTGCTTGAGCCCAGCAACTGGAGACCAGCCAAGGCAACAAAGTGAGAGCTTATCTTCACACACACACAAAAAAATTATCCAGACATGGTGATGTGTGCCTGTAGGCCCAGCTACTCAGGAGGCTGAGACAGGAGGATTACTTGAACCCAGGACGTGGAGGCTGCAGTGAGCTGTCATGGTGCCACTGTATTCTAGCCTGGGTGACAGAGTGATATTTAAACTCAAAAATATTTATATGTATATATATTGAAGAGACTGGGTTTTCTAAAATGTGTAGAAATATTGGCTCAGGCAGCACATATAAGATACCATAACATCAATTAAAATCGCCAATTCTGTTAGGATGATCACTTAGAGTAGAATAAAACCAAATGGCAAAAGAAAAAGAGAGGGGGATATTTCCAGTAAATTTATTTCTACATGTTTTTTACATAACTAAGATTTTTTTAAAAACCTAGGAGAGAGTTTGCTGACTGATAGTCTTCATCTTCAAACAAATTCTGGCACATTAGCCAATACTCAAGAAAAAAAATCATGATTGATAATTATATTGAATTATGCAAACAGAGCTGTAGTTCTCATCTGACTGTATTTATACTGCTTTATAACAGTCTTTTCTAATCAGTAGAGATTAGTTACAATATGTTTTGTATAAGTAATTATAAAACTGCCATGGTATTTAGTACATTTCATTATATTTTCAAGCATCAGACTCTCAGGTTATTAAATTAGACATGCTACCACTGGGGAATCGGCAATTTTTCCTAATTAATAATGACAAAGGGAGATAAAGGGAAATATTGTTTCATGGCTGAAATTCAGAAGTGATGTCTTCTAAGGACCACTACATTTGGTGATACTTGTGAAACACACACACACACACACACACACACACACACACACACACACACACACACACACACACACACACACACACCAGGTTCTGCTTTCACCAAACAGCATAAAGCAGGCACTCAATAGAAAAGCGGTTCTAGATGAAATCTTTCTTTTTCTCCTATTTGTGCTTTAGATGCTATTTGAACACAACTGGAATCAAAATGATCATTGAAGGAAATGTTACAAGTTATATGTGGTCCCCGATGAAATCAATAAGGCTTCTTAAATAACAGTTCCAATGAGACAAATTATGCATAATTTTTACCTTCACAACTCAATGATGCTTGAAATGAAATCCCTTTATACCCTTTATGCAAGCACATCTTAGTAGTTGTTAGTGAAAAAGGGGGTTGTGAGTAAGATTTCTTTTACTACATGTCCATCTCAACTTAAGGGGTCAAGAGGTGCTGAATAAATGTGTTTAGGTACTTGAAGCACAATGCTTCGTAGCCTGCAAAAAAATGCTACCCACTGGGTCCTTATGCTCTTAAATAGGGGTAAGAAAGAAAAAAAAAAAGAAAATATTTCTTTACACACAGAGGTTTTTAAACTATATCAACATCTTCATAAATCTCAAAATTACAGTTTCAAAGAGAAAATTAGAGAAACAATCTCTTAATTTCCACTCTCTTTCTACTTCCTGATACAGAATGTTTTTCTAGGAATATTATCAATATAAGTATGGGCAGGATTAGATATAAGGAATTATTTACATTAAGTCATGGAAATCATATTTTTTCTAGAAGAATAATCATAGTGAATAATTACCATACTGTTGTGTACTAGAAATTTTTCTAAATGCTATCCATACTAACTCATTTACTCTTCATCAAGAAGGCAATAATGTGAGCCTCAATTTACAGATGAGCACGTTAAGGCAAAGAAACTTCTCCAAATCACACAGTAAGTGCAGAGTAAGAATACAAACCCAGGCATTCTGATCACAGGCACTGGAGGCAAGAGCTTCATAGCATAATCCAGCGGACACCACGTGTGTTGATGCCCACTGCTGTCAAATTTTTCTTTTATATGCTCACCTCTGTTCCTTACTTCTAGCTATATTGACTTAGTTCATTCTTTTCCCTGTCAGACTCAGGGCCTTTGCACATACTGTTCACTCTTGCTTAATCACTGTTTTCTCTCCTCCTATTCAATTTCAGCATGTTTGTCACTTTTCTAGAAGTAGCTTTCCCTGACTTCCCTACTGCCCTGATTAGAGGTTCTGCCAGCACCATCAGCACCATCTGTGTCATCATCTGATTAACGTCAGTCCACCCACTAAGCCATCAGCTCTACAGTGGCAGGACTTGGGTCTGCTTCTGTTCATCCCCAGTGTTTCTGCTAGTGCCCATACATAGTAAATATTAAGTGTATGTAAAGAGAAATAAATAGACTGTTCTCATAACCTCTCGGAAGATAAATCTTTCAGGTGGGTTTTTCTGAATTTGAAAAATAAAAATTGTTCATCCATAAAAGAGAGCAACAATGAAGAGGAATTTGGTCTGAGAATAGAGGTTAGAGAAAGAGCATGAAGCTTACTCATCCATTTAGCTGACAATCGCCAAGCACCTTCCAGGTATCAAGTAAAGTAGATGTGATGATTAGGACAGCTCTAGAAGGAAATGTTTCTGTGACTAGAAATTAAACAAATGCAATACAACTGAAAGACAACAGAGGGAGAAAGACAGAGGAACAACCAATTCGACTTATGGCTACAATTAGAGATTTTTCCAGCGGCAAAGAGATCTCCAACGAAATCTAAGAGGAGGCAAATGAACTTTTCAAGTTGGCTAGAAAGAATTAGATAAAAATCTCGTGTTCAAAGTTGTAGTCACATGAGAACTCAGTGTTCAAGGGACCACAAAGAGCTTGGAAACATAGGCATGTACAGTAAAGTTGGGAATTAGTAAGAGAAAGGGCAGTTAACAGTGGCCAGATCGTGGAGGTAATTTTATGCCATGCATAATAGTTCTTTCTCCTATGACCAGTGAGGAAACTTTGAACAGTTATAAATGTAGGACACACATAATATAAAATGACACAGATTATTCTTCTAAGTCTAAAATGTTCCTTCTGTTAACCTGACAAATGCTTCATGCCTTCGCCACCCTGGCAGCATTTAGCAAGGCTCTCCTCTGTCTTTGCACTGGGCCCTTCTGGGTTTCTTTCACTTTCACGGTTTCAGGGACTCTCCACACCCCCCACACTGAGCTGATTCTGCAGCCTACGTTGAGCTGATTCTGCAGAAACTATCTCTAACCTGGCACCCTTTCTCAGTTTTACTCCCTTACTTCTTACTTTTATCTGGGCATTTTAACTTGGTTTTAGGCTTCCATTGTCCCAACCTTCCGGAAGCTCCCCCTTGTGACATCTCTGTATCTATTAATATAAGTCCATTCAGGATTAAGGCCTCAATCTCACACCTCTCTCTTTTGTTGGAAAAGTGAAAGAGTTACGTTTATGTATGTTAGAGGAATTTTGCTGGTGACAATGTAGATGGGAACTAAGGTGGGCACTAGAAAGGCCACTGCAGCCTTCCATCTATTTCCCTTGCCCTTACAGAGTTCTTCAAAAGTTCAAAAAGAACTACACTCTGGAGGAGGATGTGAGTAAGGTCACCGCTGGATGTGGATGTGTAGGTTGCATGCTACACATGGATTCTCAGCAGTGTTTAACAGGAGCTGAAATTCAAGCCACAGTTTTGTTAACCAAATCTTTTCTATCTGTACCAAGGGAGGCATCTCTTTCTAACTGGACAACAGTCTTGTATTTAGAAGTCCAAGAGACAAGCCAACAAAGCTTAAGATAACTGGAATTACGCAACAGATATGCAGAAGAAAAAGGAAAGATCACTCTGCTCAGTCATAAACACATTGAAGTTGTCTGTGTCTTTGGCAATTGGAATAGAGGTCCCAGGCTGATCGCCTGCTCCCTAACCCCATCCACGTGTAGCTGACAACCAACACACCCTGCCTTCTGACACAGAGCCTATTGTCAGCCTTTTCACCAAAGAGCTAAATGTGTTGGGAAAGTGAACATTCACAAATGCAATGCCAGTGGGAACTCATGCCAGCTTACAGAATAATCAATACACAATTGCAGAGGAAACTTCTGCTAGCCCTATGCACTAATCAATCTAGTCCTTAAAATTTTTTTTTACAAACAACTTACTAAAGATCATTTCTTCAAGGAAAACCAATGACATGCAAGAGAATAATAAAAAGAAATAATTAGACAACTGACATCAGAAGAAATATAAATAATTTAGTAAACAGAAAAAAATTATTTTAGAAGTTGTTATACCCCCCAGAGAGATTTAAAAGGATATATCATCAAACATTAGCAATGGTTGACTCTAGTTGGTGGGGATAGGATATTCAATACACCCACCCTTCACTGTTTCTCAGTGTTCAAATGTTTTTAAAGTTAGGCGTAAGTTTACAATAATCAGTACAGTGTGGTATTGACAAAAAGAATAGAACAATATATCAGTTAAGCAGAATAGAGAGCTCAGAAAGTCACCCATATAAATATACTCAATTGTTTTTTGAAAAGGAGCAAAGGTAAGACAATGGAAAAAAAATAATCTTTTCAACAAATGATACTAGAGCCACAGGACATTCATATTTAAAAAAAAAAAAAAGAAAGAATTTAGATATAGATCTTATACCCTTTGCAAAAAATTAACTCATAGCAGATCACAAACCTATATATAATATTCAAAATCATAAAACTCCCAGAAGATAATGTAAAACAAAATCTAGATGACTTTGAATTTACCAGTGACTTTTCAGATACGTCAAAAGTACAATCCATGAAAGAATTTGTAAGCTGAACTTCATTAAATTAAATATTTCTGGTCTGTGAAAGACATTGTCAAAAGAATGAAAAAAATAAACCACAGACTTGGAGAAAAATATTTACCAAAAAAAAAAAAAAAAAAAACTTGTCTGGTCAAAGATTATTATCCAAAATATACAAAGAACTCTTAAAATTCAACAGTAAGAAAACAACTCAATTTTTAGACTTTAACAAAAGACCTTAACAAGTACCTCATTAAAGATCTACTGGTGGCAAATCAGCATATGAAAATATATGCTCAACATCATATCAGAGAAATGCAAACTAGAACAGCAATGAGATATGACTACACACCCACAAGAATGGCTCAAATCTAGAACACTGACAACAGCAAATGGTGTTCACAATGGGAAGCAACAGGAGCTCTCATCCATTGCTGTATGAGTACAAAATAGCTCAACCACTTGGAAGGCAGCTTGGCAGTTTCTTATAAAACTAGACATACTCCTGCCATACAATCTAGCAATCACACTTCTTGGTGTTTACTCAAAGAAGCTGGAAACTTATGTCCACACAAAACATGCACATACATGCTTATATCAGCTTTATTCATAATTGCCAAAACATAGAAGAAACCAAGATGTCCTTCAATAGGTGAATGAATTAATGGTACATCTAGACAATGGAATATTATTTATCACAAAAAAAGAAATGAGCTTTTTTTTTTTTTTTTTGAGTTGGAGTCTCACTCTGTTGCCCAGACGAGTGCCGTGGCCGCTCCCGGCCACCGCAGCCTCGACCTGCTGGGCTCCAGTGATCCTTCCACCTCAGCCTACTGAGTAGCCAAAATTACAGGCATGCGCTACCACACCCAGCTGATTTTTTTATTTATTGTAGAGGTCTAGCTGCCCAGGCGGGTCTCGAACCCGCGGGCTCAGGCAATCCACTCACCTCAGCCTCCCAAAGGCGCGGGATTACAGACTGAGCCACCAAGCCCGGCAGAAATGAGCTATTAAGCCATGAAATGACATGGAGGAAAATTTAAATGCACATTACTAATTGAAAGAAGCCTGTCTGAAAAGGCTACTTACTATATGACTCCAACTATATGACATACTAAAAAGGCAAAATTATGGAAACAGTAAAAACATCAGTGATTTCCAGAGGTTAGGAGGAAAGGGAAGTATAAATAGGCAAAGCATAGACAATTTTTAGGGCAGTAAGAATACTTTGTATTATATTTTAATGGCAGATACTTCTCATTATAAACTTTTTCAAACCCATAGGCTATACAGCTCCAAGAGTGGAACCCTAATGTAAACTATGGACTTTGGGTGATAATGATAAGTCAATGTAGGTTTATCAGTTGTAACAAATGTTCCACTCTGGTGAGGGAAGTTTATAATCCTTCTGTGCATGGGGGAAGGGAGGGGGGCAGGGTTATGGGAAATCTCCTCATCTTCCACTCAATTGTGCCAAGAACCTAAAATTGCTCTAAAAAATAAAGTTTACTTTTCAAAAGCTAACAGGCAAAAGGATATTGTATCTATAAAACAAGGATAAGGACAATCTACTCTAACTGAGGAATGGAAAAAAAATTCTGAAACAGAATGGGGTAATTATTACAATGATAGGCCTAAACACCAAAAGAGTAAAAAGTCATCAAATACTGAGGAAGATAATAGTTTAAAACAACAATAACAAGAGGTTCAGAGTCATTATTGTGAAGTTTCAGAATACCAAGTATAGAGGGGGAAAAAAGGTAAAACTACTAGAGAAAGAAAAAAGATTATCTATGTTTAAAAAAACAAAACCCAAAACACACTGAGGACAGACTTCTCAACACAACACTGGATACTAGAACACTATAGAGAAATGCAGTCAAATGACTGAGGGAAAATTATCTTGAAGCTAGAATTATATAGCCAGAGAAGATAGAAATTGATTTGAGGGCAAAATAAAGACAGTTTGGGTCATACAAGACACAGAGAATTTACCTCCCATGTACCCAATACAAGACTCAATGGCAGCAAGAATGACATAAGAGTAGAAAGAATACTCACAATAAATTTAAGACAAACAAGGAATCCTGGACATGGGGACATTCTCCTTGATTAGCAAGAGTTTAGAGATGTGAAATTACATTTCTGTTTTGTAAATCCTAATAAGTACTTGGTTCTGTTTTGAATACAATTTAGATAATCATAACACTATGCAATATTACAGCACTTAGAGACAAAGCAAAGAAGACTAGCTATGAGGCAAGATATAAATGGTCAAAACACCAACAATGTGAACAAAATAGGCGCTTAAGAAAATTAATAGTTGAAAGAAGCAAGAGTAAAGTAAAATGCTCTGACTTCTCATCTTCCATAGCAAGAACCCAGCACTTTGAATACAAACTAGATAACAAAGAAAAATGTCTCATTTGAAACTGCAAACTGCTACACATCAGTCATTGGATGGGATGAATGTGAAGGTAAAGTTTTTTAAATGGTAGAGCCTTGAACATAGTCCACTTTTTACATTCCTATTTAAAATGGACATATTGTAAAATAAGCTTACATAAGGTGGCAATAAATATTACTTTTAAAATATTTTCTCTTTTCATATTTTTCATCCCAGGAAACCTCAATACAGTAGCAGGTGTATTTTATATAAATGACCAAAATGTAACAATATAAGTATGCCTCGCATCTTGATCTCCATCTGTTTCCCTGTTAGAAAATTAAACAGGCTTGCATCAGATAATCCTTTCACAAATTATTCTTTCAGATGGCCTCTGTGTGTGACATATTCATTTGAGCCTTACATCTCTTAAAGTAAGAGTGACCTCTTTAGGCTCCGCTCTTGGGACATCAGTGTTTTTCCAACACAGACTCTGTCTTTATATTTTGCCAGCTGACTATGAAATTCACTTGACTACAGTGAAATCTGGCCTTCATGAGGAGTTCAGGAGTTAACTGCTACCGAAAAAAAAATCTGTGGGAGGAAAAGTCTGTCATGGTTAATGATATGATTTATTGCAATTACAGAAAACTACCCTGATTGTTCAAATTGCGGTCTGTGGGCCTCAGCCAGATTAAATGCCAGGCTGCGACTAACACAGGGGAGGTAATCAAATAATTGCCTTTGCTAAATAACACTTTTCTTAATTCACACAGCAAACTTTTTAAAGTATAAATTGATCTGGCATGATTGAGAGAAATAAAGCACCAGGATTTTAAAATTAGATTATGTAACAAAAATGGATCTAGTATTAGCTGACCAAAATATATTTTTGAGGTAATTTTTCTTCAAAGATATTTGAAATAATAGTTGTTATATAAAACCAAAGATTTCACATCCAAGATATAGTTGATACAAACTATAATATCTATCATTTGCAAAGCCAAAAAATAAAAAAGTCCAAGATGATCAGAGTTCTTAGTGGTTAAACAATTATGGACATGCTTTGTTTCATCCCAAAAGAAAATGGAGCAAAGATTAAGAATAGTTAATATGGTATTCTTTCTATGTGCACTATTATCATTCCTAGCACATCAAGACTCAGGCATTTCTAAGCAACTACTGAAAGGTATACCGTAATTACAGTTTACAGTAAGGGCATCAAAACCATGATAAGCTTCATTTCATCCTCCCAAGAAGCATAAAATTGAGCTTTGTTCTAAAGTTTAGAGATGGGCTAAATTTCAATCTTGCCTATGCTGATTTCACAATCTGCTGAGGAAACAACATGGACAGAGAGAAAGAGAGATACCATAAATAACCCACTAATGACTCACTGGAGACATACACAGAGTCCATTGACACAAGGAAAATATACACACATAATTTAGATACAATGACACACAAACTTGTTTGAGTGAATGAGAAAGTATGAGAAATAGATTGATCTGAATTAAGGTTAACTAACTGCAAAGAAGATGCTATCAGACATTGGAAAAGAACCAGAAAGAGGTGTGAAATGTCAGAGGAAAGTGTAAAAATGCAGATGTCCTAAGCTATTTTGGGATGCTGGCCATGGAACGGGGCTTGACCATACCAGAGATGTTTGCCTGAAGAATGTGGCTGCCAGATCTGCTTAGAGAGACAAGAAATGAGGTAAATCATGAAGCTGAGAGCAAAGAGCAGGCATGAGACAACAGCTGACAGAAACCAAAATCAGAATCAAAGCTTTCTAAAGATAATAAATAAAGATAATAAATAAGATAGATAAATGAATTAAAAATCAGAAACAAAGAAAAATAAATTGTACAACAGAAGCTAGGAAAGAGGAGGAATGAAAAAAAAACCGCTCAATTACTTTCATCAATCTCGTTGGCTAGACTTGTCATTCTCACAGCTAGCCATTTAATTTGGCATCTATTTGGTTTGTTTCTGTGTTTTTCTTCTCTCTAACTTCAACATTTACTAGATACAAAGAATTCTGACAGCACAAAAGGAAGCCCTGGATGGCTTTAGAAGGTCTCTGAGGTAAAAATCTGAGCCTGGTAACTTTTCTCAGAAATGTACCCTGTTCATAAAAAACTTGATGATTATTTCTTCATTTTTCTTTAATATTGAAATATTTATTTATCTACTGAAGGATTTGTTTCTGATCTTCTGTATACTAGCTTATCAGTTACAGCTTCTGTATTATTGCTATTCTTTCATTCCTGAGATACTGTCAGATAATTTACTAATAAGCACTGTCAGTTGTTTTTCAAATGCTACCACTAGGGAGTAACCAAGAGTAAATATTGAGATTCTGTGTATGTAGAAGAGAAAAATAAAAACTTTCCAATATCAATGTGACTTAATATGTCTACTTTATGCCAATAATGAGCAGAATGTATTACTAGGTTAACAAGAGAGATACATGTGCTTAGTTAAAGGGTTATATTGATGAATAAGCCACAGACCCTCAGTTTAGAATGTCGAAAGCCACAGAGAACATCACTCTCATCCTATTATTATACACAGGGTTGAAGAGTTAAGGTTGTAAGGCAGCCAAATAAAATGAATTCAAAAGGATGACAAACCCCCCTGAGGAGACATGGGAGACGTAGTATTTCACTCTCAGTAGACAATGAAAGAAAGAGGTGATAATATTAACAGCAAGAATTTTAAAAGACTGAAAGATTAATTAATTTTTAAAGACTGAAGGTGGACTAGGATGACAGCACAGAATTCTCAGGAGCCTGAGACAAGTAAAGTCCTCACCTACTCATCAACACTTTTCTGTTAGCCTCCACTGTGTACTTATGAGAAAGATCGAAGGGCAGGAAACCTGAGAGTGCCATCTCATCCCTGATGACACAGGCTGCACAGCCTGACGAGGTATGAGAGGAGCAGGATTACCTTGGGAAGCCCATTTGTGCTTGAGGCCTTGTGTGAGCAAAAATCCATGACTGACTGCATATGGAAGACAAGCACAATGCCATCTGTACCTCCAGTTGTACTCCAATGTAGAACAAAGTTCATCTGCCCCAAGGGGGGATGAAGAAGAAATTTCTCAGGCAATAGTTACCTGCCACTAGGCAAGGAATAAAAAAACCTGTCTTTCACCCACACCAATACAAGGTAAAGCCCATATGTCACTAGAAAAAGGGTAGAAAGCCTGTTTATAGTCAAATCCTATAATAATATAAAACAAAATTCTGCTGATGCTTAGGGAAAATTCACTTATGTGGAAGACTGCCCACCAATGCAAGGCAGAGTTAGGTAGCTCTAAGGTTAGAGAAAGGGAAAATGCCTCTGATATGAAAATGGGCTCAGTGAAAAAAAGAGATTGTCTGCCACTGGAAGAAAAGAAGAAATGCTTGGAAAATTCTGTCCCTGATACTTGGGCCCACAGAGTTTCCCTAAGCCTGAGACTGAAGCAAAAGTACTAAGAAACTACCCCTCCTCACAGAATACTCTAGGCAATGCAATGAATAAGAGGGCCCCTTTGTGACACAGGCATGTAAAGCAGGATGAAAGTTGAGACACAGCAAGACAAAAAAATGACCCATTTCAAGATATAAAAGCTTCAGAAAAACTGAGCCTAAGATGGCCAAGGTACTGGAACTGTCAGCTGAACAATTTTAAATAACTATAATCAAAATATTAAAAACTCTATTTAAAAACAAGCACAAACAGTTTGGAAATTTCAGAAGAGAGATGGAAACTGTCAAAAAGACACAAATGAAATGCTAGAAATGAAAACCTTGATATTGATGAAGAATAACTTTAAGGAGCTAATAGCAGAACAAGCACAGCATAAGAATCATTAAATGTGAAGATAGATCAATAGATATTCTTGAAATACAAGGAGAAAAACAAAAGTGGAAGAATAAAAAATAACAGAGCATCCAAGAGCAGAGAGACAATATCAGATGACCTAACATAGGCGTAATTTGACTTCAAAAGAAGAAAGGATAGTCTAGAAGACATATTTGAAAAGATAATAAATAATTTCCTACAGATTCCAGAAGCTCAAAAAATCCCAAGGATGAATACAAATAAAAACACACCTAAGCACTTCATAGTCAAAATGTTAAAAATCAAAGGTAAAATTGGAAAAGCAGGCAGAGGGAAAAAGAACTATCATATGGAGTGAAAGAAAAGAATACAGCAGAAAACTCATCAGAAACTATGTAGTCCCAAAGACATTAGAAAGATAACAATTTAAAGTGCTACATGAAATATAATTTAAAACTTGTCACCATATAAATATATAACCAGCGAAATACCTTTTAAAAATAAAACTACATTAAGCCTTTTTCAAACAAATGAAAGATGAAATAATTTATTGCCAACATAACTACAATATTAAAGAAAGATCATCAAACAGAAAGAAAATACCAAATGGAAATTTGGATTAACACAAGAAATGAAGAATATGGAAAATACTTTTTTAAGATGAGGAACAAGTATAAAAATATTTAAAATACTTATTTAAGAGGTAATTAACTGACTCCATGGCTAGAAAGGGCAACACAAGCCTAGTCATTGAAAAAAGCCTCATAAAGATGAACCAGATAAAAAAGGGATAATCTGTTGCCAGCTGCCAGCTGCCAACTAAGGATAGCTCAACCATAAACCCATGTGTTCCAATTAATGTCATGATTTATCTTTTTATGAAAAGATAATTAACTGTTAACCACTGCTTCCAGCCAAGATGAGTTTAGAGACTGGATTGATTGACACTAGTTGGAAACTTTTTTTGAGGGGTGGGTAGGGATTGGCAGTAGTGGAAAACTGCTGGTGGGGAACACACCTCATCGACAAGGGTACCTGCATAATGAACATTTGCATATCTAACCCTGAATTGTACCCCCTACATCTTCAAAATTAATTTTTTTTAAAAACTGAAAAAAAAAATCTCAAGAAACTGGACATTAGTCAACAAACAACAGTGGTGTCTGAGACCCGGGAAACAAGTGAAGTGAGCCCTATGATTGTCCAAGCTCACTGCCTTGAGAGTTTCTAGGCTGTAGCTCAGGGTGAGGAAGCATAGGCAGAGCTGTGCAAATTTCCTGATTAAGGAGGTGGAGCACAGATTCCAGGGAGACCAAGGCAACTAGAGTTCATGGTACAGATTACTAGAAAGCAGAGAGCTACACACAGAGAACTACAGATATCTGTAGAGGGACCTCCTTGAGTATTCACAGAATGGTGATTCATGCTTGCATTTGAGGAACATTTAGAACAGAGAAAGAACCACCCAAAAGGATTATAGGAGTCAGTGATCAGAGATCACACATGGCAGAAAATGATGCCTGATCTCACTGGCCAGATGGGAAAACCTCACAATTCATGGGGCATTGAGTTGAGTACTCTGGAAAGTCTTGCTTCAATAGTAGGGTGTAATTAGCCCTATACTAAATCATGTTCTCATTTTACCTAACAAAACTTAAAAGAAAGATCCATAAAGATAAAACTGTTTCCAAATAACTACACCCCAAAGCAAATTCAGGAATATTTATAGGAACACAAAAACATTCAGAATCCACACAGGTAAAATTCACAACCAATGGAATTTGCAATCTGAACTCAATTAAAAAAAAATTACCAGGAATGAAAATAAGTAGGAAAATATGACCTATCCGGAGGATAAAAATCAATCAAGACCATGTCAAAACTGCTGCAAATGTTAGAATTAGCAGGCAAAAACATTAAAACAGCTATCACAACTGTGTCCCATATGTTCAAACGCCCCAGGGTTCATTCAGCAGTTCATGACTGTCATCAAGAGATTGAGGCTCTTTTTATTCTCCTGGTCTGCCATATTCATATATTGATTGTCACCTTCAGGCTTATTCTTCATGATCCTAAATTGGCTGCTGCAGTCTTAATCCTAATAAACTGCACAAATAACATCCAAGCACAAAGAAAAAAGGCAGGATAAAAGTTCTTCTACTGTGCCTCCACCTTTATCAGAAAATAAATTCTTTCCCAGAATCCCTAAGCAGATCTCTTCTTAAACCTCATTGGCCCAAACTGGGTCAGGTGCCTAACCCTGAATTAGTCACTGGTAAAGGAGAATGGATAGCCACAGGTGGCTTATATCCATCACCATTCATCTCTTGAGGCTTTGTTCCTGTTGCATGGTCAAAATTGGAATATGTCATCAATGAAAAAGAAAATCACATTCTCCAGCAGGGCTAATGGCTAGAGATCTGTAGGGCATGACTCCCCCATGGCACCCAAGCAATCCTGCATGTATCCACAAAACCCATGCAGGCAAAGACTTGTACCTTAGGATGTTGTGTGATCATCTCAAAACACAAAAAAATAGGAGGATCATGAGAAGCTATGTTGAAATCATCTCCCACTCATCTCCCTGTCTTCCTTGGGAGGCTGTCATGAGAGTTCACCTCCAGGTTCTGATGAGTTTTGAGAATTTATGTCCTCTTATGGTATAGCTGCTCACTATAAAATTGCTTCTCTGGCATCAAGAATTGGTTCCTCAGCAAAAGGGCATGCCACAACTCACATTGCACTCGTGTGGCCTCTTTTGGTGTTCTCTTCTTTGGTGTGTGGAACGAGGACCAGGAGAGGGTACTCTTCCTTTAACTGTATATGTTAGGAAAAATTGTCTAAAATTAGAAGTGTCTTATTGTATCTTACCACCCAAATCAGTAAGGACTTGGCCTTGGCCTTGCCTGCTGTGTACTTGACAGGAAATCCCAACAGTATCTGTCATACCCAGTAACTATTTAGCATAATTCAAGGGCATACATGCAAAAAAAAATCAGCAAGCAGGACCCAACCTTCAGAGCCTTTGTTGAAAACACTTGTGTGGCATAAACCACAGGTTGGCAAACTATAGCCCATGGGCCAAATCCTCTCATAGTCTGATTTTGTATGACCTATGCACTAAAATGGCCTTTAAATTTATATAGAGCTATAAAATGAGAGAGACAGAGAGACAGATGGTGGCAGAGGGGGAGAGGGAAAGGGAGAAGGGAAGGGGGGAAGAGAGAAAGAGAAAGAGAGAGAGAGAGAGAGAGAATGTGACCCACAAAGCCTATAATATTTACTATCTGACACTTTGACACTTTACAGAAAATGTTTGTTGACTCCTGGTGCAAGTCATCAATCACAGGATTTTAACTGGGTACTCCTTCCTTTTATAATTCAAACTTGCCTATATTATTCCATTTTATGAGTGAGAGAGTGAGTCTCTGAGGGCTTAAATGGCATGCCCAGCTAACAAGTAGCAGAGCCAGATTCAAACTCCTCCCTCACTAGCACCAAAGTCCAACTCTCCTTTAAATCTTCTGTAATCAGCCAATATTTGTTTCATGACTATCTAGTTTATTTTCCACAAAATAGTTATTTGGGTATTAATAAATTTTCCAGCAGAGAAAATTATTTCAATTTAAAATTTAGCCACTTAGTGACTTTACTAAGAATCTAAAAAATAAAAAAGGAGGAAATAAAGTTCCATATTGAAGGGTATTTATGATAGTGCCATGTTCTCCACTGTAGGTGTTCATATCTTACATGCTCTATCTCCTGATTTTTTACCAATTCTAATCACTTCCCTCACCCAAAGAAAGTTGTTAGAAAACAAGGATAAAATTCACTTCATCTTACTAGCTGTGAGAAGTTCTGAAAAATAATTTCAAAAATAGAGTATAACTGTTAGCTTAAATATACATAGTTCACTCATCAATGAAACAAAAATATTTATTAAATACTTACATGCCACACTCATCTTGTGATAGGTGAGTATTTTAGATGATCCCAGAATTAATTGTCTATGTTCATTTTTGCCTAGTCTGCCTCTGTCATAAATGAGATCCTGCTCTATTTAGTTGGAAATATTTAGCTTTAAGTCCAACTTCATTTGGTTCTATGAGATGCCTGCCACAGTGATCACAAAATGAAATGCCTTAAGGGACCAGGCAGAGAATTTAAGAACTAGAGATGACTTAGCCGGGCTCGGTGGCTCAGCCTGTAATCCCGCACCTTTGGGAGGCTGAGGTGAGTGGATTGCCTGAGCCCGCGGGTTCGAGATCCATCTGGGCAGGCGAGACCTCATCTCTACAATAAATCAAAAAATCAGCTGAGCGTGGTAGTGCATGCCTGTAGTTCCAGCTACTTGGAAGGCTAAGGCGGAAGGATCGCCGGAGCCCAGCAGGTCGACAGTCTGGGCGACAGAGTGAGACTCCAACTCAAAAAAAAAAAGAACTAGAGATGAGATCCAAGGAACAGAGAGAGTATGGAGAGATGTGGGCTGTGTGCAGTCAGTATTCCCTTAACCTGAGACAACACAAACAACAGAAGCCCATGTCATAAGAGTTGCTGGCTTTTTCAAGAGAAACCAGAAACCTGGATTTTTATGTGAAATCTCTCCACTGTTTAATATAAGCTCAGCTTTTTTTGCTGTTCTGTTTGAGACAGGGTCTCATTCTGTGGCCTACACTGCAGTGCAGTGGCACAATCATAGCTCAATGGTCTCAAACGATCCTCCCCCTCAGCTTCTCAAGTAGCTGGGACTACAGGCAAGCACTACCACACCCAGCTAATTTTATGTATATATTTGTAGAGATAGGGTCTCACTTTGTTGCCCAGATTGGAATGTGAGCTCAACTTTTAAAAATATTCTGCGGGTCAAATAAAACCCATCTCTAAGGAACAGCCAATCTACTCCAGGTATGTAACTTCTGCATAGTGAGTAAATTAGTTTTACATGACCAGGCTCAAAATGACCATGCTTTATGCAGGATCCTTTCCTTTTTATAATTTTTTTTTACTTTGAGATAACTGTAAATATCAAAACTAGCATTTTTTTCAATTGGAGTTTATTATTCCACTACTTTTTAGATAGAAGCAAAAATAGATGACAGATAATAGATAGATAGGTAGATGGATAGATAGATAGATGATAGATAGATATTCTCCTACATTTCTAGATGAATGGCAACATATTGTATATACTCTCACCATTATTTCATGGCAATGTGTGTATTTGTATGTAGGTATATCTGCGTGCATGTGTCTGTGCATGTGTTTACTGGGAGTGACAAAAATGTATACAAATTTTAAGAGACGTTATCTATGTATTACTTTTCAAAGCAGAATTGAATTACAGTAGCAATGTGTAGGATGACATTCGCTCAAAAGATGGCATTCATCAAATGAATGCTAGCATCACCAAGTGACAGGCAGGACAGTCAAAGAAAATGGCGGAAGCAAAGTAGTCAATCGAGGAATGCAAGATTATTTTGAAGTAGTATTTGAAATTTGAGAATGCTGTGGAAGTAGGACGATAATGGAGATGTGAGTATGCAACAGAAACTCCAACATGCCTAACAACTGCATGCATTCGTGATAAGTTTGAGGCACATGGTACTGTGTGTGTTGTGCACAAGGGAAGATCTGGGAGGCCTCACATAGCAACAGGTCCTGCAGTAGTTTGTCAATCAGAAGTATCTGGACACTGATGGTAACAACTACATTAAATGTAACTTGTATTCATCTTTTGTTATCAGTTTATGTTAAGTATTACAATTTTAATACAGATTTTTCCTTTTTTTTTTTTTTTTAGTATTTTCCTTTCTTAAAATGTGTATTTTTTTTTTTTTGGCACCCTTGGGATATATTTTCTTTTCATATTTTCATGCTTACTTATAGCTGATAGTATTTGTTCTCTTTTTTGATGTACTACAGTTTACTCAACCACTCCTTTATTGATGAAATTGGCTGTTTCTAGTCTTTTGCTATTGTTAATACTGCTGCAAAGAATGGCTTTGACATTTGTCTCTTAAAATTTTTGCCACTGTACCTTTAGGACAGATTCCTAGAAGTAGGTAAATGCCTATATAATACCGTTTACACTACCCAGCAATGTGTAGGAGGGCTGTTTCCCCACAACTTTGCCAAAAAAATACACTGTTAAATTTTGAATTTTTTCCAAAAGTAAATGGTGAGAAATGTTATCTCAGTTTAGTTTTAATTTGCATTTCTCTTATTTTGATCAATGTTGAGACTCTTTTTCACATGGATAGAAGCCATTTGTATCTGTTTTTCTGTGAACAGTATACTCATATCTCTAGCCCATTTTTCCTGAATGGTTGGCCTATTTCTTTTCTACTTCAGTACTTCTTTATACATTAGAAAAGTCAACTCTTTATCTGTATTTTAATGTGCAAAAATTTTGCCCCCAGAGTGTCACCTGTCTTTTACCTACCTTACAGAGTTTGTTTTGCCATACAAAATATTAACATAATTAAATGTATCACTTATCCCTAATTACATCTAAATTTTGAGTCTTTTTTGCCTATTGTTGAAGTTTTCTTTCCTAAAGTTCTCTCTAGTCCTATTATACAGAGCTAGTAGGTTTTTTCTTTGTAAGGTTTTCATTTTTTAAAAATTAACCTCTGAATTTAACCTGGTGTATGTGTTAAAAAAAAGTATCTAAATTGTATTGTATTCCATAAGTCCATCCAAGTATCCCAACACCACTTATCTGTTCCCAATTATTTGAGCTGCCATTTTACTTTTACAAAATTTATATGCAGTTGGACCTATCGTGGATTTTTCTATTCTTTTCCTTTGACCTGTTTGTCAATACGAGACTTTACTGATTATTAAAGCTTTATAGAATGCAGGACAGATCTGGTTGTGCTGCCCTGTACCCAACCTGCCCATTTATCATCTTTTTCAAGACTTTTCTGGCTGATCTTGACTATTTGTACTTCCAAGTCATCAACAACTTGTCTTTCTTCTGGGAAAATAATCCACAAAAACAAAATCATATTTTGGGGGATATATGTTAACTCTGTACATTGAATTAGAGAGAACTGACAACTTTATGATGTTGAATTTTCCTAACGAAAGCATGGTACATCTTTCTTTTTGTTCATCTTTCAGAAAAGTATTATAGTATTCAACATACAGGATTTAGACATCACTTATTCCATTTTATAGAGATATTTTATTTAATTTTTTTTTACTATCATAGTCAAGTCTTCTTTTCCATTTATATTCCAACTTGCTTTTGTTTGCATATATACTATTGATATTTAAAATTTGCTTTTTTAAGTTGGCATATAATAATTCTACATATTTATGGGGGTACATAGTGATGTTTTGATACATATAATGTCTAATGATCAAATCTAAGTAATTAGTATATCCATCATCTCAAGCATTTGTTATTTCTTTGTGTTGGGAACATTCAATGTTCTTCTAATTATTCGTAACTATGTTTTATTGTTAACCATAGTCATTCTACAGTGGTACAGAGAACACTGAAAGTTTTCTTACTATCTAGCTGTAATTTTGTATCTTTTAGCAAATCTCTCTGTATCCCTCCCCTCTCTCTTACCCTTCCTAGCCTCTAGAATTCTCTGTTCTACTTTTTACATCAATGAGATCAATATTTTTAAGTTTCTACATATGAGTGAGGACATGCAGTGTTTAGCTTTCTGTTCCTGGCTTATTTCACTAAACATAGTCTTCCAGGTTCATCTGTGTTGCTGCAATTGACAAGATTCATTCTTTTATTGTCATATATTATTCTATTATAATAAATATACATAACATATTTTCTTTATGCCATTCTTCTCTTGTTGGACACCTAGATTGAGTTCAAAGTTTAGCTATTGCAAATAGTTCTGCAACAAACATGGGGGTGCAGATGTCTCTCCTATTTTCTGATTTCCCTTCCTTTGAACAAATGCCCAATAGTGATATTGATGGATTATATGATAGTTCTACTTGTGGTTTTTTGAGGAACCTCCATACTATTCTTCATAGTGGTTATGCTAGTTTACATACTACCAACAGTGTATGAGAGTTCCCTTTTCTCCACAACCTTGCCAGAATTTGCTACTTTTTGTCTTTTTAATAATAGCCATTTTAACAGGAGTGAGATGATACCTCACTTTGGTTTTGGTTTGTATTTCCATTATGATCAATGATGCTTATCTTTTTCCATATATTTATTAGATATTTGTACATCCTCTTTTGAGAATGTCTATTGAGATCTGTTAGTTGTTGAGACATTTGAGTTCCTTATGTATATTAATCTCTGTTGAAGACTAGTTAGCAAATATTTTTTAACCATTCTGTAGGTTGCCTTTTTACTGTGCTGTTTGTTTCCTTTGCTGTGCAGAAAGTTTTTAGTTTCATATAATCTGGTGTTTATTTTTGCTTGTGTTGCCTGTGCATTTGAGGTTTTATTTGTAAAATCCTCTTCCAAAATCAATGTCCTGAAGCATTTCCCTATGTATTCTTCTAGCAGTTTTAACATTTCAGGTCTTGCATTTAGGTCCTCAGCTTCTTTGAGTTTATGTTTATATAGGTGGGGGGGTCAATTTTCATTCTTTTGCATATGAATATCCAGCTTTCCCAGAACCATTTATTAAAAAGACTATCCCTTCTCCAGTGAGTGTTCTTGGCACCTTTGTCAAAAACTGGTTGACTGTACATATGTGGATTAATTCTCAGGTTCTTTATTCTGTTTTATTGGTGCATGTGTCTGTCTTTATGCTAGTAGCTATTGATTTTTACATACAAATTGTGTAACTTGCAACTAATGAAATTCTGTTAGTTTGTAGTTGTTCTCCCATTAATTCTGCTGTGTTTCCGATATGAAAATAGAGATGATTTAAGTCTTCATTATTTTCTAACAACTTTCTCAATTAATTTCACAGGTAAATACATTCAACACAATGCTACAGAGTAGTGGAAATATGAGCATCCTAGTTTTGTTCTTGATTTTAACAGGTAAGCTGCTGATTTGTCCCCATTTATTGACTTTGGGGCTGAAGCTCATTTTTGTTTATGCATTATTTATTTATTTATTATATTCAGGGGTACACACGCATATCTGTTACATGGATATATTGTGTAGTGGTGGGGATTGAGTCTCAGGTGGCCCATTCCCCAGATAGTGAATATAGTGCACTATCGGTAGTTTCCAAACCCTCCCTTGTTCCTTACTGATGTCCCCAGCATCTATTATTTCCATCTTTGTGACCATTTAGTTCCCACATATGAATGAGGTCATGCAGTGTTTAGTTTTCTGCAGTTTAGTTAGAATGATGATCTCCAGCTCCATCCATGTTGCTGCAAAGGATTAAAGCTCATTTTTTATGGCTGCAGAGTAGTCCATGGTATATATGTACCAATTTTTCATTATCTGCTGATTAGTTAATGAGCATTTAGGTTGATTCCACATCTTTGCAATAGTGAAGCTCATTTTTAAAAAAAATACAAAGCAATTTATATTTGATTGCTTTTAACATGAGTGGTGTTGAACTTTGTCAAATGCCTTTACTACCTCTATAGAAATCATACAATATTTTCCTCCTTAACTCTTAAAATCACAAATTAAATTTCTAGATTCCCTAATATTTTTAGAGCAAAACTTCATTGGTCATTTTTAAAATGTTCTATCAGAGTCTGTTTACTAATTTTATTTAAGATTTTTTAGGTCAATAGTGATAACTGAGATTAACTTATAATTTTTCCAGTGTGGTGGAAGCAATGATAAGTATATTTCATTAAGAAATGTGGAGGATGCTCTTTTCTATGCTTTGAAATAGTTTAAGTATTCTTAATATTGACCAATCTTTCAAAGGTTTCCCCTACAACACCATCTGGGTCTGGTGCTTTTATTGAGGAAGCCCTTTAGAAAATTTCCTCTATTTTCTTCTATGAAAAATGCTCTATTTAGAGTTTCTGTCTATAATAAGGCCAATTTTGTAAGATTTATTTTAAGAATTATTTGTTGTTTATGCATTCAGTTTTCTTTTCATAAAGTACTGCAAAGTAGTCTCATGATTTTAAAAATAATTTCCTCTCTTTTAAAATCTATTTTCCAACTCTAGTTTTATGCATGCGTTCTTTCTCCATTTTGTTCTAGATTAGTGAATGTTTTTTATTTTTCTCAAAGAACAAGAATGTGAAAATGTATTCAGCTTCCTAACTCATTAACTGCTACTTTTAACTTTAATTCCTTCCTTCTGTTTTCTTTTAGTTTGGGCATTATTTTTACAACTTTTGAGTTGAGTATTTTGTTGTTTTCTTTTTATTGACATGATCATTTAGTGCTATAAATTCCTTTTGAGACTATTATTTTAGCTATAGTCTATAGACTGTGATATGTCATGTTTTTATTTTCATTATTTTTAAGATATTTTAAAATTTTGTTTCCTATTTTTCATATAACTCAAGAAATGCTTAATACTTTGTCTGTATATTTGTATTGTTTGTTTTTAAATTGCCATGGAGAAAGGTCTTCTTAAAGTTGTGTCCCTGATTTCTACTTTTGTGCTATGACACTTATAGTGAATTTGGGCGTGATGATAATAAAGAAACTATAAAAGTGATGAACCTTTGGGTCTTTACAAGATAAAAAGGAAGCAAAACAAGGAGTAAATATACAAAATGGGGGGAAAAGGATTCAAGGATCCAGACTACTGAATACATCAAAGAACTACAATGAAAATCTGAAAATGAAAATTATAAATTGAAAATTTTGCAAACTCAAATGCCTAATGACCAAAAGGTTGGGTAAGTGATCAAAGAGAATTGGAGAGAGAAAAGATGAACAAGTCCAATGATGAGTGATAACAGATATTTGGCCTCAAAATAAAGGAAACCATAGGGGAAATAGCAGACAATAGAGACAAGGTGACTGGGGCAACTTGGAGAGCACAGTTCCCAACAAAAACTGACAGCCCTTATTCCACCCACACAGGATTTCAGGGCCAAAATTGTAAATCTTCCCATTTTTAAAAAGAAGTCCATAAATCCAGATTGTCATACTAAATCTCTCTATTTTCCAATGGTGGTTATTAATTTAATTATAATTGTTAAACATTGTTGAAAGGAAAAGTTAATTTGTTGGGATTAGTCAGTAAGATATTGAAGTTAGAGATTTCTGGCAGATACCAAATTTTAGAGTGTGGATGAGGTAGTACATGGCTAAACTGATACTAAAAGTTGATGTTACAGAGGCTACCCAAAGACAATAAATTACAAGGATGAGGGGATGTGAACTGCACAGTAAAACTGTAAACAGGTTCAATAGTCCTTAAGAAAGAGGTAGAATGCTTTTAGAGGCTTCACTAGGGGTGGCTGCTGAAGATGGGGACAGTAAGTTCTGATAGAACTTACCAACCTCAAAGTGAAACGTGGGGTCATAATGTAAAGTTGTATTATTGGCCACACAACTTTGATCCAGGTTTCAAATAGATCACAGGAGAATTATGTACAGTCCTATGAGTACCACCACTCCAAGCCCTCCCAACCTATCATTTTAATGGCCTAAATGTAAGAGTCTGCTAAATATTAAGACCAAGATGACAGATCAAGACTAAACTAGAACATTTACTTATTTCTAATCATTTGGTACCTCTGTGATGCTCCACTTTACCTAAAGATAATCAAGTTTAATTAATAATTTTCTGCATTCTCCAAGCAACTGGGGCATATCAGCCAGTGTATAAACTCACTTAAAGGAGCTAAGTCAGGACTTCTTAAATGACTTTATGTTATAGACCTTTTTGGCAGTCTGAAAATCTAATGGGTTCCTTCTCAGAATAATACTTTTAAATACATAAAATAAAATATATAAGATCCTTAAGAAAACTAATATTAAAATACAGCTTTTAGAATATAATAAGAAATGTGGTTTCTTTATTAAGAAATCAAATAACAAGATCTAGCTATGTTCTTATAACCAGCATAATTTTGAAACAGTTATATGCACAAATATTTGAGGCTGCTGCAACTATAATATGGTTATGAAAATATCTGTGACTATTAATGATAAAGCTTAATGATGCTACTACTGTAACTTGTCTGCACTTAAAATTGAAGGAATATTAATTTTCAGCTAGAAGTCAGTGACAAGAAAGATGTATTTTTTTCAAGTTCACGAACTCTCTGAAGTCTACCCATGGTATGCTTGGGAGTCTATGGATCCCAACTTAAGAACCTCTGGGAGTTAACCCTTTTCCACCCCTTCCACTTAAAAAGGAATTCTGATTTCCCTTTTAAAAGAATAGAGAAGCAAAATAGAGTCTGCTTTCTCTGTTTCCAATTCATATTTATTGTTTACTCCAAGATGGGGAATCCACGTGAGCAAAACTGTTGGGAGCCAACATCTATAGCTACATGGCTGAGGCCTGTAAAGGCCCATCTGGAAGATCGCCTCTGACATAGGATATCAGTTATACCTATAATATTGGCGTGTGATTGGTGACCAGCGTGCATACATGGCAGTAAAACTTATAAGTAAAATCTCTATACGCCTGATGAAAGGTTATACAGCAGAATTACCTTGTCCTTTCTAAGTCTTACTTCTTTCTAGATATTTTTTAACTTCTATTCCTGGTAGACTGGTGAGTCAGCTCTTGTTCCCAAAGGCAGTTCCTCCTAGGATTAGGATTAGAAACTAAATTATCATAATAGTTTTATTGCCCCGCCTTTTAGCCGGGCAGGGCGTTTTTCTTCAGGACGTTTTTCTAGTTTCGTTATATGCCGAAGCTGTTTGCTTCAGCCCGTGGCCATTTCCATAGTAACTGCGCAGTCCATTATCCAAGAGTGTGGCAGACACTATTTGATTTTTAGAATAGACTTGTTCGGATAAAACATTCATTTAAGACGATATAATTTCCATCGGAAAGATTTAAACAGTAATAAGCATTCGTAGAAAACTTTTAGGTTTTGTTTAAGCTTTTTAAGTTTCCTTTTCTCAGATTATGACTTTAGTTCCTGTTCCTGTAGGCCAATTTTAAGATCCTTTGATTAGTATACCGAAACTTTCCCAACGCTGTAGTTTTTGCTTCTAATATGACAATAGGAAATTTTACACGTAGTCATGTATTAATATACTAGGAAAAAAGATTTAAGTTTTGGGTTAAAGTCGTAGTTTTATTAAAATAGAATGAGAATTATAGTGTTATGATTCTAAGATCATACATCAATGATAATTATAAGATTTGATAAGGTATTAGCTTAATGAGATATAGCATAGTATTAAAGCCCAAACACTAGATCATGAAACTCATATAAGTCATGGTAAGAAATAAGTTTTGAATTAATTGTTATAGAATTACAGGCCACTATGTTGAATCATAATAGGTTAATGGAATAAATAAAAATTAAGTCATTTAAGTAAACTTATAAATTATAGTATAGTGTTAAGTTGATAATATCAATCGTTAAAAAATATTAGGAGTCAGTGAACTTGGATTGAACCTAGAGTTAACTAAGAAAGTTTTTGTATTAATCAGGGTTTAGAACAAAGAGTATTATATGAATGATTTGTTGAACACTATGGAAGACACTTTTAAACGAACTGTATTTGTGCACCTGTGACCTTGATGTGAGATTTGTAAAGGCACACCTGCTTGGAGCTTGCAAGTCTTGTGATGGTCTTGTGATGCATAGTTTCTAAATTGCAATATACATCATGGAGTTTGTATGCCCCCAGCAAGTGATTATCACACTGCTGGAGGGTATGAAAAATGGTATATAAGTTGGAAGGAGTCCGAATAAAATTTGGCTTCAGTCCTGATCAGACTGTTCCCAGAAGAAACTGCCTCAGAGTGGTCTCTTCTCGCCGACCGGATTCTCTGGAGCGGGTCCTAACCCTTCCCCCCTTTGGTTGGGGCTGGCACCCCGACACAAAACATTTAATTTTTTTCATTTTTACTTTTGTTTCCTTAGTCTCAAACCATGTTAGGTTGCATTTTTATGATAAATTATAATTCTGTATCACATAATTATTTATTCCTGTTTATTCCTTCCCTTTACACTTTTTATTCATGATCCATTAAAGTCTGTGCTAGAGTTCTCTGTGCAGTCAGTCTTTTTCAGTGTCATCCGTTTGTTCTTCATTGGAATTACACACAATTATTCTATCAGAATTTCATTTTGTATAACATTCCAATCATAATGAAAAAGCTTCCCATTTTGAATCTTTGACAATAGTATATACCTTTCCTAAAGTCTAGAGTATGTATCTCCCAATGCCCAGGGTACTCCCCAACTTAAGAGGACCACTTTTATCCAAGGTTCCTATCACTTTCACATCTTTAATTGTTCCCTAATGTTATAAATTGGTTGAATTATTTTAATTTCTATTATCAGAAATTATCAGCCAAAAAATTAAACATTTATTCAATACAACATTTGGAGCACATACCAGTTAAGTCAATTCCCTTACCAGTGAATACACAGATAACCAAAACCTCTTATTACTACGGTGTCTCATTAAGGGTTAAGTGGTACTTGCTGCATCCACCCATGTCTTCCACTAGCTCAGGAACTCTCCCTTAGGCATAAATCTTGGATTTATATGTTTTCATAAACACATGCATTCCTCATGCTCAGAACAGCTTTACTTCATTTAGAAGAGCTTATTTTTGTTGAAACAAGAGATACCCTTCCCATCATAAGTGCAGTGACTTATAATTTTCAAACTTCTTGAAAAGAGCCCAGAAAAATCTAATGCAACAAAATAAGCTGACTCAATCTAGCAGTTATCAATAGCAAGTTCTTTATTATGATGATATATCCTTGTCTGAGCAAATATTTTTTGTATTTCCAATTCCGTTCGATTAACTATGGTCATTAGATGATCTACACATAATTCCAAAGTTCGGAGGAGTTTTAAACTGTCTTCTTATTCAGTGTCAGAGAAATATAATTTGACTGCTTGTATTACACTGAGATAATGCTGCAGAAACTCTGCTGGGAGGCATTGGCTATGTCTACTCAGAGACAAGTGGTTGTAAACGAAAGAGTGATTATACAGATATTTGTTCTCTGTTTTTAATAATCACATCCACATTATTTCAAAACACGAATGTAACTGACTGTTTTATGCTTTCATTTCCTGTGGCTGCTGAAACAAATGACCACAAACTAGATGACTTCACACACTTAAATTCATTCTCTCACAGCTCTGGAAATCAGAAGCCCCAAATCAAGGTGACAGCTTGCTTGGCTGTGCTCCCCCTGGAGGCTGTAGCAGAGAATTCCCTCTTTGCTTCCGGCTTCAGTGGCTCCAGGGGTTCCTTGACTTTGTTTCTGCCTCTGAGGTCACATTGCTTCTTCTCTTCTTTCTATATCTCCCTCTGCCTAGCTTTTATAAGGACAATTGTGAATGGATTCAGGGCTCACCCAGATAATGCAGGATGATTTCTCTGCTCAAAATCTTTAGCTTAATCACATAGTTTCCCACATAAGGTAATATTCACTCTCACCATATATGGTAATATTCACAGCTTCTAGGGATTAGGACAAGGACACATCATTTTGGATGTCACTACTGAGCCCACTACATTTTGATTTTTATAATCCATAAAATATGACTGAAATATTTTTTTTCATAAGAGAGCAACTAACAATTTCTAAGATGGGTTATTATCTTGTTAGAAAATTATTGCAGTCTATAATGTTTCTTGATGTCTTTATTCAGGGTAGTTTTTATAAGTCAAAGATTAATGAAAATGTACATTCATATTTTAGAACTACACAATAAAGACATGTCTATTTCTCATGTCTGATGATTGTTCCTATAGATTGTATTATTTACTTCTAAGTCATCAGTCAAATAAGAAAAAATTTAAATATTTTTCCAGATTCCACTGATGACATTTTAGCTTATGAAAATCATACTACTCCAACATAAAACAAAGCACATTATATTTAGGCTACTTTCACACACTATGAATCAATTTTTATTAGCAAATATTCTGATCTAGTTTAATGAAATGATATATAAAGTTAGCTATTTCTTGAAGGCAGAGCTCAAAGCATAAATTAAAAACTCCTAAGTGCTTTTTAAAATTCAGTTTTGTTATGACTGTTACTATTTTAGTAATTTACTGCTGTCTGTAAACCAGAATTAAAAGCATTGATAGCATAGAAGGCCGCACTACAAGATCAGAATGTCTGAATCAGCTAGATTCTCCTGGAAATACACTCATTTTGGAATATCATTTTATCTCTTCTTGACATTTTATCACTAATCCCACATTTTTGGTTTAAAGTATATAAATACTTTTTTTTCTTTCCTCCTGACATCACTGTGACTTTCTCTTTTAAGGCAAATGTCTTTCTGACAAGAAAGTAATGAAGACAAGAATGAGGGTAGATCAAGTAATTTTCAGGCTCACAATGCTCAAACATCATGGAAATTTTATTTCTTCTGCTTGTCTCCCTCAGAGAACTTGAGTGTAATTATGTTATTCATTTGAAACATAGTTGAGTTTCTCTGTTTATATTCCAGTTGAAGATTTTCCCTTACATGTGTTGATTTTATTTGTTTTCTTTACATTGAATTATACAAAACATTAGCCTCGTTCCAAAACTCAGAACTATATAAAAGTATATATTTTAAGAAGTGTGAACTCCTCTGCCCTTAATTATTTCCATTCTTTTCACCCCATTCCCACCTACCCCCTTTAGGTGACCATTCAGTCTCTCACATTTATCCCCCCTTTCTCTCTTTTTGGTATAAATCTTCAGGTGCTTACATTTTCATATTTCCCCTTTTTCTTATACAAAAGGAAGTCTTTTCCAAATTTGTCTTATACATTTAATCAGGAAATCACTCCACAATAGTTCATAGAGGCTTTCCTCATTCATTTATTTTACAACAGTATAATTCTCTACTGTATGTATATAACATAGTTAATTGGTCAATAGCCAATGTTCTAGCAGTTAGAGCATTTCTGATATTGTGCAATTATGAATAATATTGCAATGAAACACTTGATATATGTGTTTTCATGTTGTTAAAATTGTACCTTCAGGGTAAGTTTCTAAAAGTAGAATTGCTGAATCAAAAGGTAAACCAAACTCCCCTCCATAAGGAGTGTACCAATTTGCATTTCTGCTACCAATGTGTAAGATGGCCTGTTTCCTCACAGGGTCAAAAACAGAATATGTTTTTATTATTGCCAATCTAATAAACAAGAAAGGATTATCTATGGATTTTTATTTTTCATTTTTGTTATTTAAGTGAATTTTTTATATGTTGATGGTCCATTATCTTTTTCTGTGAATTGTCTGTTCATGTCTTTTGCATATTTTCAACCAGGTTTTAGTCTTTTTCTCTTATTTTTAAAGATTTTCTTATATATTAATAATATTAACTTTATTGCAAATATTTGCTCTCATCAGTTATGCTTTGACCTACACATTTTATGTAGCAAAATTTATTAATAGTTGTTTATTGCTTCAGTACTCTGAATCCCCATTAGAAAGCCTTTTCCTTCACACAGGTAAAAAAGGAATCATACATATTTTCTTCTGGTACATGATTTTTTATTAATATTTAGATTTCTGACCCACCTGAAATATGTTCTTGTGTATGTTGATTCTTCCAATCTATGAGCATGGAATATTTTTTCATTTATTTGTGTTCTCTTTGATTTCTTTGAGCAGTGTTTTGTAGTTTGTGTTAGAAAGGTCTTTCACTTCTCTGGTTAGGAAGATGCCAAGGTATATCATTTTTTTGGGTGGCTATTGTGAATGGGATTGTACTTTTTATCTGGTTTTCTGCCTGTTTACTGTTAGTATATACTGTTTACTATTGGTTACTTTTGCATACTTATTTTGTACTTTGAAACTTTACCAAAGTCCTTCATCAGTGCATGGAGGTTTCTGACAGATTTCCTTGGGTTTTCAAGGTATAGGATCATATTGTCAGCAAAGAAGGATAGATTAACTTCCTCTTTTCCTATCTGGATACCACTGATTGCCTTATCATGTCTGATTACTCTAACCAGACTTCCAACACTGTGTTGAAGGAGGAGTGAGAGTGGGCAGCCTTGTCTTGTTCTGGTTTTCAGGGGAAATGCTTCCAAATTCTGTTCATTTAACAATTTGTTGGCTATTGATTTATTGTAGATGGCTCTTACTATTTTGAAGTATGTTCCCTCTATGCCTAGATATTCAGGGGTTTTTATCAAGAAGGGATATTGGATTTTGTTGAAAACTTTTTCAGAGTCTAATGATATAATTATGTGGTTCTAAAGGCAAAGGTTAGACTACCTACTGGGAAAGACCAATTAAAATAGCAGCAGAGTTATCTACAGAAACACTACAGTCTAGAAGAAACTGGAGTCCAATCTTCAAAATTCTCAAAGATAAACAATTCCAATCAAGCATAGCCTACCCAGTTAAGCTAAGCTTCATCAGTGATGGAAAATTAAAATCCTCCCCAGACAACCAATCCCGAAGAGATTATGCTTCTTCCAGACTGGCTTTGCAGGAAATGCTTAAGAAGGTATTACACACACGAGAAAGAAAAAAAAAAAAGAATGACCACATGCTTTGCAAGAGTACAGTAGAACACAACCAACAAAGCAAACATTATGGCAGCAAAATTGAAAACATACATATATATCAACACAAAGGTTAAAAGGAAACAATAACAACAAAAAACTTTATAGGACCTATGACAGAGATAAAATCACATTTCAATAATCAGCCTGAATGTGAAAGGACTGAATGCACCACTGAAAAGGCATAGAATGGCAAGCTGGATAAAAAAGCATGACCCAACAATATGCTGCCTCCAGGATACATCTCATTACAAAGGACACCCACAGACTCTAGCTAGAGAAAGAAAAAAAAAAGGCAGGTGTTACAATTTTAATATAAGAAAAAACAACCATCAAGCTATCAAAAATTTAAAACAATACGGATAGACACTGCATAATGATAAAAAGTTCAATCCATCAGTAAGAAATATCCATCTTAAACATATATGCACCCAACACAGGAGCACCAGGAGTTATAAAGCAACTACTAAGCAAACTAAAAAGGATTCTTACTAAAACACTATCATAACTGGGAACTTAAATACACCACTGACAACCCAAGATAAACCATCGAGGCAAAAAATCAGTAAGGAGATCTGGAACCTCAATTTGACATTTGACCAATGAACTTAATAGACAACTACAGAACATTCCACCCAACAACCATGGAATATACATTCTACTCATCACCACATGGAACACACTCTAAGATCAACCACATCCTCAGTCATAAATTAAGCATAAACAAATTCCATAAGATCACAATACTACTGTGCATCTTCTCAGACCTCAGTGGAATAAAAATAAATATCACCACCAACAAGCTTCCCCCAAAACACAGAAAGGCATGGACACTAAACAGCATAATGCTGAACAACTCCTGGGTCAACACAGAAATCAAAACAGAAATTAAAACATTCTTGGAAACAAATGAAAACAAAGACACATCTTACCCAAACCTCTGGGATACCATGAAATCAGTACTAAGAGGGAAATTTATAGTTCTATGCACACATTGGGAAAACAGAAAGATAATTTAACAACCTAACAAATCACCAAAGGAGCTGGAAAGGCAAGACCACAAAAACGCTAACTTCAGCAGAAGATTCCAGATCATCAAAATCAAAGCCCAACTATGGAACATAGAAGACAAAAATATCACCAAAAAAATCAACAAAACAAAAAGCTGGTTCTTTGAAAGAATAAAAATGACTGATGAACTCCTAGCCAGACTGACCAAGAGAGAAAAAAACAAAATAAACACAATTAAAAATGCAAAGGATCAAGTCACAACTGACTCCAAAGAAATACAAAACATTATCAGAGATTACTATGCACACCTGTTTGGAACAAGTTCGAAAACATAAATGAAATGGAGGACTTTCTGATATCACACAATCTTTCAAGATTGAAACAAGAAGAAACAGAGACCTTAAATACACCAGTAACAACCTGGGAAATTGACTGTCATAAGTAAACTACCTACAAAAAAGGCATTGGACCAGATGGCTTTCCAGAAAAATTCTATAAAACATGCAAGGAGAAACTGATACCAATCCTATTCCAGGTAATAGAGAAAGATAGAATTCTCCTCAAATAATTGTTAAGCAAATATCACACTGAAACCCAAACCAGGCAAAGATTCAACAAAGAAAGAGAACTACAAGCCAATATCCCTGATGGACATAGATGTAAAAATTTCAACAAGACTCTAGCAAATCAGATCCAACAACACATCTCAAGAATTATTCACCATGACCAAGTAGACTTCATACTTGGGATACATAGATGGTTCAACATCTGCAAGACCATAAATGTAACTGAGTACATCAACGAATGGAAAAACAAGAACCACACAATTATATCATTAGACACTGAAAAAGTTTTCAGCAAAATCCAATATCCCTTCTTGATACAAACCCCTGAATATCTAGGCATAGAGGGAACATAATTCAAAATAGTAAGAGCAATCTACAATAAATCAATAGCCAACATATTGTTAAATGAACAGAATTTGGATGCATTTCCCCTGAAAACCAGAACAAGACAAGGCTGCCCACTCTCATCCCTCCTGTTCAACATAGTGTTGGAAGTCTGGTTAGAGTAATCAGACATGATAAGGCAATCAGTGGTATCCAGATAGGAAAAGAGGAAGTTAATCTATCCTTCTTTGCCAACAATATGATCCTATACCTTGGAAACCCAAGGAAATTTGTCAGAAACCTCCGTGCACTCATGAGGGACTTTGGCAAAGTTTCAAAGTACAAAATAAGTATGCAAAAGACAATCACATTCTTATATACCAACAGTAAACAGGCAGAAAACCAGATAAAAAGTACAATCCCATTCACAATAGCCACCAAAAAAAAAGAAAGATATACCTTGACATCTTCCTAACCAGAGAGATGAAAGACCTTTATAACACAAACTACAAAACACTGCTCAAAGAAATCAAAGAGAACACAAATAACTGGAAAAATATTCCATGCTCATAGATTGGAAGAATCAACATTATTGAGACGGACATCCTACCCAAGGAAATCTACAGATTCAGCACAATACCTATTAAATTACAAACATCATTCTTCTCAAACCTGGAAATGACAATACAGAAATTCATATGGAAACACAAATGACCACAAATAGTGAAAACAATCCTAGCAAAGGAACCAAAGTGGGAGGTATCATACCTTCAGACTTTAAACTTTACTATAAGGCTACAGTAATCAAAACAGCCTGGTATTGTTACAAGAACAGGAACAGGATAGAGATTCTAGAGGAAAACCTCAATTCTCATCTAGCTCATCTTTGACAAAGCCTCCACCAACAACCAATAGGAAGAGGAGAACTTACTCAGTAAATGATCCTGGGAAAGCTGATTGATCACATGAAGAATGAAATAGGACCATTGCCTATCACCATACAGAAAAATCAACTCTAAATGGGTCAAAGACCTAAATGTAAAGCCTCAAACTATAAGAACCTTAGAAAATGCAGTAGAAACCTTTATAGATATTGGAATAACCAATCAATTCTTGATCATAACCCCAAAAGCTTATGAAATAAGAAACAAGATAGACAAGTGGGACCTCGTCAAACTGAAAAGCTTTTGCAAAGTGAAGGAAACCATCAAGTGTGCAGGGAGACAGTCTATAGAATGGTAAAATAATATTTGCCAACTGTTTATCTGACAAAGCCTGACACAGGATCTGCAAGGGACTCAAACATGCTGGGGAAAAAAAAAAAGTCAAACAGCCCTATTAAAAATGGGACAAAAGAAAACATATGAATAGCCAACAGATACATGAAAAAATGCTCAGCCTCATTAATCATCAATGAAATGCAAATCAAAACCACACTGAGATACCACCTAACTCCAGTCAGGATGGCCATCATTAATAATTCAAAAAACAACAGAAGCTGGAGAGAATATGGAGAAAAGAGACTGCTTGTACACTGTTGGTGGGAATGTACCCTAGTACAACCTCTGTGGAAAACAGTTTAGAAATTTCTGAGAGATCTAGAAATTGACCTTCCATAGAATCCAGCAATCCCCATTCTGTGACTATACCAGGAGGAACTTAAATCATTCTACAAAAGATACCTGCCCCACATGTTTATTGCAGCACTATTCACAATAGCAAAAACATGGAACCAACCATGCTGCCCATCAAAAGTGGACTGGATATTTTTAAATGTGGTATATATACACTGGAATATTATATATCCATAAAGAAGACAAAATTATGGACTTTGCAGCATCTTGGATGGATTTAGAGTCTATAATACCCAGTGATCTATCACAGAAAAAAGAACTGAATACCATATGTTCTCACTCATGTGAATCCTAAACATCTGTCATAATACCACAAGAAAGTGATTGGCAGTAGCAGGACACTACGGGGGGTGTGATGGCATATAACATCACTAAAGGTACCTGATCCTAAACCAGGTGAAGTGAGGACCAGTGGAAGGCTGAAACTTACCTGTACCTAGACCACTTATGTACCTAATCCTGACTAGTACCCCACATCTTTAAAAAAAAAAAAAAAAGACTTCCCTGTGAAACTATCAGAGCCTGGTGCTTTCTTATGAAGTAGCTCCTTTATAATCTTCTTTATTTGATGTAAATTGGTCCTTCTAATAGAATCAAGTTCTTTAGGAAATTGTTCAATTCCTATAGGATTTTAAATTTCAGTACACACATGTTGACCAAGAAGTCTCTAATTTTTAAAAAAATTTTCTGTTTCAATAATTATTTCCCTTCGACAATTATTTTGGACTTTTGTGTTTTCTCCCTTTTATTATTCATTAGGTTAATTAGTGATGCTAATTTTTTCCAAAATCCAGCTAGGGTTTTGTCCTACTATTTATATCTTCTTTAGTTTGTTGCTTTCCTCCTTTTTCTTTCATAAGGTTTACTTCTTGATATTTTCTACCTTTTTGAGTTGGAAATTTGTTCATTTTCATTCTTTGTGTTTTATTGACAAAAGTGTTTAAGGTTATAAATTTTCCTCAGCTCAGTATTTTAACATATAACATATACTGTTCTATCTTCATCTTCACTTGATTTAGTGCTAGATGTACAATTAAGTACATTAAATTATCATCATCAATCCTTTTACTGAAGATCATCCACTCACATCTTAATAGAATTCTAGTAGATTCTCAATAAGGACTCCTGCATACAAATTCCTACATTCTTGTATATTTAAAAATCACAACAGTACTGCTCTCTTGTTGGTGCACTTTGAATTTTGTTTTTGAATACTGAGCAGTATGTTGTTTTTGAATATATAAAAACAAAATATCTTCAAAGGCCTTATAACTCTGAGGATTTTTTTAGTTCTACATAAAGTCCAATGGTTTTACTTAGATCTCAGAGGTTTTTTTTTTTTTTTTCTTATAAAGATGTGGGGTACAATTCAGGGCTAGGTATGCAAACATTGGTTATGCAGGTACCCTTGTTGATGAGGTATGCCCTTCCCTCCCCTAGTAGTTTCCCTCAACTGCTAATCCTACTCCCCTTCCCCTGGCAATTTCCCTCTACAGTCAATCCCTTTCTTTTTTTTTTTCTTTTTTTTCTTTCTTTTTTTGGTGGGGGAAGAAGAAAGAGAGAGAGAGAGAGAAAGAAAGAGACTGGACCCCTGTCTAGTACAGAAGTCCACCAATCCCTTTCTTATAGTATTATAATAATTGTTCAAGGTCTACTTATGATGAAAACATATGGTACTCTATTCTTTGTTTCTGTGATAGATTGCTAAGTATGATCACTATAAATCCATTCAAGTTGCTGCAAATTCCATGTTTGTCCTTCTTTATGGCTGCATAATATTCCATTGTGTATACATACCACAGTTTTTTAATCCAGTCCACCTTCGATGGGCAAGATGGTTGGTTCCATGTTTTTGCTATTGTGAATAGAGCCGCAACAAACATATGTGTGCAGGTATCTTTTTTGTAGAATGATTTGAGTTCCTCTGGGTATATTCCCAATAGGGGAATTGCTGGGTCATATGGAAGCTCAATTTCTAATTCTTTCAGAAATTGTCACACTGTCTCTCAAAGAGGTTGCACTAGTTTGCATTCCCACCAGTAGTGTAGAAGCATTCCTTTTTCTCCGCATCCTCACCAGCATTGTTGTTGTTTGTTTTATTAATGATAGTCATTCTTACTGGGGTTAGGTGGTATCTCAGTGTGGTTTTGATTTGCATTTCTCTGATGATGAGTGAGGCTGAGCACTTTTTCATATGTCTTTTGGCTGTCCATATATCTTCTTTTGAGAAGTGTCTATTCATGCCTTTTGCCCACTTTTCAATGGGGCTGTTTGTTTTTTTCCTTTCAGCATGTGTAAGTTCTTTATAGATCCTAGATGTTAGAACTTTGTCAGAAATACAGTTGGCAAATAATTTTTCCATTGGGTGGGCTGTCTCCCTGCTCTCTTGATGGTTTCTTTTGCTTTGCAGAAGCTTGTTAGTTTGATGAGGTCCCACTTGTCTATCTTATTTCATGGTATGGGCATTAAGGGTTCTGAATAGGTATTGGTTGCTAGTCCCAATTTCCATAAGTAAGGGTATCTCCTGCATTTTCTAAGATTCCTATAGTTTGGGATTTTACATGTAGGTCTTTGATCCATCTAAAGTTAATTTTTGTGTATGGTGATAGGTGATCAGTCAGTTTTCCCAGCACCATTAACTGAATAGGTTATCCTCTCCCCAGTGGTTGTTGGAGGTTTTGTCAAAGATGAGTCATTTGAGATACTGAGGCTTTGCTTCCGGAATTTCTATCCTGTTCTATTGGTCTGTGTGCCTGTTCTTATACGAATAAGAGGCTGTTTTGATTACTGTAGCCTTATAGTAAAGTTTGAAGTGTGGAAGTGTGACACCTCCTGCTTTGTTTCTTTTGTTAAGGATTGTTTTGACTATTCATGGTCACTTGTGTTTCCTTATGAATTTCTGTATTGTCATTTCCAGGTCTGAGAAGAATGATGTTGGTAACTTAATGGGTATTGCATTGAATCTGTAGATTGCCTTTGGTAGGATGGACATCTTAACAGTGTTGATTCTTTCTACCATGAGTATGAAATATTTTTTCCATTTGTTTGTGTCTTCTTAGTTTTCTTTGAGCAGTGTTTGGTAGTTCTCATTGTAAAGGTCTTTCACTTCTCTAGTTAGGAAGATGCCAAAATATTTCTTTTCTTTTCTTTTCTTTCTTTTTTTGGTGGCTATGGTGAATGGGATTGTGCTTTTAATTTGGGTCTCTGCCTGCTTTTTGCTGGTGTATAGGACTACAACTGTCTTTTGCGTTTATTTTGTACCCAGAGACTTTGTAAAGTCCTTTGGCAGTGCAAGCAGGTTTCTGACAGATTCTCTTGGATTTTCAAGGTGTTGGATCATATCATCAGCAAAGAGGGATAACTTGACTTCCTCTTTTCCTAATTGGATTCCCCTGATTTCCTTCTCTTGTCTACTTTCCCAAGCTAGAACTTCCAACACAATGTTGAACAAGAGGGGTGAGAGTGGGCAGCCTTGTCTTGTTCCAGTTTTAGCAATATGTTAACTGTGAGTTTATCCTAAATGGCACTTACTATTTTGAGGTATGTTCCTTCTATATCTAGGTGTTTGAGCGTTTTTAATCAAGAAGGGATGCTGGATTTTATCAAAAGCTTTTTCTGCAGCTAATGAGGTAATCATGTGGTTCTTGTTTTTACATCTTTTGATGTATTTAATTACATTTATGGTCTTGCAAATGTTGAACCAGCCCTGCATCCTGGGGATGAAGTCTATTTGATCATGGTGGATGATTTTTGAGATGTCTTTTTGGATCCGATTTGCTAGAATCTTATTGAAGATTTTTGCATCTATGTTCATAAGGGATATTGGCCTGTAGTTCTCTTTTTTTTGTTGGATCTTTATCCGGTTTGTGTATCAGTGTGTTGTCAGTTTCATAAAATGATTTGGAGAGAATCCCATTCTTCTCAATTGCCTGGAATACTTTCCATAGATTAGTATCAGTTCCACCTTGTATGTTTTGTAGAATTCTGCTGGAAAGCCATTCAGTACAGGGATTCTTTTTAGGTAGTTTTCATATGACAACCCAGACAATTTCCTTTGTTGTTTTGGTCTATTTTGCATCTCAATGTTTTCTTATTTCAACCTGGGGAGGTTGTGTGATGTCAGAAAGTCCTCATTTCCATTTAGGTTATCAAGTTTGTTTCCATATAGGTATACATAATAATCTCTGATAATCTTTTGTATTTCTTTGGGGTCAGTTGTGATTTGATCTTTTGTATTTCTGATTGTGTTTATTTGGACTTTTTCTCTCTTTTTCTTGGTCATTCTGGCTAGGGGTCCATCAATCTTGCTAATTCTTTCAAAAAAACCACCTGTTTGTTTTCTATAATATTTTTCTCTTCTATGTCCCATATTTGGGCTCTTATTTTGGTGATTTGAATTCTTCTGCTAAAGTTGGGGTTTGGGTGGTCTTCTCTTTCCAGCTCCATTAGGTGATTTGTTAGGCTCTCAACTTCTGATGTTTACATTTTATTGATATGTGCATGTAGAGAGATAAATTCCCCTCTTAGAATTGTTTTCATGACATCCCAGAAGTTTTGGTAAGATGTTCCTTCATTTTCATTTGTTTCCAGGAATCTTTTAATTTCTGCTTTGATTTCAGTGTTGACCCAGTAGTTGCTCAGTATCACGCTGTTTAGTATCCATGTTTTTGTAGGTTTTGGGGAAATTTCGTTGGTGTTGATATTTATTTTTATTCCACTGTGGTCTGAGAATGTGCATGGCAAGATTTCAACCTTATGGAATTTGTTTATGCTTGATGGCCAAGGATGTGAGTGATCTTGAAGTACGTTCCATGTGGTGATGAGTAGAATGTATATTCTGTGGTTGTTGGGTGGAATAATTTGTAGGTATCTATTAAATCCATTTGGTTGAGTGTCAAGTTTAGGTTCTGGATCTCCTTGGTTGTTTTTTTTTTGTTTTTTTTGTTTTTTTTGTTTTTGCCTTGAAGATCTATCTAGGGCTGTTAGTGGGTTATTCAAGTCCCCTGCTATAATAGTGTTAGAGTCAATATCTTTTTTTAGTTTACTTAGTAGTAGCTTTATAAATGCTGGTGCTCCTTTGTTGGGTGCATATATGTTTAAGATGGTTATTTCTTGTTGATGGATTGAACCTTTTCTCATTATGTAGTGTCCTTTGCATCATTTTAAATTTTTCATAGCTTAAAGTTTGTTTTGTCTGATATTAAGATCACAACTCCTGCCTTCCTTCATAATCCATCTGCCTGCACACTCATTTTTCATCCTTTGAGTCTGTGTGTGTCCCTTGTACTGAGCTGAGTCTCCTGGATGCAACAATAAATTGGGTCATGGTTTCTGATCCAGTTTGCCATTCTGTGTCTTTTCAGTGGTGCATTTAGCTCATTCACATTCAGTCTGATTATTGAAATGTGATTGTTTATCCCTGTCATGAGGGTCTTATAAAGCTTTTTCTTTGTTTGCTTGTTTTCTTTTGGCTTTGGGGTTAATGTATGTGTGTGTTTCAAGTTTCTCGTTGCACTATATTCTCTGTTGATTCTGTGCTCTGCTATTCTCTTGGGAAGTGTGTGGTCATTTTTTTTTTCATTCTTCTGTGCATAATACCCTTTTAAGTGTCTCCTATAGAGCTGGTCTGGAAGCTGTATAATCTCTTAGGGAGATTGGATGTCTGGAAAGGATTTTAATTCTCCATCACTGATGAAGATGAGCTTGACTGGATAGGAAATTCTTGGCAGAAATTGTTTATCTTTGAGGACTTTAAATATAGGGTTCCAGTCTCTTCTTGTTTGCAGTGTTTCTGGTGATAGGTCTGCTGCTCTTCTGATTGGTTTTCCCTGGTAGGTAGTCTGACATTTCTCTCTTATTGCCTTTAGGAATTTTTCTTTTGTACCTACTTTGTGTAGGGGTTAGTCTTCTCATTTGATGTCTTGTGAGGGTTCTCTGTGACTCTTGTCCTTGGCTGGTCACTTCTCTGATGAGATGAGGAAAGTTTTCTTGGGTTACCTCCTGGAATACTTGCTCCAAGTTGTTCTCCATTTCTCTTTCTTCTTCTGGGATACCAATCAGCCTCTTGATATAATTGCACATGTCTTATAGACTTTGTTCTTCCTTTCTGAGTCTTCTTTGTATGTTTTTTATAGACCAGGTTAATTCCATGTTCTGGTCTTCGAGTTCTGAGGTTATTTCTTCAGCTAGATTAATCCTGCTCTCCATGCTTGTCATCTTGTTATTTATTTCCTGTATGAAATTTTTTATTGCCAAAACCTCTATTGCAATTTCTTTCAGTGTTGCACCTTGTCTTTCTTGAGTCTTATTCACTCTTTTCATCCATTCCTGAATCACTGTCATATTCTGAGGCCAGTTGTTGGTGATTTCCATTGTTTGGGAACCAAGGTCTGATTTTTCAGGAGTTTTGTCTTTGATACACTTGACATTGCCCGAGGTCTTCCTTTGGTTTTTCCTCATTTGTGATAGATCTCTTGTTTTTCTCTTTAGTTCTGTTATTCAGTGTCAGTGGGAGAGGCTTTCGCTTCTGATGTTTGCTCAGTCCTCTATTCTTCTCTGATCCAGGCTCTGGATTTTTTCTATTTTGAAATAGCATGGTGGATGGGAAGCTTTGCTGTCTCTTTTAATTTTTGAAATTTGAATAAAGTAGGGGATGGGGTGCTAGGAATCAGAAACTACTTGCAAATTACAATGTTCATTCATTGTGGTATGTGTTCCCTGAGACCCACTCTATATAACAATGTAACACAGAAACCAATGCAAAAAACAACTGAACACACACACACAGACATACAAACATACCCCAAAAACAAATTGGAATAACAACAAAGTATAACAAAACAAACAACAACAAAAACCTAGAAAAATAAACACACACACACACACACACACCTAGCACAAAGTGAATAGAAAAGAAAAAAAGAAAGATAGGAGGGGGGATAAAAGGGAATTCAGATCAAGCCCTCACACATATATTGACACACACCTTAAACTATAAAAAATGAAAATAAAAAACCCAGAAGAACAAAAGCAAAAACAAACCAACAACAAAATTGAAAGATGAACACTCAATCATTCACATACATGCATAAACAGAAAATGTCAAATAAAGAAAGAAACAGAAAAAAAAATTGGGGAGCATGCAGATCAAACCCTCACATACACATTCATGAATAAAGAAAAGATATGTAAAACATACATGAACTAACAAAGAATTTTTAAAAATTAAAAAAGAATAAAATTTTTTTAAAAAGAAAAAAAGAAAAAAAACTTTCCCTCTTGTGGCAGGCTCTGTAATTGTTCCTCTAATCAGGTCTCTCCTACAGAGCCACTTCTCTCACTCTCTCCTCAGTGTCCGGAGCAGGGAAGGAGGAAGGGTAGTGGAGGCAGGTGGGTTGCAGCCCTCCCCTCCCACTCTTGTATGGTCAGGAAGATCTCCTCCAGTGGGGAGGTGCAGAGTTATCTTTCCCCCAAGTATGTACTTGCAGGTGATGCCCCAGCCAAGCCTATCCTGGAATGGAGTCCTATTGCAACTGACATCCAGGCTCCACCTGGGTTTGTCCCTCTCAGTTGTTGCCCAGCTATGTGGGGGTCTGACATTCAGAGGATTTCTGGGGAGGAGGGGATTTGGGTCAGGCCTGGACTCACCACTGATCTCTTTGGAGTCCTTCCTCATCCTTTTCTGGCTACACCCTTTAGTCCATGGTTGGATCAGGGTAGGGGGTGGAGCACCTGGAACTCAGTACGCCTCAGGTCCTTCCGAAGTTTGTGCTTTTAGAATATTTCCTCTGGGTCATGAACAATCCCTAAGTAGTTGATCTGCCAGTCACAGAGATCATGTCTGTTGCTCCGTGGTGAGTGAGTCGAAGCACTTTCCTGCCCTGCCTTCAAGATGATGGTGGGGTGCCTTTCTTGTCCTCTTCCATGGGACTCTGCCTCTGGATTCCCTCTGTAACCCCTGCTGCCAGTGCCCTGCTAGGCACTGAAGTGGTGAGGCAAAGCCTAGAGTCGGCAGTCTCTCCTGCCAATGGTGAGGGAGAGCCTGGAGTGATAGTGTCTTCCCACCACTTTTCATAGGAAAACTTGTGTCCATTAAAAAAAAAAAAAGGCACTCAGCTTCTGCAACCTGGGAAGAGTCAGGGACCAAGTAGAGAAATTGCAGCACCAGCTATTGCACCAAGGGCCTGGCCACTTGCTCTCAAGCCCCCACTTAGATGGTCTCTCCCAGCATTTTCTCTCCAGGAAGGGTTTTGTTGGTTTAAAAAAAAAAAAAGAAAATGGTACCTGGCTTCTGCATCCCAGGAGTCGCTAGGGTCCAAGCCCAGCAGCTGTGGCATCAGTTGCTGCACCAGGAGAGCTCTGGCTACTAGCTCCCTAGCCCTCACTCAGTCATCCACTTACACGCCTTCTTACTCACCAGCACGTACACTAAATTTTCCATACACTCACTCACTCACACCAGGACTTGCATAGTTCCACTGGCTCAGCCGCCATCTTCCCGACCTCTATCTTAGAGTTAATTGTTATGGGCCAATATTCCCTGAGCTCTTTTAACACGTAGACTGATGTTTTATTTACAGATATAAGTTTTTAAAATTATAGTTTTAAATACTAATTTTGTTCCATTGTTTTATATCTTTTCCCAGAGACTCCAACTATACCAAATGGGATCATCTTTGCCTACATTTTCTTTTAAGCACTTTCTTTCTTAATCTTTTCATTTTATTTTTTGTTATCTTGGTTGTTTTCCTGATTGTCTTCAATAGTCTTAATAAATTTTCATTTGAATCTCTTACTTCTTAGATACTTTAAAAATTCACCTGTATTTCTTATGTGATTTAGATGTCTATGGTTTTCTGAAATCAATCAACTTGGATTTTAGTTCTTTTTGTTTTGCATCCATTTCTGTTCTTGGTGTTTTCATTTATTTCAAAGAAGTTTGTTTTTATATGCCAAATGCTTATTAGAGAATATTACATTCAATTACATTTAAATGGTAAAATTTTTGTCAGTTGAATTAATTTGATTCTCATTTTCTGTTATATTTTTATGGTGATCATATATAATTGAAGACTGCTTGTACTTCCGCATTTGTGTACAGGGCTGGTAGTTTAAAGTGGTTTAAGAGATTCCTAGTTCAAGAGTTCTCTCTTCTGTCAGGGTAGTAAGATTGCCTTTTGCCTCTTTTCTTTTGGTATGTAGGATTGCAAATATACTCTTTTGTTTTTATTTATCTTCATCATGTGACTTTAAAAACCCAGCTCTCTTTTGGAAACTTTTCCCCTTAAGTGTTACCTTTCCAAGATTTCCTCTTGACACATTGTCTGCAATTTTAAGTTCCTCCCCCTTGTCACCCACTGTCAGTTTCCTGACCTGCCATATCACTTTTTTTCTTCTTCTTCAGGATTTTCACTTTTAGGATGCACTTTCTCTTTATGGTGATGGTTTTCCGTCAATACCAAGCCTGCTGCTAGTTCTTTCTTCGCTGTTCCATGCAATTTTTTAGGGTCTGTCCTTGCACTTCACAAGGACTTTGGCAGGAGGACAAAAGCCAACTCATGGGGATTTGGTGTCCATTTTTTTATTTGCAGCTCTTTTGAAGTTTGGGCATTATTTGTTTTCTTGTTATTCTGAGAGCATGAGTTTTAGTTATTCTTAAAATTTATGTTTTGGGGAGGAATATACTGGGAGATAAAGATTTACGCCATCATCATTACCTTGGTTAGCCATCAAATTAAACTGTTTAATAATAATTTGCCATAACATAACACATTTCTAATGACTGTCAGATGTGAGTGTTCTAGTTTTTCACCTGTGTCATAATACTCCAAAATATGCCCACTAATTCTGAGTACATGGTTGGTACATACTGTTATAACTGAAATGACATAGGAAGACTGGGTATCTTAGAACCACAGAAGACTTAAGTGTATTTGAGGGTCGTTCCAAAAAGATCTTCCCAATCTCAGTCATTAAATAACTGAAGGTTTGAAAAGCATGAGACAAAAAGGAAAAGCAGAATGTTTGTGAGCAGTTACATCAGATACAGGTGTCTAATAAAATACTTTTCCTGAGTATAAAGATGTGATATTTGGTAATTACTTTCTGATGTTTATTATAAAAAGATAGACAGGTTCATGGTTATTTCTAGTCTTCACTTCTCTACTTTTCATGCCTCAGTTTCTCTGTGTTGTCTCTTGTCTTATTCTATTAATATTGCATTGTGATATCTTTAATAATTTTAAATTTTAATAAATTTAAATTCATTCTATTAATTCAAGAGATGGTGGTCTCTTAAATAATGTACCTTTTCATAAGCTTAGGTACTCTTGGGTTCACCAATTACTGACAACAGTCTCTGTGTCTCGAGTCAAATTAACCAAGAGTAAGAATAAAATAAAATAATCCGTTTTTAAATTACTGGTTGGGTAGTATAACGGTGCAGGCACAAAAAGATACTTAATAAATAATTGTAAATGAGTGAATAACTATTAGAAATAAAAAAGACTATTACATTTTATGATCTTCCCACTTGCCAATGACAAGTGCTGTTTTGAAAAGGGTCTATTTAAAGGCTACTATTCTACCTCAAACAATATGAAGTCCCTATTACTTGAGATCTAAGCTCCATATAGAAAAGTGTCTTTTCTGACTTTTTAAGGAACTTTAATTGTTAGAAATCACAGAAACTTTTTGATAGATGGGTTTCTACAAATTACAAATATGTCTGGTCCCAGGTGAATTGAGTTAACTAAAAGCTTAATGATACATTGAAGACAGAATTGGGGGGGTGGAGGAACCTGGAGATTATTTCCAAAACAGTAACTGATGCTTTGTTGAAGTAGCTACTTAATTACTGAGATTGGGAACATCTTTTTGGAATGACCCTCAAATATACATAAGTCTTCTGTGGTTCTCAGATACCCAGTCTTCCTGTGTATCTGCAAATTAACTCACTGCTTCCTTTCACTTGTCATATTATTACTTTAAAGTTCAGGCACAGGTTCTAAGAATAAATTTCTCCAAAAGAAATGAATTAACGTATAGCAGCAAACAAGAACTTGATTAATTTTCAGGAAAAGTTACAGACAAATTAGCTCAGTATAATGATGGCTGAGAAAATCTGACATAAATTTTAGGTCCATATTTTCTAAGGAAAGAGTATACTTTCTGCCCTGGAAGCTGCATAACTATGCTCACTAGAACAAGGTCCTACTGTATACCTTCCTAGAAATACAGAAAAGATAAGATGCAATCTGGAAACTGAAGACCCTGAAAGGAAAGAATTACATCAGAATTTGGGGAAAGTAAAGAAAGCAGGCAGTAACACTGAAATGGTTCAACACCAGATAAAGTATTCTCATTCTAACTGGAATATCAAAGAATCAAATGCTTTGTGGGAGAGGTAGAGAGAGGGCAGAGGTTCTCTTATAAATTAAAAGGAAAAATCACAACTATTCCTGGAGTCAAGAGACAAAAGTCATATTAGTTAACGAAGAGAATGCATTCTAAAAATCCTCTAAGGAGACTGGTGGAGAAAGAGCAAAGCTGACCACTGGAAGGACTAAGTTGCAGCCCTGGCTCTTCATGGACTAACTAGGTGAGTCTGTAAATGTATTCCACCTCTCTGAGCTCCAGTCTCTTCTAATGCTACATCCTATAGATTAGAAAGTTAATATTCATTGGTTGTAGTTGACATGATCTCTGCTCTTCTGATCTGATAGTCCTAAAATTTCAAAAACAAAATTCATGTCCTGAAGGACTTGCTATCTGTGGAAAAAGGTTAATGAAACATACTTCTCTGAGGAAGAAAAAACTATGAAATGAGTATTAAGTGCCCTTGTAAGGGAAAAAAAATCAGCTGTATCCACAGGAAATTCATGAAGCAATTACACGGACCTTTTGTTTTCTAAGTACAAAAAAGCATTTTAAAAACTCAGACTCTGGACCCCGACAGCTGGGTTTGCATCTCAGCTCTGCTCTTTCCTCCGAATTCTTAGCCCACTTCCTGAACTGTACCACACTCTTTTTCCATGTGCAGCAAAGTATCTTGCATCAAATTGCAGTACACTATTTACAAATACCTTAAGCTCTGCAGTGTCATGTGCTGAACTTGGTTAAACTAAGAGCAATGCACAGAATTCAAATTCACTTCCCTCTTCCCCATTCCAGTGTGTGGATTTTCATTTATCTTTGGTTTTCTAACACCCAAAGTCCAAGATATGGGTATTCTCTCAAGCATGTAAAAAGCATATTTTCATGTATCTTAACATATAAATTTTAAACTCAAAACTGTGTAAATATAAATATCAATATTTGTGAAGTGTGTGTGTGTGTGTGTGTGTGTGTGTGTGTGTGTGTGTGTTTGTTTTTGTTTTTTGTTTTTGTTTTTGTTTGAGTCAGGATCTTACTCTGTCACCCAGGCTGGAGTGCAATGACATAATCACGGCTCACTGCAGTCTCAAACTCCTGGGCTCAGGAAACCCTTCTCCCTCAATGTCCCAAGTAGCTGGGACTACAGGAAAGTGCCACCATGTCTGACTGGTTTTTTGTTTGTTTGTTCTTGCAGAGATGAAGTCTCACTATGTTGCCTAGTCGAACTACTGGGCAGAAATAATCCTCCTTACTTGGCCTCCCAAAGTGCTGGGATTACAGGGATGAGTCACTGCACCCAGTCTGAAATATGTTTTAGATAATTATGTAAAGCCATAAAACATAGCTAGTACAGAAAATAGCAATATCTGTAGAATGTACTATTGTTTATTGCCTAAAATGCAACAAATCCAGTGAGGCTCTAGCCTCTTTCCTTACTTCCCTCCTTCCTCCTTCCCTCCCTCTCTTCCTTCCTTCTTCCTTTTTCTCTCTTTCTTTTTGTTTTAATTTCTTTATTTCACTCTATAAAACTTCAGTGATTTCTAGTATTTGAAACAGCAGCTCAGTCTATCTCCCCTGTTGCTGACTTAATAAAAGTCTTTCAAACAGTGTCTGAACCTAAACACAAGGTAAACTTTATCTTCAATACATCTCTCTCCCACAAAGAAAAGCTAGCTAAGCCTCCACACAAAGAAATAAAGTCGTGATGAGATAAGGCTGATAAAAAATTAAATAGAAATGACCGCAGACAGAACACAGGTCTATCTTCTTTATAAACAGAGGCCCCTTCCATCCAGCTATCCAAAGATGTAAGCCAAAAGCAAACAGTGACTGATTTTCTGTTCCACCGATCAGCAAGTCTGCTGAGATATTGTTATATACTTTTATATACATTCTTTAGTTCTACAATTCAACTGCAAACACCCTGAGGGTTTTGGGGAAGGACTGTATCTGATAACCACTTTTAGAAAGAAAGATACTTCGTGTGGTGTTTAGCAATGAATCTATTAGAAGCACAATATATTTTTTTCAAAAAGGCCTGTAGAAGGCCCAGTATGGAGAACAGACCCAGATCCTTTCTAAATGATACTAGAATGCAAGCTTTGTAAAAGTGGTCACTTTGTTCTGTTCATGGCTCATGGCAGACAGACTCTAAGAGGGAACCCAATAACCCCTCATCTTCTGAACTAGTGCCTCTGCATAATCTCCCCCCAAGCATGACTAACTGGCCTAGTAACGAACCAACAGAATACAATACAGGTCATAGAATGTCACTTCCATGATTAGACTACATAAAGTAGAGATTTTTGTCTTAAGACTCCTTCTCTGTTGCTAGCTTTGATGAAGCAAGTTGTTGTGCTTGCCAAGCCCATGTGCCAAGGAACTGAGAGCACCAGCAAATAGCCAGCAAGGAATTGAGGCCCTTAGTGAATACACCTTAATGAACTGAATCAAACCAACAACCACAAAGTAGACTTAGAAGAGGATCCTTCCCCAGTCAAGTCTTTAGATGAGACCTTGGCATTTGCTGGAGCTTTGACTGCAGCTTATGAGAGACCCTTAAGTGGAAGACTCAGCTAAACCATGCCCAAATTCCTAACCACAGAAACTGTGAGATTAATAAATGTGCATTGTTTTAAGTCAGTAAGTTGGTAGTTGTTTGTTACACAGTAGACAACTGGTACTTCCTCAACTTCTTGTATAGTTTCTGGCTCATAGTGGGTACATAATAAATGTAAGAGGGGACCAAAAAAACCCTCAGAATTTATCTATTAAAAAATTGTATATTTACTCTTGTATGTTTAAACTTCAGTCACCTTTAAAGTACTCTCTGTTTGATGCAATATAGCTATCAAGATGCTTTTTCCACTGCTCAAAACAGCTTTTGAACTCATCAATTTTGATGTCTTTTGTGCTTATTTTTTGTTTCACCTCTTCCACATTGACTAAATGTTTCCCTTTGAGGACTTTTTTCCAACCAGGAAAACACACACAAAAAAGTAACTCAGGGTGAGATTGGGTGAATACAAAGGGTGGGACACAGGAGTCAAGCCGTTTTTGGTCAAAAACTGCTGAACACTCAGCATGGTGTAGGCAGGTATGCTCATCAATCACCCACAATGAAATGGGCAAATACATTGAAAGTTTCTAAAAAAAAAAAAAAAATTCACTGGAGCTGAACACATCCTCTCCCAACAACACTAGCTGGTGCACTGTTGCCTAAGGGTTCCTAGAACACATATTTACCTAGCAGGGAAAACTTGTACTACAAGGGTTCTGCTCTCCAGAAGATAATTCCAGGGATATTTTTGGTCACCCCTTGTACACATTGCATGAATCAATAAGTGAAATTAATTCCTGTCACTGATACAGAGAGAGTTGCTGAAGGTTAGTAAACTATTCAACACAGTGCTGAGGTGCATAGCACAACTAGGCGAATGAACCCAATTTTCTATAACAAGTATTCAAACAAATGCAATTTTCTAAGACAAATACATAGTAAGTATACAATTTCCCACAACAAACATGTTAAACAAGCTTTTCAGCCATCACAATGGCCTCAAGGTTGGCTTATGTTTCCTAGGGGAAAACAATAAACTTTACAGTTAAGAACAAAATAGCACTGGAGACCCTTTTACCCTTCTTAGCAAAGATACTGACCAGGAACTCAACTACATGATGACAACATTCAGAATATGCATTTCTCTAATCTAAATAGTACTTTCACCTGACCTGACTTGTGTTCTTTATTCTTTCTGCTTTTATGATTTCTAATTGGGAAATATGCTTCAATCTTCTCACTCACATTCTGCAAAGCATTTGGGTCAACCTCTTCCCTTCTTCTCAAGGTTTCTCATTAAATACTCTTGTGATTTGTGGCCTATGATTCCAACTTCAATTTTAACCAAGGGTAAATTTTTAAAAATATTTTTAGTTCTCATTACAAGTTGTGATAATTGCTATGAAAGAAAGAGGGTTAGGATAAATGGCAGCGGATGGCATAGGATCAGTGAGCGCTTAGCATGATGAGAAGTCCTTTCTGAAAAAGTGACTTTCACACTTTGAACTAAAAGATGAGAAGGATCCAAATATACAAAGAGCCAGGATGGTGGTATGGGCATAGAATAGCATTTCAAGCAGAAGGAAGAGCACATCAAAAGGTCCGAGAAAAAGTCTTTTAGCAGAGTTGATATTAGAAAGTCAGCCATATTGTGAATGTGAAATACAACGATACACAATCAATCAGTTAGGATCACAAAATACATTCTTCAAAAAAGCCTGTAAAAAGTTCAGCACAAAGTATCCTGATGCTTCTTTGGATGGTAATAGACCGTAAGAGCCATGAAAGTGGTAACTTCACTTTACAACTGCTTGTAAAAATAACTTTATATTATTTTTATTTGATAATTTTAACTCCATTTACTTGCAAAAGTAAAATACATCATTATGCATTTTTTTACTCTTTATTACTCGTTTATTTTTTACATAACCTTAAGAGGCAAAAATGATCCCAGCTTCCAGGAGAGAAAACTAAGGTTCAGGCAAGTTCAATCAGTTTTCCAAAGTCACAAAGCTGGTAAATGAAAACATCTGATCTGGTTGATCCACCCCCTCACCAGCCTTGTCCTCATAAAAGGGGTTTTAAGGGTGAAGCAGATAACAAAAAATCTTGCATAATTGTATTTAGATGGCTGGTCTGGAGATTAGAAAACTTCAATTCTACCTAAAAGATGCCAGGGCAGTATTGACAGTCACTCCACTCTATCATTAAGGTTTCTAAACTCATGGAAGGATCCAGCTCCTCCAAGCACAACAAACAATTGATTCCTCACTTTATGGAAAAATTCAACTTTGGTTTTGTGGCTAAAAGTACAACTTTACCACAGGCTAAAGACTGTTTCACTAAACACAAAAAGGTATCATGGAAAGGAGGAAGTAATCAGCTAGGGCAACATACCTGAGGACAAATAAACTGATAAAATGCCATTAATATCATCTACCCTCCAGGTTACTGTGAATTTAAAGATAATGTGTACAGTACCCGATACAAAGTAGTAGCTTAGCTAAATGAAGGTAAATATCAAGTTTTGAGAATGACTTGGGTTGCCCAGTGATCTCTTGGACCTGAGAAAAAGGCCTTACTTAAGTCAAGGATGTAAGGTCATTCCTTTGAACGAAGAGGTTGTTTCCTATTAAAATGCTGCTGCACTGGGTAAAACCTAATCCCTTCCACTTTTACCAGCCAATCTTCAGGGTGAAGCGCTGGCTCCCTTGGAGCGGAAAGTGGATGATGTGGGAAAGGCTCCCAGGACTGGAATTTATAAGGAAGGATAACCATGGGAAGAAGAAGAAGAGGACTGAATGCATTCACTTCATATTTCTGCTTCCAACTTCCAGGGGTACAAGAGTGCATCATCTGTGACAGAAGGATGAGGAAGAAGGGATAAGGAGGAACTTTCATCACCAGGGTGCCTCTAATCGGGTACATTTTTATAAGCCTCATATTTTAAAGTAATTGTTTATTTCAAATACTCTAAGTCTAGAAATCTATTGCACAGCATGAGCACTATGGTTAATAAAAATGCATTGTATACTGAAAATCTGTTAAGAGAATAGATCTTAGGTGCTCTTACCATAAAATAAAAATAGATGGTTATAATAGGTGACGGATATGTTCATTTGCTTAACTGTAGCAATCATTTCACTATTCATATGTATAACAACACATCACATTGTACACCTTAAATATATATATAATAAAAATTAATTCTTAAAAAACCCCTGTGGTCAACCACAACACAAAGCATAAATATCATGTCAATGATATTTTCTTGCCTTACAACCTCTTAGTTTCTAGTATTAACTTTCAAAATCAGAGGTCAACCAACCATGCTATCTATGCCTTACTCACAAGATCCCAGGTGTCTTCTCCTCTAAGTGGTATTCACAGTTAAATATAAATCAGTAAACAGATTGTCTATCTTTGAATTGGTGTATTTATCAGTACTGAATACAGAACCACAACTTAGTGCAGCCATGGAAAATGGGTAAAGAAGGATCTTAAAGGATCTGCATTTGGCCAGAAAACAAGTCTTTTCATCTATTTTCACTTTTGTGCCTTCAGACTCAGCCACACAGGGCTTTGAACAGTTTTTCTTTTCTTTTCTCTTTTCTTTTCTTTTTTTTTTTTGAGTTGGAGTCTCACTCTGTCGCCCAGGCTAGAGTGCAGTGGCATGCTCACAGTCACTGCAGCCTCGACCTGCTGGGCTTAGGTGATCCTTCTGCCTCAGCCTTATAAATAGCTGGAGCTACAGATGCACACTACCATGCCTGGCTAATTTTTTGTGATTTATTTTAGAGACCAAGTTGCCCAGGCTGGTCTTGAACGCCCGGGCTCAGGCAATTCTCTTGCCTACGCCTCCCAAAGTGCTGGGATTACAGGCTGAGCCACCACGTCTGGCCTCAATGGTTTTTCATTTGTCATCTGCTCAAGGTACCTGTCCTGCCTGACAGAGGAAGGAAATACTTTTTTTTCACTGATACACATTCCATAGTGATGGAACACAAAACCAGGTCTGCCCAAAAGCCTCAGTTTAGTCTCATTAAACATCTTTTTCAGAAAACAATATTGAAACCATGAATGTATCTGAGAATGTATCTGAGTATCACATGTTCTCACTCATATAGTGGACCTTGATCATCCAATGCACTACCATGGGAAAATGACTGACAGTGGTGGGGGAGACTATGGGGGGAGGGGAAGGGGGTGGGACTAATGGTAGTAAACATCTGTCTGGGGACGGGGAGACACCTGTTATCAACAAGGGGGCCTAAATGAAGCATATTTGTATACCTAACCCTTAACTGTACCCCACAACATCATAATAAAAAATATTGATTAAAAAAATATTGATTTAAAAAATAAAAAATAAAATATGGGTGCAATTTAGAATTAGGTATACAAACGTTGATTATGCAGGTACCATTATTGATGAGGTGTGCCCCTCCCTCCCCTAACAGTTTGCCTCAACTGCAAATCCCACCCCCCTGCTCCCCCCCCAACAGTTTCCCACTACTGCCAATCCCTTTCTATAGTATTATGATAATTGTTCAAGGTCCACTTATGAGTGAGAACAGATGGCACTGTGTTCTTTGTTTCTGTGATAGATCACTGAGTATGATCGACTCTAAATCCATCTAAGTGAAAACATGAATTTCGATGTGTCCCACAGTGGACTTTCTAATTCTTCACTCCCGAATTGAATATGTTTCCCCTCTCAAAGATAGAACAAAACAAACAAACGTGCAGGTCTACCCCAGAAAACACCTTCTTTTCAAACAGACAGACCAGGAAGCAAGAGAGGAAGGTGCTGGGCCACCTCACAGATACCAACTCCTTCCTTCTTTTCCTGATGCATAAATCAGTGAGAACCCTGGGGAGAAAGAGCAGAGGGGGACTGGGAAGAGAGGTCAAAATTGTTACTGGAGCACAGTATTTCTTTTTCTTTTTTTTTTTTTCTTTCCTTGTTTTTTTTTTTTTTTTGCTAGGTCTCATTCTGTTGTCCAGGCTAGAGGGCAGTGGCACGCATGCTCACAGCCACCCCAGTGTTGATCTGCTGGGCTCCAGCGATCCTTCCTACCGCAACCTTCCAAGTAGCCAGAACTGCAGGCAGGTGTAACCACATCCAGCTTATTTATTTATTGTAGAGATGAGGTCTCGCCAAGATGCACTGGCTGGTCTTGAAGCTGTAGACTCAGGCAATCTACTCGCCTCAGCCACCAAGCCCGGCTATAGTATTTCTTAATGGGGCACAAATAGCATCTGTGCTGGGGAAATCCTTCATTGTGAGAGACATTGCAGAGTGGTTAGTCTCTGACCCCTTGGCAGTAAATGTTGGTACCCCCGGCCTCCAATTACTGTGACAAGAACAAACTTAATACATTGTTAGCAGAACTCCCTTCACATGGACAAGAGGGAGAGGGGGGAAAAAAAACAACAACAAAATAGAAGCCACACCCCCTTCACCACTAGTAATCACAAACTCTCCATACTTTCTAATACTTTTCCAACCGAACTATCCAGGAAACACAACCCTTATCTTTGGCACTGTAGGCCCTCTCCCAAATAGCAGACTACTCTGTATAAGAAGGGGACCTCTAAAACCCCAGAATTTATTTATAAAAAATTGTGTATTTATTCTTACATGTATTCCACAAAATATAATTTCAAATGGTCAACCAAAGTTTTATCTGGAAGTTTTGAAAAGGTTGTGTCATGATTTGCAGAAGGAACGTCTCGAGTTGTGACAAACAGGAGACTGGTTCTTCCACACCATGACAATGCACCTTTCCACGTTGCACTGAGTATTCAGAAGTTTTTGACCAAAAGCAGTATGAGCCCTGTGTCCCATCCTCCCTATTACCCTACCTCTTTGAGGGACTTTTTATGTTTGTTTCCTTGGATAAGAAAGTCCTCAAAGGGAAATGTTTTTAAAATGGGGAAAAGGCGAAACAAAAAATATAAGAAGCACTAAAAGGCATCAAAATTGAAGTGTTCAAAAACTGTTTTGCACAGTAGAAAAAGCATATTGATAGGTGCATTGAATTAAGTAGGGTGTACTTTGAAGGTGACTAAAATTTAAACATACAAGAATAAATACACAAGTTTTAATAAATGAATTCTGTTTTGGGGGGTTCCCCCTTCGATTCATCAACTCTAAGCTTGCTACCATTTAATCCCAGCAATTATATAGATATTATTGTTGCACTGAAGAGTCGTGACAAAATGTGAAAATTGTGAACAAATGTGAAATTACTTTTTTGGTTATGCAGGCGAGTAGATTGCCTGAGTCTACAGCTTCAAGACCAGCCAGCGCATCTTGGCGAGACCTCATCTCTACAATAAATAAATAAGCTGGATGTGGTTACACCTGCCTGCAGTTCTGGCTACTTGGAAGGTTGCGGTAGGAAGGATCGCTGGAGCCCAGCAGATCAACACTGGGGTGGCTGTGAGCATGCGTGCCACTGCCCTCCAGCCTGGACAACAGAATGAGACCTAGCAAAAAAAAAAAAAAAACAAGGAAAGAAAAAAAAAAAGAAAAAGAAATACTGTGCTCCAGTAACAATTTTGACCTCTCTTCCCAGTCCCCCTCTGCTCTTTCTCCCCAGGGTTCTCACTGATTTATGCATCAGGAAAAGAAGGAAGGAGTTGGTATCTGTGAGGTGGCCCAGCACCTTCCTCTCTTGCTTCCTGGTCTGTCTGTTTGAAAAGAAGGTGTTTTCTGGGGTAGACCTGCACGTTTGTTTGTTTTGTTCTATCTTTGAGAGGGGAAACATATTCATTTCGGGAGTGAAGAATTAGAAAGTCCACTGTGGGACACATCGAAATTCATGCTTTCACTTAGATGGATTTAGAGTCGATCATACTCAGTGATCTATCACAGAAACAAAGAACACAGTGCCATCTGTTCTCACTCATAAGTGGACCTTGAACAATTATCATAATACTATAGAAAGGGATTGGCAGTAGTGGGAAACTGTTGGGGGGGAGCAGGGGGGTGGGATTTGCAGTTGAGGCAAACTGTTAGGGGAGGGAGGGGCATACCTCATCAATAATGGTACCTGCATAATCAACGTTTGTATACCTAATTCTAAATTGCACCCATTTTATTTTTTATTTTTTAAATCAATATTTTTTTTAAATCAATATTTTTTATTATGATGTTGTGGGGTACAGTTAAGGGTTAGGTATACAAATATGCTTCATTTAGGCCCCCTTGTTGATAACAGGTGTCTCCCCGTCCCCAGACAGATGTTTACTACCATTAGTCCCACCCCCTTCCCCTCCCCCCATAGTCTCCCCCACCACTGTCAGTCATTTTCCCATGGTAGTGCATTGGATGATCAAGGTCCACTATATGAGTGAGAACATGTGATACTCAGATCTTTGTTTCTGTGAGAGGTCACTCAGTATTACAGACTCTAGTTCCATCCAGGTTGCTGCGAAATTCATAATTTTGTTCTTTTTTATGGCTGCATAGTATTCCATCGTGTATATGTACCACATATTTTTAAAATTAAAAAAATTAAAAAAGAAAAGAAATTCATACTTTCATTGGATTTACTCAAAGTTCACCAATTTCAGTTATAATCTTATCCAAAAAATATCCTCACAAAACATCAAGAATAATGTTTGACCAAATGTCTGGGCATCAGAGCCCCATCAAACTGACACGTAAAATTAATTATTACCAGCTCCAGTGCCAGTCCAGGTGAATGATGCAATCTTGGGTCCCCTAGAACAGGCCAGATGTCAGCTGAGAGCCAATGAGTGGCCACAGTCAATGTCACAAAGACTTGCCCTGCCAAGCCTTGCTGGTTCCTAACTCACAGCATCTGGAACATTATAAAATGGTTATTTTAAGTTACTTTTTTTGAGGTAGCTTGTTATGCTGCAAAAATAACTGAAACACTAACTTTAACTCCCATTATACCCTCCTTCCCTTATGAAGCTGCAGATATACCAGCTATCTCTCACAAACCAACTCCTTCCTAGCCTCAGGGCCTTACTACCTGCCATTCTTACTGTCTACAAGATTTTTCCTCCAGCTCTTTGCTTAGCTGGTTCCTTTCATCTTTCCTTCCTGCCTCAGATCAAATATTACTTCCTCAGAGAAGCCTTCCCTGACCACACTCTCTAAATTGCCTCCCTCCCTCTCTGTATAGTGATGTCATTTTTTTCATTCTGTTCATTTTCTTCAAAACATTTATCTCAATCTGAAATTATCTTGCTCTGTCTTTGGCTATTGTCTTCCCCCAATTAAAGCATCAGTTCTAGGGCAACCCTATTTCAGGTCACCTCCCCACTGCAGGAGCTTTTCTGTCTTCTTAATAAACTCCTGCTTTCTCACCAAAAAATAAAATAAAATAAAAATAAAAATAAAACATCAGGTCTATAAGATGGGTCCTGAGCTAGCTTGTTTATTGCTTGCACAGTGATTGGCGCAGAACATGCATTTGATAGATATTTGTTGAATGCAAAGTAATGAGAGCTTATCTCATACGTAGGTGACTGACTTCAGGGTCCTGTCCACAGGCCTCAACTTACTAACTCTGCCATCACAGAATTTAATGAAGGAAGATTAGAGCTCCCATGCGATACAAAGGATGTTTTTCTCTGACTTTTCTTCTGCTCTTTTTTTCCTCCTCTAATGAGATGAGCATTCACCAGGGAACAAAAAGCCTAGCTTCCTTCTACAATACCTCAGAGACAAAGACCACCTCATTTTTATACTTGATTATTTGTGGGGCTTATTTATATATTTGCCTAACTCTTCCAGATTAATTAAAAGACATCTCTAAACTGAAAATGGGAATACACTTTCTCTCTTCTTTCCTGGAGATCCAGTCTATCCTCAACCTTTGTATAATACACTCTCAGCTCTGAACCTCTTTTTTCTCCAGTTTGTCGGCCAGCATGGGGCTTCCAGAAAGCTTGAGGCAAGGGGTAGGGGAGAAGCAGGTCCATCCCCCACCCCCTTTCCCCCCTCCTTTGCCAGTTCTTAGTTTGAGTACTCTTGAAACAGGAAAACAAGATTTTTTTTCCCCGTCACCTGAACTGAAGTTTTTATCCACCACATCTTCCTACCCGCCAGTCAGCATCCACTGCTACATGATGCGCTTATTAATTTCCTTGCATTCTGATTTTCCCTTGTATTAGCTGTGTCTTTCATTTTCTGTATTCTGATGCTTCAGGGCTTTGCTGACCCTAAAGAGACTGCCCCTCCCAGAGTTTGTCAATTTCTAGAGATAGTAAACTCTTCACCCATGAGCACACTTTTCAAGTACAAGCCAACCAGTTCCGAGTCCACACCCCAATCACCTCCTTTATTGGGCTCTCATACTATCCATCTGCCCTAATCACCCTAATGCCAGATACCAGACACTAGAGACAGCCTCTATACCTTAGAGCCTGCCAAAATCATTCAAGCTAGTTAATTCTGAGCATAACCCTGCCTCACCTATTCCTTTCAGCAGAAACCACAATAAAGACCCTTACCCACAGTTCCCTCCTCTTGCACTGTCCCGACCCACCCTGGTGTTTCTCCATGTGGCCCCCTTGTGGTGTGGTGCCCCCTCCTTTTGTGAACTGTGAGTAATAAACTGCATTTTCAATGGCAATAGTTTCCAGATCTGTTGAGCTTACTATACCTCAGATTTCTATTAATACACTATATTTTGAAACATCTACGCTGTTAAGTAAAGCCAGCATCTTTCATTTGGGGCAACTCAGATTCTGCATACTCAGTGCTAGTACATTTTTTATGTTAGTAAGATTTAAAAATTCTTAATTTAAAGTACTGATTCATTCAAGAAACATTTACTGATGCCCTGTGTACACGTGCTATTGTGTAAGGCTCTGGGGATAAGAGAATGAATTAAACACACTCTCAGGCAGGATCCTGGAAGGATAGGGATTCAAAAAATATGTGAGAAAAGAAGGAATGAATCAATGTCTTCTAGAGTTTACAAGCTAGAATCCATTACTTGCCAGATGCCCTGGTGTGCTGCCTTTATAAAATTGCTGTCAATTTTGGAAAGCTTGAAATTAGAATAGACTGGTTTGTCTTGTTCTATTCCATTCTTTATATGCGAAGCTATCGAAATCAGGATTTTAAAAGACTCTTCAGATTTTCTAAGTAATTATTTACCAGATTTAGTTGTCTCTTTTGAAACATCATCACAAAAATACAGCCTATCTCACCCTAAGAACAGCCTGAGGAAACTATTGTTTGGGGGACAGAAAGTAAATATAATATTAATAATAGGCTGGGAGCAGTAGCTCACACTTGTAATCCCAGTGCCTTGGGAGGCGGAGGTGGGAAGATTGCCTGAGGCCAGGAGTCTGAAACCAGTCTGGGCAACATAGCTAGAGCCCATCTCTACAAAAGTGTTCTTAAAAAATTAGCCAAGTGTGGTGGTACATGCTTGTAGCCTAGCTACTTGGGAGGCTAAGACAGGAGGATTGCTTGAGCCCAGGAGTTCCAGGCTGCAGTGAGCTATGATCACACCACTGAACTCCAACTTGGGCAACAGAGCAAGACCCTGTTTCTAAAAATAAATAAATAATTAACATTTAATTGAGCTCCTAATATATGGCTGGCATTGTTCTAAACATGGTGCCTATATTATTTTATTTAATCCTCATAACGTATTATCATTCTCATTTTACAGATGAGGATACTGAAGTTTAAATAGGGAGAATCATTCACTACAGCTAGTAAGTAGAGCCAGAATTTGAATCCAGGCAGAATTACTCCAGATTCTACTTGTTTAATAACTAATTCTGGATATGAGCTAAAGAACTGCATAATTTTCTCAAGCTCCTTTGCCTAAACTCATTCCTAAAGCCCATTAAAGAATTTGGAGTGATATTCATCTCAAGAAAAATCCTAGCCATTCAAAATCCTGCAAAATCCTGCTATAAGTTCCCAAGAATCTTCCTTCTTCTAGTAACTTCTTCAAATTTCTTGTTAAGCTTGCTCTGCCTAGTCACCCACCATCCACTGGGGTTCAGTCAGTGTTATAGTAAAATGAACTACCTTAAAGAAAGACTCCAGAATAATTTCATAAAAGTATGCTGACCTTTAATAACTGCATTCATACATAGAATGCACCTTAGGCCTGGAGAATGAGATCTCTGCTTCCTTAGTAGTGAATCTTTCCCAAGGAATTTTGTCAGAATCTTGTGTCAATGACTGCCTGCCTTAGCTTTAATTATTCTTTCCATTTCCATTAGTCTGGGTCAATACATGTCAGAGAGGTCATCTCTGGACATGATTTACTGCATTGAAGTACGCTTATTTCTAGCTAGGATAATTATGTCACCATAGACCAGGTACTGGGCATTGGGGAATCTACAACCCCAGTCACCTTGAACCTCAGATATTTCTTCTCTTAACACACATCTGTGAAAAAGAAAACCATAGACATCAAGTAATGTGTAAATTTCTAATATGCTCTTTTGTTTCTCTATGTCTGTGGCTACAGATTAAACAAACTCAGTAAACTCCTCTGGCACCTTAAGCTGCAGAATTCCCAGAAGAAACACTAAAAGCGACTTCTTTTCCACTCTTGCATCCAAAAGCGAAATCAAGAAGTTACTGAGTAAGGTTTTTGATCACGTGCCAAGCCTCAAGTTTTCTAGGACACTAGGCAAATGGTATTTAATACTTTTTTCTTTTTAAGACCCAGACTTCCCATCCTAGCCTACAGTAAAGGGAGAAGACACATCCCAGTGCTTTCTTTCAGTCCACATCAAGTATTTATTATTGAGTGTCCACGGTGTGTCCAACACGGTTCTAGACTTTGGACATACAGCAGTGAACTTTTGTGCCTTATCACTGGGGAGCCGGAAGACAGTACCTGCTAGTTACTTGAAAGTCCCACTGGAACCAAACTACAGTGCAGAACATTTCAAACTCTACTCAGACTTCTCAGAAGTTAGGGACAGAAGAAACCCTAAAGTCTTTGGAGCCTTGCAGCTGTCTTGGGGGCTCTTGCTCCCCACACTTACTAGAACGAGGTATTTAAGATGAGCTAGGGGAAGGGGGCATGAATCCCTCCTATTTGCTTGCCAAGTTTTTGTGTGCCAGGTATGCACGTTTTCTTTTTTTCTTTCTTTTTTGAGTTGGAGTCTCACTCTGTCGCCCAGACTGGAGTGCAGTGGCCGCTGCCGGCCACCGCAGCCTCGCCTGCTGGGCTCCGGCGATCCTTCTGCCTCAGCCTTCCAAGTAGCCGGAATTACAGGCATGGGCTACCACTCCCGGCTGATTTTTTGATTTATTGTAGAGATGAGGTCTCGCCAAGTTGCCCAGGCGGGTCTCGAACACGCGGGCTCAGGCAACCCACTCACCTCGGCCTCCCAAACACGGGATTACAGGCTGAGCCACTGAGCCCGGCCTATGCACGTTTTCTGGAGTCATGGTCCATAGGTTTCCTCGATTCTCAAAAAGGCCTGGGATCCTACAAAGGTTGGAAGCGTTCCCCTGACACACCTACAGTCAGCAGAGTCCAGGGGACTGCCCTTGCACTTCCTCGGTGAAGGCCACTTTTGAACCCCAGAACAATGCCAAACAGACGCCATACTGGCCGCGACAGGTACTTAGACTAGCTACACCCTGCTAGGTCCTTCTTGAACTCCACAACTTCGTTCACCAGGAAGCTGCAGGAGCTACTGTTATGTGGCCCGTTACCTTGGAAGGGAAGAAGAAACACGCAGGTCTGGAAATACAGAGATATCCGTTCCTGTCCTGCTCTGCTCCTGAATGGAGTTTCGGCGAGGAAGTCACGCGCCTCTCCTCTCCGCACCTCACTTTTGGCCTAAGTGAAGGCCAAAACCAGTGCCCCCCCCGCATCGGGTGCGATGTTCCCTGAGAGCGATAAAGACACGACTGGATCGACCTAGGCGTTTTCAGGACCAGAGAGGTAGCACGCACTTCCTGTCAGCGAGTTGTTGGGGATGCACACCCGCTCAGGGACACCAGGAGTGCGCAACGGAGCGCACAAACCCGCGCCCCTAAGGACGCACACGGGGTACACCCACCCGCACCCCTGCATGCGCTCTGGGTGGACATCCGCACTCCCAAACACGCGCGCTAAGCGCTCACACCCGTGCTCCTGTCACCGCACGCGCGCGCAAAAGGGCCACAACTTCCACGTGGGACTCGGCGCGTGGGGTCGCGCCCCAGTACTTCACCGTCTGTCACTGTCACGTCCGCCTCCTCCCCGGTCGCATGCACCTCCAGCCGCAGAGCCCTCGGACTTGGGGACGGGAACTGCCCGGGCGGGAAGAGTTGCTCCTCGGTCACGAAGCGCAGTTGCACGCGGTACTGCAGGTGCGCCGAGGCCCCGGCCCGATCGGAGGCCGCAGCCATGGTCCGGGCGCCTCTGTCCGGGAGCCCTGGCGACACCGCCTCCTCCGCGCTGCTCCGCTCGCCGAAAAACTGCGAGGGGAAGGGGAGGGACTCGGAAGCGCGTGCCACCTTCCCCACTTCCCGTTGCAAGTTCAATCTTTGACCTCTGAGATGCCCGCCGGCCTCTGCTGGCTGCTCCCCGCGTCCCCCCGGGAGCGCGCCGGGAAGCGGCAGCCCCGCCCCACCCAGGAGCGCGCTGGAGACCCGAACGCCGGCCCAGCACCCCGCGGCGCGGCAGCTCCGAGCACACAAGTTTGGAGAGCGCGCGAGGCACCTGAAGGTAGTTGGGGTTTGGAAGCAGAAGGGTGACACCTGCTGTTCGCTGGGGCCGCTCTGCGGGCGTGGGCCTCGGTTTGGAAATGGCCTTGGCCAGGGTCTCTGCTTGGTGGGCATTCGCTCTCCGTGTGATTCTGGTGCTACCAGAACCCACATGTGAGCCATGGTCCCAAGTCCTGAGTCTTTTCCTCACTGACAGGGCCCCAGGACGGCAGCGATGCCGTGGGAAAACCCGGACACGCCAGTACAACTGGTTGGGCCCGAATGACCATACTCATCGTTCCTTACTGAGCTCGGGATTGAAGGCTTGCTGACAGCTGGATTGTAGACCGTTTCTCAAGAGGTGGGCCTAGAGAGGCAGGGACTCTTGTCCCACAGTTGACGCCTGTCTCCAGCGGCTACCTAGCCTAGTCACTTGGCCCCAGCTTCAAAGGACTCTTGGAACCCTGGGTAACCAATTTACACGCCGTCAGTCTTCTGCGCAGAGAAATTGATCTTCTGCTGCAGAGGGTTAAGAAAAAGAAACTGTTTTTCTTTTGACAAGAGTCCCCACACTCATAGATTCATGTGCCATGAAGGGACATTTTCTTCAAATTCTGAACCACTTTCTGTGTGTCCCCAGACTGTGACCTCCTAATAGAATGAATTGCGGGGAGGAAGCAGGGTTTGTAGATCCATTCTGGTTCTGTGAAGACAGCATCTTTCTTAACTTTCTTGCAAATTGACTTTAGGAGAACAAGCTTTCCTTGAAATCCTGAGTTCTATGACTGCAGAGCCCAAAAGGACTGTTAAACCTAGAAAAACTGTATGAAATCCCTGGTCTCATTCATCTCGCCCCTCTCACCCCACCTCCCTCTTTCTCCCAGGTCCTAATCGGGTCTCTCTGGTTCCTCCCATTTTCTTCCAAGATTTTCTCCTCCCTCATCCTCCTTCCTCTCTGTTTACTTAGTCAATCATCTAAGTACCCTGCTCTTCCTCCCTTTTAAAAATCTCATTATCGCTGTCTGTTGCCACATGACTTTGATTTGTGCCAAAATGAGAAATGGGAATAGGGTATTCTCTGAAGAGGTATAGCTGTGGAGAGGGCTTCTGGAGTGAAGGCCATGGTGCACTGCACCCTGCCCCACCCCCACCATCACCACTTTCCGCCTATCCATATAGGAATGAAAATGTTGTGGCCAGAGGCTTGCAGGAAGCAAACTCTGTATTTCCTCTAGGAGGAATGTTAGTGGCACCTTTATAGAACACAACTACCATGAATCACAAGAATCAACTATATTTTACAATTGACAATGTATTTTTGATTGTGCTTAGCAAAGAGAGCTCCGTAACTACTAGATAATCTCTCCAATTGCATTCCCTCCAATCAGTTCCTGCCTTAACTCCAGAAAACAAATCCTTGATGGTTAACTTTTAGGTCATGTAGTTTTGGTAGATGAGGTATTTTGGCTCATGGGATTCCTAGCTTCTCAGATCAAATCTTATGCAGTGTTTCACCTACTCTACCTAGACATAAATTAGGATCTGGCCATAAAAATGAGAGGCTGCCTCAGTAATACAGTCCCAGATACTCACTGGACACTCCAATGCATAACTAACTGATCTTACTAGACTCAGAGCTGAGCCCTCTCAAAAGCCCAGGTGACTCAGAATGTAAAGTGCTTCCCCAAGCTCCTCTCAAATCCTATCAGTGAGTAATTTACAGCCAAGAACAAAACTGGCCCACCTTGGAAGGACCTCATTTTTTTCCAAGGTTCCTCAAAGCAAATCCTTTACAAAATCTTTATAGCAAGAGGTTGCTGTTATTCATTGATGATAAAGTTATCTTATTGTATTACATTTACTATTTCTATAGTTTCCAAGGGCTACTATAACAAATTACTACAAATGTGGGGGCTTAAAACAACATTTATTATCACAGTTCTGGAGGCCAATAACCTGAAATCAAGATGTCAGCATAGTCTTACTCCTAGAGGCTCTGGGGAGAATCCTTCCTTGTTTCTTCCAGCTTCTGGTGGCTTTCCATGTTTCTTGGCTTCCTTGGCTGCATCACTCTAACCTCACCTCCAAGGTCACCTTACCTCCACCTCTTCATGTGCCTGTGTCTTCTTCTCTTTTGTCTCTTATGATGACACTTGTTATTGGATTTAGGGCCCATCCAGGTAACCTAAGATAATCTCATCTCAAGATCCTTAACTTAATTAATCTGCAAAGACCCTTTTCCCAATTAAAGTCAAACTTACACATTTGGGTAGTTGTGATCTGTTGGGGCAGAGCATTGAACCATTGTAATGGGTCACTGAAAGGATCCAAATCTCCCCTGATATCCATTTCTGGGGAGGAGGGTGTGCTTACAAGACATCATTTCAAAGCTTAGGCCTAGGCTTTAAGTGTGGGGCTTGGTGATGAACACACTTCTTATTCCTGGCAGGTGTGAGAGGAGACAGTCTGAGGGAGGAGGTTGAGTGGGGAGGGCATAGTAACTAGACTGGAGCTATAATAGGAGCTAATGTCGAGAGGAACTAAAGTACCCTGCATACTACAAGAAGGGATTGACTTTATTGTGAGAGACCGGAACATTATGGAGAAAGGAAGAGAAATAAACTACATAGTTTCTTCAAATCAATATTTTCCTGGGGAGAGGTGGTGGTGGGCAAAGAAAGAGAGAGAAAGGAGAGGAGAGAAGAGAGGGGAGAGGGAGAGAGAGAGAGAGAGAGAAAGAGAGAGAGAGAGTATGAGAGAATGATCCACCAATTAGTCTCTATGCCAGTGTTCTTCAAGCTTAGATATATATAAAGATCCAGGATGGAGTTTTTTTTAAGAAATAAATTTCTTGACCCTCTACTTCCACAAATACTTTTTTCTAAAATTGGTCTTCCTGAGAGACTCCTGTCATGCAGATTCCCCTTGCCCCCTGCTCACTTGGTAAGGAAAGGCATACCTCTCACTCACCCTACCTTTTACTAGGTCTAGTTGCCATGGGTGTAAAAATATCCAGAACATCAAACAAAGACATAACTTAAAATATTGCTGTAACTCTACTGACTATAATCATTCCCCAAATCAAGGGATAGCCCATTCTTTGTTTATAATAAAATTGGGGGAGACTTAATAGAGTTGTCAACTGTGAGATCGTTAAAAGTAATCTTTGATGATAGATGACTGTGTGACTTTTGGCTACTCCCCTCACAGTGGTCATGGAATGAGGAACCCTGACACTTAAGCTTCCTTATCTTCATGGATAATCCTCATCTGTGGTTATTAATAAAAGTATAATAATGATTTAAACAAGAGTTTCTTAACAAAGACCTCTGGTCATGGAACTTTCTAAAGTTGTATTTGAAGTAATATACATTTTAGTTGCAGCATTTATGATAAGGTTAAGATAAAATATTTTAAGCACAAAATATATTACAAGTAGGATAAAATTCTATGGAAAAAGTACAATGGACATAAAATTTGAAGAAGATAAAGAAAATATATATACTTTCTGATTATAAGAGCTCATTATATATTTTAATGGATGATAAATATTTAAAAATCATATTTTTTAGAATCACTAACTTCATTTAAAATTTGAATGTTACTTTTATTTTTAAGTGTCAATATTAGCGATGCACTAGAAATAATATTCTTATGAATAATTAAACTCTAAATATGTTAGACGTCAACTTTAAAATGTGTGCAGTCTCTGAATGTACAAAAATTCCTTTAGGGATACACAGGGGAGAAAAAGGGTTGAATTAACATTGCTGTAGATAAGCAGAATAAAGAGGCCTGTCAATACCTCTTTGGTGTTGGTGGATTCTTGAAATGATGCTGCTTTGCCTACCCCTCTCTTCCCTATGAAGTCTGGAGTGCCAGAGACTACCTAGGACAGTGCTACTGAAGTCATGGACACACAATTCTAGCCTGAATTACTCGGACTCAAGAAAGGGTACGTCTGGAGGGAAGGGAACGAATCCTAAAGTTAAAACAACCTTCGCCAAGAGTGAGGTCAGATTTTCTGAGAAGACTGCATGGGATTGCCAAAGTGAAAGTCTCCAAGGTGGTCTGGTCTTGCCAGGGAGAGGTGCACCTGCCATGAGGGATGCAAGGGTAAGGCCTGGGGACATCCGGGAAAGGGTTGCCCTTAGCTCATGAGAAAGGTCTCAGTTAGTGTGCAGTTTCTTCCAGTACCCCATTAGAGTCACTGAGCCTCAGCCTGGAGCTTCCTTCCACCACCTCATTTCAGTGGTTTGCTCTGTCAGCATAGTGTGGTAGCGAGACTGGGGAGAGAGAGGAATGTGGTCTGCCTTGTAGTTTTGCCTTGTAGTTTTACCTCACAGGGATAGGGCGTTTTATCTAGAACATTGTATCGTTACTTAGCAAGAAGTGAAAGGGGAGCACACACGGTTGGGAACAAGCCCACCAAGGAGTATGCTGGGGGTCTAGGGGAGGCAGATTTGGGGTCTAGTCCCAGCCCCATTCCATATTGCCTGCTTTACCAGATGCTTTGAATTTGTGGAAGCTTTTACAGTAAACCTCCAATAACCCGCTAAGCTTATTGTGAAAATTGAATGGCACTGTATAGCAAGCACTGAATACATAGTGACTATCATTGGTACTATCACTCACTGTAGAAAATATGGAAAAGTTAAAAGAGAAGATTAAATGAACCATATCCCCTCACCCAAAAGCAATTATCAGAATGAATTTAGAATAGTTATTCCTAATTTTATACTAGCCAGTTAATCTTGGCATTGTCAGTTTTTTTTTTTAATTGAAAGAGAAACCACAGTGTGAACACCTCCATGTAAGAGAGGTGTGTATAGGATGCAACTCAATTTTCTCCTGATAAAAGAAAAATGATTTATTAGTTATGAAGTCATGTGAGTTTCAGTTTTTACTTACTTTTGTTTTTGTTGTCCTGTCATTTATTTATGGCTTGGGATTTATATTGTATTCATGCCCAGAGGCACATTGGTATGTTTTGCAAATCTCCCAAATAAATAAACAGCAGCTGTATTTCCATATCTGTTTATGCGGAAGTGGAAGGAAGCATAAAAAAATAGGTTGGGGAAAACAAGCTGGAAAACTGAGAAGTGTGAAGGTGGCGAGGGGCATTTTGGAAAATGAATGTGATTATGATTAACCTGCCAATCCAAACTTGAATACCTTCTGCAGTAGGCAGTTAAGACATTATTTCTCTGATCCTCAGCCTGGAGTTATTTCCAAAGAGGTGGTATGTCTATATGAGATTGATGCGTGGTTTTTCATGAAGTTCTTTTCTTGACCTCCAAACAGGAATTCCAAGACAGATAATGTGAGTGTGTGGACCCACCTCTTCTCTCAGCAACTGACCACACACCAGAATACATCTGATTGTCTGATTTCCTGGAGAACATTGTGGAAATACTAAAACAGATGATACAAAAATGTATCAGCATATACTCCACCAAGGTATTCATGGCATTTCCAATTTCTCATACTTAAAGTGACTACACCAGTTAATATTAATGTTTCCTTCCAGTTTTAATATTCTATGTAGATAGAATAATAGTTAATATTTATTTACTGCCCCACATGCATCCAATCATTTGCAAATATCATATGATTGCAGATGTACCTTTAGGCCAGTATCACCAGTCCATATTCCGAAGGGTAATGCTTAAGAAACGTGTCATGCATAAGAATCACCTGGAGAGATCATTAAAGTGCAGATTGCTGGACTCTGCCTCCAGTGATTCTTATTTAGCGGCCTAGTGCAGTACCCAAGAACTTTCATTTCTAATTCTATTTCTAACAAAGTCTCAGGTACTGTTGGGGTTGCCGTTCTGATGCCTGTGAACCACACTTAAAGCAGCTGTGTTCTAAGCTTGGGAAGAGATGCATCCAAAGTCAGGCTGCGTGTTAAAACATGCAGCAGCTGATCCCGGAAGCTGATGAACTGCAGAGAGATGATGGAGGGTAACTGCTGCTGTCTGAATGTTTGTATCCCCACCCCCATTCATATATTGAAATCCTTACCTCCAAAGGGATGGTATTAGGAGGTGGGGCCTTTTGGGAGGTGACTAGGTCATGAGGACAGAGACTTTATATTTGGGATTAGTGCCCTTAGAAAAGGGACCTCAGAGAGTTGTCTTGCCCCTTCCACCATGTGAAGACATGACTATAAGGCACCATCTGTGAACCAGGAAGCTGGTCCTCACCAGACACGGAGTCTGCTGGTATCTTGATCTTGGATTTCCCAGCCTCCAGAACTGTGAGAAATAAATTTATATTGTTTTTAAGCTACCTAATCTATGGTATTTTGTTACAGTAACCTAAATAGACTAAGACAATAACTGTACAATTCAATTACAACTATGTAGTATTTGTGAGTAGTTCTGCCACAGACATTTTTAAAGTATTTCTACATCATTTTAAAGCTATGATAATAGCTTGTTTATCTTCTGAGGGACAGGTTGACACAAATAAAATTTCCAGAAGGAGTATATGAAGAATAGCTTTATCTTAAAGAGTCCTAACTCCCTGCTTATACAACAACCAATCAACACTTTCCTTTCATCATATTTAATTGTTACATGAGCATCTGAGGTATAGTACAAAGAGCATTTTAACCTTTTCGATGTCTTCACTTCTTCATCTACAAAGTGAGGATGGTAACACTTGTGTCTTGCTGTGAAGATCAAGTGCATAATGTGTATGAAAGCAACAACACTGCCCAGGAAAATCATCCCTGAGCTGCCTGCAAATCAATCCCCATTCTCTCAGGGTGCCTTATTCTTTTCTTTTACAGCACACATCCAAGATTGGAACTATATATTTGGAAGGGATGAGGTGATCATTTAATTAATGTCTCTCTCCCCCATGCTACTGTAAACTCCGTGAGTATCTGTTTTGCTAAATCAACAACACTTAACCCAGTTCTGGTTCATGGCAGACAAACAGAAAATATTTGTTGAATGAGTGACAATGTTTGGCCCATGGGAAAAAAAACTCAGCAAATTTCCATTTAATAATGAATATATATACAAAAATATATATAGGTGCAATCAAAATAAGAAATTCAGAATATGAAGGTATTCTTAATACTTAAGAACCTGACTATGACACTAGACTCAGTTGCACAGCAGACATGGCATTGGCCGAGGACTATGGTAGTCTCCAGCTCTATGCAACCGTAAAGCAAAGACACAACTCAACTTGTGTTTAAGAGTTGGATCATTATCTACTGGAAAAATAATAAGGTTGAACCCCTGATCTCTTAGGTTGTACTTTTTTGTTTAAGAATATACTTTGAATCTGATTTCTTCAAATGCATTGCCTGTTTTTTCAGAGTTCTCCTCAATGAAAAACTTAAATCAGCAATAAGCACAAAACCTTAGAATTTATAAGCACAGTGCAGATTTGCAGCTCAATAGCTCCTATAGGTCTGCCAAATTTGTCAAATTTATAATGATGGTGTGGGGGGAAAAACTGCTCAATTAGATTGCCAAGAACACTGACACACAGACAGCATGTAAATTTTTACCTTTCAAGGATCAAAATTAATTTTTGGTATGAGGACATTATTAGTATGACAGTTTTACTGTATGGGTTAAAAATAGGAATGGCATAATAGGACAAAGATATATCATTGAGCTCTAAGTTTAGGCATGCTACAATATATATTTTCTTGGAAGACAAGCAGTTCAGGTCCTGAAGCAGAAGACAAGGAGACAACATATACAAACTAATTGCAGACAATAAAATTAAATCTTAAAATAATTCTTATATATACCTAAATGCCAAGTAGACCATTTAGAAGGCTTTCTGAAGCTTTGTAATCAGAACTAAACTTGCTATGCTTGTACTGTTTTTCAAATACAGCATTAGCTTGGAAAGCTCTCAAAATCAATTCAAATATTCAGTAGTTTTGCATTAAAGATCTATGCTCCTTCTTCCACCACTAATTTTTATATTTGGGAAATTATGTCAATATTAAGAAATAGATTCCTAGTACTTGCAGAAAAGATAATTTTAAAAATATTTATGTATATTGTTTTCAGTTTTATGATGGTGAAAAGAGACAGGGTTCCAAGTTAGCAGATCTGTGATTCCATCTCATTTTCACAACCTGGTATACATTTTTAACCTCAAGTACCTGCACCTAATAAAAGGGAACTACTTATAAAACTAACCTCACAGGGTAATGGCCAGGGTTATCTTCTTCATTTTTATTTATTTGGGCTAATTTAAAGTTAGTTTCCATTCCTCGAACAAGCATAGTTCTCTAGCCTAAGGCATGGCACTAGGAATAATATATACAAAAGTGCTTGGTAATACCAAGAACTATGCAAAGAAATTTATTGGTGTTATTTTACATACCTTCCCAAACAAGGAAGGAACACAGCTGCTGGCCATTGGTAGAAGCAGTCCCAAATGGTCATTTGCGAGCCGAGCCTCCTGCAGGTTTCCCAGCCCAGGCCTCGTTAGGTCTTTCAGAGTGGGCAGTGCTCAGTGCTTCGCATCGACCTTCAGTGCTACCTGCCAATTATCTTCCCCAGGTACCTGCTAAGAGGGCTGCACTTTAGAACAGCTGCAATCTCTGCTCTTTAAAAATAGAAAACCACTTTAACTTGTGTAGGCTTAACACAAGTGGGGGCAGAGAGCTCCCTCAACCTTAGTACTATCAAAGATTTTCTCCTCCTTTGTAACTTAAAACAATCTAGATTTTTTTCTTCAAGCAAGAATGTGTTGGCTTTTCTGAAATTTTGAAATTAACTGGTCAAATAGCACATTTTCTTGGTAAACTAAGTATAACAAGAAATGAATTACCGCAACTTTTCTAGTTTCTTCATGTACATTACTATAATTGAGAGAAATAAGCATCCTTGAGGATGATTTTCAAAAATTATTTAGTCCACAAGCTATAAACCATCAAGTCACAAAAAAGACACACACACACACACACACACACACACACACACACACACACACAAAAGATCAGATGTTTGAGTTGGTTCAATTTGGAAAATGAAATCTAAAGAAAATCTTTTCCTCATTTCTTAGACTCACAAGAGATTATTTAAGTTGTATTAGTTAAAGACAGAGATATAAATACCATACCTGCTGATTACAGATAGGCAAACTGGTAAATCTCTTTGGAGGATAATATCTATCAGATTTCAAAATGCTCCTGTCTTATTAATCTTATTAATTCTGCTTCTAAAAATGGACTGCAGATGGAACGGAGTTTAATCTTATGAGGGAGCTAGATTTCAAGGTCAAAATCTAAGCAAAAATTACAAATTTACCCTTCAGTCCACCTCAAAGTACAACATATGCTATAGAGTTCTAATGGCACATTCTCTGCATGGAACAGACTGCTGATCTTATGTGAGTTATTTTGAAGGTATGAAGTTCAGGATTGGCCAATTTCAGAGATGTTAACATATTCCACAGAAATCTGGTTACTTGAGTAAGACTCATTGGTTAGGACAGAAAGGCAAGTCTATTGGAATGAGTCTTATCCTTGATTGGCTAACTTTCAGAAGGGTGGGGTTAACATTGATACATTGGCTTGTGGATCCATTATTAAGTTCTGGTGGCTGGCTGCCTGTCTTCATGGATACAAAACAATCCATCTTTTCCCGAATTTGTGACTTTTTATTTTTTAATTCTCACAGGAGTTTACTCAGATGTCTTGTGATACAACTCAATTTCATAACCACACAAGGACTGGAAATGTGTAGACAAGGATGTTTGCTGCCTAAAGAGACTGCAAACAACTTAAGGGGATTAAATACATAATAAACCACATAAACCATAGAGTGAACCCTAAGTGATGGCTTCACCACAGCTGTCAGTATCAGCAGCAAATTAGATCAGTGAACACTTAGTCTAATGGAAGCAGAAGCAGCACAGTGGTTTAAGGTAGATTAGGATAGCCATGTGTTCTGTTCCCTTTTCCTTTGGCATCCTCATGTCAACAGTCTCCATGTCTTATGAACAGAATCTCCAGAGGCAGCTCCTTAGAGGCTGCAAATACTGGGCCTTCGTATGCATTACCTCATTTGATTTTCACAACTATTCAGAGATACTATATCCCCTTTTTTCTAGGGAGGGAAACTAAGGCTCACACAAGGGTACTAACAAGTCAGAAGTCACCAGAATGTCAGCATTCAAACACCAGAAATCTTGGGCTACAAATTCCATCCTCTTTCCACATTGCCCCACCACGCTCTTCTCTTTTACATGATTTTTCAGGCCAGTTTTTCCGACCACTTTGCATACCAGCAGCCCCGACACACACCAAAAAGATCTTTTAAAATGTATCACACTATCAGCTGGTATTCTTCCCTTGTGTATACCCATTTCCTTTGTTGAATATTTTCTCAAGGTTTGGCAAACTGGAATAAACACCCTTCCTAATTCTTCGGCCAGATTAATCAGATTCTGCTTTTTCTTAACTCTTAGGCAGAATTGTCCTGCCCAGAAATCTATGTATCATATACTTTCCATCACGCTCCCTGTTTCATACTTCCCAAGAGGGTCTCATTCACCCTTTGGAATGTTTTCTGGTATTTACATTCTTTATAAGCCAGAAACCTATTTTCCCACATTCCCTGTTTAGTCAGTGTGGGTTTGACATATTCACGTGAATGTCTTCCCATCGCCTCCTAAATCAGTGCCTCCAGGGGCCCTGAAGTACTTTTAGCAATCTTCTCTCAAATCTTTCCAGCCTCTTGCATGCAATCGAGAGACTCAAAACTAAACACAGCCAGCCAGGTGTGGTCTCCAGAGAACTTCGTAGCAATTATTACTACAGTGAGAAGAGAACTCATTAATTCAAAATAAAGTGGAGCAGGAACAAAGTCTTGTCAAAATGACTGAAATTTCTAGGGCTGCTCAGGTTGGTGTTTGGTGAGGGGTGGTTGGGGGCATGAGGAGAGAATCTGAACCATCAGCAGAACACCATATTGATATGATGTGAGACACATGGTCAAATTGCCAAAGGTGCTGTAAGAACAAAATATTAACACAGACTGCTTTTTTTTTTTTCCTCGAGTTGGGGTGGGGTGTATTAAGTAGGTGGATTTACTCATTTTTATTTAACGTTCAACAATTGCACAGGTACTCCATAGGTTAAAAAAAATAGAAACTACACAAAATAAAAGTCATAACATGCATCCAGGGACAATCCTTGTTAACATTTTAATGTATAGCCTCCAGATATTTTTTTTCTACCCATCTATCAATGTCTAAGATTATTTTTATCTGCATTTGAATTTGATAATAAACCATGAATTTCAATTATTTTATGGTTTTGTATTGAATTATTGCAAAGTATGCTTCATTGAATGGATTTGACCTAATGCTGAATATTTGGTTTGACCATCTTTTGCTATTCAAAATTTTATAATACTGTAAGAAGCAACCATTTAGTTACCTCAATGCACCCATTTTGTGTGGTTGTTGCTCAGACAGAGGAGTTGTATTTAAAAATTTTTTTATTTTAAAGATGTGGAGTACAATTCAGGGTTAGGTATACAAATATTCATTATGCAGGTACCCTCGTTGATGAGGTGTATATGTATATGTATATGTACCACATTTTTTATTCAGTTCTTTTTTGATGGACAGCACAGTTGGTTCCATGTTTTTGCTATTGTGAACAATGCTGCAATAAACATACATGTGCAGGTTCCTTTTTCATAGAGAGATTTGAGTTCCTCTGGATATATTCCCAGTAGGGGGATTACAGGGTCATATGGAAAGGTGATTTTTAGATCTTTTAGGAATCATCAAACTGTTTTCCACAGAGGTTGTATTAGTTTACACTCCCACCAACAGTGTAGAAGTGTTCCCTTTTCCCTGCATCCTCTCCAGCATCTGTTGTTTTTGAGTTATTGTTGATGGCTATCCTGACTGGAGTTAGGTGGTATCTTAGTGTAGTTTTAATTTGCATTTCTTTGATGTCTAGTGAGGCTGAGCATTTTTTCATGTATTTGTTGGCTGCTTGTATGTATTCTTTTGAAAAGTGTCTATTCATTTCTTTTTGTTGTTTTTAATGTAGGGAAAAGTCAGCCATTTGAGGTTTACTGACAAGTATCTGCTTCTGAAGGTGGACCATGATTATATTTGGAAGAGGTTCCTTTGTCTTTTAAATGTTATCAAGATTGGCCCTTCAAGGACCAAAAATTAATAGTCACCCATGTGTTTGTTTTGAGCTCAGATGTTATCGTCACTCCTGAAAGTAGATACAGCAGACTTGAAAGGCAAGCATCTAGTTTAGCATCATACTGTTTGTGGTATCTTTAGCTGCCTGTTCTAGTAAGAGTAATGCAAGGGTTTTCCTACCAATAAGGACTTTAACCTGAATGGTGGGTGTATTAGAACAACATACCACAGACTGGGAGCTTAAACAACAAAAATTTATTTTCTCATATCTCTGGAGAATAGAAATTCAAGATCAAGGTTCTGACTATTTTGTTTCTGGTGAGGTCTCTTTTCCTGGCTTGCAGATAACCACCTTCTTCCTGTGTCCTCACATGAGCCTTTCCTTGGTTCATCTGCACAAAGAGAGGGATTTTTCAGGTGTTTCTTTTACAAGTTCATTCATCCTTTGGGGATAGAGCCCTACCCTTATGACCTCATTTAACTTTAATTACTTCCTTAGAGGCCCCCATCTCCAAATATAATCACATTGGAAGTTAGGGCTTCAACATCTGAATTCAAGGAGGACATACACATTCAGTCCATAACAGTGGGCATTTACCTCATGACATTATTTAGGACTGAACAGTCTTTGAGAGGTGTAAAGTTACCTTTTCTTATGGCCCTCTCTGAGTTTGGGAAAGCACGCTCTGAGAGTGGGCATAGAGCTCCCGATGAAGTAGGTGGATATTATTTCCACACATCATACTCAGGTTGAAAAGGCAGGCTATTGTTGTGAATAGAAGAGATAAACTGATTCTCTCCAAGCCCCCCAGCACCTGGGAGTCTGCTGGATGGTGAGCATGAGTTTAGGGCATTGGAGCACCACAGTTTAGAGCTCCAGCTTGGCACTAACTGAATGTAAACTGCAGCTGCGCCTCTTGTTTGCTGTCTTGGGAACATTACTTCAACACTTTGAGCCAGTTTCCCTATGGGCACATGGCAGCATACTGGGGTACTACAGAAGCTGTGCCAAGGCATGGGATGCCCAGAGCCCCTTGTTTATTTGCCTCTGGCCATGAGCAGCCTTCACTGACACTGTACAATGGTTATCAATGCATATCACAACATGAAAAAGATTGGAAAACTCAAATTAAACTCAGTTCCCTTATCTGTAAAATAGATCTTAGCTTGGCCACAATTTGTTCACTGATTTCCTGCATTTTCTTGGGTAAATGTTGACTCTACCTGAATTTCAGTTGCTGCATCAGGGAAAACAAGGGAGTTCAACCAAACTACATTCAGAATTCTTTCCAACTCCACAGTTCTGCCACAATCACTAATGTCAAAGAGAAAGAAACAAACAGCGTTGTGTTTAAGTTCAGCACATATCAGAAACACTTTTTTGCATATCATAGAGAACAGAAAACAAAGCCAGTATCATTTCCCTGGTTCAACTAAGGTTTACCACAAGTTAATTACATCATAAGTAATTGACAAGAAGTATAAACATGTATTGCTACTAACTCTGGTGCTAGCCATGATTTATGACTATGCAGATCATTCAGTCATTCAGCCATTTACTAAATATCTACTGTGTGCCAAGCACTGTTCTGTATTGCTAGATCATTGTTTAAAAAAAAAATCCAAATTCCTTGCCCCATTGAAGCTTACAATCTAGTGGAGGAAAAAGGCAACATACCAATAAACAAGTACATATATTAACTCATCAGGATGTGGATGAGGTTATGGAATAAATAAAGGAGGTCTAGGGAGATGGGGTGCTGGGAACTGGGGGCAGGACTGTGAAGGCTTCTCTGATGGCATTTGAGCAGAGGATCGACATGTGTGAGGCTGAGCTACAAAGCTATTAGGGCACTAGTGTTTCAGGACAAGTCTTGGTGTCCATAAGTTAGCCCTCATAATTTAAAGAGACGTTAAGAATACACACACAAATGTTTATTACATATAAGTAAAGTTTAAATAATACTAAACATTGACACGCCTACTACCTAGCTTATAAGATGTATACATATTTATTTATTTACCAGTGATTGTGAGACCCCCCATGCCAATATTTGATTTCTAAATTTTTTTTTATATTCAGGGTACACAATAGGTTACATGGACATATTGTGTAGTGGTGGGGATTGGATCTCAGGTGGCCCAGGTCATGGACACTGTACCCAATAGGTAATTTCTGAACACTAACCCTTCTCCCCACTACCCCTCTTATTGGTGTCCCCAGCATCTATTATTTCTATCTTTGTGACCATTTAGCTCCTGCATATAAGAGAGAACATGCAGTGGGTTCGGTTTTCTGATTCTGAGTCAGTTCACTTAGGATGATGATCTTTAACTTCATCTGTGTTGCTGCAAAGCACGTGATTTCATTCTTTTTTATGGCTGCATAGTATTACATGGGATACCACATTTTTCCATCCAGTCTTTACAAGTGGTGGGTGCTTAAGTTGGCTCCATGATTTTGTTGTTGTAAATAGTGCTGCAATGAACACATGAGTACAGATACTGTTTTCATATATTGATTCTTTTCCTTTGGGTAGATCCCTAGTAGTGGGATTGCTGGGTCATATGATAAATGTGATTTTGTAGAAGAATGTTAATAAACAGAAGAAAATAGTTAAGCTGTATTAAATTTTAAAAGGCAGTTTGAAAAGCAGCCTTAACAATATGTTTCTCTTTGTGTAAAGGGAACACAGATATATAATAGTAAAATAACCAATATCCCTGAGAGTTAATTATGTGTTCAACATTGTGCACATCTCCTAATGTGTGTGTGTGTGTGTGTGTGTGTGTGTGTGTGTGTGTGTGTTTGTGTGTGTTTTGTGTGCATAATGTGGAAATGCACTTTAAAATATTTTTTCATGGTTCTTTCTTGAGGGTGGCATTCTGGATAATGTTTTGCTTTTTTTGTATTGCCCTGTATTTTCCAGATGTCCTCCGTGAATATATATTACTGTGTATAAGCTGCCATTTTAAAGTGATTTAAAGCCAGGTATAGTGTTATGCACCTGTAGTCCCAGCTACTCAGGAGGCTGAGGCGGGAGGATCCCTTGAGCCCAGAGTTCAAGGCTAGCTTGAGCAACATAGAGAGACTTTATTTGTTTAAAAAATTTGAATATAAGCCGGGCTTGGTGGCTCAGCCTGTAATCCCGCGCCTTTGGGAGGCTGAGGTGAGTGAATTGCCTGAGCCCGCGGGTTCGAGACCCGCCTGGGCAGCGAGACCTCATCTCTACAATAAATCAAAAAATTAGCCGGGCGTGGTAGCGCATGCCTGTAATTCCGGCTACTCGGAAGGTTGAGGCGGAAGGATCGCTGGAGCCCAGCAGGTCGAGGCTGCGGTGGCCGGGAGCGGCCACTGCACTCTAGTCTGGGCGACAGAGTGAGACTCCAACTCAAAAAAAAAAAAAAAAAAATTTGAATATAAAAGTGATTTAAAACATTGCATTTCTACATTAAAGGAAATCCAAGAGGACTTCAGGCAGAAGGAAAATGACCCCAGATGGAAGGTGTGAGATACAAGAGACATGGGGAATGTATGAGTATATCTAAGACAAACATTGGCCATGTAAAACAATAATAATAATGTCAAATGTGTGTGCCTAGAAACAAGCCAGAACTAGAATACTGGGGAACAGTTGCATTCAGCATGGAAGGGGTTACCCGGGCTGCCACATCACATAACTCCAATGGCATCGTTCAGAGTATGGAGGGACCCCGGGAGTGAAGAGGGAAACATTGAAATCTTGCTTTAAGTGCTCCTTTCAAGATATTAACATTGAGAAAGGGAAAAAGACAATCACAGATCACATTTGAGGGAGACATCTCTACAAAACGTAAGGTCAGGATTTATCTTTTAAGAGGTAGAAGACAGACAATATACTCTTGAAAATGGATTCGGCTCTTAGGAGCACAGGGTCAGGAAAACAAAAGATGACAACAACTTATAAGTAAGCAAGTTGTTCGCAATTAGGCCCTTTTATCTACACAAATTTAGCTCACTAGTCTCTATAGCTCACAAGGTATCCATACATTCTCCAAACAAAAGCAATGTATGGCGGGGAACATGGGCAGACAGAAGTTCCGTGAAACTGTTTCATCATTTTCCTATACTTCAATGTGATTTGTATCTCAATAGTTTTTCTGTTTCCATACTAGATATAAATACATCTTGGTTTTATTCACCATCATTTACTGGTAGCTGAATTTACTGGTGGTAAATGAAGCTAATGAAATGTTTCAATCCTGTTTCATTTGTTCATGTGCTAAGTATCCAGGGTAGTGGAAGATAAAGGAGCTTGGATAAGACAAACCTGTGGGTTCCATGGATTTAAAGAGTGGCCTTAGAAGTCTCTTTGGATTTAATGTTTATTGAGTGGACGAGGGAATGAACGAATATGAAAATAATTATGTACACAATTAAGCAAACTTCTTGGTCACATTTCCCCTTTTGGTTTTGCTCCACTCTGTCAGCTGGTCCTGAGCATCTGTGGAGGTGTTTCGTGCTGGCCTGTTTCCTAAGTTGGCCTTGGAAGTTGAGGAAGCACCAGCCTACGTTCTGCCCAGGACTCAGCTCACCTGTCCTTCCCTGACTGAGAGCAAGAGCCACTGACTGCTGGTGCCTGGAGTCTCAGCACTGTAGCTGCCCTCGTCAGACCTTGTTTCTCATTCACTCAAACTCCTGTGCAGTTGGTTTTGCATCCTGAGGTCAGCAGTGACAGCTCCTGATAGGGTTTTACCTGACTTTCTACATCAGTGCTGCTCACTCAGTCAAGGACTGGTCTCCCTTTCATGGGGCAGAAGTGAAGCTTCTGGAAAGGTGAGGTGCCAACCACATAGAAGAGAAAGTGGAGAGAAGTGTCATATTTTAGTAAGGATGTTAAAAAAAAGATCTCACATTGACGCATATTTGAAAGTTCTTCTAACCGAAGATACAAATCCTATTCCAAAGGTGTGTGAAGAAACATTGCATATAGTCAGAAGTCTGAGAATCATAGACCCTTCTGAAGCAGTGGGCATCTTAAAGGTCACATAGCCCACACTACAGAGGAGGAGAACAGAAAGACCAGGTCTTGCCCAATATCATACAATATTGCAGGAGCAGAAAGGTGTGATACCTTTCCCCATCCTAAGGGTCACTACTGACACTCCTATAACAAAAGGCAGGTTAACAAGAGAAACACTTATTTAATAAAAGTTTTAGTTGACACGAGAACCATCAGAAATGAAGACCCGAAGCCCCAGGATTACTGTCTGTTTTTATGCTTAAGTTTGATGAAGAATGGACAGTCATGTAGAAATGTGGTTGGACAAAGCGTATGATCTAATAGTAACAGACTGAGGAAGGAAATACAGCAAAACCTGTCAAGACCCCTCTTGGTCTCTCTGAAAGCATTCCTTCCTCTTGGGTATGGGCAAGACCCCTCTGGAATGAGGGGCTTCAAGAGAAACAGGAGAAGGGAGAAAACAAACTTTCTAGGATAGATGTCTTGCTTTAGGGGGTAGGGGTTCTAGTTTCTATGACTCACCTTAGGGAAAAGGAATTCTGGTTTCTATACCTCACTCTGGGAGAGAAGAAGAGGCGAGAGACAGGAGGGCATAAGACCTTAGAGACATCTTGCTTCTGAAGCTGTTTCTGAGACCTTCCAATCTTTTTTAGTTCAAAGTACAGGCATACCTCAGAGATATTTAGGTTCAGTTCTAGACCACCACAATAAAGTAAATCACACAATAGAGCAAGTCACATAATGTTTTTGGTTTTCTAGTGCATATAAAAGTTATGTATACACTATATTTTAGTCTACTAAGTGTGCAGTACAGTATGTCTAAAAACAAAGTCCATGTCTTAATTTAAAAATATGTTTTTGCTATAAATATCATCCGAGCCTTTAGTGAGTCATAAACTTTTTTACTGGTGGAGGATCTTACTTTGATGTTGATGACTGCTGAGTGATCAGGGTGGTAACTGCAGAAGATTGAGAGGACTATGGCAATTGCTTAAACTACAACAACAATGAAGTTTGCCATCAGTGGACTCTGTCTTTCTCTGTAGCATATGATGCTGTTTGATAGCATTGTACCCACAGTAGAACTTCCCTTAAAATTAAAGTTAAGCCTCTCAAACCCTGCCAATACTTTAACAACAAAGTTTTTATAATGTCCTAAATCCTTTGTTGTCCTTTCAACAATGCACACAGCAGCTTCACCAGGAGTAGATGTCATCTCAACAAACCACTTGCGTTGCTCATACATAAGGAGCAACTTCTTACTAGTTGCAGTTTTATCATGATCTTGCATAAATCCAGTCAAATCTTCAGGCTCCATGTCTAATTCTAGCAATCTCCATCATATCTTCAGTTCCTTCTTCCCCTGAAATGCTAAGCCCCTCAAAATTGTCCATGAGAGTTAGAATCAACTTCTTCTAAATTCCCGTTATTGTTGACATTCTTGCTTCCTCCCATGAATTGTGAATGTTCTTAAAGATATCTAGAATGGTGAATCATTTTCAGAAGTTTTTTTACTTAGTCCAAAACCATCAGAGAAATCACTATCTATGGTAACTATAGCCTTACAAAGAGTATTTCTTAAATAGTAAGACTTAAAAGTCACAATTACTCCTTGATCCATGGGCTGCAGAATGAACGTTGGTGCTAGCAAGCATGCAGATAATATCAATCTTTTTGTACATCTCTATCAGAGCTCTTAGGTGATGAGGTGCATTGTCAATGAGCACTCATAGTTTGAAATGAATCCTTTTTTTCTAGGTGGTAGGTCTTAACAGTGGGCTTAAAACATTCAGTCACATATAAGTCCTTGTTATTACACCTGATTAGCACTCTAACAAAAAGTTAGTTATTAGCTTTACTAGTCAAAAAGGAAAGGCTGGAATCACTCTCCCCCAAATGTCTTTCCCTCCTAGCTTCCTTGTACCTGAGCTGACCAGGAAAACAGGGGTGGGGGCTGCAGACCCTCTCCCATACATGCCTTTGGGTCATTCTCAGAGCTCATTGTTTCCTGGCTAAACACAAGTGTTATCTCATTTAATCTTCAGGCTGCCATTATGTTGTGGATCCTACTATCATCCCAGTGTTACAGATGATTAAACTAAACTTTAGAAAAGTGATTTCATGGCTACATAGCAGTTGCCATAGCAGAAATGGAAGACAGACAATTGGACTGGAAAACAGCCCTTTGCCTCTCCTCCATAACTGCTAATATATTATAGTGAGTATCCCAGCAGAATCAGTCAGGAATGTTTGCTTTCCCACAATGCTCCTCTTCCTTGACATAGATGAACCAGTGATGACGATTTCAAAGAGGCACTGGGAATTGACCTTTGAATAACTATTTCCAGAGGACCAACATTCTGAATTTCCTGCCGTCATGCAACCTCAGGCAGTCAGCAGTTACTCATAACAGGTGTTTAAAATAATACTTGACAGATATTTATTGTCACCCCCAAACAGGGATTAATAATAGAAACTATCCCATAGGGTTGTTGGGATAATTAGCTAGCATGTGTCTTTTATATCACCCACTGGAAAGTAAGCAGAGGGCACCCCCATAAAATACCTTCCACCCTGTAAGCATGGACAACCAATGCTTCATCAGCCCGGCTCTGATTACATTCCACTCTGATGAACATCTACAAGCAGTTATGAAGAATATCCAAAGGCATCAACTTGCGCTTCTCTCATAGGAGAAGTGTAATTCTGAAACAGTGTGGGTGGGTGACTGAGTCAATTCAATTACCAAGCACACACCTCACCCCGATTCTCTTAGCTTCACCATGAGTTAAAGAGTTGTTCCCTCTCTTCCAATATACATTTCCCAGTTAGGCACATTACTCGTACTCCTTCTACAGCTGTTCCAGGTTCAGTACTTTCACTTCTCAGAAATTTTGTCATGTGAATCAGTCCAAAGTATGTTGCACTGAGTCTAAGGAATCATGAGTCAGGCATTACATACATTTCTTGTTTTTATCTGCTTGGTGGAGTGTGTTGTGGGGGATGGGGGTTAGACTAGATCTTGGTCTACTTGAGCCTTTTTTTTTTTTTTTTGAGTTGGAGTCTCACTCCATCGCCCAGGCTAGAATGTAGTGGCACGCTCACCAGCATCGACCTGCTGGGCTCAGGTGATCCTTCCATCTCAGCCTTCCAAGTAGCTGGAACTACAGGTGTACACTACCACGCCTAGCTAATTTATTTGTTGTAGAGACAGAGTCTTGCCAAGTTGCCCTGGTTGGTCTCGAACTTACGAGCTCAGGCAATACATTCGCCTCAGCCTCCCAAAGTGCTGGAATTACAGACCGAGCCACTGAGCCCGGCCACTACTTGAGACTTTATGTTCAAATTCATTCTTAGGTTGAAAGAAAAAAAAAATATAAAGTTAAATGTAAAGAACAGACTTCTCGTAAAAGACAAGCTTGGCCATAGCTAAGCAGTTGCTGCTGGTGAGAAGAGAAAAGCTCCTTCTCAGGCAGCTGGGACAGCATGGCTGTGGTGACCATTTCCCTGCCAGCACTCCCTCCTGGTCCTTCAGATCTAATCAAGAAGACCAGAGGGCCAGCTTCCCCAGCACATGCATGTCTTGATGCCACTGGCAAAATAATTCATTCAGGCATTCTCATAAATCTGACATACACATTTTAAGAAAATGGATACTTTAAAATGTGCTGAATTTCAGAGAAGAGTGTGCCTTTTACAGGCTCATGGAGTCATTGTTCAAACTGAGGAGTTTTAGTGTAGTGAGTATAAATTTCATAGCCCATAAGCTGAACTCTGCTACAAAAGTATACGATAAATCTCTATTTCCAGTTTCCAATATTTTGGGTGGTAGAAAACTTAACCTAGCCAATTCTTGGTACATTCAGGAATTTCAAAAACTTCTCTCCTTGTGGGGATACAAGTTCTTCTTTTCCCTAAGAGGGCAGACTTCCTCTAGCATCAGGAAGAACATTCTTTCTCAACCTCTCTCCATGTTGGCCTAGTGATAGGATAACTCTTAAAACTAATATTTATACTTTACTCTTTGCTTTGATAGCTTTACATCTCTAATTTACTGAGACCTCACAACAACTCTGAGCTACTATTACAGTAGTTCCTGCCTTATCCATGGGGTTATCTTTCAGGACACCCAATGGATGTCTGAAACCACAGATAGTGTGGAACCCTAGTTATACTATGTTTTTTTTCTATACATGCATACCTATGGTAAAGTTTAATTTATAAAGTAGGCAGAGTGAGATATTAACAAAAATAACTACTAATAAAATAGAGCACTTATAACAGTATACTGTAATAAAATTTATATGAATATGTTTTCTCTCTATTTTTGGACCATGGTTGGCCACAGGCAACTGAAACCAAGGAAAGAACACCCGCATCTAAGGGGAGACTACTATATAAACATACCCATTTTACAGGTGAGGAAAATGACACTTTGGTCAAGTGACCCAAGCCCAAGGTTATGAGGCTGAAAGTTGGGAGAACTGAAATATGAATCCTGTCTTCTGGCTTCAGAGCCAGTGCACTCACATCATGCTTCAAGCCCAGTCCGTCATCTGCTTTCTCTTTCTTGACATATTTTTGGTTTGGTAAAAGAGCGGGAAAGGAAAAGGAAAATGAGAAAAGATGCACTGAGAGGTTGACTTTGCTTTGATCTCAAGTTTTTGTCAGTCTGCCTATCCACTCATCCAGCTATGATACTACTTGAAGGCCTGGCTCATATCTTCCTGCAGGCTTTATTTGTAAACAAAAAAAAAATTTTTTTAAAGAAAATGATCACTATCTATTTGTTCTTTTCTCTTTCTCATTTCTGTTTCTCACTGTCTCAGAATCTTGGGGACTTCAGATGATAGCCGATTCATGATCAGCCCTTAGTTTACAGAGGAGGAAACTGCCTTATAGACCATTGAAGTGCCTGAGGTCACAGTGCCCAGGCTCAGATAGAAACTAAATTCCCCAATACCAGATTCCTCTCTCTACAAGCCAATAGAAAAATACCTAAAAGGCAGAACATGATAGTCAATACAAAATGTAAATGATCTTTAAATATGTAAAAACTATGCTCAAACTTACTAGTAAATAGAAGTTCCAATTTAAATGGTGATATTTGGTGTTAGTTTCCTAGGCCTGCCATGGTAAATTGCCACAAACCAGTAACTTACAACAACAGAAATGTATAGCCTCACACTTCTGAGTCTAGAGATCCAAAGTCAAAGTGTCAGCAGGGCCATACTTCCTCTGAAACTGAGGGGAATCCTTCCTTGCCTCTTCCTAGCTTCGGCAGTGACCGTCATCAATCCTTGTTCCTCAGCTTGCAGCTGTGTCACATGTCACTCCAATCTTTGCCTCTGTCACATCTCTCTTTCTCTGTGTGTGTGTGTGTGTGTGTGTGTGTGTGTGTGTGTGCATGCATGCATACACCAAACATCATCCCTCTTCTTAGAAGGACACAAGTCATATTAAAGAAGGGCTCACCTTATTTGCTTAATTTGTTTTCATTAGCAAATAGCCTATTTCCAAGTAAGATCACATTCACACGTATTAGGGTCAGATTTTACTTACATCTTTTGGGAGAATATAATTCAGCCCATACTATATATCACCTTTACCTATTAAAATGACACAATTTTTCAAATTTGACAAAGTGTGCAAAACGTGTATATATACACACAGAGAGAACTAGAGAATAAAATAATAGAGCAATGTGAAAAAACAAAATTAATGTTTACCATATAACCTAGTTATTACATGGTAATCTATGTCACCTCCTAAAGAAATATGAGCACATGGGAATGAAGATGATACAGTTATAGGCAAAATGCTTATTATAGTGTTTGTGATATGAAAAATAAAAATGGAGAGAGCGGTTTAAGATGGCGACCAGGCAACCCGGTGTCTGAAGCCCTCTGCAAGGGAGATCTGCAGTGCGTCTCTGACTCTCGCCCCGGGGGGCTGGGGACCCCAGCATTGCAGCCTGCTCTTCAGACAGAGCTCGGCCATCGCCACCGCTGGAACATCGCAACGACTGGACATTTTTACTGCATTGCACTGTCCCGCCGCCGCCGCCCCTTCCGCCGCCACCGCCGGCGCTCCCGTCACCGCCGCCGCAGCCTCTGGGACAGGTAGCTCATCACAACCCGGCCCGAGGAGATCCACACCAAACCGCTTCAAGGAAGATCTGCTGGGATCGCTGCCACCTCTCCTGCGTCTGAGACTGTCCTACCCGCCCGGCATGGGGCTTCTGTTGCCTACTTGGAGGCAGGCAGCCATCTTGTTCCTGTCCGGCCCCACCCCCTCTGGGGCGAGCAGATGAGATAGCACCACCTGCTGGCGATTCAAGGTAACAACACCGAAACGGGAGAAACAAGCTTGATAAAGACATAGACCAAACTTCTGAACCTAGGTTAATCTGAACGGTCCTTCACAGCAGATCAGAGGAAATGACCCTAACTGCAAACTAATTTACCAGCTTGAAAAGAAAACTAGAAATCAGACCTGAAAGGACATTGGACTTAAATGAAATGTCTCAGAGTGTGCTTCATTGATTCTATTAGTTTAATGACTTAATTCTATTCCTACTGTATTGTTCCCTTTTTTCTCTTTTCCTTTTCCTTTTCTTCTCTTTTCTTCTGTCTGTAAACCATGTCTTTGTATAGAGGAACAGCACACTAATAAGGTGGTTGGATAGCTGGTATGTTAGCATCACTATATGTTTTATTTTTGTTTGTATGAGAGTTGGTTCGACTGTAGCTGTGGTCTATCATTTTTATCTGTTTCAGTATAGGCCTCTCTCTCTATTTGTTGGCACGCTCGTTTGTTTCCCCCCTTACTCCTCTATCTCTCCACTCCCCTCTTCAACCCACTATCTGTTCCATTCTCTCCCCTCTGCTAACCACATTTTATTTCAGGTAGTAAACCTACAGCCCCACTGCACAGACAGATTCCAGGGCAGTGGGAAGTGGGTTCCACATTATCCACACGCCTGTCAGCGAATACCAGGACCTGCAGACAGATTTTGAATCACAGCTCTCCCCTTAAGTACATCTCAAAACTGCAAAAAGGACCACCTCTAACCTACAGTGCAACTTCAGAATTGAACAAAGTAAGAGGACATACATAAGAATAGGAGATTGAACAAACAGAAGTGAAACCAATCCCTTTACCCCTGAATAACAGAATTAAAGAAGACGGTGACGTGGAGGGAAGGAAAAAGTAGGGAGGGGGAAAAAACCGCAGAAATGAAGAAAAACCAAAAGAAGAATATAGGTCTTACACAGACCCCTGGGAGATCAGACAATGAGAAAACAGATTCTGGAACACAGACAATGAAGAGTCCCCAGAATGACTGGCTACATGCAACAAGCCCAGACATCAAGACATTAATGGAGAGAATTTAAAAAATTGAGGAGAGACAAGAGGAAAATAGTAAGGAGCTGTTGTCAGAAATGACAGCAGTAAAAAATACTGTGATGGAAATGAACAACAGACTAATAAGCATGGAAAGCAGAATCAGCCAAGCAGAAGAAAGAATCTCAGAGCTTGAAGACCCAAACACAGAACTAACCCAAACTGTCAAAAGCATAGAAAAAAAGCTCAACAAGACAGAACAAAACCTGCAAGAGATGAATGATCACTTCAAGAGACCAAACCTAAGAATAATTGGGCTTCCTGAGGCAGAAAGAGAAACAGAAGCCACACTGGAACAAACATTTCATGAAATCATTCAAGAAAACATCCCTCATCTCATTAAGGATGAAAAAATTCAAACACAAGAGATTCAGAGAACCCCTGCAAGACAACAAACGAGAAGACCAACTCCCAGACACATAATAATTCACCTAAACAAAGTAGCTATGAAAGGGAAAATCCTAAAGGCAGCAAGAGAAAAAGGCCAGACTACCTACCAGGGAAAACCAATTAGAATAGCAGCAGATTTATCCACAGAAACCCTTCAGGCCAGGAGAGCCTGGAACCCTATCTTCAAAGTTCTAAAAGAGAAACAATTTCAACCAAGAATAACCTACCCAGCCAAACTAAGCTTCATTAGTGAGGGAGAATTGAAATCTTTTCCAGACATCCAATCCCTAAGAATCTACGCCGCCACCAGACCACCTCTACAAGAAACACTTAAGAAAGTACTGAACACAGAAGAAAAAGAAAAAAGAACAACAGCATTCTTCACAAGAGTACAGGCAAAAGATTAAAAACACACATGAACCAACTCCAAAACCCAAAGAAAGACAACAAATAAACAGGAACAACTCTGTAAGAACCTTATGACAGGGATCAACTCTTGCATTTCAATTATTAGCGTAAATGTGAATGGACTAAATGCACCACTGAAAAGACATAGATTGGTAAAATGGATAAAATATCATCAGGCAACAATCTATTGCCTTCAAGAGACTAACCTCACTAGAAAGGACACCCACAGACTCAAAGTAAGAGGATGGGAAAAAAACTTCCAGGCGAACGGAATACAAAAGAAAGGAGGAGTAGCCATCTTAATTTCAGACAAAATACCCTTCAAACTATTAAAAATCAAAAAAGATACAGAAGGCCACTACATAATGATAAAAGGCTCAATCCATCAACAAGAAATATCTACCCTAAACATATATTCACCCAACATAGGTGCGCCAACTTTCATAAAGCAACTTCTTGGAAAACTAAAGAAAGATATTGACTCTAACACTATCATAACTGGGGACTTTAATACCCCACTCACAACCCTAGACAGATCATCAGGACAAAAAATCAGCAAGGAGATCCAGAACCTCAATGTGACTTTGGACCAAATGGACTTAATTGATACCTACAGAACACTCCATCCAAAGACCACAGAATACACATTCTACTCATCACCACATGGAACATATTCTAAGATCGACCACATACTCGGCCATAAATCAAGTATAAGCAAATTTAAAAGGACCCAAATTCTACCAAACACCTTCTCGGACCACAGTGGATAAAAATAAACATTGACACCAACAAAGTCCCCCCAAAACCCACAAAGACATGGACACTAAACAGCATGATGCTAAACAACTCCTGGGTCAATGATGAAATCAAAACAGGGATCAAAAGATACCTGGAAACAAATGAAAATGAAGAAACATCTTACCAAAATCTCTGGGATGCCCTGAAAGCTGTAGTAAGAGCGGAATTTATATCCCTACAAACACACATGAAGAAAATGGAAGGAACAGAAATTCACAACCTAACAAGCCACCTAAAGAAGCTGGAAAAGCAAGACCACAAAAACCCTAATTTCAGCAGAAGAATCCAGATCACCAAAATAAAAGCACAAATCCAGGACATAGAAGACAAAAAGATAATAAAAAATCAATGAAACAAAGAGCTGGTTCTTCAAAAGGATAAACAAGATTAATGGTCCCCTAGCTAGACTGACCAAGAAAAAAACGAGAAAAAAACCAAATAAACATAATCAGAAACACAAAAGATGAAGTCAAATCTGACCCCGAAGAAATACAAAAGATCATTAGAGACTACTACGTACACTTGTATAGAAACAAGCTTGAAAACCATAAGGAAATGGAGAACTTTCTGACATCACACAACCTATCTAGGTTGGAACAAGAAGAAATGGAGACCCTAAATAGGCCAATAACAATCAAGGAAATCAACTACGTAATAAGAAACTTCCTACAAAAAAAAGCCCTGGTCTAGATGGCTTTCCAGCAGAATTCTACAAGACATTCAAGGAGGAGCTGATACCAATCCTACTGAAGGTATTCCAGGCGATTGAAAAAGATGGAACTCTCCCCAAATCATTTTACGAAGCCAACATCACATTGATACCCAAGCCAGGTAAAGATCCAACAAAGAAAGAGAACTACAGGCCAATATCTTTGATGAACATAGATGCTAAAATTCTCAACAAAATCCTAGCAAATCGGATTCAGCAATACATCTCAAAAATCATCCACCATGACCAAGTAGGCTTCATTCCTGGCATGCAAGGCTGGTTCAACATTCGTAAAATCATAAATGTAATTAAATACATCAACAGATGTCAAAACAAAAACCACATGATCATATCATTAGATGCAGAAAAAGCTTTTGATAAAATCCAGCACCCCTTCTTGATAAAAACCCTTGAACATCTAGGCATACGGGGAACATACCTCAAAATAGTAAAAGCCATCTACGAGAAACCTACAGCCTGCATACTCCTAAATGGACAAAAATTGGAACCAATTCCCCTGAAAACTGGAACTAGACAAGGATGCCCACTCTCTCCCCTCCTGTTCAACATAGTATTGGAAGTCCTGGCTAGAGCAATCAGAGAGGAGGAGGCAATCAGAGGTATTCAAATAGGAAAACAGGAAGTCAAGTTATCTCTCTATGCAGATGATATGATGGTGTACCTTGAAAACCCAAGGGAATCTGTCAAAGGCCTCCTTGCATTGATAAAGGCCTTTGGCAAAGTCTCAGGATACAAAATAAATGTACAAAAGACAATTGCATTTCTCTACACCAATAATAAACAAACAGAAACCCAAATAAAAAACATAATTCCATTCACAATAGCCAAAAAAAAAAATGAAATACCTTGGCATCTTCCTAACCAGAGATGTGAAAGACCTTTACAATGAAAATTACAAAACAAAGCTCAAAGAAATCAAAGCTGACATGAACAAGTGGAAAAATATCCCATGCTCATGGATCGGAAGATTCAACATTGTGAAGATGTCCATCTTACCTAAGGCAATCTACAAATTCAATGCAATACCCATTAAATTACCAACAACATTCTTCTCAGACCTAGAAAAAACAACACAGGAATTCATATGGAAACATAAACGTCCAAGAATAGCCAGAACAGTCCTCAGCAAAAAAAAAACAAAGCAGGTGGTATCACAATACCAGACTTCAAACTTTACTATAAAGCTACAATCATCAAAACAGCTTGGTATTGGTACAGGAACAGGCATATAGATCAATGGAACAGAATTGAGATTCCAGAAGCAAAACCTCAATTCCTCAACCAACTCATCTTCGACAAAGCCCCCACCACCTACCAATAGGGAGAGGAGAACTTATTCAGTAAATGGTGCTGGGAAAACTGGCTGACCACATGTAGAAGATTGAAACAGGACCCCTATCTATCCCCATGCACAAAAGTTAACTCCAAATGGATCAGAGACCTAAATGTAAAACCTCAAACCATAAGAACCTTAGAAAAGGAAGGAAATACTCTCATGGAAATCGGAACTGGCATCCAATTCCTGTACAAAACCCGAAACCCACAGGACTTAAGAGAGAGGATAGACAAATGGGCCCTTATTAAACTGACAAGCTTCTGCAAAGCCAAAGAAACCATCAAGAGAGCAGGGAGACAGCTTACAGACTGGGAAAAAGTATTTGCCAACTCTAGGTCTGACAAAGGCTTGACATCCTGGATCTACAAGGAACTGAAATGTACTGAAAAGAAGAAAACAAACAGCCTCATTATAAAATGGGCAAAAGATATGAACAGACACTTCACAAAAGAAGACATTTGAGCAGCCAACAAACACATGAAGAAATGCTCAACCTCACTAATCATCAGGGAGATGCAAATCAAAACCACACTGAGATACCACCTAAGTCCAGTCAGAATGGCAATTATCAACAACTCAAAAAATAACAGCTGCTGGAGAGGGTGTGGTCAAAAGGGAACACTTCTACACTGTTGGTGGGAGTGTAAACTAGTGCAACCTCTGTGGAAAGCAGTGTGGCGATTCCTAAAAGCTCTAAAAATTGACCTTCCATATGACCCTGCAATCCCCCTACTGGGAATATACCCTGAAGAACACAAATCACTCTATAAAAAAGATACCTGCACACATATGTTTATCATAGCGTTGTTCACAATAGCAAGAACCTGGAAACAACCATGCTGCCCATCAAAAGAGGACTGGATAAAAAAATGTGGTACATATACACGATGGAATACTACGCAGCCATAAAAAAGAACAAAATCATGAATTTCGCTGTAACCTGGATGGAACTAGAGTCTATAATACTGAGTGACCTCTCACAGAAACAAAGATCCGAATAGCACATGTTCTCACTCATATAATGGACCTTGAACATCCAATGCAATACTATAAGAAAATGACTGATGGTACTGGGAAATTATGGGGGGGGATGGGATTAACAGTAGCAAATATCTGTCTGGGACTGGGAAAACACCTCTTATCAACAGGGTGCCTGAATGAAACGTAATTTTACACCTAACCCTTAACTGCACCCCACAAAACCATAATAAAAAATACTGATTAATTATAAAAAAAAGAAAAAGAAAAATTTTAAAAAATCTAAATGTTAGGATGGATTTGGTGGCTCAGCCTATAATCCTAGTACTTAGGGAGGTCAAGGTGAGTGGATTGCCTGAACCCATGGGTTTGAGACCAGCCCTGGCATCTTGGCAAGACCTCATCTCTACAATAAATAAAAAATTATCTGGGCATGGTAGTGTGTGCCTGTAATTCCCGCTACTTGGAAGACTGAGGGAGAAGAAGAACTGGAGCTCAGTGGGTCAACGCTGGGGTGGCTGTGAGTGTGCCATGGTACTCCAGCCTGGGCAACAAAGTAAGACTCCCACTCAAAAAAAAAAAAGAAACAAATCTAAATCTTAATAAATAGGGAATGGATTAAAACATTAAGACAGAGTCTCACAATTACATGAATATATTTTTATTACAAAGAAATTTAAAGGATGTACAATGCAGATGTATGTGTAAGGTTTAGAAATAAGTTTTGAGCTGGGCTCGGTGGCTCAGCCTGTAATCCCGCGCCTTTGGGAGGCTGAGGTGAGTGGATTGCCTGAGCCCGTGGGTTCAAGACGCGCCTGGGCAGCGAGACCTCATCTCTACAATAAATTAAAAAAAAAAAATTAGCCGGGCGTGGTGGTGTGCACTTGTAGTTCCAGTTACTTGGAAGGCTGAGGTGGAAGGATCGCCGGAGCCCAGCAGGTCGAGGCTGCGGTGGCCGGGAGCAGCCACTGCACTCCAGTCTGGGAGACAGTGAGACTCCAACTCAAAAGAAAAAACAAAACAGAAAAACCAACCAAACAAAAAGAAACAAGTTTTGATATATCACTGTGATAGGATAGCAAATTATAGAAGAACATGTATGTGAGAACCCAAATGAATTATAAATAAATTTTATTTTGTATTTTATTCTATAAAAGCACACACCAATCTTTTAAAAGCAGTCAACTTTGTCAAGTAGAATTTAATTTGGAAACTTTGACTTTTTATTCTCTGTACTTCTGTAAGATTTTACTTTATTGTTTTATGGAAAAGTGTGTGATCTTCCTAACCTCTAATCATAAACCACTTTAGATCAGACCCAGATGAACTCATTCAATATTGTTACCTGGGAAAAGCAACTGATTAATGGTGATGCTTCAGAATACTCTAGGTCATCCCAGAAGAGCGTGTCATGCAGATATTGGGACTCACAATAAGACACCCAAAGTGTGGCACCTTAACACGCTGAGTGCATTAAAGGGAAGGAGATTGAAGGGCCTCAGAAGCAAGAACACAAGTTCTCTCTTACCTTCTCTCACTCTCCTTTCTTTTTCTCTCATTTCTCCCCCAAAGCAGGTCATAAAAACAGAACTACTCTCTCCCAAAGCAAGCCATAGAACCTAGAACTACAACTCTCTGACCTTCTTTCCCTTTCCCTGCTATGGTTTAAATGTGTCTCTCAAAATTCATATGTTGGAAACGATTCCCAATGCAATGGTCATGGGAAGTTGGAACTAATGGAAGATGTTTGAGTCATAGGGGCACCATCCTCATGAATAGATTAATGCCATTATCAAGGGACTGTGTTTGTTATCTCAAAAGTGAGCTCCTTATAAAAGAACAAGTTTGACCCCCATCTCTTTCTCTCTTACCCTCTCTGCCCTTCTGCCTTGGGATGACACACAAGAAAGTCCTTGACAGATGCCATCTTCTTGATCTTGGACTTCTCAGCCTCTAGAACCATAAGAAATAAATTTCTATTCATTATAAATTACTCAGTTTCAGTATTCTGTTATAGATGCAAAAAAAATTACCTAAGATGCTTTCTAAAAACCCTCATGTGACAGGTGTCCTACCCTATACCTAGAGAGAGGAATGCTATATAAAGAAGCTGAAAAGAACCTGAACAAATAGACCTTGCTGGGTTATCCTTTCAATTTATTACCATTGAATTTCTCTTTTTTTTTTTTCATTTTTTTCTTTTTCATTTGTAGTGAGATGTGTCTCCTGGAGACATACCATTAAATTTCTACATGACTGTCCATTCTTTAATGAACCTAAGTATTAAAACAATTTCTCCTGGGTTTGGGGTCTTCATTTCTGAAGACTCCTATATCAAGTAAAACTTTGTGTAAATAAACTTGCTGTGCTTCTATCTTGTTAATCTGTCTTTTGTTATAGGGACATCAGTCATGAGCCTTGAAATGGGTGAAGAAAAGTTATTAAACCTTTTTGCCCCTACACAGATATGTTCTCAAGGTCATTTTAGGAGCCAGATATTAGAACTGATGCACTTCTAGATTATTGTCAAGGACTGAACCTCTGATAAGATACAGAAATGTTCTCATGCCAGAAGATAGAGTTCATTAAAAGCTGGAACTAGAGAGGGCTTCCAGGCAAGATGGCAATGGAACAGGTTGGACTGTGAGAGTCTCCACAAAAGCGAGTGTCCATAAAGACTCTCTGCATGAGTGAGTGTGTGTCAGTGGATGAGTGACAGTTCATCTGAGGGGAGACTCAAGTTCATGAACCCAGGGCTGTCCTCCAGAGGAGACTGCAATCCACTACCACACTGAGATTGGAGACCCAGGTGTGCAGGATCATCTGCCATTCTTGGGGCTTTCTTGTAATGAGGCAGCAGAGAACAGTCACCTTTCACCACCTAACACCCTGCCCATGCCATCACCTGCAGCAGCAGACTGGGCACAAAGAGGAGGAACTGTGGAGAAGGCAGGTCATGGAAATCTAGAATAAAGTTCCAATGCTGGTGATGAGATGCTGATGGGTGCCATCTTCTCAGTCCCAGGACTGGGCAGAGACCTGCATTGCCCTACTCAGCATTCTTCTTGGGAGCCAGAGACTATCCTCTCATCAGACTTGGAGCAGCAGATGCCCCTCCCCCATGCTGGAAGAGGCACAGACACATCAGATCTGAGTGGGAGACTTGACAGTAGCAGCATTGAATAGGGTGAGTCTGGATCTGATCTATCCTCCTCCCACAGTCGTCCATGGGGTGTCTGACCCACACTGAGAGTAGCCCTAACAGCCTGCGCTGAGAGTGGAGGGGAGGGGCTGGAGACCAGAGCCACTCCCTAAGGTGGAAGTGGCAGCAGGAAACTGGAGTTACAGAAATGGTGACAGAGAGAGTTGTTTTTTTCTTTCTTCTTGTTTGTTTTTTGTTTTAGTTTTTTTTTTCCTTCTTTTTTTCTGTTCTGGTTACATTTTTGTATTTGCTTTATTTCTGCTATTTTAATTGTGTGAGTATTTTTGAGGAAGAATATACCAACAGGGGGGTTTTGCTTGTTTGTTTGTTTGTATGATTGTATGTTTTTGTCTTTTTTGTTTTTTCTGTCTTTGTTTGTTCTCTGTTTAGTCATTAGTTGGTATGCCTGTTTGTTTTCTCTCTTCTTCCCTCTCTACACCTTCCTTTCATCTTCCTCCTTCCGTTTTCCATTCTTTTCCCTTCTCTTATCTCATTTTACTTTCAGGAGGCAAACAGACACCCCCACTGCATGGAAAGATTGTAAGGCAGTGAGAAGTGGGTTCCAGGGGGCCCACACACCTGTCAGCAGATACTGGGATCTACAAATAGCTTCTGAATCACAGCTCCCCCTTAATTAAATCTCAAAACTGCAGAACACACAAGCCCCTACCCCCAGTCCAGCTTAAGAATTGAACAAAACCAGAGATCTACATAAGGAAGAATAGGTGATTGAGCAAACAGAAATATAAGCTATACCTCCATTACTGAACAACAGAAATAAATAAGAGGTTTAAAAAAAAAAAGAAGGAGGAAAACCTCCACAAATGAAGAAAAACCAAAGGAAGAATATGAGTCTCGCAGAGACCCCTAGGAGGTCAGCCACTGAGAATATAGACTTTGGAGCACAAACAATGAAGAACCCCAAGAATGGCTGGTCTCAATTCACAAACCCAGATATCAAGATATTAATTGAGAGAATAAATAGAAATGAGGAGACACAAGAGAAAAGAATGAAGGAGTTGATAACTGAGATAACAGCAATAAAGAATACAGTGAATAAAATAAATAACAAACAGATAAGCATGGAAAGCAGAATTAACCAAGCAGAAGAAATATTCTCAGAGCTTGAGGACCAAAATATAAAACTAACCCAAACTGTTAAAAACATAGAAAAGAAATTTTAAAAGATAGAACAAAATCTCCAAGAGTTAAGCGATTATTTCAAGAGGCTGAACCTAAGGTTAATTGGAATCCCTGAGGCAGATAGGAGACAGAGACCACCCTGGAACAAACATTCCATGAAATTATCCAAGAAAACTTCGCTTATCTCATCAGTGACAGGACCATTCAAATACAAGAGATTCAGAAAACCCCTGCAAGACAACAAAAGAGAATACCAACTCCTAGACACATAGTAATTCACCTACACAAAGTAGGTATAAAAGAAAAAAATCCTAAAGACAGAAAGAGAAAAAGATCAGATTACTCACTGGGGAAGACCAATTAGAATAGCAGTAGTCTTACCTACAGAAACACTTCACACTAGGAGAGCTTGGAGCCCAATCTTCAAAGTTCTCAAAGATAAACAATTTCAACCAGGAATTACCTGCCCAGCTAAGCTAAGTTTCATCACTGATGGAGAATTAAAATCCTTCCAAGATATTCAATCCCTAAGAGTTTACACTGCCTCCAGACCATCTGTACAAGAAGCACTTTAAAAAGTATCGAACACAGAAGAAAAAAAGAATGACCATGCCCTTGCCAAGAATACAGGAAAAAGATTGAAACACACATGAATCAACCCAAAAATCAAAAGAAAGACAACAAATATCCCATTCACAATAGCCAAAATAAATAAATACCTTGGCATCTTCCTAACCAGAGAAGTCAAAGACCTTTACAACAAAAACTACAAAACACTGCTCAAAGAAATCAAAGATGACATAAACAAACAAAAAATATTCTATGCTCATGGACTGGAAGAATCAACATTGTTAAGATGTTCATCTACCCAAGGCAATCTGCAGATTTAACACAATGCACGTTAAATTACCAACAGCATTCTCAGACCTGGAAACAACAATACAGAAATTCATATGGAAACATTAATGACCATGAATAGCCAAAACAATCATCAGCAAAAAACAAACAAACAAAAAACAAAGTTGGAAGTATCACACTCACAGACTTTAAGCTTTATTATAAAGCTACAACAATCAAAACAGCCTGGTACTGGTACAAGAAAAAGCATATAGACCAATGGAACAGGATAGAGATTCCAGAAGCAAAACCTCATTTTCTCAGCCAACTCATCTTTGACAAATCCTCCACCATCAATCACAGGGGAGAGGAGAACCTATTCAGTAAATGGTACTGGGAAAACTGGTTGACCACATGCAGAAGATTAAAACAAGACCCAGCCAGGCTCAGTGGCACCTTTCATCAACAGGGTATCTTATGAACATTTGTATCTCTAACACTGAATTGTAACCCACATATTTAAAATTTTTTTAAAAATTTTAAGCTAGAAATAGAGTGGTTGGAGTGGAGAGGGGGGCAAAAATAGTGAGTGTGGACATTCCCATTGGCTCAGTAATCAAAGGCAAGAAAAGATAAGGAGTAGCTAGGAAGTGGGGAGGACAAGCCCTGGGAGTGACCCCTCTCTGACTCTCTTCATTTATAAAACACTACTTATCACAAGTGTTCCTGTGCATGATGGTCGCTGTTTCACTAGTCCTAAGCTGTGGGACATTTAGGGTTCTACAAATCATTCAGAATGGCCATCTGGCATTCTAAATCTTATTGCCTGGGGTTGGGCATGTTGCAGTGATAGCATACCTACCAAGTGAATAAACCATCTTATTTCCACAGTACAAACCATTTGATTTCCTGCCCATAATATCTACTCTTTTTTAGGGTTTCCCTGAGACACATTCTGTGGTCTTGGCTTCCTGCCACAGTTCACACTGAGGTCTCTGTATTCTTAAGATCACAGAGCTAGTACTGAAATGCACAGAGTCCGTTGATGTTAATCATCTAAATAGCCATTTGGGCAAAGTGGAAAACACTGAACATTCCAGACGATTGAGAAACATTTCTACAGAACAGGGACAGCTTGTAAGATTTGGAGACTTTCCAAACTTTCTCATTATAATTTTTTCTGAGATGATCTGGTTATAAATTATATTCTCTACTGGTAACTTATCAGATGCCCAGATTTTTTTTTGAAGAAAATTCTTAGTATTCATTTGTTAAATAAAATTAAACAAGTATGTCCTTTTGTGATAAGATATACAAATTAAGGTAAGCAATGTTTATTTGTGATTATTAAAGGATGAACATTTCACGACTACTTCAAAAACATCATTGAAAAATGTGTTAACAAAACATCATTGGAAAATGTGTTAAAAGTAAAGCTGGAATGCAGTAATGTCTTTGGGATGCTTTTCAAATAAATGTGTAAGTTAAATGGCTCCTGGACTTTAGAAACCTGTTGGGTAGATTTGGGATTTTAAGTCATTAATCTCTGCTGTGGAGGTGAGTCTGGACCTAGAACAGTTTTAACTTAAAAAAAAATCTGCTACATAAATTATCTCAAAGCAAATATACAGATTATCACTACACAGATCAAGAAATAGAACATATAGCTAGCATGTCAAAGTTGTCCTAAGCGCTTTCCTAATCACAAACATCTTCTTCTTTTCAAAAGTAAACAATACTGTAATATACTTCTTCCTGTTTTTGAAATGTATAAGTAAAGTAGTGTAATATGTATTCTTTTCATGTCTGACCTCGTGTTTCTATATGTTTGTGACTTTTATCATATTTTTACTTGCACTTGGTTCAATTCACTGATATATTTTTTCATTGTACCAACAGCCCTTAATTTCTTTACTCATTCAACATTTGAAAAAATGGTGAGATTATGATACCTCTTTTTTTTTAGGTTAGAAGCTTTTTTTTAAAAAAATTATACTTTCCTATTGAATATGCAGAACATTTTTCCTACTTATTATATATAATGATGTGATCTGAGAATGTGCATGTATGTTTAATGAGCTACAATTAAAATGACAGAGATGTAATATGTTAACATTAGTGCATAGTGTTACATTTGCAATTCATAATCCACATTTAAATTTAGGATGATCACTTGGTGTATAAAATATTTACTTGCCCAAAGTACCTCTACAGTTAATATGACAATTGTTCAGGGAAGGGTTTCAAAGAATCAGATCAAATGTTATTTTCCTGAGAAATCAATTTGCCAGCTTACATAGGATTTTTTGAAGTGTAGTTTCTCTGCCTGGAAAATAGTACACAGTCCTAGATTAGTATAAGATGGTTTTACTTTTTTTCCAGCTAGTTGGCTTCCAGTGATTTGATCCAGAGCTGTTGAAGGAATTATAAATTGGTTCAAGCTTTCACAACAGAGTTCAGCAACATGTTCCAAAGACTTAAAATTCTGCAATATGTATTGACCCCAAAACTCATCTTCTAAAATGTGTGTGGAAAATTTCTGTGTCTAGAAAAATAGAATAAATTCACAATGTTCAAGAAGAGTCATTAAGAATTATTTGTAATAACAGAAACAAAGTTAAATTATATAATCATTAGGTATAATCATAAGAGAATTGGTTTGTTAATTCATACATCAAATATTGTTGATTAAATTTTATGCTAAACACTGTGCTACACACTGGGAATTCTGTAGTGATCAAGGCTGAAAGTTTCCTGAGATCATGAAATTTGAAGTTTTAAAGGGAGACAGATATTAAGTAAACATTCATCCAAATATGTATTTAAAGTCAAAAGTTGTTAAGTGTTATGCACATACACTTTCAACACCTTGGATTTTGAGAGTTCTTTATATCTTTTGGATGCAAGGCCTTTATCAGATGTATTATTTGTAAATATTTTCTCCCAGTCTTTGGTGTCAAGAATAGTGAAGGGTCTGGTATTTTATTCTGCTGACAAACTAACAAGTGAGCTTGCCACAGTTACAAAGACACTGGCAGGAGGTGGAGGCTCCTGGGTTAGAGGAAAAGAACTTTATTGCATCACAGCAAGCAGTATGCACTTCACATTCATATCTGATTTTATTGCCCACTGCCCTCTACTCCCAAGTCTCATGAGGGCATTGGGGCAAGGCTTGTGTAGATTCTGCAGGCAAAGAGGGTTTGTGTCACACCTGAGAATCTCCAAGCTTAGGAAACTTCAGTCACTTAAAGGGGCCTACTAGTAAGTCTACCTAACCTTTGCCCCAAAAAAGATATTATTATGCTGGTCAGGAAACAAAAGTACTCTGCCCCAGAGGGAGCCATTATCTCTATCTCCCAAGACTTTTTGCAATGTAAGTATTTTTGAAGAGATGATCCAGAACAAAAGTGGTTAATGTATTTGTTCAGAACACAAGCAGATGCATAAGAGACTCAAAGAAAATTGCCTCTCAATATATGACTTCCCTTTTTATTCTCTTAGCAGTGTCTTTTGGAGAGTAGCAGATTTATTTTTAATGAAGTCCAATTTATTGATTTGTTTTCTCATGGATTATGCTTGGAGTCATATCTAAGTATCTCTGTCTAACTCAAGGTCTCAACATGTGTTTATGTTTTTTTCTCAAAGTTTTATAGTTTTAGGTTTTAAATTTAAGTTTATAATCCATTTAGAGCTAATTTTTGTACATGATGTGAGGTAAGGATCAAATTGCACATACTGATACCTCATTGTTCTGAAATCACTTTTTGAAAAGCCATCTTTTCCACTGTATTGACTCTGCACATTTGTTAAAAAAAAAAAAATCAATGGCCCATAATGTGTGGGTCCATTTTTTCACCCTCTACTGATCTACTTCATGGATTCCACTTATCTATCTTGATGCCAATACCACACTATTTTGAATACCGTAGCTTTATAAAGGCTTGAAATCAGATACTGGTATTCCTCTAACTTTGTTCTTTTCCAAAGCTGTTTCAGCTATCCTAGGTCCTCTGCATTTCCATATGTATTGTACAATCAGCTTGTCATTTTCTATTAATAGCTTGGGGGAATTTTTAAAATCTTAATAATAACAAATCCTTTGACCCATGGACACAGTATATATTTATTTAAGTTTAATTTCCCCCTAGTGATATGGACTTTTCAGTAAAGTCTTGCATATTTTTAACAGACTTATCAAGTTTTTTACAGTTAGTGTTTGTATTTTATTTCTTTCTCTATTGTTGTACTTTCAAACTTTCTGAGCCTTTTTACTTATAGACAATATTTTTTAAAAATCTCATTGAACAATCTTTTCTTTTTAGTTGTAGTATATATTACATTTATATTTGTGTTCAGACAACTCGGACACAGCTTCCCATGCCCCCAGGCATGCATGGGATTTTTTTTCCAGTCTCAGGGCTAGCAATAAGCTGATGCAAAACAGGTCTCATCAGTATAGAGAAGCTACTTTGCCTAGGGTCCCTCAACCTAAATACTTGGCTTGCCACCCAGCCCCCAAAAGGGTAAGAAAATAATTCCCATTCTATAGTGTATACACATTTCATAATTACAGCTACACAATAAGTAATCTTGATGGCTAAATACAACGGTTTATGGGAGATTCTTGGATCAGTATCCTGTACATAGCAGGTACTACAGGACTTTCTTCTCTCTTCAGTGATGATGCTTCAGAAAGTTTAACTGAGGGCCAATCCTTTGGTTTGGAGGAGAGACTTAGGAACCAGCTGTTAAGCTTTTCTTTCCTGGTACAACAGCATCAGAATTGAGAAGTGATGAGAAAAATAACTTTCATTCTTCCTCCTTGAGCTTTCCAGACTTCTAATTCTAATAAGTAGCTTTTTTCCCCCCTTGAAAGTTCTCTTTAGAAGTCTTCTGCTCATTATCTTACAGAGTGTATCTTTTTCTCTCCTCATTTTTTGCCTACTTGTGCTTTCTTTCTTCATTATGCAGCATCCCATTCCACCAGGCTGAACATAGAAGATCTTTGAGAATGGTAATCCCACTCATAAGAAATTAAGAACATTAATTTGGCACTTCCTTTACATCTTTTCCTCAAAACAGAAGAGTACTGTCTCCGTGGGTTTGATCTGAAAGATTTCCTACCAGCTGTCTTTATGCCTTTTGTGAAATAACCAATTTTTAAAATGCTATCCAAACATTTGAGACATAACCTTCATTTTGTTTCAGTATGAAAACCTTTGCTACGCGAGTTGGAGACTCGCCTGGGCAACTTGGTGAGACCACATCTCTACAATAAATCAAAAAATTAGCCGGGCGTGGTAGCGCGTGCCTGTACTTCCAGCTACTTGGAAGTACAGGCAGAAGGATCGCCAGAGCCCAGCAGGTCAAGGCTGCGGTGCCCGGGAGCGGCCACTGCACTCCAGTCTGGGTGACAGAGTGAGACTCCGACTCAAAAAAAAAAAGGCTCTTGCCCCGTCCTATCTTGTATGATGCTAATTTGACCCTGTTTGTAAAGATATGGCCTGCTTTCTTGTTTTTAGGAAGCAACAATGAGGCATTAATGAGGTTCCAACAGGTAGATTTTCCTTTTTCTCCTACTATGTAAGCTATTGAAGAACCAAAAGTTATTGGTTGATTGCCAGATTTGTGAAAACTACAGCTAAGTCAAACAACCAGCAAATATCTGACAATCACTACAATGCAGCTAAACAGGGACTATGTGGAATATGAAGATCTTGAAGAGATAATAAGAAATAATGTTTAACTTGTCCCAGGCAAAATTCCTGCAGGCTGCCCTTTCTAAAAGGAAGTTGGCTTTCTGTAGAGCTATTAGATACCTGAAACATGCGGTTTGAAAGCTTTCTATAATCCTGGCATAAGGTAGTCAATTCTGGTTAGTGCTGAACTGAAGAATCAAGAACAAAAGGCAGATTTTCTGTGTCACACAATTCAAGACTTAGAGCCCATGTCCAGGGAGAGAATGGTGTTCTCCTGACCAATGAATGCTGAGGTTGCCGAACAAGACTACTTTTTCGACAGGTCATGTTGCTGTTGGATGCCAGCATCTAATCACTTCAAAAGCTGGTGCTTCCCCTAGTTGCGGAGATGAAAGCTCATCACTCAAAGACTGGGTCTCTCTAATAGTCTGATGACCATCCATGCTAGATACCCATATTCTACCCCAAAGTATGATAGGCAGTAGGAAGATCACACACCAGCTGCCATTCCTATCACTCCACCATGGGTGAAGACTGCTTGCTTGTCCTTGCTTGCTAGATAGATAAATTGTACTTGAAGGAAAAGTTCAAATGCCAAAAGAATGGGAAATTCAAATGCACTATTTGGTATATAACCACAGGAAATGAAGTCTGTATGTCAAAGAGAGACCTGCACTTGCATGTTTATCACAGCACTATTCACAATAGCCTTGACAGGGACTCATCCTAAGCATCCAGCAGTGGATAAATGGACCAAGAAAACATGGCATAAATACACACTGGAATACTATTCAGCCACAAAGGAGAATGGAATTCTGTCATTTACAGCAACGTGGATAAACCTGGAGGACATTAGTTTAAGTAAAATAAGCCAGGAACAGAGAGACAAATACTACATGTTTTCATTCATGAGGAATCTAAAATGTTGAGTTCATAGAAGGAGACAGTAGAATAGCGGTTATAAGAGGCTAGGGAAGGCAAGGAGTAGGGAGGGATGGTGAGAAATTGGTCAACGGGTACAAAGTTCCAGTTAGAGAGGAAGAAGAAGTTGTGGTGTTATAGTGCCCAGTAGGGTGACTATGGTTAACAATATTCCAGTTTACGTTTCAAAATAGCTAGAAATATAGATTTTTAAATGTTCTCATCACAAAGAAATGATAAATGTATGAGGGAATGACTATGCTGATTACCTTATTTGATCATTACACAGTGCATACATGTATGTAAACATCACTGTGTACCCCATAAATATATACAATTATCATGTGTCCATTAAAAGCAAAACTTAAAATAACTCACTTACCTACAGGGGGAGGCAGGTAATCGGGTGAGTTCAAAGCAGCAATGTGGATTTGCTTTCAAGCAGAGAGGCTGCGGCAAGTGTACAGGCCCCGTTTCTCTAAGTCCAGCAGACTGCCGTGTGGGCATGGAGGCTCAGTGTTGCCAGATCCTCCACTGCTCAAGAGAAACCAGAAACCAGATTTTACTTTGACACATTTTCTGTGAGATCTTCTGGTATTTTAAAAATTCTGACAGCAAATTTAAAAACAGAAAAACAGAAAAAATAAAAACAAAAGTCCTCTGTGTTCTAACACTGCGGAAGCGGAATGAGACTCTCCCGTGGTCCTGTGGTCCATCTCTGAGATGGGTGGTAAGTGCTCGTAAGAGAGCAGGGCGGAGAGCCCTTCAAGTCACTGCACCTGCTAATGGTAAGACACATTTAAAAGAGTGATGAGTGACAATAAAAATAGTTTACAGAGAGAAATGGGGCAGTCTATCCCCAAACTGTTGTCAGGGTGTCTGAAATACTTAAAAGAGACTGGGACGTTCAATGGTTCATTTCTGAATGCATGCAGGAAAGAAAAGTCAGAAACACCTGAGCATCCAGGGGAACTATTTTACCTTCTGGGAAGCTAGAATTGGTAGAATAAAAAAATAAATTCCCCTTTGTTTGGGGTCTCGAGTTCTCAAAATACCTACTTAAAAAAATTAGATCAAAGATACACTTTGTCAGCACAACTTAATCACAGGAATCCTAGTTAAGTTGATCAGGCTCTACTCTAGAGCGTTTTCTGCCCAGAAACGATAGGCTAAGCCCATTTTACAAGATTACTAATTGGCAGTTAGTGAAGATCCCACTGTTACTCTAGAGGGTAATTAAAGCAGGTCGCCTATAATAGTTAGCATTTATTGAGTGTTTGCCCCTTGTGAAGCACCTGCCAAGTATTTTGCAAATATTGCACAGCCTTAATAATGTGTATTAATCAACTAAACCAGCAGTGTCACCTAGCTAGTTAGTGAATTTGTGACTCAAATCCAGATTTAACTGACTTCTAAGACTATTCCTTAATCAATCTAGGTATGCTGTCTCTTCCAGCCATTGCTTAAAGAAACCTCATTTTCCTTCTAAATATGCTAAGATTTGTAGAAATTAAGTGAATTTCTCAAGGAAATAAATCTAGTAAGTTTCAGGCTTGTGACAAGACAGCCCAGGCTTCCTGATTCCCAATCCCAAACACTTCTCCCTATGTCATTATCTTACCTCTAAGTCAGTAGAATGTTAATTACTTTAAAACCAAGATAGACATTTCCTCATGAACCTAAAAACTCAAATAAGAAATAACTTATTCCTTTGGGTCAGCAACTCGGGCTGGACTCAGCTGGAGTCAGTCATGTGGTAAATGTTGTCTTCCAGCCCCACTCAGGGTGGCCTTGGAAGACAGTGGTGAAGATAGTTCCTCTGGGTGGCGAGAACTTCATGCTTTACATCTGTTTGTCCTCTTGGCAGATTCAAACTGATTTGCAGATTCAAACTGCTTCATGAGTAGTGGCTAGTGGCTGGTCAGGAATTTGAATAGAACAAGATTGGAAAGTTGGTGACAAGGGGGCCCAGTGGGGAGTATGTGGTTGGATTTCTCAGAAGGGATGCCAAGTGTGAAGATATTTAAATTCCACCAGAAGGTATCCACTGCAGAGGAAATTCAGAATCAGACAAGGGAATCTGAGGGTGTCAGGCAATTTGTTTCATTAACTGCCTTAGTACTTGCTCAATGGGCCTAAGTGGCCACAGCAGAAGAGGTGAGGCTGTTCAGGGGTTCAGCATATAGACTTCTCCTCGCCGAGGATGAGATGGCAATTGCTACTGCTAAGCACCAACCTGTGGATGACAGAAACGAATGCTGTCTCATGTGGCAGTATTCCTCAGGGGAACCAACTGGCAGGTGTTTTACAGGGGACCTTTTTCATCATAGGGGAAGAAACACGTCCCTTAAAAGAATGATTCAATATTTCAGATATAGATTTGCCTACCCCATCGTCTTTCTATTTACGGTCTTTAACTCACAATCATGATAACCTACACAATATTACTTCTGATAAAGAAATAATTGTATGAGGAAGGGATTTGGGCTTTCACCACACAATTCAGTGGTCTTACAGGTTTCATTCCCCAGAAGCAGTTCACTCTATGGAACAATAAACCAACCTGCTGAAGATTCAGCCATGTTGACAGCTGGGAGACAACAGATCCCCGTCAATATTTGGTGCTGTTCCTCTCACAGTCAGAATGCATGGTTCCTGGAGTCAAGGAATCAAGATGGGAGTAGTCCCTCTCTTACACTGTATAAGTCATTTAAAATGTGTTTGCTTTTCAGGCCTCAAACATGGAGCTTAGTGACTTTGGAGGTTCAAGTATTCAAGCCAGGACTGCTTCTTCTTGGGAACCAAGTCATGATTTTATTAAACTGGAAGCTGAGACAGTCAGTCCTAAGACTGTCTCTTCCAGTTTGGGTTCCTTATAGTCTTGAAACAACAGGAAGAAAAGGAAGTCTCTTTAGTGATTCGGGTGGTTGACCTCAGTTTTGAAAAAGAAATTGGGCATTGCCTTATAATTGGAGCAATGAAGACTATGTCAGGACCTGTCCTTCTCAAATCAGAAGAAAATAATCTTAAGAACCCATGACAGGAAGGAGATTGTAACCAATTCTAAAGTCAGTGGAAAACTGTGATAGCCCAATAAAGACATTCTGAGGAATGAAGGGTTGAGTCACCCTACCAGGTAAAGAACCTCCCAAGCAGGTCCTGGGAGAGTAAGGGCATGCAATGGGTAGAGGAATTAATAAGATGTGGTTACCAATTTAGGCCTAATGACCGACTAGGGAAGTGGGGACTATAGCAGCTATATCTTGGTACTAGTTACCTAACTTTCCTCCGTATTTTATATGAACAGAACTGTGGAGCACTGCATTCTATCATTAAGGAAAAAACAATTTCTTTAACCCATAACACATTGTTGCAAACAGTCCATTAAGCTCTCCTCAATTCCTGTGAGAGTGTGTCTTCTGATTCTTGTCATGAGTGGATACCTTCATAAATGAAGAATTACCGCTGATAGGCTTAAAGTCAATTAATTTCTCAGTAGTTCCAATTTGATTTTGCCATCTATACTTTGGCATTATTACTATTGCATTGCAACCTGAATATCAAATCGAGAGTAAATGGTATTAGAATTGGAAGGCTTCACCACAGCTTTTTGAACCCCATGAAGTTTATTTAAAGCTATGAAAATGCTTGGAGTTTACTATTCGCTACTGAAAATAAAGAACCAATGTGCAATTAGAAATTATTGATATTCTATTTCTACTATTCTCATGTTATAAACTTAAGTTCAAAATTTGGTGGTAACCTTCTAGAGCAGTGTGTTTTACAGTTTTGGGTTGCATATACTTTTGAATTTTGATGAAAGTTATAAATGTTTCAGAAAAAATTATTTGGTGGATTGACTTCAATCAGCTGATAAAAACCAGTTACATTTCTCTGGTAGTAGGCTGATTTTAAGTCTTGAACTGTCTGAGTTCCAAAGCAGAAGAAAATAATCTTAAGAAACCATTGCAGGAAGGATATTGTAAATGAGAAGTACGTGCACTAATTAAAAGATATTTGAAAGACCTTAGATTTCCAAGAGAACCCACCAATAAAAATAAGATTAGAAATTGGGAACTGTATTTATTTTGTTGAAGAATTCTAAATATCTCAAAAGTAGCACTGGCTCCAACATAAAAATGCCCAATTGGTCAGGTTCATTTTCTTTCTAGTCCAATTTTGTCTGTAATATCAGCTATAGCTCTTTCTACCTTTCTTAGTACATAACATTGTTTGGACACATTTCTAGGTCACTGGGATAATTTATTAATGTAAGTTGGAGTGAATTTGATGTTCACTAATTTGATGGGCTAAGATGTCAATATTGTAGCTTTACAGGTAACTTTGCACTATATGAAAGTACCATGCTGGAGATTCCCCAAAGGATATTTTCTGCCTTGTATTTCTTTACTTTAAAGAAACCTCAAATAAGTTGGCTATTCCATATTCTAGGAGGAGACCCTATGTTATGATTTGAAACAAAATTAAGTCTCTGCAAGGAAAAAATATTGTAAACCTGATGGCGGTGGTGGTTACATGATTGTGTTTGTCACTATTATAGGACTGTACACCAAAAGTGAATATTTCTGTAGGTATTCAAAGCAAAAAAACCCCAGCAGGGTATCTTTTTAAGTGTATTAAAATGAATTTTAATAAGCTAGTTCAATCTAAGAAAGGAACTTGAGTGCCAAATATCAATGTGAAGTGACATAAAACAAACACATTATGAACATCCAAAAATCTGCATTTACAATGGAAATGTTGACAGCTTCTGAAATTAAATAGCACTCAATCATTAATTTTCTTTGAGGATAAGATTTGTACCCTGCTGGGCTTATAATTTTGTTTTCTCTTTTGTGCTGTTCGTGTGTAAATATTGCCAATTTCATTTGACACAAAAAAAGGAAAACAGTTTAATTTTGTTTCTGAGATAATGAATGACAGATACCATCCTCTAGATGAGATAGTGGAGTATTAGCTTCCTGGCTATGATTTGATGGGGAAAAAACAAACCATTTCAAATATATTTGTAACAAGGAAACAAATTTATTGATTTTAAAAGACAAGACACCATTTTGTTTTGAAAAACACAAGAAAGCTAGCCTGAGTTCAAGTCTGAAATATTCAGAAAAGTCCTACTAATATCTTTAGTATGTTCCAGTCATTTGTTTAAACAACACACTAAAAGTTAATATATATTTTTATAATTATAAAAGTTCCCCAGTTATTGTACAGTACACAATACAAATCGCCCACAAACTATTATTTAGCTCCTGCCAATTTTGAGAGGACATGATATACTAAAAGATTTAGCATTTCTCACAAAAATCACATCAGGAAATACGTATTTACAAAATCAAATACATTATACAAAAAACCATCACATGTTATTCAGTAAAGATGTTTTTAAATAATTAAAAAGTTTATTCAACTGTAGTCCAAAAACTGGAAAAGAACATTACATTATCTCACACATACAATCTCTACAAAAGTTGCTTACCTCATTTACATAATATATTCAGTCAATTGTAAAATAAATGTTCAAATATCTCCTAGTGTTACTATGTTTCTGTGCTTGTGGGACTGAATAATGTAATCTGCCACTTACTAAGTGAAATTTAAATGATGGCACTTAAAAAAAATACAGTATCTTAAAAAAACACAATGAAAGAAGTTTTACCTAGAAGGTACGAAAGCCCTGAGTGATAGTGGAGTTACTGATTGGTAAGCACTACAATTAACCTAATTAAAAGTTTACCACCTCAGGCACAAATTTCCAAGTTTTCTCAAGGCACTCACTTAGTTTCTATAACCAACACATTGGTCACCACCATAGGTCCAAATTGATGATGGAGATGAGTAGAGAAAAAAATTTGCTTTGGTACAAAAGATGTTTTTTGAACGAATAAAATTCAATACCTCCTTTATTGGGTCATTTAAAATTGTGTTTAGCAAGTTAAAACAAGGCAATCATTTGTTCAAAAATATTAATTTATTGAAGGAAAAATTTCCTTGGTTATCAACAGTCAATGGGAGTTTTCATATTTTCTTTCCTCTGCGGAATCAAAATTCTTCTAACAAAGGTTTGTTGTCCTCAAATATTATTGAACTACCTAAACAATTCTTACCAAAGATTTCATTACTCAGGGCTTCCAATCCCAACAGCATAATTTATTTAAAAAACAAAGGAAAGAGGGAAGAAAAAAAAAATCAAATATCAGAACCAAATAAAAGAAGAGACAAAATACATTTTTTAAAAAAAAGACATATTACCAATTACTTCAAATAAAAGGAAAAAAAAATCCTAGGCAGTCACTTTGTAAGTGGCTTTTACTATTTAAGTAAAATTGGTAAACTAAACTCAGGTCTACTGGCACATAAAAATCACTAGCAGCAATGATCAAGGCATGCAAACTGAGAAGCATTTACAGTAAATCATCATGAAGAATTCAAAAGAAGAGAGTTAACTTAAAACCCTTTGAGTATTGCATGTTAACACATGAGTAATTTGCATCATTTGACTTCCTAAACTGCCTAAAAAAAGCAACGTTTACGGCGTACTTGCACTATGCTAGGGATGTCCTTTCGCCAGACATCAGAATAGGTTACACTCATATTTGCGCCCAGTGAGGGCAGCGCAAGCACATCTGCAGACAGCACTGCTTTCGCGTCCGACCACACAGGGGACAAAGGGAACCGAGTGCACAAAGAGATTCCCTTGAACAAAATCAGCAATGGTGTGAGCAGACTGACATTTAGAGATATCAGAAGCAGTAGTCATAGCATCTCCCAACAGATGAGCTTAAAATCAAGTGCTTTGCTCTCCATTCTATCTATACATAATTTTTTGACAAAGTATTAAAGTTTGGAGTATAGACAAGATTATGCCCTGTGTGAAATTCTCAAATAATATTTTATGAGCAATCTAACTCCAAATAGCCTAACTGCCCCCAAGAGTTCTGATTCTCTTTGTCTGCTAGAACTCGTTTCTTCCTAAGGCTTCACCTACACTTTCTAAAGCTAAATAAATGAGATCTCTTGTTTTGTTTTGGGAAAAAAGAAAAAAGAAATGCAACCCTTTCTTTACACCTTTTAAAGGCAATCTAGGTACCTTCAATGTGCAGAAATCAGTCATGACATAGGTCTCTCTATACAGGCCCATGTATTTTTCCTGCTTTTCTAGAGAGTTGTGATGTGATGCTAGAAAAGTCCTTTTTTTTTTTCTGTAAACAGTACACTTACTTAGATGGCAGTGAATATTTGGGAATAAATATATCAAGCCCTCTTGAAGAAAAATTAAGAGTTGTATATAAAATGCAAGTGTTCGGTGTGGAAACACTTTCTCTTCTTACCCCCCCCTTTAAAAAAAACCAGCATAATTAGACATTTGGATATAGAGTATATTTTACCGGTCTAAGTCTAAATAAATGATCTGAAAGGCTTTTGTCCCCCATTGTATATCTTACAATGCTCAAAGGGTTAATACAAGGCATTACATCAAAGGGGTTTTCTAAAACTAGAACTAAGCACTGAATTAATGCTTCTATTCCAGTTTTTTAAAAATCCCCAAACTTGCAGAAATACTAGGATTCCATTAATTGATTTGTTTTTGCCATATACATGGAGGTTGTTCTGATCTAGCAACAAGCCCAATTTTCAATAGCACTGCATGCCAACCCTCCTCCCCCATGTTCTGGTGTGATTCATACAGATTACAAAAATTCTGATTTCAATTTTTGGATGGTTGTTATTTTCTCACCAAGAATTGGGGAGGGGGGGTTATAACAAAAGTCAATTAATTTACTGTATATAACCACTGCCTCGAATTGTACACAAAGGTGACTTGCCAAGTTTTTTACTTTCTAGTTGTGTCCACAGGGAGGACCAACATCACAGTGACACACATTTTTGTTTTCTTTTACACTAATGTTTCAAGCACAGCATTAGACATTTCAAATATATCATTTGAAGGATTTTTAAAAATTTTTAAATGCATTTAGCACTTTTAGTGCATTCGTGTAAAAAGGTTCATGATTATGGCACTGAAACCGTAATCACTCCTGAATGACTTTTATAGTATTCTACAAGAACATGTTCATTTTTACTACTCTACTACAAATCAAAGGCAGTCAATGTTGCACACTACTAATTTTAGGTATGCAGTGTTGAAACCATTTTCTAAATTTACTTTTGTTTTTAAAGTACACCTTCTAAAGAGAGGTGCATAAAACATGCTATACAGTACAAGAAAAAGCACAAAAAGGAAAGCAGAGTTCTGAAAAGGCAGTAAGACTTATACAGTCAGTCCAAACATAGTTTGGATGAAAATCCTGAATAAGTGACCAGCAAATTGACAGCTAAATAAAAAACTGAAAAATGGGCCCTGTGTTTCAAGGAAATGGTTCATCCATTCCACCCTCTTGTTCACTGGTTTTGTAAATGCAAATCTCTTGGGTATGATTCTCAAAATCTATGTCAAGATCAAACTACACCCAAGATACTCAATCCTGTCATGTGGCAATAGCTTTTTTGAAACTTAAAAATAGTCAGCATACCTTCCTTACATTCTTCTTCACTGAAATGTAGCACTTGGTTTATGAAGATATTTTTCATGACTAGTGTTTAATTATAATTGCAAGAAATATCAAGAAGTCCTTAAAATATGAACTTGTATCATTTTTTAATAAATCTACTATGAGGGCATTAGTGTCTAATATTATTTAGAAAATATACAATTTCAATTAATAAAAATGGAAATAAAATAAATGCAATAAATGTGATTGCTTCAATTTGTTCAGATGTATAAATTATGTTTTGTTTTCCAGTATATTTCACAACTCAAATTTAAAATTGATGCAAATATTTGTGCATGAGTGTATGTGTGTGCATATCTGAGTGTGAACTGCAATAACTGGAAGTAGCATAAACCACAGGTATTCTTTTGGGTGTTGGTCAGAACTATTTACACTAGTCATACAGAATTAATATTCCTAAATATTCATAAAGAAGATTAGATTATTTTTATTAAGTCAAGTTCAAATGTAATAATATTTATTAGTTCCTAATCTGTCCTAACTTAGAACAAACCATGAACAATTGGAAGAAATGTTGAATCCTGGGGAGTCCCCAGTCCCCAACTCTCATCAATCTAAATTTGCCCATTATTATCAGATTCCTCTAATGACACAAATATATCCAACGTTAAGTTAAACAATGATAATAAATACATTTAAAGTCATTCAATAAACAAGATGAAACCAGCAAATACAGTTGGTCCAATACAGATAGAGCAGTGTTCTGGGGATGGTGGGCAGAGACAGGAAACTGAAAAAATTCAGAAAGGAAAGCCAAAATATAGTATCTTTTTTCTTCACTTTTTGATTTTAATTTTATCTGTAAACATTTCCTACTGCACACAATGAAGTAGATACATGATCTTTTGCAGCTTGTGTTTTGTTCACCGTGTGTGTGTGTGTGTGTGTGTGTGTGTGTGTGTGTGTGTGTGTGTGAGTGATGGTGCGAATTCATTGCCTTTTTAGGAAACAGGGAGGATCATTTACATGATATTTAGATGAAAGTGATGCTAGTATGCTAGTAAAGACTTCCAAATATATGAGTGAGTTGTAGAATACAAAATTTGAATCAAGTTTTAAAATTACATCTGAAACATTGAAATTGTACTTAAGAAATGCTGTTGACCTTTTCTGAGTAGTCTGAGGCAATCAAGCAACAACAGTTCAAATTCCCTGTCTATTACCTGATAAGCCATTTGGTATTTCTAACGTCACAGACTGGCTCACCCTCTTCTTTCCAACCCCCGCCCTCCTCCCCACCCCAATACAACTGGAAAGATAAACATCTTGAGTTTAAAATAGGCCTCATCAGTCATCTGTAAATCATTTTGTGCTTTCCCTTTTTTTGGCTTTATTGATTTTTGATTTTTTTTACAATGATTTAAGTAAATGGATGTATCTTTTATGTTTTCTGTTTTTGTTAATCATTTGAGTGCTTAAAAGAACCTTGGCTTTTCATGCAAATTAACATGGGGACAGGTGTATACTCTCTGGGATCTCACCTTCTGACTTTGTAGCAGACTCCTGCCCCATGGGCACACGTGTGTGCATGTGGACACAGACACCTAGACACACAGACAAACATTTAGACTGAAAAGATGCACTTCAATAAGTACCTGCTTATTTTGTTAACTTTCTAAACTTGTAACTAGATAAGAATGGTCTAAAACATATATGATTTTATGTAACAAGTTGGTATTAAAACTAGCCTGCTATTCCACACCCTTAAGCAATCTGATTTATAATCAAGTAATATTCAGCTCTAAGAATAAAAAATAGGTTCACGGTCACTCAAAGAGGGAAACTGATTTTTGTCTTTTTGTTTTGCTTTGTTTTCCCTAAATTTCCTTTGAAGAACATGTAACCTGTCCTTACTTCAGGAATCTGAAAATGACAGGCACACTCTGTCAAATGGATTGAAGAGTTATTCATATGAACAAAATAAACCTTACTAAATCTTAGCTTCAGTTCTGTTTTAAGGCACCATGTAATAGCCGAGGTACAATGATCCCTGATGTACATTCTTCATGGCAATGGTCCATCCAGCCACCTATCCAAATCCTACAGAATTGGGGATAAGTAACAGTGAGGTGTGCCAGTTACACTGCCTTCAGGTTCTGTTTACAATTTAAATCCACATACTTTAGAAATCAGGAAATATTTTTGAAGGAAATAACGTTATGTAGTTTGCTACATTCCTTGCATTCTATAAATTTTCTTTTATAATAGCAGCATATTGAACTACTATTAGGAAAAAGACCTGGAATAAAAGAAAGTCATCCAAATGGAATGGTTTCCTGTATGTCCAGCTCAGCATTAAGTAGCATGTACACTTAAAAAAAAAAGTCAAGTCATTTTTTTCAGTTTCAGTATCTAACTATAACAGCCCCACTTAACAGCAGAATGCATCTGTGCAGTGGTCCCAAATACAGAATCAGTAGTCTTTAAACAGAGGAATTGGTTTGCAAATAATAGTTCAAATTCAATGTTTACAAGAAGCTTGCATTGTTAACATGGTTTAATAATTATGTACACAAATTATGTACATATTAGCATAATCTCTTGCAATTTTGCCATTTATTCTGAACTGATAAATGCATGGCTCAATTTTTCTTCAGAGAAAAATAAATGACCTTCCCAACCCTCTAGCACAAGAGTAAAAATGCTCTGTATTCTCTCTCCATACTCCAAAATGTTATTAAAGTAGTGTCTTACGGTTCTGGCCAATGAAAAGCACCTTGCAAAAGCAAATTTGATGCATCTGCTGCAAATGGGCATGCCTCCAGTGTAAATCAAAGAAATTCATTTCTTTTGATATTTCACAGAAGTGCATCTAATTAAAAAACGTACACATGAAATCATACACCAAGACTAACAATCAACAATAAAATATTTTAGCTACAAAAATGTAAATTACTTTTTAATTATAAGAAAACAAAAGCATGACATTAAGTGTTGTAAAGATCCTTCTTGACACCTGAAACTAAGGGGGAAAAAAACTCATTATTAAGAGACAAATAATTTGTTTACGTTAAAAAAAAAAAAAAAAAAGACCTGGCAAAATACATACACCCATTCCATTTCACAACTCCAAAAGGTAAAATGTTCAGCACAGATAGAATTTGACAACAGTCGACCTTCAGGCTTATTAAATTTTCAACTTAAGCCCAATATCAACAGGGTTAATGTAAGCTGGAAAAATACGCTTTAATATTCTTTAGACTGCAGTGTAGGTATTTCCTGTGGCGCTGCACTGCCTGATAGTCTGAGTACTTGTGACGATGTGCTCGCTATGAATCGGATTCAGGAGGCTCGGCTGCACGCTGCTCTCCAGAACAGGCTGCATGCAGCCCACTGGGAATGCCTGGCTCAACTCTGTTTTCTCTCTTTTGGCTTGAGGCTCTGAAGAGTCATCCAGTTCTTCATCCATTTCACTTTCCACTTCACTGCCTTCATCTGCACAAACAAATAATACCAAGACTATTACCGGAAGACAAACTGGAACATAGCAATCGACACATGCTTCAGAAATACTTTACTATAGCACATTAAGAAAGCAACTTCTTAGCTCTTCTCAGGGGACAAAGCTTAAAGCTTTTCCTTTCATTGGTTTTTACTCATATCAATGCTGTATTTATGCAACTATAATTCTTTCAAATATATCAAAAGTTATTTATTTATTTTTATCAATAAAATAAAAAGTTGTTTAATTTTACTCATTCATATGAGATACACATATTTTGGGGATACGGGTGATAAGTTGATATATTCATATAACCAAATCAGAGCATTGGGATATCTATCACCTTAAATATTTATTTTTTCTTTATTCTTTTCCAGCTATTTTGAAATATAAAATTAATGTTAACTACAGTCACCCTATTGCTCTATCGAACACCAGGTCTTGCTTCTTCTATTTATCTGCATATTTGCACACATTAATCAACCTCTCTTAGTCGTCCCACACCTCCTTCCCTACCCAGTCTCCGCTAACCACCAATCTACTTTATCTTCATGATATCCACTTTTTGAAGCCTCACACGAGTGAGAACATGTGATATTTGTCTTTCTATGACCTACAGTTCCATCCATGTTGCTGCAAATCACAGGATTTCATTCTTTTTATGGCTGAACAATATTCCATTGTGCATACATACAAATGTTTCTTTATCTATTTTCAATTGATGGACACTTAGGCTGATTCCATATCTTGGTTACTATGAATAGTACTGCAATAAACAGGTAGATGCAGACATTCCTTTGATACACTGATTTCTTTTCGCAAAGGGAATTTATTTTTAGCAATTTGTGATGCTTTTTTTTTTTTTTTGAGTTGGAGTCTCACTCTGTCGCCCAGACTGGAGTGCAGTGGCCGCTCCCGGCCACCACAGCCTCGCCTGCTGGGCTCAGGCGATCCTTCCACCTCAGCCTTCCGAGTAGCCGGAATTACAGGTATGCGCTACCACGCCCGGCTGATTTTTTGATTTATTGTAGAGATGATGTCTCGCTGCCCAGGTGGGTCTCGAACCCGCGGTCTCAGGCAATCCACTCACCTCAGCCTCCCAAAGGCACGGGATTACAGGCTGAGCCACTGAGCCCGGCTTGTGATGCTTTTAAGACCTTTCGAATTCCCTGAAGTATCTATGTTAAATAGTGGCATAATTCATGTCATCACAAAGTAGTCACTTTGGTATGCTATGTTGGCTTTTTGAGTAATGTACTGCACTGAAAATGCTAACCCCCCCAACCCCCCAAAAAAGAAATTTTCAGTTTCCTCCAAAAATCTAAACATAAACTTCATTTGTGCTGGTGTTAATGTAGGAGAGATCTATGTTGATTCACAGTATAACGATTGCATGTATAAGTGGAGAGAGCTGTGCACACACACAGTTTTACTACTGGGTAAGATTTTCCTCAGGAAAATACAGAGAATACCTCTTCGTGAGTGATAGTTTTTAAATAGTGGGGAATATATTCCCGGTTTAAAAATCTTTACTTCACCTTCAACATGTTTTACTGTTTACCAAAAAAAGATACACATATAAACACATCAAACATCTCACCTATAGCCAAAATACACCTACGCTTATTTTTAGATTTTTGACATTTTGATGACGGCTTGTATTAACAGAGTCAGGTTTCTATTGTATTCTATGGCATATCATGTACAATGAGTGTGCAACAAGTATCTCTTTAGTCAGAGTAAGTTGGACATTTTTTAAAGGTGGAATCTCACTCTGTTGCCCAGGCTGGGGTGCAATGGCAAACACACTCACGGCCACCTCAGCGTCGACCTGCTGGGCTCTGGTGATCCTTCTGCTTCAGCCTTCCAAGTAGCTGGAACTACAGGCGTGCACTAACTACCATGCCCGGCTAATTTTTTGAAACTTTTTATTGTAGAGACGAAGTCTCAACATGTTGCCCTGGTTGGTCTCGAACCCGTGGGCTCAGGCAATCCTCTTGCCTCGGCCTCTCAAAGAGCTGGGATTACAGGCTTGAGCCACTGCACCCGGCAAGTTGGACTCTTTCTAAGCAGTGTTGAGTTTAATTTTGCCATTTGGGGGACACCCATGGCAGAGATCTTTGCTAATGCAGCTCTTTATAGAAATGAGGGCCCATTATTTCTTCTCTCATTCTCTTCTCTCTTTAACAGCTGGGGCAAAGGTGGTTCCAGAGACAAGTGAAGGGGAGTTAAAGGGCCTCCATATATGACTGTGCAATGTGTAGTCACTATGAGCAAGGGCTGAGAAATGGCATATGTGATTAAAGAGGTTGAGATTCACACTCTTTGGCTAGAAATGATGTCTGTAGTGCGTTACTAAGCAGTAAAACAAAGAACAGCTCTTAGATGAGGCAAAAGACATCTTGGGCCATCTTCTTCATCCGGTTTACCATTTTGTCTCTGGAAAATGAATGTGATGATAATATTAGATTTTGTCAGAACAACCATATTTGAAGAGTTGAGGGGCTACAGAGAGACGGCTATCTTTTGTATAAATTTGTATCATCAAGAGGGTGTGATTAGGTGTGTTTGTATCATATTTATTTTCTTGTTTCAGCATGTTTTTTAAAATTTTTTTTTATTTTAAAGATGTGGTATTGTGACAACGAAGCTTTGCTTTCTACAGCTTCTAATTCTCTGTATTCTTCGAAATTTTTATACAGAGTCAATATTACTTTTATTATCAGGGAGAAAAATTCTCATTTTGTGGGGGAAAAAACCCAAAACTCTTAAGATTATGCATTCAATCTGTAGACCCTGAGTATGCTGTTCTAGCAAGAGGTCTGGGGCTGAAAGGGACCAGCATAACATGTCTAAAAGGTGAGGGCAAGTCAGCTGCCTCTCATGTCCTTCTCCACCAACTTTTGGGTGCCTGAGAAATAAGTGTCAAAATAATAAAAGAAGGCACACTGAAAGGAAAGGAAAATTTCATTTTTATAAAGACAAGCTCTTTCTCCCAGTCCTAAGGACAAAGAAATGCAAATCTGTAGACATGTTTTGCTCTATAAAGACTCAACGATACTTCCCTTAGGAGCCTATTTGAGGCTATGGAAATATAGGACACAAAAACCAAAATTAGGTGCTAGTAGAGTTTACCAAAGTCTTTGGTTCAGCACTTTTTGAAGAAGACTGGCTGGAATTCAGTGTTCAGATGAGTAGTAACACTCCTACTGCACTTCTGGGCACTTGGGTCATGAGGCTTTGGTGTTGGTACATCATTGGTGATGCTTTATGTTGGACACGGGTTTCAATGGCCACCTTTCTTGCTCTAAAATTGCTAATAAGTATCATTAACGATTTGTTTTTCTGAGGGTTATTTGGTTAATCCTGTAGAGTAAGTATTTGCAGCAACATTTTTTGGCTAAAATTTTCTAATTTTTCTGCCTTGCTACTATGCATATTATTAAGATGGGAAGTAAGGCATGCACAATTGGTAAGCAGAAACTGACAGGAGTTTAACATGGGATTGGTGTTGACTGACACATGGCACTCCCCAGCATATTCATGTTTTCTATGCCAAGACACAGCTGAATGCCAAGAAATTAGTACAGCACATTCTGGAGAACAGTACTGTACCCCTTTGCAGACTCCCCAAGTCCTCCCTTTTGCCTCAGTTTCCCCACTGGCTCTGTCCTGAAATAGTAAATGCCTAGTTCTCCCCAGTCTTTGTGCATTTAGTCCCTGTCTCCAGAAGTTAATTAACCATAATAATTCCTAAAACCCCAAGATATGTTCCTCTTTTTTAAAGGAAAAGCTCTATCTACTGCAGTGCTGTGAGAAAATTTACCTGTTTCCAAAAACTGTATTGGTAATTTTATCAGAATTTATTTTGTGCTCTGCTTATAAAGTTAGATAGAATTTGGGTGCTTTATTCCAACACTATCACCCCCTAGGCCCTCCCTGTTACTTGTTATTCTTATTTTGTGGTTTTGTTGAGCATTAGGTTCTTCAGAAATATATATATATATGTCATATGTCATGTTATCATATGATACTACATATTAGAGTGGTAGTGCTGATATTGAAATTTCAGAAGCATATATGTTACCCTCTTTATCTATACCACTACTGATCTTGCTTTTACAGTAAACCTTATTGCTGTCTCTGAGTTCTTTTTCCACAGGAAACTGTGAATTGGTGAGGTGGGTGGGCTTAGAAATCTTTTTTTCTTGCCTGGTGGGCCCTGAATAAAAATATCTATGTTAATTTTATCACTTCTCTACAGGACTCTGACCATGGTCAGAAATCATTTCTTGTTACTTATAATGAACTTCAGGCAAAAACATGTCAAGAAGTTTATAACTGTATTTAAATTCAATTCTCTGCATTTAATATACCACATATAAAAGAGGGAATAGAGATGAAGAGAAATGGAGAAATGAGATTTCCAAAGACATGTGTATCATATTCATCTAGGGTGCGTATGCCACTTCCACAAGATCAGAGTATTATAGATACATGCTATATTTTCCTCTATGAGAATATCTCATTTTAACAAAAACCTTAAAAATATACATTATTTTCAATCCTTACCTTTATCCAGATTTCCAGGAGACACAGCATTTAAATCACCAAACTGCAAAACAATAGTTATTTGTGCAACTGTTATTATCAGGTAGAATAAAATAATATTCTATCTGTCTGTGGTAAAAACGCCTATGATTTTTTAAAACTGTAAACTAGTGGCCATTTTGATCTCTAATTACATGGATCTCATAATGTTCCAATCATACTTGTCAAATTTGAACAGTTTAAATTATGTCACAATTTAGCCGTCTTAGCCTCTTTGTAGAAGAATACAATTTTCTCTACCTTCTGGGCTCTGTTTTACCTTTTATTATTTCAACTCAGCAATGAAGAAGTAGGGGCCTGGATGAAGATGGATGTGGTAAAGAAAATTTGGGAAAGTCCCAGTCTAGCAGGACGCATCAGCTCCACCCCCCATGCTTGGCTGATGAGTCTACCTGGAGTCACGACATTAGAAAAGTGTGTTCTAGCAGTTTTGTAGAACTTTTGAAAAAAGCTTTTATTAGCAAAAATGAAAGATATAAGTCCCATAAGAGTATTTATTTTTTATAAAATCTTTAATTCGAGACTTCTCTTTTGCAATCTGATGTTCTTATTAAGATAATAAGATCCCCCTTTTAAAAGAAGAGTCATCCTTGATCATTACTAATGCAAACAAAATGCTTAAAACAATAGAGAACAATTAAAAACCTTCAGATAAAATGTTCTTTTATACCTTGGTTCAATAGTTTGCTGATAATTTTATAGTAAGAAAACATTTTTTGAAAGTCTCAGGGTGAATAAAGATGGAGGCACTAAAATAAAAATTGAATAGAGGTAACAAAACTAATCAGAAAAAGGTTAAGTGAAACTGCAAAGCTTCTATTTTTTAAATGGAAAACATTACTTTTTTTGAAGTAATAAGTTATTTATTAGAAATTCAGATTTCTCAATAGGCTTAGAAAGGATGAGACAGAAATTCTACTTACATTCGGAAGTTTGCTTATAAAGAGTTCCATGATAGGAGTATTTTTTTCATCTACAAGGTATGTCTATAAAGTAATAAAACTGATCTTATTTTGCAAACATACACACATTTTTCCCCCAACCTAAACAAGTACTGTTCTTCATAGTAGCTACCTTGGGAGCTTATACATTTATTCCAAGACCCAGGGTTCTGGAGTTCCTCTTTGACAATCAATCCAAGAGTTAGATTATGCATCATTCAAGAAAGCCCATCTTGTTATTTTACTGTGGCTCCAAATAACACTCCAGATTTTATTCACTGCAGTTGGTTCTGAGATGATTTTGACTTCTAAACAAAATCAAATTCATCTCTGCCATAATTCTGGATATTTAAAATAGCATGGCATCTTATTCTTTATTATTTCTTAGCATTTCAGAGGCAGCTGAAAAAGAGGCATTCCACAACATTTTTAAGCCATGGCAGCATTACTGGAACAAATGTGTAGCCTTCCTAGGTGACTGCTTTGAAGAGGACAGGGGCCTCCTGGTATTTAACTACTTGTATGCTTGTTTGAAAATCTGTCCCATTACTTTAGTGTTATATCCCATTGGACAACAAATACAAAATCATAAATACTGAAGTGGTGAAGTTGTTCCTGATCACGTGGGTCAGATCCTTCTATAAGTCTAAATAAAAATCACCGTGAAAATTAGATAGGGTTTCTTGAATTAAAGAATATAATTTAAACAACACAAAAAATCCAAAGGGATTCTTTATTCATTTTTGGTATTATTTAAATGTTTTAGAACTACAAAGAATGTACAAAGCTAAATAATAGCTTATGAGTTATTTCTAACGGACACAACACAATACAATTGTTATTTATTTTAGATGAATGCTTAACAACACTTAAGATCCAGTTCTTGGAACGAACTGGCAGCGATTACGCTAAATACACTTTAGCACTTATAAAAAATGAATTTATAAAAAATGAATTTTCCACTTGTTGTTGAAAAGTCTCTGACAGTTGTTTGTGACTGAATTATTATTGCCATTGATGATCAATAATATCACACAAAATGGCTAAAACCAAACTCAAGACATATTTGAAAACTTTATTCAAAAGAAACATTGCTTTTAGTTGCCACTTAACTCTGAAAGTACAACTTCCTTAATACAAAGATTTGCCTTGGAAAGTTTCTACTTAATCTAAATGATTATATTTGATTATTCAGGACACTTAAAAGAAAAACCCAAACAAATGAAATCTCAGTGATTGTTATAATCATTAGCAAAAATCCATTCACATATTAAACACTGTGAGCTTGTTATGCACTGTGCTGGATGATGTACACAGAATCTCAGGGATACTATCAATGACTCTAGGTGTCTCTGGGATCAATGACAAAGTTTTACACGTATACAAGTAGATTTAAAATTTTTTTAAATCCTGTGAAGAGGAGGTAAGATTTTAATATCTTATGTAGCTATGGGTAAAGCTACATAAGATGCACTTTTAAATGCACTTTACATGTGAGGAACAAATACACATAAAAGCACAGGGAAGAAACTACATTAGACTATGTGAAATTAGGAAAATCAGTTATTCAATAAATTTTTATTGAGGATTTATTATGTGCTGGGCACTATAGTCAGCTCCTGTCACGTCAGTTTGGAAATATTCCTATTCCCTCCTTTGGAGGTAAGTAGCAGATTCTTATATTCTGATTTCTTCTTTGTGAAGGGTAGGAAAGCAAGCAGAAAAACGAGGCAGCCTAGAGAACCTCAGGGAAGGTTTCAGCAGCATAGGGTTAAGGTTCTGAAAATGGAAATCAATTGCACAGGTTTACGGCAGGAGCAGCAGGTCAAGCAGCAGGAAGGAAGGATATGGAGAGTGGCAGGAAAAACAGAGTGGACATAGGAAGGCAGTAACACAGATAAGGACTAGGAGACAAGCACCTAGATGAGGGTAGTACAAATCAGACACAGAAGAGGAGGAAGCAATAAATGATTTGAATGAAAAAAAAAGGAAGCTCCTGAGAAAGTTGAGATTATTGTAAAGTTACAGTGTCAGAAACTGAAAAAATCTTATTGTTTTGTAATTTCTCCTCTTGCACAAAGGATTAGAGGGGGTTACTATTCATTGATGTGTGCGTTTATTGACTTAGAAAGTGTGTTTGCGATTTAATGTTTGGGAGGCTTTCTCTCAAAAAGAGCAAGAGCATCACATTCTCAATATTGCTTCCTTGAAGAGGTTTTTCCTGGCAGCCTTGTCTTCAGTATCGCCTTCCTTCTCAATCACTGCATCATGCTCACTTCCTGTGAAACACCTACCACAACCTGCAGTACCTATTTTTGCTTCCTCATCTAATATCTGTCTTCCCAACCATAATGTCAGGGGCCATGGGGCAGAAACTTCATTTGTCCTTTTCATAAATGTATCCCAGAACCTAGTATAGTGCCTGATACACATTAAGTCTGAGTAAATATGCATCAAATGAATAAATTTACTTTTTCATTGCAGCCTCACACATACCAAAAAATTTATACATTTGGCAAGGTAATGAGTTTAGATTTCATTTACAGCAATTGAAAACCAGTGAGTTTATCTGTCTAGCATCACATAGTAGATATGGTGGTGTTAGACTTGAGACCAGAAAGAGAGAAAGAGAAGGAGGAGGAGGAGGCGGAGGAGGAAGATGAAGAAGAATGTGAGGGGAAGGAGAGGAGAGGAGTTAGGGATGGAGGGAAAAGCGGAATGGGAGAGGAGGGGAGAAAGAGAGAAGGAAGAAAGTGAGGGGAAAGAGGGAAGAAGAGGGAGGGAGAAAGGGAGAGATCCATAGGAGAGAGAAGGAGAGGGAGAGGGTGGGGGTTGGGGGAGGGAGAGAGAGAGCCACACACGGTAGAAGAAACATAAATTAAGAGATTTAAAAAGTGCTCCGGAGTTAGAAAGCACGTAGCCTTCAATCTATGAATTAAAATCTCACTAGCCAAATAGATACTGTTCTGAAGTACAAACTAGAATAGACCAGAGAGAAAGCATATCTGTTTTTATTGTATTTTATTTACTTCTTAAATGTTTTTGTTTTAAAGATGCGGGGTACAATTCAGGATTAGGTAGATAAGTGGTCATTGGACAGATAAAGTTTGGGCCTCCCTTCTATTGCTTTTTTAAAAGAAAGACTTCCTATCCTAGAAACCATTTCTTCGTGGTCCTCGGTAGGATCATGATAATGAATACCTTCCAGGATAACAGCAGACTAAGAAAATGCCTCGTCAAGGCAACAACCAGGAAACTGCGAGGTCTTAAATTCATGAAATGATTAGCAGTGTCCATGAAGTGTAAATGGGCAACTATAGGCAGAATTCCTGAGATACCCTGAGTGTGACCCTGACTTGTGGCCAGGCAGCTGAGTAGTCCATTACAGGACTCACACAGGAGCCAAGAGAGGAACTTTGCTTAGTATGGGAGAATGCAGCCCACAGGTGCAGTGGAGAATTCTCTGCACATTAGGCAGTCAGCAGTAGCTGACTTTTCATAGTGAGAGAGGTAAGCCTTGTACTGTAATATCTGGGCCCTGAACAATGCAGAGGAAGTCAGGGAGTTCAGACAGCAAACAGATGAGGATCTATGAGGCCCAAGAAACAGAGACTGGGTACAGAAGTGGGGGATAGAGGGAAAGAGTTTAGGGATCAGGATGAAGACCTCACCCTTAGGGATACCATTCCTGATGGAAGAGTTTGCCCCACCCTGAGGAGAAAGAATTAATGAGTAATCAAAACCAGATTTATGTTAACACACACTATAATTCTTTGTAAGCACAGCCATTGCTTGCTAACTGTTTAAGCAAATCCGTAATAAGTCTAATGTGGTTCTTTCCAAAAAAAAAAAAAAACAAGTTAAAACACTTATAGTGTTTTAAAAACACTTATAGTGCCTGGCAGATAGAAGGCACTTAACAAATGATCACAATTATTACTATTATTATTATTGATATGTTAACTATCATCATTATCTACCAAGAACTGTAGAACAGACATACAGGAATAAGTCTGACTATGCTATCTTGATACTCTGAAAGGATACCAAAAGAAGATTATCTTACATAACTGTCCTATTAGCAAGGACAAGCCACCTTGGTCAGCCAGGTGAACAACCTGTATAGAAATTGCGTCTTGACAGAAAATCTCTCTGTTAGCATATGCAGGTTATAGATTTGTAGGTAGACAGATTCTCTCTCTTGCTCTCTTTTTATATATCTCACTCTTTTAAATATATATATGTCTCTATATATATGTGTGTGTACATGTCTATACAAAATATGGAAGTATATGGTCTAGAGCAATGGCTGGCAAACTTTTTCAGTAAAAGACCACACGATAACTATCTTAGGTGCTATGGTCTACTAAGACTTGCCACAATTATTTAACCCTATTACTGTAGTGCAAAAATAGTCATAGACAATAGGTAAATTAACAAGTATGACATAGTTTTAATAACGTTTTATTTACAAAAACAAATGATGGGCTAAATTTGGACCATGGGCCATAGTTTTCTGACTCCTGGCTAGAAGAAGAGCTTGTAAGGCCCTAGAACACCTGCTCCAACTCATGAACAACGAAGGGAACAGAAAATTTTATCTTTAAGAAAGGTGGGCTGGGCTCGGTGGCTCAGCCTGTAATCCCAGCACTTTGGGAGGCCCAGGTGAGTGGATTGCCTGAGCCCACGGGTTCAAGACCAGTCCAGGCAACTTGGTGAGACCTTGCCCTCACAATAAATAAAAAAATTAGCTGGGCATGGTAGCGCGCACCTGTAGTTCCGGCTACTTGGAAGGCTGAGGTGGAAGGATTGCTGGAATCCAGTGGGTCAACGCTGGAGTGGCAGTGATTGTGCCGCTGCACTCCAGCCTGGGTGATGGAGTGAGACTCTAACGAAAGGAAAGAAGGAAGGAAGGAAGGAAGGAAGGAAGGAAGGAAGGAAGGAAGGAAGGAAGGAAGGAAGGAAGGAAGGAAAGAAGGAAGGAAGGAAGGAAGGACGGACTGTGGCCACAGGAAGGATATACAGAATAAGAAGCTTTAAGAGCTAGCCCAGCTCATGCATATAGGTATCAACTGATGAAGGTTCCAAGGAAAGAAGCAAGGGTCAGCTTTGAAAGATGGAAGTCAGTTTGAATAATCTTTCTCTACTTTCTCTGGATGTTTGCAAACGTAGACAAAGTGAGGTTGGTGTTTAATTGTGTGAATTAGTGGATGAAGAAGGAAGACATCTAGGATGCAAGAGAATACTGCATGGAAGTTTGCAAGACAAGAGATTGGGGAAAAGGTTACATGTGTTAATAATTCTGATGGGGTGAACTTCCCTAATGGAAGTTTGCTCCAACGTGGATGGTAGGTGAGGCTGTAGGAGATAGGCAGTAGAGGTTTTCCATGAAGAAAAGCAAATAGGGAGTAGTTCCAGATAATGATGTTTTTCAGGGTGAGGTTATCAGTAAAGAAATGACAGTGAGATGTATGACAAAAAGAGGAGAAAGCAAGAAAAAGACAGTACACTGGAGGACCAATGGAAAGCCCTCTTGTGTCCCTGATGTTCTGGGAGAATCCATGCTGTACAGAGGCTGGCCGTCCGAGGCCAAGGTGCTGGCATGCAATCAGTGAAGAAAGTGACCACAGGCTGTGGACACAGCATAAACCACAAAGCAAACTCCACCCTATCACCACAAGCATTCCTGTTGACCAGGGGACATAAGCATCAGCAGCTGATAAGCCATACAGCTGAAAGTGTTACTTAGAAGAGACTATTCATTTGGAGGGCACCAGCTACCTCAGGACCAGTTATGTCAGCAGAGGTAACTTCAGACATACAAATGCAGGGGAGACAATGTGTATGTTATGTGTATATGTAAAAATTTTGCCAGTTTCTGCAAATGAATCATTTTTTCTAGGAAAGAAGATATTTAAGCTGTCACAGGACCTAAGAATAGACAACTAAAACAATTATAGGAAGTGGTTTCTATCTTATGGGTGGAATAAGACATTTCTTTGGGACTTACTTTACCTTTTAACTTGCATAAAGTCTATATATAATCCATTCTCTCCATTTCACAAGTGCTTATAAAACCTTTCATTCATTCCTACTAGTTAAGATTTAATTCAAGTCTAGCTACAACTTTCTAGTTAAAACTAATTATGTTTATGTTTAGTCCCTAATGTTGCCATTTTCTTTTCTAATTGACTAATTTCCCCATTCTATTTTGTTGGTTGTGTTTTTTCAGAGCACTGAATTAGTTTGCCTTTGATTACTACTTTGGCTACATACCAAAGAATTATGTTAGATTCTTTGTAATTCCATGAACCATTTGACTCAACATTCAAAAATTGTCTGTAGGCTATTTTTGCTGTGGCAATATCACATTATCAAAGCCTTCATGTGTCTTTTTGTTATCTGTTTTATTAATTTCAACTTCTCAGTTCATCTTTGTGTGACCCCAAAATTGATAGTCTAATTACATACATTATTACTTCGTACTGTCAATGCAGAATCAATTTTTAAAAATCTAATCCAGAGTAGAAATCCATCAAACAGTCTTCCAGAGTAATATATACTTCTGATATTTATATATTTATGTATAGGGAAAACAGAACTAACAAATATCAGGAACCTATTATGTGCCTGTCTGCCTGCCTGACTCTCCACCTCCCTAACTTCGTAATTCAAGCCTCACAACAATCCTATGAGGAAATGTCCTTATGCTTATTTTGTTGATAAGAAAACTGAGGCTCAAGTGAGGATATATGTAACTTTCCCAGGTTACAAAGTATTAAATGGGAACTACAGAATTTAAATTCAGGTGTGGAGCACAGCGGGAGAAACAACACAAGATGTGCTGCCAGACTAACCTGGGTTTGAATCACAACTCTACTACTATCAGTTAGTTATGTGATCCCAGACAGGTTAAACACTCCTTGAGCCTTCAGTTTCCTCATATATGAAACAGACAGCACTAACATAAAGATTAAATGCACTCATGTTTGCAAAAGGACTTAAATAGTGATTTTACCATACTATTTTCTTCAAAACTCAGTTTTCAGAGACTACTGATAAAGCCCTAGAATTTCATTCAGCAATAAGGCCCTAAGATGGTGATTTTAAAGTGAAACATCTCAAGTTGAGTGGGGCTCCAGGAAGCACAGTCTAAGAATGGAAGGGTACCTTATTGCTTTGACTTTAGGTTGTTGACACTACAAACTCAATCTATGGCTGGAGGTGGGAGTTAATTTATATGCTGACCAAACAAACCATTTATGACTTAAGCAAGCAAATACCATGAGAAGGGCTGGCCTGGGCATAGATGACGTGCACGTGTGCCCGTGCGCGTGCATGTGCGTGTGTAGTGTTTGACAGCATGGCGGTAACCGTCCAACTGGAAACAGCTGATATGCTCAGATGCAACTGTTTCTCTCTCTTCTGAGCAGTCAATGTAGAAATGAGGCCTACTGTAGCCTTTTTTAATAGAATCAGGACGATGGTTTACATGTAGATTTGGAACTTCCTGGGCCAATGCTAATCTTTTCAACAGTCTGTACTTACCTTGAACTCTGTAATAATCTGAATTTTACTAATCATACGGGGGGGGGTGTGCAAAAACCCTGGAATTTGTTTATTGAAAATAGTGTATTTATTCTTACATGTTTAAACTTCAGTCACCTTCAAAGTACTCTTCGTTTGATGCAATACGCCCATCGAGACACTTTTCCACTGCTCAAAACAGTTTTGAATTCATCAATTTTGATGTCTTTTAGTGTTTCTGTCATTTTTGGTTTTACCTCTACCACATCAGCAAAATGTTTCCCTTTGAAGGACTTTTTTCATCCAGGGAAACAAAAAAAAAAAAGTCGCTCAGGAGAAGATCAGGTGAATAGGGAGGGTCATGCCTTTTCGGGTACAAAACTGCTGAACACTCAGCATGGTGTTGCCAGCTGCTCTAGTAAATCACCTATCATGAAAACCGTGTTAAAAGAATCTCCAAAAGAAAACAAATAATTCACTGAAGCAGAACATAGCCTCTCACAACATTAGCCGGTACACTGATGTGGATGGGATTCTAGAATACTTACCTAGTGCGGGAAGCCTATACTACAAGGGAATAGCCCTCCAAAAAATAATTCTATTTTTTGGGGGGGTGTATATAGCTCAGCAGTCTCCCTTGATTTTAGTTTCCATTAACTTTCGTTAACAAAACTGATCAAAATAGGGTTGTGGCAACTATTTTGCATGGGTTTTTTTGTTTTTTGAGTTGGAGTCTCACTCAGTCACCCAGACTGGAGTGCAGTGGCCGCTTCCGTCCACTGCAGCCTCGCCTGCTGGGCTCCAGCGATCCTTCCGCCTCAGCCTTCCGAGTAGCCGGAATTACAGGCATGCGCTACCACGCCCGGCTGATTTTTTAATTTATTGTAGAGATGAGGTCTCGCTGCCCAGGCGGGTCTCGAACCCGCGGGCTCAGGCAATCCACTCACCTCAGCCTCCCAAAGGCAAGGGATTACAGGCTGAGCCACCAAGCCCGGCTATTTTGCATGTTTTTGATGGTGGGGAGAAATGTCTTGAAGTTTCAACTGTTAGGGATTGCAGGTCATTATGTTCTGTAAATACTTCCCAAATGAGAACCAAATATATCAAAGCATTTTACATTTAGCATTGTTACAGGGTTTCACAATTGAGGAATAACAGTTTCTGACTTTAATTTCCAATTTTATATTTGTAAGGAATGTTAATGTTCCATTTGGTAAAATCTTGTGTTCCTTGGTTACTTTTTGGGGGTGTATTTTTCTATGTATTTTAACATACTTTTTATTGAAGCCTGCTAAGAAGACCAGGATTTCTCACAGTGTGCTCCACACTAAGGCAAATTCTGCCTCTAACAGCTGTCAGTCCTGCTCTTTTGGCTTAGCCAGCTATCCTGATGTTGTGTGCTATGGCCACTCTGTATAAAGGGCAGCATATTCATAACACGACTCTAATTGTTCAGGCTTTTTGACCCCTGGGGGCATAGCAACATATGTACTTGTATAGGGTTTCCAAATCTCTAAGATGCAAATGAGCGTGCAGGTAGTGGAGTGTTCAAGTAAGAACACAGGCCTTAGTTGCTTTGAGAGAGAAAAGTGGTTTCAAGAAGAGGGGCATCCAACACCACCATTAAGCCAAAGCAAGAGGGGCCTCTGTCTGAAGAACCTGCTTTGTCTTTTCCGTGACCATTCTTCTTCTCACAGTATACAAAGTCCACAGATGCATGTGGATGTGTCTCCTGGAGCCTGTGTTGCCCTCGCATTTCCTAGACCATACTCCTGTTATCTCATACCACAGAATTCCTTGTCCAAAGGCCCTGAGTTCCCTTGTAGGCCTGTGCAGGTCTTCACCAAGTACACCCTTTGGAGCGTGAAGGGACAGCCAACAAAGGGCATCTGCTTGCAAACAGCAGATACAACTTGAACACGGGGCTGAGGTGCCTATGAGCATGAGCACAAAGCTGTTCACAGTATAGAATGCAGAGTGATGAGGCAGTCTGGGGCCCAGAGGTTGGGGCCAGGGGCTGGCTGTGTCTAGGTCACCATTTTCTGGCCGGAACTTAGATAGAAAATTTTAATTCAACCCCAGCTTTCCAAGTTGTTATCAAGACATATTTATCAAGGTAGGTGGATAGAACAGACTTTATTTATGGTTTGATTCATAACTTTAAAAATGTTTAGACATATGGCACCCTGGGCACTGCAAATGTTAGGGTGGGGCCTGGCAGCACATCCTTTATGCAAATAAAACAATGGATGGAAGAGAATTAACACTGGCTCTCCTAGAAACCACCTGCAGTATCTAATAGGAAAGCATGGCATTAATTCATTACATCAGCGGAGTATGTCTTTATTTTCATTGTATCACCTCTCTTTTTTGGAAATCATTAACTGGAGAGATACTGGGAATGTAGGGGGTGTGTGGAAGCATGTCCCCTTCGTATCAAGGAAACCTTTACAACAAACATAAATCAGATAGAAAGTGCTTGTATTCTCAACACACAAAGTCCATATTCTTGTAGAGACTCTCATTTTTATGACATTTTATGGCAGTGTATTTTTGTAAAATGATGTAAAGTAAAAAAAAAATCCTGTGAATTTAGGAACAACTTGCCCACCCCAAATAAGAGCTATTTCTTTATCAGCAGGGCGAGCAGCCACCATCTTCACCCATAGCAGAGGGCCAAACCACTGGAAAGAGTCTCAAAGCCAGCAGAGCCACTTGGCCTAGGCACAGGAAACAGAATATGGCAAAGTGGCCAGTAGGTGGCGCTGCCATGCTTAAACTATGCTGGAATCTTTTCCTACTAGTCTGATTGGGGCTGCCCAAGTAGTGGCTGTGCTCGCAAACTATTCTCTCAACCAATAACACGGTGGCGGACTCTGCAGAGAGGACTGTGTGCTGAGATTTTCTCCTGATGTCTACAGTGACCATTTTAGTCCTTGAAATGTTTTCAGAAATCTTGAGCTTCTATTTTTGTTTCTTCTCCCACTTCCACACTCTTTAGGAAAATTGCTATCTAGTTGAAAGCACTTCATACAGAGGTTCTCTGAAATACTGTTGACAGGCACTTTTTAAGGAGAAGGTACATTTCTTGGTCTAGGAACTTTATTTTCCTAAGTGAAGACATTCACTATAGCAATCATGAAATCCAGTGAGAAGTCTTAGCAATGTAGTCTGTCTTTCCATCATTCCTTTGTACTTCATTTCTTGAAAGAGTATTTTCTGAGCATCTATTGTGAGATTTGTTTAGACCCCTGCTAAAAGCAAAATTGTCTCCATTCCCTGAAGAGGATGAGAGGAGAGGTTATAGCCTGGGCCCTTACTACTCCTGGTAGTGGACCAGGGACTCTTTGTGTTGTCACCTGCCACCCCAACCTCCCCTCTTCCTCCCTCCCCTAGCAGTGCCCAGCAGGGAAGAAAACTATGAATAGGGAGCTAATAAACAGGGATCTCAGAGGGAAGAACTGTAGCCCCGGGCTGGTGAATCAACAGGCTCTTTTCTCAAATGAAAGAGAAAAGAACAGAATGAGGAAAAAGGAGGGAAAAATGGGATAGAGCCAATTCTTAGAAACTTGGGATCACTCTTACAATTTATTTTCTTTTAAAAAATTATTTTATTATAGAGATGCAGGGTACAAGTGAAGATTAATTACATAAGTAGGCTGCATGCAGGTGAAGTCGGGGCTTCTGACTGGCCCTTACTACCCCTGGTAGTGGACCAGGTACCTTTGTGTTGTCACCTGCCCCCCAACCTCCTCCCTTCCTCCCTGCCCTAGCAGTGCCCAGTGACCGCCCATCTCTCCCTTGTGCTAATGTGACCAATGTTCAGGGTCCACTTTATAATTTGTTTTCAAGTTGTCAAAAATTGTGCTGATGTGGATGAACAGATTTATAGCTAAAACCAAATTACAAATTCCAAAAAAATAATTTTGATGATGTAGGTTTCGTCTGGAGGTGGGTACAGAGGAGCTGAAGGGTGTAATTTGTTGGTGTTTTCTGGCAGATTTAGTTTTCCAATTTGCTTAGAATAATACTCCATTTAGTCTGCATATTCTGAACATCTACTAACAAAAAGTGGGAGGAAGAAAGATGGTAAGACTATCAGAGGCATCCTGTAAGGCAGAGAAAAGCAGCCCTGGAGCAGAATAATAAAAGCTTATGTGCTAGATACCTGCTTTGTTTATGGTTGTGAAAGAGAAAATGAGTGTGTGTGTGTGTGTGTGTGTGTGTGTGTGTGTGTGTGTGTGTGTGTGTGTTCGGAGGAGTTGTACAAAGTTCCTATTCTGAAACTGTCCACACATAATTTATATTGTGAGAAACTGAAATATGGATTAAGGCTATTTGAAGTAACACAGTCCTACTTTTTTTTTTTTTTTTTTTTTTTTGAGTTTGAGGTCTTACTCTGTCACCAGGCTGGAGTGCCAAGCAGCACGATCATGGCTGACTGCAGCCTAGACTTCTGGGCTCAGGAGATCCTTTCACCTTAACCTCCCTAGTACGTGGGACTACAGGTGCGTGCCACCATGCCTGACTAATTTTTAAAATTTTTTTGTAGAGACAAAAAATTGCTATGTTGCCCAGGTTGGTCTCTAACTCTCAAGTGATCCTCTCAGCTTAGCCTCCCAAAGTGCTGGGATTACAGGCATGAGCCACCTTGCCTGGCCAGTCCTTCTTTCTAGTTAGTTCTACAACCTATTAGTTTTGATTTGTGGCAACTTTCAACTTCTGTTTTCCTCTCTGATAAAATCTTTTGTAAAGTTTTAGTGAATATTAAATAAGAATAAGAATGCAAAACACGTAGCACAGTGATTGGCACAAGTCCTGGCATCAATTAGAAAACTGTGAATATAATAAATAATATGCTTTATTATAAGTAACTATCAAGAACATAACTTTTGACAAGTATTCCTAACATTTTCTAATCTACTACTGTTCCAAGATTTTTTTTCCCTGCAAACTATACCAACTTGTAATATGGTTCATTCCTTGTAAACAATTCTATTATAGTAAGTCCATTGTTCCACAGGTACATTTTCAGTCTACTGCCTAGACATACTAGAATAATTCTCACTGAAATTTGTTTTTCCTTGGTTTGATTTTACTTTAAGCATCAATGTTTATTTGTGACTACTTTACTTCTAGCAAAAGGAGCTCTTTTACTGAACTTTCATCCCAAAATCTGACCTGTTATATCATTATTGTTCTTCTCCAGTTTTTAGGTTGTGAAGATTTTTTCCAGCTAAAATATTTGATTGAGTACATCTATTTTGATGAATCTAAGACATTTTTCTTTTGATGGTAAATTCTTACAAGTTAAACTTTTTCTTTCAAAATATCATGAAATATTCTATTTTCTATATGGATATTCACAATAGAATAAAGAATCTATTGTTTTCTCTTTTTTATTTCCAAACAGTTGGTTGAAGAGATGGCTTATATATAATATTAAGTATAATTAAATTATAATAATAATTTAAATGTTTAATAGATTAAATGTCAAAAAATATATAATAATTTTATAACACAATAAAAAGTTTATCAATTTTGTGAATGTATTAATGGACTATGTATATTTTAAAGACATAAAAGGTATATACCATAAACTTTCAACTAGATTGTAAATAGTCATAAAATTTGAATAAAGTATTATTTTTTGCTCAATTTTTCTGGTCAGAGTTGTATAGAAAGACTTATGATTTTAAAACTGTTCATTTAGCAGGCGTGCAAACAAATACAACTTGTTTTATATTATTCCTACTCTCAAAAATTCACCACTGCCAGAAAGTCTAGGGGCACATTTATAATATTTAACTAAAATTTTAAAAATTGTGTAAATCCTACAATAAATAAATTTTCCTTCCTTTTTATCATCCAGGCAAAAAAAGAAAAGAAAAGAAAAAAAAAACTAAACTCTGGAATTGCAAATGCTTTAAATAACTTACTAGTCAGTATTAATATAGTAGCAGACTGACATTTAGAAGAAAACATTTTTGGGGTTGTGATGCTGTTTCCAGTTTGGGGGGTCCATTATATAGTAGTCTTCATTTCAATAACTGAAATGATAGTTGAAATGATAGTGTTACAGTGAATGCAAAAATAATAGTTTGCATGCTTGTATACTTTGTTCACATGTAAAACATGTTGGTCTTTCCTGCCTACCCAAATAATTTAAATAATGTTAGTCTTAAAACTCATTTATTGAGTTCACAGAAATGAAAAGATATACATTAATTGCTCCTAAGTTATTTTCAAAGGAAAGCCTTTTTCCTTGCCTTTGGACCTAGTAGCTGTCTGACACCTCTTCCAAAGAAAGCACCTATAAAGGCAAAACAAATGCTCAGCAGAGTGTGTGACTACTTTACATGTTTGCCCTCACTGACTTCTGAACTGTTCTTACTCCAAACCTACCTACTCCACCCTATAGCAGGTAATAAACATGGTACATTAACCGCAAGGACTTTGTGGCCAGACTGCTTGGTTTCAGAACCTGGTTTCACAACTTGATACCTGTGAGACCCTGGGTGAGTTACTCATTGGCTCTGTGTCTCCTTTCCTTTAATCATCAATAAAGAAGGTGTAATAACAGTATCCACTCATAGGGTTGCAGTAACTTATTGAGTTAATATACACAAAGTGCTACTTAGAACAGTGCCTGGAACACTATTGCTATGTGGATGTTAACTTTGCTTGTAGTCTTTGGCTTTTATCCTAATCCAATTTTTCCCCTTGTCTGTTGAATTTGACAGTGTTTACCTGATCTCCCTGGTGCTTGACCCTTGGGATTCCCATGAAAACCTCCCCTTGGTCGTACTCCCTTCCATCTCAGACAAGGCCTATGCATGTTTCCCTGTGCCTGTGGTGGTTTCCACACCTTACATCCAGATTATCTCCTCATAAAGTTAACTCCTTTTGTCTTTCAGTTCTTGCCTCAAACATTTCCTGACCTTCCTAGGCTAGATTAAGTGCTCTATGCTTTAAGCATTCCTGTATCCCTTTAATTTTCCTTTATACCACTGAATAAAATATGTAGCTCTGTAGTTATGTAACTATTTAATAAATATGTATCCCCCACTAAAATGTAAGCTCCCTGAAGGCAGGGTCAAAATCTATCACTATATGCCAATCATTACAGTGTTTGGCCTAGAGTATTTCCAAATACTTGTTAAATAAATGATAAATCAGTTTCAGAGATGAGAAGTCTGGAGTTCAACATCAGGTGAACATGATTTGTTTAAGAATGTATCACTACACATAACAAAACTAGAAGCAGAATTCAGTTCTTCTGACTCAAAGTGCCCTATTATTTCTAGACATTCAATCTTCAATTATACACTCACACAAAGAACCATGCAATTAGTATTGTGTGAGTTCTAGAATGGAAAGTGAAAGTATAGATCAGAGAGAATAGAATTATTTATCCTGGAGGGATTGGGCCTCCCTAAAGAACTGATATTGAAGGCACAAAGTAGGAGTTAGAATGGGCAAGGAAAGGGGGGCAGAGGATTCCAGGTATAATCATTTACACAGTGGTTCAATGATGAGAAAAACTTGGTGCACAAAAACAGAGAAAAAGTCTCTGTGACTGTAACAGAAAGAGTAGGAAGTAGGAGATTAAGGCTGATCAGAGAGTCAGGGCCCGATCATGCAAGATCTCTTGTACAAGGGAAGAATTATGTTCCTTAACTGACATAAGGGAAGGACACTGAAGGGTTGTAAGTGTGGGATAACATGGTCAGTTTCACATTTTCATAAGATGATACTGTCTGCTGCACTATGAAGGATTTGGGAAAGAGAAGTGTAGTAATTGGTTAGAGATGGGGGTCAAAACAGAAGGACATGGAAAGAGGATGCTTAGGTATCTGATATTATCAACAGGAAGGATCCTGGTGCCATTTAACTGAGAAAGAGTCATCAGTAAACAGAACGAGAGTTTAAGTTCCCAACCAAGAGTGACAATTGTTATTGTTTTTTTGTGATTGCTGTTATTACTGATTAATGTAAACCACTTGCTGTGATTGAAAGTGATGGCACCTTTTATGGATTTTAATCAATTTTGCTTTGATGTGTTACTCCCACTGTGAATGCAGGCAATTTTGGATTTGGTTTGAAAAGGGAAGTCATCCCAGGGACCAAGAGAGGATAGGCTTGGGATAACACATGAGGGGAACATGAGAAAACAGTCTTCCTCTTTCTTAAATTTCCTTTTCCTTTCCCCCAAGAATCAAGAAATTTCACATATGATAATATGACCATGGCCAACAGATCTATGCCAGCCAACAAGTATACAAGGCATTATTGCTGTGTGGGGAGATCAAGTCTAAAAAATTAGACTTAATTGGCCTTTGGGGGTGAATAATGGATGAGCATAGACAGGTCAAAGAATTTTCGTATAAATTGGGTACAGGGATAGTAATAAAGAAATCAAGAAGTATGCGTAGATCTTTGATCTTTGATCTTATTTTAAAATTTAGGTTATATATTATATTTGCCTCATGTGGCAATATGTCATGTTTATTTAGATCATTTACATGTAGTAAAAATAAGTGCCACTGGGGTGGTTAGTTGGCAATATTGATTATGTAGCCTATTTTAATTCTGGTGAGACAGTACTGCCTATACAAGCAGACCAGGAGGTTGCTTATCCTTCACAGCATGTGACTGGTTCATGCCCACTGCCTCTGCTCCCTAGAGATGCAAGGAAAGCAAAGACCATGCAGTAGTATTAGCCACTTGGTGTTAATGAGAATCCCTGTTATCTTTATGTTGTTCATCCTGTTAAAGAAGCCCCAGGGCATATGAGGTGGATGGCAAAAATATAAAATGTACTAAAAGGCACATCCATTTCTGAAGTTTTGAATTCTAAGCTGAGAAAATTTACCGCACTTGATCTGTGTGCCAAATGGGCCTTTTGCAACAAGGTATCTATAAATCAACTAAAGACAGGCAATGAGGGAGTGACAATTATAAATCCAGATTATTTTGGTTTTATGAGGTCCTGCCTTAATTTAAAAGCAACAGTAATTTTTGCTTAATGTCACACATACCTATTTGACATCATTTAAGCACAATTATCATTGGAGAACATCATACAAAGACATATAAATTGGTATACAGCAAGGGATTTTAAATGAATGAAAAAAAGGAATATTTCAACTGGCATTCTAAACAAGTTTGACATGCACTTCATTTTTACAAGAATACTTATGGAGGTTTTTAATATATTTTTTACTTATACTTTTATTATATCAATTAAATAAGGAAAAGCATCTCATAATATTTCACTCTATTTAAATTTAACAAGCATATATACATAACTTAAAAGTGAACCTGTTTTCTTTACTACTTTGGGCAATTTGTAATATTTTCTAACCTGGAATAATCCAGTAAGGTATAAACTACTCCCAGTTCAGTGTAACAAAATAAGCCAGTGTTGAATCATTTGAGCATTTTCATCTATTCCTTACTATGTTAGCCAATCCTTGTTCATATTAACTTCAGAGTTTTAGCTTTTTGACACTTGTTGAAGATAAGCTATTTTGATTACTATCCAGAAATTGTAGAGAGGAGAATATTTTTTGTCTACATCATCAGTGGTTAGAAGCATGGGTTGGAAAATAAGACTATATGTACAAAAAGGACTCTACCATTTACTAGTTATGTAACCATTCAATCTCTCTGTGCCTGAGCTTTCAGCATAAACCTCAGATGCTTATCTGTAAGACAGAATAACATAGAACCTATTTCAAAGAGTTGCTATAAATGTTGAATGCTTTCTTATGTGTAAAAAACTGAGAACTATGCCTGACGAATAGTAAGTACCCCCAAAATGTTACCCATCATCATCATTTTCCTAGCCCTTATCTGAAGCATCAATTTTTCCTATTTCTCATTCAAAAGATTTTTTTTTAGTCTAGTGGTTCACAAGCTTCTCTTTTACAGATACCTGTATAATACATTGAAACATTCCATGAACCTTCATGTGATACAATCTGAAATTTCAGAATCTCTTGATTGAGAACATGCATATGAACAGGGGGATTTAAGATCCCTTATAATAACTCCACAGCCACCCCTGGGTCTGAAGTTCACTTGGTTAGGAACTATGTTTTTAATCACTAATAAATATATTTACACTTTTTAAAAAAACCCAGTGGGTCACAGCTCTTTTATCCTCTCTTACCTCGCCCATGACTGCTATGGGAGTCTCTCCTGTTGCCTGAGCAACACGATGTTCTACTAAGTAGAACATATACTCATCGTAGAGTAGACGGATCAGATGGAAAGAGCCAAAGCTAGCAGCACTGCGTAAGGTTAAGTCCCGAATAACCATTGAGCTGTTCCAAGAGAAAAGACATATATGCAGCCAATATTAGTGACAAGGATTAGAGTTCAACCTATTTTGTTCCTCTTAGAATAAGTCCAGTTGGGAGACTATAGTTGGCAAACCACAAAACTTGCCATGGGAATAATTTCATTATTGAAAGCAGTTGGCCCATTTAAACAGAATGGAAAAGAGGTAATCTTCATAGAGACTTTACCCTTATTAGAGCTGGATAGGTCTTCTCTGGGAAAAGCCATTTTACGACCTTAGGCAAGTCTTCTGATTTGATTCTATTAAACTTGCAAATAGATTAGAATTGAACAAACAAGATTTTTGAAAGGTCAACAACTTATCACCACCCTAAGATAAAGCAATTCAAAGTAAAAAAAAAAAAATCCAGATTGGAGTGCACATTGGTGGCACATTCACGGCCACCCCAGCATCAGCCTGCGGGGCTCTGGCGATCCTTCTGCCTCAGCCTTCCAGGTAGCTGGAACTACAAGCACGCGCTACCACATCCGGCTAATTTTTTGACTTTTACTGTAGAGATGAGGTCTCAACATGTTCCCAGGCTGGTCTCGAACCCACAGGCTCAGGCAATCCTCTTGCCTCAGCCCCCCAAAGTGCTTGGATTATAGGCTTGAGCCACCGCATCTGACCTCAAAGTAAAAATCTTACTGATGAGGGCTGGTACTCTGTCCCCTTTCAATGATAATGGCCTTTGGGGTATACTTTGAGATGAATATATATTGTGCCAGACAAAGATTACAAAATAGACTAGACAATGCTCCCAGATTTGGCAATATCGAATGTTAGGTGAGTGTATACAGAAATTCCACCAAGTTTTGTCTGAAGGCAAATTTATTATGTGGTTCCAGTTTCTTACTGGTTTCTATTTAAATTAAGGTAATTTTCTACTAGAAATGAGCATAATAAAATCAGTTAAGAAATGCCTATCTTTAAAAAATGTAAACAATTTTACGTAATACTTAAATATAAACAATGCTATTAATAAAATATTAACAATAAATTCTATTATATTCAAAATGAAAATGAGTACAAAAATAAAATCTTGGGCTCAACATGCCAACCATCAAGTTTGCTCATACATGTCACACCTTTTAAACATTTTTAACTTACATTCAGAGTGATGTGTGTATCAGTGTGCACAAGTGTGTGTTTCTCATCACTTTCACTTAGTGGCCTTTTAAAAAAAATATTCTTAGTCTACAAATACTAAAACAACCATTATATTCTCAGGAGGAAGGGACAGAACTCACAAATGTATAGGCTCACATACCTAACCCTTGTTTTCCAATTAAAGAATTATAAAACATCAGACAAATGGGAAAATAACATACTGTACTTTTGCTTTTTGTTTCATTATTCAACCTTGTTTAAATAAAGGCTACTAATACATCAAATTCTATACATTCTACTTGGCAAGTAACAGATCATCACCGTACGTCTGAAACTCAGAAGCCCTGGATTCCGATTCTGACTCTTCGTTAATTGACTGTTGACCTCAAACAAATCATACCCGAAAATGAGGCTTTTAGTTTTATCTAACTTACAGGGTCATTTCAAAGATAAAATGAGTTAAAGGATATGGAATCAATGAATGAAAAGAATACTATTCAAATATAAGTGATTGTGATTCTAATATGCAGAACAAGAGAAACTGAGTTTCTCATTCTCATTTGTTTGTGGCAACAATAATAGGGATTGTTATGATTAAGGCAGAGGGCCTCTCATTTCTGTTGGTCTATTTATTAAAATATATCTCTATATAGATATCTATATCTATGCATGGTTTGGAGTTAGACTACTATGTGATCTTGGTTTTGATCACATAATTTTTTTTTTAAGTTCAAACTTTAGCCAAAGGGTCAAATGAGATAATGTGTGTGAGACCTTAAGAAAACTACCCGTTACTATGCAGTTACATATATTAGGGTTAATAGTATATCTATTAACATAAACAGTAGTTCTAGTGAAATTATTCTTTAGAATTCCTTAAATTTAGATTTAATGAATTCCTTAAGTTCAGAACCCTATAAGTTAATTATTAAAAACAGATGAATATTCTCATTTATGTGCAAAAATATATGACAAAATCCTGCTATAATTCTATCTATGCCTTTCCTAAAATTCAGTGACATATCACCCATATGTAAAAATAATTTATATGAATATAATAGCCATGTGAAATTAAATATTTCTTTTCCTATGGGAAATGTTTTTAAAAGCAGATAATCGTCTCCTAAAAAAAAAATCAAAAGCAAAAACAACATAAAAATAACAATTAAATGTTATGTTTTACCTCTACTAATACAAACTGGAAACAAATGATTTTGAAAATAAAGTAGGAACAGAATATTTGCTCCTAATTGCATTTATTATGTTGAAGAAAGAAAACAGTTTTTTTTAAATTTAAAGAAGACAAATGGCTCACAACATAAAAAATATGACTAATCTTATATGAAACTAAATACATGAAAGTTAAATATATCATATATTACTTATCATACTATGAGAGATGAAAAGGCTCAGTGTTACAGAGGGTTTGGAAAGAAGTCTCTCCTTTACTGTCTCTATGAGTATAAATTTACAAAACCATTGTGGAAAGGAATTTGGCAATATTTGTCAAAATACAAAACATCAAACCTTTTGACCTAGAAATTTAATTCTAGAAATTTGTACAAATGAGCAAAGATAGTCTTAACTGCAACAATGTTTGTACTAGTGAGAAACTAGAAGGAAATAACTAAATATCCACTAGTAGGATATTGAGTAAACAAATTATATTTCATTTACACATGGAATTTTATATAATAGTTTGGTTCTTTTTTAAAGGCAGACATACTAGTAGTTACATGGGGAAAAGCAAAATACATGAGCTCATTTCCATAAAAACTCTTCATAAAAAACCCTACTCCCCTAAATAGAATATTTAATACCTTATTAGCATTGGGAGCATATACACTATTAAACTAGTATTAATCACTTTAAAATGTTCATACTCTTTTACCTAAACTTATCCAAAGATATATGTACAACAGTATACAAAGATAATTATTACAATATTGTATCAAAACATCAAAAAAATTGGGCAACCCCTCCGGTCCCCTCCCGCTGTCAGAGCTTTTCTGTCTTCTCAACACATCCTACTTTCTAAAAAAAAAAAAAAAATCTAAATGTTCAATAAAAAGGGAATAAAGGCAAGTTTAGATAGTATATAAGACATACAAATAATGAAATGTTGTAAGGACACTAAACATTATGTTTCTGAAGATATTTAATGACAAAAAATCCTCGAAATGTAATGGTACATAAAAAACATTAAGGGGAAAATATAGGTAATAATCCATGGTAAACAACTCGATCTCAATTATACAACGCACAGGTAAAAAGTTTTCCTGGCAGAAAGGAGAGCAGATGCAAACTGGATCACACTAAAAGAAAACATTTTACTAGTGGTAATTTCCAGGTAGTAAAATTATGGATGATTTATGTTTAGTCTTTGTATAGTTTTTGTATTTCTCAGATTTTCTCTTTATATAATTAGTTATTCTTTTTTAAGAGATGAGGTCTCACTCTGTTGCCCAGTCTGGTGCAGTGGCATGATCATAGCTCACTGCAGCCTCAAACTCCTGGGTTCAAGGGATCCTCCTGCCTTGGCCTCTCCTAAGCATGCCCAATAGTTTTTAAATTTTTTTTAGACAAGGGATCTTGCTATGTTGCCTAGGCTGATCTCAAACCTCTGGCCTCCAGAAGTCCTCCTATTTTGGCCTCCCAAATAGCTGGTATAACATTCATGTGCCACTGTGCCCTGGCCTGTATTTCCCAGATTTTCTAATGTGAGCATGTATTAAATACAAAATAAAAATAGTTATTTTAAAAGATGAGATTCATTATAATATAGAAAAACAATACTGAATCAGGACAATGTCAATAACAATCTTTGCAGAAGTAAATATCACAGATATAGAATGAATTCCTTCTTTACATACTTCTAAGTTCAACCTTTAGGCCTCTGTGTTTCTCTTAAAATATAACAACCCCAAAATCACATAAATGACTAGAAAGAAGGTCCATAATAAGCAATTTTTTGATATCATTTTAGAAATGCAAAATCAATTTTTTCCAAGATAATTCACATTTACTCAGTAGATATTTATTGTTTTCCTCCTCTGTGATAGGGGCTTGTTTTAGAACAAGTCAGATAAAAATTTTGATTTCAGAAGAATTCATATTCTAGTAGGTGAGACAGTCAACAAATATACAAGTAGACATAACATATAAAGTTAGGTAATAATAGATCTTACAAAGCAGGGCAAGAGATTGAAGAGCGATGGGGGCAGATGTTTCAAGTTAGGGTATGAGGCGAATTCTTCCTGAGAAGGTGATATCTAAGCAGAAAGGTGGATTGAAGTGAGGAAATGAACACACAGGTGAAGAGTTTTCCTGGCAGAAAGGAGAGCAGATGCAAAGACCTTGGGGCAGAACTATGTTTGATATGATCGAAAAGCAGCCAGGAGGCTAATGTGTTTGGAGGGCAGTAGGCAAAGAGAACACACAATGGTGTCTGGAGGCCATGAGTCACTGGACTGTGTAGGGTTCTACAGACCATCACAAGGCCTTTGGATTTTAATCTGTGTTTGGGAAACTTTCGGATGGTTAGGCAATAACCTTATTCTAGCATAAAATGTACATGAAATACTTAATTTTGTTGGAAAACTTAAAAAAATTGCTGACTTTCAATAATAATACTTATTTTTGTAAAATACTGACCAGTACGTTATGAAATTGTTGTCACATGTTTAGAAAAGAATCAGTTGAATTGTATCATTAATGCTATGTCTACTTTATTGTCTTTATGTCAGGCCTCTGCCCTACAAGCCAAGTATTAAGTGACACAATTAACAGCTAAATTGGAATCCTATTGTTTGATTCAGACTTTTATAAGATATGTTGCAAAATTGACTCTATCGAATTTCAGGTTGCTAAGTTACTGTGAATTCAACTTCTTTTAAAATCAGAGTTGTAAATGTTAATTATTTTATAATGTTCAAGAAATACCTTTGTATATTTATCTTTTTAACTCACGGTGTGGAAATTGAAACAGACCCAAATACATGATATTCAACCCACTAGTATTTGAGGATGTATCACACTCTTCAGGTGAGACCATCACACTTATGATCCTTACGTGAACTCTCTTTTAACAATGCCTACAGCTGATTAAAAAAGAGTATTACTTTTTGGAAGATTCATATATTGTCCAGTTGTGGGCAAAATGGGTACCCTGTGTTCCCTTTTAAGCTATAGTATCAAAGCAATACATTCCATTCTTTAAAAATGTAATATTTGAATGAATTTCAGGGTAGCCCTGAAGAATATTTTCTTCCGTTATCTACAAAACACACAAGCTGAGAAATGGCCCACATAACTTCTCCATTTCTGCCCAAGAAAGGCAGTGATTTTTTTTTTTTTTTCTGTCTCCCAGGGAGGCACCATTAGTTATTCAAAGCCAGGTTAGGCAAAGAGAGACCCCCATTCAGAGCAGAGCATGTTTGCAACAATATATCCATTGCTGCCATCATTTCTCTGCCAGTTCATTTCTACATTTCTAAGCATGTAAATAAATACACAGAACTTTAGAAATTAGGAGATTAAGTATCTGATTTAAGAACATGAAGGGTCTGTATATGTCAAATTTACAGCAGCATTTACAAATTTTTGGCATTTGCAATCCCAAAACATTTTTAAAAATACTCTAGTTCTGCTTCTCTGATAGTTAGTGAATGCAGTTTTCATCACTCAATATGTTCTTCTGTCTCAGAAAAAAAAAAAAGTTCAGATATTAAAGCCTTTTAAGTTTCTAAGCTATTGACTTTTCCTACCAGCAGGAGGTATGTATCTGTCTGAATGTGCCTTTCCTTCTGGGGCCCTGAACTGTATGCCTTCAAGTCTTTTTGAAATGAAAATAATAACCATAATAGTGTCTAATAATAACAAGCCAATTATCCCCAACTCAGGGAGGACAGAGGGCAGGCAAGTGATGATCTACTGGGTTTGTATATCTGCAGAGAACAAGAAATACAAGTAATTTTCTCTGCTTTCAAGATACCTGCAACAGATCTCTGTGGAGATGAAGGCTCCAGGGGTGTAGTTCTAAAATGATATCAACTAAATATAGAAAAAAAAAACTACAGGAAGGAGTAAGGGCAAGTCTGACACTAACAACACAAGAAAGCAGTATGAAGAAAGAAAAAACACCTTGCTTTTTCTGATATAGAGGAAAAGCACTGCCTTTGGTCACATAACTTTTAGAACATCTAGTCAGTGTTACTGCTATTTCATCAACCAAACATGCAGCACATATACCTTTACATTATTTTCTGGGTAAAAACTTGATGTATAAAAAAATTAATCTCAAGCAACTGGGGAGATGTCTGAAATCTTTTTACAAACGTTCCCAAATTAAAACTTCAAATTCTACCATTACTGCTACTGCTGCTATGTCTACTTTAAGAACACTGTGACAATGTTTTTTAAATCTTCTCCATATTATCAAGGGAAAATGTATACATTTCTCTTTAACACCCAGATCCAAACCCAGCAATGGCTTCACTGAAGCATACCAGTGGGTCACAGAGTCAGCCAACACCTTACTAATGTGCTTCTCAAATCACGTGCACTAAGGTATTAAGTATGTGACAGGCAGAACTGTAGAATTATGCCACTATAAAAACAAAAACAAAACAATACTGAAAAACGGACTGGCTTTCTTTCATTGCATTTGACCCTGGGTTGACACTAGACAGCTATTTTCAGGACATAAGGATAATTTTATTCTTAATTAGATATGTATAGTGGATCTATACCTCTACTTCAGTTTAAGAAATAAGAATTTGGACCAAATCCACTGAGAAAGAAAAAAATCACTGATAATAAGAACCAAGGCAATTACCATACTAATTTAAAGATCTCTGGTTCCATCATTATACCCAATGGTGGTCAAAACCAGATGGAAATCCTATAGTCTGAATTTTCTGCATTCACATGAACTACTAGTTCCTAAATTCTATTATGTATTCATATACTTTCTCTCCTCACAACTGGCTTTGGACTCATCACTGATATCCAGATGAGGTAACTACAGCATACCCACAGCCACAGTAAGTGATACATACGTCCTGTTGATACCACTTTCTGATATGTGCATGACTACATAGACACTAAATTAGAGACTACCTATACCTCAAAATAGAGATGGCTCTTAGGCTCAAGTCAGTGAGGCCAGATCTATCTGAAGAAGTAAATCAGCGAGGTCTCACCAAAAGAACAAATGCCAGATTAAAAATATAACTTATTTAGCTTATGAGACAGAATTCCATTTGCCAATTCCTTCCTATGTATATGGTGTAAGTGCTAACCTACATGGGTCATAAATGCTGTTTTTAACTCTTGTGGCAGAGCTATGGTCAACAGCTCATCTCAACATTTCATATCATATTCATATAATCAGAAAGCCTTTCCTTTCTTTGTGCTTCTGTCTACAAAATATACATTTCTATCTCTATTATTTCAATCAAAAAGTGGTTCAAACTACTAATGAATGTTACTGTCTACTACATTATTGGCTACACATAATCACTAGGACAGCTTACTGGAAAAAAAATCCAGATCACCCCCATTCCTAATTATTATCTCTTGACCACCAAGATTTTGATTTAATAGGTCTTAGGAGTCACCTAGGATTTTTTTCTTGTTTAACTTTAATTCTGATGTACAGCTAGGTTTGAAAACAGTTAAATTAAGAAATCAGCCAGATGGTTTGAACAAGCATCAGAATCACCTGGAATACTTTTCCAAACAAAATTGCTGGGCCTTACCTCCATAGGTTCTGACACAAGTAGAATTGTGGGGGGGGGCAAGAATTTGCATTTCTAACATGTCTCCAGTTTATAGTAATGCTATCAGTCTAGGGAGGATGATAGCTTGAAAATCGCTGGAGTAGAGAACAAAAAGAATACTGAAGTTAAACCCTCAAGAAAGTAGCCTAAATAATGTACGTTGTAAGAGGCAGGACTGCAGCCCTTTCCTGGTGATTGCTGAGGATATTATCTAGACTGAAAATTCAGATATTTCCATCTGAGAACAAACAGAGTTTTGAGCAAGAGGATTTCTTTTCCTGGCATAAAGTTTATTTCCCTAAATCTCCTGGTACATTCCCATAATGTTGCACATTGAGTTGGGTTGAACAATTTCAACAGGAAGTTTCCACAAACTGAAGTATTCACTCACCGATTTTCTGTTGTCCAAGTAGCAAATATACACACACACATATCTGCAGAATATGAAGAAGAAAACTTAGGAAAAACTTAGATGATACCTGTAGAAAGACCATTTTAGCAGAAACTGCCTGGCAGCTTTAGGAAAACTGGGTCTTCCTTCATATGGTTTCAGTGCTTGCATCATGACATTGTCAAGCCATGCAGCCCACTGCTCCAGGGTGCTCTGCTGCTGAAGTGTCATCTTGAAGTCTGTTTCTAGTCTCTGAACCATGTTGTCATCACACTGGCACACCCAGGAAGCCTGTTCCTGGGACAATATACAGAAAGCAAAGGAAAAGTTCAACTCAGCATCTTTTCACTGAATGTATTAGCACATAGAGCAAATGCAAGAAGGGGAAATTATAATAAAAGCTTAAAACAGTTAAATGAACCCTGAAAATGAACAACTACTTGTCAGTTGTTAAGGAAACTATACCATCTTTATCAGTTTTAGGGGACTGGATTAATATTTCTCCTTGCTCATTACAATACATGAAAAAGTGATATGATACATAAGTATGACTTGGTTTTTCTATGTTAGCTAGTCTGTGTGAAAGACTAAAATACATGATTACTTAGAAAAAAAATACAAGTCTGAACCTACAGTAGGCATGGTCTTTCACTATTCAGTTTTCACTCTACCTTCAAAAGTTCTCTCTCTCTATTTTCCCCCATCACTTAAAACATTAAAACTAATTCATTTGAGAAGATCTAGAGTAAGTCAGATGGATAAATAGATTCAATTGGCCAAAAGTGGTCCCTCAAGATTAAAACAGAAACAAACACTGAATGGCACTAGGAAGAAGCATATGCTGTTATGAGTTTTACGGATTGGGAACAGAAATCTCAAGGGCTATCAAGGCAAAGCTATGAATGCAAATTAATTCACAGAACTGAAAACAACAATAACAACAACAACAAAAACTCTTTTGAGAAAATGTAGACATGCTTTCTGCCAAAAAATTTGATTACTGCAATTTTCCTTCTGGTTCTGGTTGGAAAGTTTCATGTTTGCTAATAGCAATGAAAATAGGAACTTTCAAGATTACTTTTCAGTGGTTGCCATAAATTCAATGTTTCAATGCTATGTTTTTTCTTAAGAGTAAAAATCACTATTATTTCAGGGTCAAAATATAATTATTTGATTACATAATACCTGACTGAGAGTCCGACGACATGGATTTAGGTCCTGAATCAACTAAACTGACCTTAAGCAATTAATCTGATTTATGTGGGCTTCAGTTTTCCTAATCATAAAAATTAAATAAATGAAATGTAATCAAAATGTTTAAGCTGTGCCCAGATAATTTTTTCAAGATAGGCTTCTTTGGAAGGGTGTCTGCAAAGATCCTAATTCTATATATAAATCTTTGTGAATATATTTGTAAATGTATTTTTCTGAAGAGAGTGTCTATAGCTTTTATTCTATATTCTCTCAGGACAGATTCATTCAAATTGACAATTTCAACTTAATAAATCCCTAATTTCCATCCTCTGGTTCTAGCATCTCTCCTGATCCTACAGAGTTGATCCTATTCAAGGGACACTTCAACCTAGCTGCACCTAAAATGCAATATGCCCCAAACTCAATTCACTTCATTTTCCCAGGGAAACTTATGTTTCTTCTATATCTCAGTTGAAGATACCATCCACTATGCTTCTTTCTATTATCTAATCATAAATTCTTTCAGATGTTACTTCCTAAATTTTAAATGTTTTACATACACTAAAATATATTATAGAAAAAATTTAAGGTACAAATAAACAAAAAGGAACAAAATATTAAGAAAACCTAAAATTGTAACACTAAGAGATAACTACAACATATTGATGAAATGGGGGGACCCCAAAATCCAGATTTATTAAAAATTGTGTAAAACAGTCCCTTTGAGGAATTTTTTTTCATCCAGGGAAACAAAAAAATGCACTTGGGGCAAGTTTGGAAAACGTAGGGATAGTGGGGCATGGCAGTCATGCTGTCTTTAGTCAAGAACTGCTACACACTTAGTGTGGTGGTGTGGGCAGATTGTTCCTGTCATGAAATGAGCAAACATGTTGAAAGAATCTCAAAAAAAATTTCACTGAAGCAGAATTCAGTCTCTCACAACAACATTAGCTGGTACACTGATACTGATGAGTTCCTAGAACACTTCCCTAGTGGGGGAAGCCTATACTACAAGGGGCCTCCTCTCCATAAAATAATTCCATTTTTGGGGGTCCCTCCTTATATAAATATCCTTGATGCCCTTCACATGCATATATAAATATATATTCACGCATATGCATATAATATATGCATATACTATACTATCTATGGATGGATCTATATTTTATTACATTTACAACACATTCATAATATTTATACATAATTTTATAATAGTTTTTATGATTATTTGTTTATGGATATATAAATACTTAAAATAAGAGGATCATATTATACATTCTACTAGATATTCTACTTGGTGGTTTCACCTAATGATATATGATAACCATCTTTCCATGTAGACAAATGTAAAGCTATATTTATTGTTCAATGAATACACTTTTTTCATTGCATGAATATATCATTTTTTATCTATAACCAATTCCATATAGTTAGAAATGTGTTTGTTCCAACATGCTATTAGTATGAATAAAGCTAGAATTAGCAGTCTCAGAACTGTATCTTTGCTTACTTTTCCAATTACTTCTGTATAATAAATTTACATGAGAATAGCTAAGATATTTTAATGTACACCATCAAATAACACATAGAAATTCTTTATCAAGTTACATTTCAAAATAGCTATAAGAGAGAATGTTAGACATTCTCCCCAAAAAGAAGTAATAAATATTTGAGGTGACCTATATGCTAATTACCCTGATTTGATCATTCTACAATGTTTACATGTATCAAAACATTACATTGCACCTCCAAATATGTACAATTATTATTTGTCAACTTTAAAAAATGAGTCCATGAGATTACCCAAGGAAAATTTTTAAACATCAAGAAAGCAATAGCAGAAAGTTGTATTTTGCTTTCTTCCTTAATGTCTAAGCATTTTATTGTCATAAAAACACATAACACGCTGGGCTCGGTGGCTCAGCCTGTAATCCCGCGTCTTTGGGAGGCTGAGGTGAGTGCATTGCCTGAGCCCGCGGGTTCGAGACCCGCCCGGGCAACTTGGCGAGACCTCATCTCTACAATAAATCAAAAATCAGCCGGGCGTGGTAGCGCGTGCCTGTAGTTCCAGCTACTTGGAAGGCTGAGGCGGAAGGATCGCCGGAGCCCAGCAGGTCAAGGCTGCGGTGGCCAGGAGAGGCCACTGCACTCAAGTCTGGGCGACAGAGTGAGACTGCAACTCAAAAAAACAAAACAAAACAAAACAAACAAACAAAAAACACGTAACACTATCTTAAGTATTTTTAAGTGTACAGTACAGTAGCACTGACTAAATGTACCACATCTTGTTGCACAACAGATCCCTAGAACTTTTTCATCTTGCAAAACTGAAACTTTATACCAAGTGAAAGGTTGTTTTTTGTTTGTTTGTGCATTGATAACAGGATGGAGGAACTTACTGGTATCTGTGGAAGAATTTAATTTTACTTCTTACCATAAGTTAAAACTCATCATTTACTTGGCAATTAGTTTTTGCCAAGGGAAAATCATAATCTGAAACCTAACTTACAGAAATAAAACCACAGTACATTAATCTGGTTTTCCAAACTACTTTACATTATGCTTAATTTTACTATTCTTCAAAGTGAAAATATACTAACAAGAGTGACACTGTAAATATTCCCTTGTGAAAGGAATTTAGATATTTCAATTCTATAACTGAAAAAGCAAGCCAGCCGTGGTGGCTCACCTCTGTAATCCCAGCACTCTGGGAGACCAGGGTGGGAGAATCACTTGAGCTTAGGAGTTCAAGACCACCTGGGGAACATAGTGAGACCTCATCTCTACAAAAAAATAAAAAACTTAGCCAGGTGTGGTGGTATGCACCTATAGTCCCAGCTACTCAGGAGGTTGATGCAGAAGGACTGCTTGAGTCCAAGAAGTCAAGACTGCGGTGAACCATGATTGTGCCACGGCCCTCCAACCTAGACAACAGAGTGAGACTCTGACTCAAAAAAAAAAAAAAAAAAAAGGGAAGAAAGAAAAGCTATGAAAGAACATTATTAAATGGTCTCAACTTACAAAAAGTTATATCCAAAATAACAAGTAGTCAGGAGTTTCAAAATCTGAATGCCTTTTAAATGCAGAAACACAAGTATATGCAATAAATAGGTTATCAGGTCAGCCCTAAATCAAACCTATTTAGCCCATAATATAATTAAAATCTATCCATATACACACAAAAAATTAGAGAACAATACCATCGTAATTCTAACAATTAAATGAAAAAGAAAACCAATTATACTGCAATAGAAAAGTTATCTTGAATGCATGAGGAAAAGATTTAATTAGATAACAAAGTAGTGAAAAGAGATTCATAGATATCCTGAAAAAAACTTCTTTCATTTTTTTAAAAAACATCTTTAAGTTAAACTTGTTTTTTTAAAAAAACTTCTTTAAGTTTAACTTCTTTTTCTTTAGTTTTTTTAAAAAAACTTCTTTAAGCTCTGAGAGTATTATAATATTGACACTTATATGTGATTTCATTGTTTTAAACCGAAGGTTCCTTATAAGAAGAGCATCACTCATATTTGTCAGTTTTGCTGAGGTTAATGTTATGGAGAAAGGACTACTTCTAAATGAACAAAAACTTGTGATAAAGGTAGAATGGAATGCAGGAGACTCTGGGAAAACCTGGCAAAGCTTGAAAAAGAAAAAGATAAACAAGGGAGTTAAAGATGAAATATGCTACCTTGAGAAAGAGAATATTCATTAAAATGAGCATGGTGGTAAAAAGTAAAATGTAGGAGGACATTAAGGGCTCACCACTGTGTTCTTGGTCCTCCAAAGAAAGGAATAAGGTTTTAGAGGGTAAATGCTTAAATCATATAAAATTTGGCACTAACAACTGTCATAATGGACTCAGAAAAACTTGATAGATGAAAACAGAGGAAGGCAAAGGGTAGTCTCAAAGTTGGTGGGTGGAAAATAAATAATACAGTAAACTTATAATAGATCATTTATATGCAAAGATGTTCTTAAGGTTGGTGTTTACAACAAGGGAAGAACTCCTTTGCATAAATACTTCATAGGACTGAATAAACACAAATATGAATGTGAAAACAATGCTAACAGAACATTTACAATCTTTCTCAACATTATTAAACATCATTATTTGAAATGTTTTCTGTTGTTGAACTTAAATTGCTTTTTGAAACTAAAAGTTGCCTTATACCTCAGCTTTCCTTTGAGTTCTTTTAAACATATCTTTTCTGAAAGAAAATTTGAAATAAACATTATAGAGTTTAAGGCAATATGAACTTTTAATATTCTCACTAAATCAGCTAATGTAAATTCTAAGGAAATATGTATAGTAGATGGTTTTGTAAACCTGAGACAGTTTGTTTTTATAAAGGTTATGTGTTTGTGTATGTTTCAGACAGAAAGAGAAAGAGAGAGAGAGAAAGAGGGAGAGAAAGAGGGATGCAGGTAGAGACAGAGAGAGAGAGACAGAGAGAGAGAGGGAGGGAGGCAGAGACAGAGACAGAGAGAGGGAAAAAAAGAGAAAAAAAAGAGACAGGGAAGAGAGACAGAGCAAGAGGACAGAATAGAGAGATTTTTAAAAACGTTATATATCAGAAGTTTGAAATCACAATAAACAACTAATTTATCACACTCTAAAATAGTTCAAGCATAAATATTATTTTTTCATATATTTTAAATGATAAAATCAGACGAGAGTGGAAGTTAAATGTGTAGCATATATGGCAACTAGTAATTGATTTATTTTTTAAAATTTTATTATTATTTTTAAAAAATATGGAATGCTTCATGAATTTGCGTGTCATCCTTGCACAGGGGTCATGCTAATCTTCTCTGTATCGTTTCAATTTTAATATATGTGCTGCCAAAGTGAGCACAATTAGTTTATTTTTAAACAATAATATTGCTGTTTTAACAGCTTTATTGAGATGTAGTTCATATATTATACAATTCACCCATTTAAAAGCATTCAGTTCAAAGGCTTCTTTTAATATATTGAGTTGTGCATTCCCAACCACAATTCAATTTTAGAACTTTTTATTTCCGTAAAAATAAACTCTACACCCCTTATCTGTTACCTCCTGATTCTCTTAATCCTCTAGCCGTAGGCAACCTCTAATCTACTTTTGACTCTATAGATATACGTATTCTGGATATCTCATGTAAATGGAATCATGCAATGTATAGTCTTTTGTACTTGGCTTTTTTCACTTAGCATAATGTTTCCGAGGTTCACCTACAATGTAGAATGAATCAGAACTTCATTTCTTTTTATTGCCCAATAATATTCTATTATATGGATTTATCACATTTTGTTTATCTATTCATCAGCTGATGCACATTTGGGTTATTTCTATTTTTACGTGGCTGATAGGAATAACGCTACTATGAATGTCCACATTTAAGTTTTGTATAGACACGTTTTCATTTCTCTTGAGTATATACCAGAGTGGAGTTGCCGAGTTGTATGGTAACTTCTTTTTTTTTTTTTTCTGTTTGTTTTTGAGTTGGAGTCTCACTCTGTTGCCCAGGCTAGAGTGCAGAGGCATACTCGTGGCCACCTCAGCCTTGATCAACTGGGTTCACGAATCTTTTCGCCTGTTTTTTAAATTTTTAGTAAAACAAAGTTTATTAGAGGAAAAAGAGAGGAAGAAAAGAGAGACATGCCAGAGCTGGCATGGGCGAGAGAAACTGCCGGTAACTTCTATTCACCTTTTTGAGGAACTGCCACACTGCAACATTTTATATCCCAACTAGGAACGTATGCAGCTCCAATTTCTTCACATTCCCACCAACCCTTGTTATTATCTGTCTTTTTTATTATACTTATTCTAGTGTGTATGAAATGGTATCTCACTGTGGTTTTGACTTACATTTACTTTCCGTGGGCTTACTGGCCATTTGTATGTTTTCTTTAGATAAATGTCTACTCAGATTTTTGTTCATATTTAATCAGGCTGTCTCTTTATTGTTGAGCTATAATAGGTCTTTACATATTCTATACGTAAGTCTTTTATTGGATATATGATTTGAAAACATTTTCTCACATTCCGTGGGTTGTCCTTTTAATTTCTTGATAGTCTCTTTGGAAAACCAAAAGTTTTTAATTTCTTGATAGTCTCTTTGGAAAACCAAAAGTTTTTTGGGGTACGTTCAGTTTTTGTATTTTTTCTTTTGTTACTTATGCTTTTGGTGAGCAAAGGTATTGTTTTTATATGGTGACATTTAGATTCATTACTTATGTCAGAAATAAAATATCTATTGAAATTGTATAATAATGTTTCTGACTTTATTTTTAAAAGTTTACTCTTAGTTTGATCACATGGTTTGAAAAACATTTTTTATTTGAACTATCAAAATAGCCAAACTTAATGCAGGAGACACCCTTATGGAAACTGGAACTGGCAACCAATTCCTGATCAAAACCCCAAGTGCCCATGCCATAAGAGATAAGATAGACAAATAGGACCTCATCAAACCGACAAGCTTCGGCAAAGCAAAATAAACCATCAAGAGAGCAGGGAGATAGTCCACAGAATGGGAAAAAATATTTGTCAACTGTATATCTGACAAAGGCCTAACATCTAGGGTCTACAAGGAACTCAAATGCACCGAAAGGAAAAAAAAAAAACAGCCCCATTAAAAAGTGGGCAAAGGACATGAATAGACACTTCTCATAAGAAGATATACAGTCAGCCAACAGACACATGAAAAAGTGTTCAGCCTCACTTATCATCAGAGAAATGCAAATCAAAACCACACCGAGATACCACCTAGCCCCAGTAAGAATGGCCATCACTAATAGCAAACAACAACAGATGCTGGTGAGGATGTGGAGAAAAAGGAACGCTCCTACACTGCTGGTGGGAATGCAAACAAGTGCAACTTCTTTGGAAGACAGTGTGGCAATTTCTGAAAGAACTAGAAATTGACCTTCCATATGACCCAGCAATCCCCCTATTGCGAATACACCCAGAGGAATTCAAAACATTCTACAAAAGAGATAACTGCACACTCATGTTTGTTGCAGCTCTATTCACAATAGCAAAACGTAGAGCCAACCATGCTGCCCATGGAAGGTGGACTGGATAAAAAAATGTGGTATATATACACAATGGAATATTATGCAGCCATAAAGGACAAACATATGGATTTTGCAGCAACTTGGATGGATTTAGAGTCTATCATACTCAGTGATCTATCACAGAAACAAAGAACAGAGTACCAAATGTTCTCACTTATAAGCAGACCTTGAACAATTATCATAATACTATAAGAAAGAGACTGGCAGTAGCGGGAAACTGCCAGGGGGGTGGGGGGTTGGGATTAGCAGTTGAGGGAAACAGCCAAGGGAGGGAAGGGCACACCTCATCAACAAGGGTACCTGCATAATGAACATAACCCTGAATTGTACCCCACATCTTTAAAATTAAAAAAAGCCAAACTTACTGCATCTAATTCTTTTGAAAAGAGTGAACAAATATTTACTAGGAACCTATAGCAAATTCTGAAATAGAGTTGGCCTTAGTTCTTTCAAGGTGGGACACCATAAAAACAAAAATATATTTTGGTGCCATGGTGCAAATGACTAAACATGTAAATAATAATCTAAGATAAGTATTATACGGTAGGGAAAGTGAAGCCCAGAGTAGTTAAGTAACCTGCCCAAGATCTCTCAGTTAGTAGATGGAAGAGTTTGATTTCTTGCCTATCTAACTTTAATGACTGTGATCTTCATTACTCCATTAGCTATTCAACAAGCCCCGATGAAATATTATGTTGCTTTCTAGAACTATAAATCTCAGGAGACTTTAGTCACAAAACAAGGAGCAGTAAAGACATATCTGAGTAAAACTCCCCTCTCTTTCATGACATTGTGAATACAGATGCTACCTCTGTATCAATGAGACTTCAAAAGAAATTTGGTGATGCTAATTAAGAACAAATTGAGTCTCTTTCCTGAAAAGACATGTTTGCCAGAAAACAGAGTACCTGGACATTGGCAAAGTCGACACGGTTGAGGTCATTGAGCATCTGGTTGATTTGGGAAGTGTTCTGAAGCACTGCACGAGCTGCCTGGGCCAGGTGATTGAGCGACGTGTATCTTCGCAGAGTCTGGGCAAAGGCACTTACAGCGGCAACCTGTAAAGAAATCCAATTATGTTGGAATTCTTTTCTCCTCCAGTAAAAGAAATCACTGCAATCTTTGAATCGTTTTTCCCTTGCCAAATTTTTAACACTCCCCTCTGACACTTATTTCAAATTCATTTGGTGAAAGAGTTTACTTGTAAATTATAGCATTTTAATTTCTAAACCAAGTATTATTTTCCTTTTAAGTATGTTGAGGTCAAGACTAAAACAAACTCCCACATTTTTAGATATCTGAGTGCAGCATTAATTAAACTAGTCTAACAAGTAACTACTCAACCACAGCAAGAAATGACTTTGTCTAGGGAAGCAGAAAAAAAATGTTAGTTTTCATTTATTTTTCTTTTTTTGCTCTTTTTAGGACAGTCAACTAAAAACTAGGTAAGTTTTAAAAATCTCTTTTTAGAAAACAAAACTACACATATCTACTTTTTAAATTGGATTTCAAAGAAATTCAGAGAATTACCATTCAGATTTATTCTTATTACCTTTATTTTATAAACGTGGGTGAAATGATAGCATTCATAGCCTTTATTAGTAAATATATAGCTAATAAACTTCTCAAACAACTAGAAGAACTGTTTTTCAGAGTTTGGATTTCTTTAAAAGGGTTATCTAGGATCACTCTATTGCCTCTGATAATGTACTTTCTACTCTTCTCCACGCTGTTCTGCGCCCAGGACGTTTGACCTAAAAACATTAATCGCTTTAGTCTTCTGGCTTCCAGTTGGGTTTAACCAGTGACAGGTGTTGGGAAGAGAATGAAGACTGTGAAGAAGGAGCGGTTGGAGCATTTATTCTCAACAACCTCTGCTTTCACCCTGTTTGAACAGATCCTGCTTTTCTTTTCTAAGGCCATCACGGTCATGGGGAAAGAAAGAATCTCCTAATGCCATAGCTTTTACCTCTTACCCTTTCAGACCCAGGGATAGTTAGGACTTCCCACTATTGCTAGCCCTAGGGTGCTTCAGCATTTCTCCTTAGTTTTCTCAACTTTGTTCATATATTTGAAACTCTTCTTAAACTCTCTTCAATTTTCCCCTCCTCTTTGGATGCACAGCTTGTTTCCCGCTGGGACCCTGATCCAGTTTATGTTAAATGGTATCACAGACAATGAAAAAAAAAGATCTAGATAAATACCTAAATCTCATAATCTCATGGAAATTTTCTTACATGTACAACAGATCTAATGACTCTAATCTTTTAAAAACTATTATTAAAAGTTTTAACATATTTACATGAAGGCACAGTATTGCATTAAATCATTATGGGTATGTAAGAAGCAACTAGTTCAGCAGTCAGTATGCTGAATGGTGGAGGGTATTCACAGAGCAAAGAATGGCCTATCTTGATAGTGAGCTATTTTAGGACTATGTGGAACTTGGAGGAAGCACATATACCCTCAAAAAAGTCTTACACTGTTTTCTATTTTCATTGTTTAAATTAATCCAGTATATACTATGTGCTAGGCTCTGGGTTAAGTGTCTCACATATATTATCTTGTTCAATTCTTATAACCATCCTATTATGATTTAAAGAGTTTAAGCAGCTTGCTCAGGGTTACACAGAAACTCCACTATAGTGGTGGGATTTGAACCCAGACATTTTGATTCTAACGGTCATGGTGGGTAGAATGTTCTTTCCTCTGTCAAGGTAAATTATCTTCACTGACTGAGTACTCAGTGGGAAAAAGGCTGCATATCTGTGAAAGTGGAAGGGCAGAAGGCACTGTCCACCATGGTGAAACATCCAGATCAACTCTGGAGGTCAATGAGATAGCCATTTTACAGCTAGATTGCTACCACATTTGACTTGATGACTTTGGGAAGGGAAGGTTTTTTTAGCTACTTGAAGTACCATTTCAAATGTGACTGACTTTGAAAGTTGCATAGGATTCTTCTATCATAATCAAGTTGAATCTCCCTTTTTTGTCCAGTTCAATGTGCCAAAGAGAACTTTAGATGATGATGGATATTTCTATATATGTGCAGCCCAGTATGGCAGCCACCAGTCACATAGGGCTATTGAGCACTTGAAATGCAGCTAGTAAGACTAAGAAACTAAATTTTTCATTTCAATTAAATTTAAAATTTAAATTTAAATAGCCACATGTGCTCATCCTACTGAACTGACAGTACAGCTATAGAGCAACAATCAATTAAATGCTGTTTTCTATATGTTTTAGAAATAGAAAGTCTTATTGCACACTTTAAGCCAAAGCTTAAAGATGAGAGCTACTTGTATTCCCATAGAGCCTTATCAGCCTCAAGAACTTCAATCTATTAACTTTGTCTCCAAATTGAAAGACAAGGCATACTATTGGGAGTCTGATAGTAAATATAGTCACTGACAAAAAGCCATGAATGTAATTTCTGGATCAAAATTTATTTAGATAAAATTTAGAATCAGCCCAATTTTGCCATGGGGACATGCTCACCAATTAACCTAAAGTAATTTGGCTAGTAAGGGATAAAGTAGAGATAAGAATTCCTATCTCCAGCTAAATAATCCACTTTCTTGAGATACACTGATCGAATTATAATTGTTCACTTGAAGAAACTATTACTTGATTCACAAAAGTGTTCTCCTGTGTTAAAAAAAAAAAAAGCAAAACATGCTAATGAAGGAAAAGAACATTAATTTACATGAACATTTCAGAATATGATGAGTATAATAGGAAATTTTAAAAATTGAAAATTCTTTCAAATGGGAACTCTTGAACATTCTAGGCTATTCTTTTTAATATTTCAAATTAAGCATATAGGCTTATATGCTTTTGATATATAGTTTAGAATATATATCTAATATGCTACTTAGAAAAGGGCTTGTAAATGTGCCACAGTTAAAATGCTTCTCTATTCTCTTTGAAAGGAGCATTATCAAATAGTATCTCTTGTGCAAGTCCTTTACTACATGGTTATAAAATACAAATATAAAAATCAGTTTCAAAAGATTCTATATTTTATAAAACCGTATTTTTCATTTTTCATTACACCCTTTGAAGTTCAGAGTTAAGAATAATTCCCTAAACACAAAAGAAAAAGCAAAGACATAAAGTGCACCTTGGTTTGTATCATTCTTTGTGGAATATTGTTCATGGCATTGGAAAGCCAACCTTCAAGGCTTTTTGCAAAATTTCGAATGGCTTGGGTCAAGGCACCTAAATGTTAAAGAATAAAAGCAGAATGAAAAAGACACCAAAGAACAATAATCTTTATGCTAGAATAAGGAAAAACACTTGTATACAACATCTGATAAAGCACAGAACTCATATTGTCCTCATTGACAAAAACTTTAACAATATTCCTAATTTTTAAAAGCACCAAGAATTATACTTTGGGCTTTTTCTTTAGAGTTATTTTGTTCCCAGATATTTCCTAGGCACTTTTTTTGGGAAATAAAAATATTCAAACATTTTTGCTTACAGCAACATATACCAGTTGTGAATATACATATGGAATTTTCTATCTTGGAGAAAACACTCTTTTCATTAAGTTTTTTGCTAAAGCCTATGTATTTTCTTTGTAAATTCTTCATCTTTTTTTTCAAATTCTTAATCTATTTTCATTTATTTAGTTAAAAAGAAAAATAATGCAAAGCTTTCTCTCTTTCTCTATGCATCTGTTTACTTAGAACCTATAAATAGGAGCCGTTGTCTCATTCATGTTGAAAAGTAAAGTAAACTGTCTTGTAAATTTTAGATAACTATTTCCCTTTCTCTTGGCAGGTAGAGATAAAAGATCAATGTGATAAAACTGCTGTCACAGAAACTGATATTCTTAAAACATTTCTTAAAAGTTCATTTTATATTCTTCACATATGTGTTAAAACCTGAAACAGGGATAGGTCCCATGACAGGAGATTTTAAGGTGGCCATAAAATGATTAGAAGCATCTTCAGTTATCAGTGATGACTATGACTATTTCATAAGAAGAGATCTGCTTACGGAGGTTGCTATATATCAGGAGACAGAATTCTTCTCTTGTTCAACAAGTAATTCAATCAATAGTATTTTACTTCCTCTGTGCCCAAGGCTCAATAGTGTAGGCAGCAGTTTTCGAAATTTAATAGATAAGAATTTGAAGCACCCACAACATAAACTTAATCTCTAATTTTATCTGCTCTAATGTGATAGGTATCAAAATATGTTGTCTACTATAAGAAACAGAGAAGTTACGTTTTTGGCCAAAGCTCCCAAGAACATTAATATTAATGATGGGCGTAAATTCCTTGGTTTTTCTCTCTATGCTCAAATGAGTCAGACATGCTTCTCTATTATGTTTGTTAAAAGCAGGGTTTAGAAATAATTTAGTTTACTCAAGTTATTTGGAGAAGATATAAATTTTACCATTCCAATAATAAAAACAACTAAATGCTTTTAAAAAAAAAGTTGGTTTAACTAGTCAAAACTGGACAGAAAAGATTGAAATGGACTAAATTTTGGTTAGTAAAAACACTCAAGAAGAGCAGCTCTTAGCCACAAGAATCATCTATTGGAAACGCTGAATCAGAAATTTCTTGAGAATGAATCTTTTGAAATCTTCAAAGTTTCCCACTTTATCCAAAAGAGAAAAAAGAAAAAAAAAATTCTGTTGTATTATGTACTAGAACCATGGAGGGCAGGCATGAATGGAAATGAAAAAGAGTGAAAAAAAATTAACAACCCTCTTTGAAACAGTAAAATTTTATTCAAGATTCAATTTGGCAATCTGGATTTTTCATTTTTCCTACAATTAATATACAATAACTATTTAATCTGAAAAAAATTCAAAAACCTATAAATGTTACTTTAAAAAATTTAATATGGGCCTTTTTTATTTAGATAAATTATGCATAAAGGAGACTATAATATAAAAAGATTTTTGCATATTAAATAATTGTGAGTTTTTATTTTTTTGTACTAAATGATATTCTTGGCTACCCTTAATTGTACTCACAATTGTACATTTAAGTATTACCCATTGAGTTCTCATACAATACTTTACAATTAAGTTTTTTCATTTTTTCAGATAAATGTATTTTAGAATATAGTAGCTTCAAGCTGACTTTAAATTAGTGTGATATGCAGACTTTTTAGCTAAAAAAAGAAATCCCATCTGGACAGAAAATGGTAGAGTGAAGCACTAGTAGCCAGGAAAATACAATTTTTAAAAGTAAAATAAAATTTGCTCTCTCTACAATGATTCACGTAAGTACAAAATTGTGCAGATTGACTCTAACAACTTTTAAAGACTCATGAATGGATGGTTTGGAATTTAAAATCGATTCCAAAGCTGACTTGTCTCAACCTGCTCAAGATTAATATTAAAATATATACAGCCAGAAGATAGCCATCTAAACTGTATTTTAAGCTTTATTTTGTTAAGGCCTATTGTAGAATGGGAATTAAATTTCCAAATTTCCTTGGTAGGGTGGTAGATTAGTGCATCTTGTAATTTCAGAAAAAACTATAAAACTATTCACATATCTGCTGAATGTGGAGACAAACTATTGACAGAACAAACTGATTTTCAAATTGAAATTTGCAAAAGACAAAGGTCAAGTGTATCATGTATTTAAGATTATGGGGCTTAAAGTCAACTAAAATCGATACAATTAAAATTAGGGAACTGTTAAATTCACAAGTTAGTATCTTGTGATGCTGCTATAGAAAAATATTTTAGAATTTTTTAATGAATACTGATGTTGATTTGCCTCAAAAAATAAAGTATTCACTGACATCCCTTCTTATATCTCATGAGAGAAACTGTATATTGGTGGCAAGATGTCATAGGCTAATGAGCTAGCCTATGCAACTTCTGTTAAACATCTCTAGAGATTATCAGTCAGCACAAGGAGCAAGAGAAAAACAAGGAAAATTCGATTCTGGAACATAAATCAGTAGGGAATTTAGATCGTGAAAATTTCCATGACAACATCACTTTTAACCAATCTTTAATCACGAAACTTGGTGCAGATAGAGTGGAACACATTAATAATCTATCAAATTGTGAGACAGTGTCAGCTAGATTTGTTTTAATTACTCCTATATGAATTGTGTTCATTGATATTATATGTAAATATGTTTAAACATATATTTTTAGGTGGTGGGGAACATATAACTCATACCTTCCACTGTTGTCTATTATATTTAGAAAAAAAAAGGAAGTCTAAGCATACAAATGCTAGTATCTTCCCCTTCTACTAACTTCTTATTTTTATATTTTCTAGATTAACTTAACACAAATAATCTGCAAACAATGTACTTGAAGTACACGATTGCCAATTTCACAAAATAAATGATTGCTTTTATTTTATTAATGTCAACATAGAGTAGACACTGTCCCATTTCTTTAAAAGTTAAGGTCACTAATATGTGCTCATATAGACGTAAGCATAAAATAGTTTCAACTGCCTCGGACAGTATCTGTAGTAGCAATTATACTGATAACTTACAGAAAATAGCTTTGTTTGTTACAAGGTAGTTTAAAAAGCATCATACTTAAAAAGGTAATCTAACCTATCCATGTAATTCTGATTTTCTTTGTAGCGGGATTACAATGCTTGTGTAATTACATAGATTTTTCTCTCAAAATGCCAGTTTACCATACTGTTCATGGAAACTGCATTGATAGTTCTTAACAAGTGACAAAGTAAATGCTTTTATAATGGAATTCAACTTTACTGGAAATCAAGATAAATTCATTCCAAATCAAAAGAAACCATGAAAGAGACTGGTCTAGTAATTACAGATTTCAGTAATTTTTGGCTTTATGAGGGGGGATTGTGTCCTTGGGTAGAATAATTTTTAAATGGTTGACTGGCCTGGTAGTTTCTGTAATTAGTTTATTGGATCTGTTACATCTACAGGCTGGCTTTTTTTTTTTTTTTTAATCGAAAGATTGGAAAACAAATCATCTTCTCCTTTTTACTACAGTTTTTTCTCTATGCTGCTTTCATGCAGTACTCTGTGCTGCATGTTTTCTATTTGGCAAATCTAAATGAAATTAGAATCATCCTAGATTGCAAATGTCACTTCCCGAAACTTCCTGGGTGGAATGTATGAGAACAAAAGCATCCGTACTCGTCTGCATTTAACTTACTAGGAATAGGTCTAAGGACGTCGGGGATGAGAATCTCCACCAAAGCCTGGTACATCCCATGGTCACAGTTACACATCCATTTCAGGATAGACTCATGTTTGCACAGAGTTATCAGCTTTGCTTTCGGAAGTCGACTTTCTATTTCACTCAGATTGCTGGTGTGAATAAATGTAGCAAATGAATAGATGGCAAATGAGGATAAAAAAGAAAATGGACTTTAAAAATAGTTTAAGTTTACCAAATATTACTGAGGTTAGAACTATACCACCATTGCATGGATGCCATACGGCTGGATATATATATAGAGAGATATATAAAACACTCCCCCAGAGCTGCCTATGTACATTCATATTTTCTGACGGTATGAAAGGCAGATATGATAGTAATTCCATGAGGATGAAATAACTCTACTGCAGTCCCCAAATCAGTACGATCGGGAGCTATATATATATATACATATATACATATATACATATATGTATATATGTATATATATATATATGTATATATATACACTGAAACCTCAAGAGAGCAGTTTGTGGTTTATTTCTAGGATGGCCAATGCACCAATCTACTCAATGTTATCAGGTAAAGTTCACAACTGGTATACATATCTCTAATTTATTAACTGTGACATCTACACGGCCATGAAAATGAATTGGAAAAGCATATTGATTCTGACCTCGATTCAGTAATGGTAGTGCCATCAGTTGGAGTAGAGGGAGAATAGCGCCAGAACGTTTGCCACAATTTTTCTATCAGGCTAAACTGAAGATTCACAACAACATCCAATATTGCCTAAAAAACAAAAGGGATCAGTATTACCTTGCAATATGATTTATGGGAGTGTGTGAGGAGAGTCTAATATGATGAGATTTTATGTGGTAAAGAGCTACCTTGAGCTCATAAATTAACATGGTGAAACTACACTAAATTTTGCCAATGGAAGAAACAAGGAAATTAGCTAGGAAAAAAAAATACTTCTTGAAAGATTAAGCAGGGTTACATATTTCTTTCATAATGGCCTCAGACCCCACTCCTCATGCTTGCTTGCTTTCTCTCCATTTTATCTCTTACTTTTACTGCATTCTTTTATCCACTGCGTCCTTTTGCCTCTATAGTTGTTGCTATTCTACCTTTTCTGAGACTCAGAAGGGTATGGAACGCAGATTCAATTTATATCATTCCTCTTTAGTCTAGGTAAAAGAGGGCAGAAGTAAAGGGTGCAGAGGTACTTATATGTGGCAGACAGAATTAGGACTGACTTAGCTCTGTCTTAGCTGCTGATCAAGGGTTCCAGGATGTTCCCAGCCAAGTAGAGGCTGGGGCAGAAACCATGGAGTCAGCAGGCCTTCAGACAACAGTGCTTCTCTGGGCATAGCAAGCACTGCCTTCCAGTCAAAATCAGAGAATCCAATCTTGTTTCTGCATACTTCCTTTAGATAACAGCTTTAAGACAATCCCTTTGTAGACCTTGGGGTCTCAACTCCTCTTTTTCCTAAATTTTATCTCTTAGAACCATTTCCCAGCTGCATTAACGGCATTTTTAAAAATAATGCTAAGATCTACCACTTCCCCTACTAACCTTCAATGATCATATTTAATTTTACCCTGCCATTGCAATTAGTTTATAAATTAACCTGCAGATAAAAGCAAGCACAAAACCAAAGAATAACTTGTATATGCAAAGAACACATGATTCTGTGATTACCTTCAACATTAAAAGATAGAAGTAGTCAGTATAATGTGTTGGATGTCATTAGCACTGAGAACTAGGACAAGTAAAGGCAAAATAGTCCCATTAAGATCCACAAAATTCATGGAAGTTAAGGGACTATAGGGGACAACCTAGGGAGTCTATCGGAGTATTTTGGGCAAAAACAGCAAACCATAACTTTGTAATTCCAGAGGTTGGACTACCTGAGTAGATCTGGCCCTATATATGATAAAGAAAATAATACGATGTTTCAAACATTCTAAGACCAATTCAAATATTTAAAAAAATCTGTTTGGGGATACTATCTGGGAACCAGTATAAAAGGTTGCAAGTAGTTGAAAAATGAAAATGGAGAGAAGGAGACAGATATATTAGCACACTCTTCAGTAAAAATAAAAATGCAAATTCAAGACTTGAAAATAAAGGGCATACATATGTCTCTCATCCCAGGCAAAAACCAAAACCCTCTCAGGAGGCAAATTATTGTAACTGCTTTCTCAAATTGCGACTTAGACATATTCCAAGAGATGTCTATAAAAGTGTAAAGCAACTATTAATACCTTACATATGTCTATAAATGAGAATGCTATAAGAACACTGTGCACATTTGTCAAAAGAAAAAAGTTGCAGCAACTTGTATAAAAAATTACACTTGCTCCTTCTATAACAAAATTAGTGATGTGTACAAATATCTTCGATAAACAAATGGTAAGAATTCCAAATACTAGGCAAAGCAAGCATATTAATCTTTCTTTAAAAATATAAACTATAGGAAATGTGAAATAAAGTAAGGCAAGTAAAAAAACTTCAGTGCCTCTTAAATTTAGTATCTCTTCAGATTAAATAATCTCAAATAACTCTTTTGAAAAAAGGCATTCACATCAGCTTAATTTGGGACAGTTTTACAAATGAATAAAACATTTTATCATTTGTCCACCTACTTTCAAATATGTTCAGGCTAAAATATATAGGAAAGTATAAATTAAAATGATCCATATTCTCCTGGTTTAGGGAAAATGACTATTTACAAGACTGGATAAGAAATTTATGCAGCTATATTTCAAAAGTTTTGAGGTTTGACAGGAAAAAATAATTCAATTTTTAAAAATTTTATATATGCTGCTCTTACCCATGAGAGAGATGGCATGAACACTAGTAACTCTGAAATAAATGGGGATTATTCTATGGACTACCGTCTCCCACAAAGATTACTACACATGTCCCTTTCATGTAATGTATATTTATTCCTGAGAATTGGTATGTTGATGAAAATTTTATAATCCAGACCATTTTAAACTTACTGGGAGAATTTGTCACTTAGAATGATCTTACTGTATATTCTTTATTAATGTAAATAATCCTGCTCCAACTTAACATTTTGACTAAATATAAGAAACTTTAAAAAAATCCCTATAGGTTGATTTGTTTAAAGCAGTTTCACTTGAATACAGAGAAGTGAGAAACTGTTTAGAGAAATATTTATACAAAATTTTAATGAATACGATGTTAGATGTAAAAGAAAGACTTTTCCCCCTATATACATAAGGATAATCCAGAAATTCTCTAACCCTGGGAAAAGCACAATAGTCAAAGGGAAATGAATATTAAGTGGTTTTCATCTTTCCAAAAAATGCTGAAAACTGGCAGGGCAAGCTGAAGAACTCTTCTGGCACACGCTATGTTAACAAGGAGAGAACTTGCCCTTGGTTCTTAATAACCTAGCACCCTTGACAAGCACTCAGACTTTCTTAAGCAATTCTTATTTCTGGAGTGGAAAAAAAATCTGTAAATTCTATGAGCCAAGACTTCTTACTGCATACTGCATTGTCAGCAGTCGGGAGGACTGCCTAGGAAATCCAGAGGATTATCTTTTACTCCTAAGTAGATCACAAATACCCCTGGAATAAAGCTACTTAAATTCTAAGTAAACTCCTCTTTCAAAAGGAGAAGCACTTAAGAAAACTCTTAACTGTAATCCGTTATCCCCTATCTACTAGGTGAATTGCAGATACATTAACATGCTGGCATGGAGAAATCGTACCTCTTAGACAATAAAGCCAATTCTGATGTGGGATACTCAGAATGAGAGCAGAAGTAGGGAGAGAAAACACCAAAAGGAACCTTTATTAACCACTAAAATGAAACAAAACAAAACAAAAGCTTCAAAGATCTCTGGAAGGAACATCTGAAGTGCTTTATTAAACATTTTCAGAAATTGTTTTCAATATAAACACACACTTATGATATAAAATTCAAAAGGTAAAAAGGGTCTATTGAAAAATTAAGTCTCTCTCCGCTGACTCAGTCATCCAGTTTCCTTCACAAAGGCAAGCACTGTTAACATTTTCTTGTTCTTCCTTGTGGAACATATTGCTTTTTCATTCAAATGATAATATGTTATACATACTTTCTTTGCACCTTACTTTTTCCTTTAACATTCAATCTTGAAACTTGGTTTATTTTAGTATGTTTAGAGTTGTCTATTATTTTTAATGGCTGTATAGTGTTTACTTTAAATATTGTACCATATTTTATTTATCAGTTTTCTATTAGATATTGAAATTATAACCAATCTTTTGCATTAAAAAGAATAATGCAAGAAATTCCCTTGTGCACTTGTCTTGTCACCCATATGTAAGTATTTTTGTAGGATAAATACCTAGGAGTGGAATTGCTGCATCAAAGGATTCATATTAGGATAGGCTTAAGAAATGGAGAATAAAATTTATTCTCACTTTCCAGCATTCCTCACCTCTCCACTCTGAGACAAGAAAGAAGAAAAATGAATTTGTTAGTGCTAAAATAAATGCTCAAAAAAATTAGTGCTAACTTCATCTGTCCTTTAGGAATAAGCTTGATTATTTTGTTTTAGCAAGTTGTCTGGCAAAACCTAGCATGTGTTCATACTATGTTTGAAAAGACTTACCTCACAGTGCTCTCGATAAAGACTCTGCAGTGACTTGATATCCTCAAAGGTAGTACCATCTGGCAGAGAAGAAATTTCAACTTCTCCAAACTCTGGAAGTGCTCGAGATGCATCTGTTACCATGACAACACAACAGAAAAAAGCTATTGTAGATGGTGCCAATTACAGATTAATGAGGGAAAATTTAAGAAGGCTAAAAAGAAAAAAAGTTTTAAAGGTCAGAGGTCCAAAGAGCAAGAACTTTTTATATTAATGTTTTGCAAGCAAAGCTTAGCAATATTGTCAGCACAAAATATAAGATCCGAAGAATTTTGTAGAAACAAAACTTTCACTATGATCATAATGGAAATAGCATATCACATATCCCAATGCCTCACAATACAGGGTCCCTATTAAAAGAAAAATATCTAGAGCTTGCCAGTATCAATTTTAGTTATTTTTACTATGTTACTTAACTACCTAAAGCATAAATCTGGCTTTAAACTTATGATGTTCATACCTCTTAGATAATCATAAACCAAGAAGAGCTACAAAATAAATACAAAGAAAACTACAAAAATAACAAACTTAACATTTGATGTGACAGATGACACTCTTGTCCTGTAACTCAATTATCTCTCATAACACGAATGTGGTATTGACTGCTGCAGGACAGGATCTTATGAGGTTGACAGGCCTATATCAACATGTGCATTGTGATGGCTGCTTCTCCCAGCACTCTTCTGTATGCAAAAGATTGTGAAAACTTTTCTCCACACAGAGTACAGGGATGCGATTTAGCCTTTCCTTGGGATGAAGGTGTAATTTACATAGCAAGTCTCTCTCTCTTCTCATTAGCGCTGAATAATTAATATAATACATGTTGGTGCCAGTCTTACACATTCAAATACAAATGTGGAGGCTAAAATTGCAGAGCAGTATTTAGTTCTAGTTCTCTGATAATCCAAAATATACTTATCTTTTAAAATTATAATTGAAATAGTAGTATAAAAAAAATTCTTGTTGAATGCTCAAGGGTCCACAAGATTATACCTGAGGACTTTAGTCTCTGGTATAATGCTGCCATGTTTCAATTTCAGTAGCTAGGCCAACCTGAGAGTCTATTTTAGTTGTCTTTGTCAAAAAGTACACACAGACACATATACACACACACAGGCACATACACACACTCACTCTCTAATAGTTTCTATTTATCTTGATCTGTTGTATAGAAGCTATGCACATTCATCTCTAGAAGCATTGTCAATTACATTAAAGTGCCATTCTAGCTCCTTTGGCAATGGTAGAATATATAAAATGTTCAAGTTCCACTTTCTAACTCTTTCAGTAACAAGAAACATGTATACCACTACAAATTACAAAAATAGAAAAGTACTGTAATTCATTTAAAAGAATAAATTACTTTTTAAGGTTTATACTAATTTTTTTTCTAGCCTGAGACTAATGCATATGTACTTAATACATAGAAAATAAGAATTCTTATTGGCACTTGAAGTTAATCACTGAAAGTAAACACAAAGTACTTTTGGTCATAAAAGCCAATTAATACAAATTCTGGAAAACAGTTTCATAGCAATGAGTCTTTAACTTATATGCATTTAAGAGTCCTATGTAACTCAAGATTTTAAAAAATAAGCTCTACTGAACATAAAAGTAGACATAAACTAGGACTATTATATATATATGATGTGCAAAGTTTCAGCACCAAAAAAAAAATCTTTTTAGGTAATTTATATCTATAACAGACATTGCAGTTGGAGAAAAGACTATTATTGTTCTTTCCAAAATCCTAATAGCAACTAATATACATTACACCTTAACATACCTAAAAACTGTTGATGATGTTGACTTTGGGCAATTACAGTCTGCTCAACAGATGTGCCTGTCTGTTGACCACTTCCTGTGAAACCATCTGCAACCCCATCCACTTTCTGCATAGGCTTGTACCTAAATTATTAGATGGGAAAAAACAAATAAACCAAATTATTCCTTGCTTTTTTGTACTACCCAAAACTCCCAAGGCATTCAATTTCATTCTATCTTTTTTAATGTTTCATGATAGATGTAGAATTTTTTTCCTTGATAGTCTCATAAAGTTAAGATTTAGAAATTTTTTCAACTGTGAAAAGAAAAAGGGGTGAGAGGTAAGGGGATGTATAAAGAGGATCCATTTTTGAAAATCTAGAAATTTACCTAAGAATGAAAGAATTATGATATATTTATTTGGACATAATCAGTAAAAATGTCCATGATTATAGTTTTAATATACAGTTTGATAGTTAGTTTTCGTGGCCAATGGATCAGGGTGGAAATATTTTTAAGAACATTGAAACTATGATCTAAGAGCTCAGGCCTGAAATGTTAGTGAATAGCTTTCAAGTAGTTAATAGCTCTATGATCAGCCGACAAATCCCATTATGCTGTTTTTCATATCTCCTAGAAGCTCTCATGCATCTGAACATATTTATCTCCCTTGACACTTATCCATATCCACAAATACAAAGGCCATAAGCATCTGTTTTCAGCAAAATATATACAAGAATACATCGTCAAACCTAGTTTACCAAATTAGAAAAAAAGGAGTCAAAGTCAGCCACAGTTATGTATTTATCTTTAGATCCTAGTCATACAAACTTATGTACTTTCCATACAGCTAAGACAGAAAAAATTGTGCTTCAGCAGCATGGACAAAAGGAAAAACGTCTTGGGAGAGAAATGCTACATACAAAAAAACAAAAGAAAGAGCCTGGGTAAGTCTCCTAGGACAAGCAAACGTAAAATAAGAAGTAACTATAATGTATTATTTTCCTTTGGTTATACTTATTTTTTTTCATTTTAGAAGTTTAGAAATAGCAGAAAAGTTTGAGAAAAAATTAATCTACAATAAGCTTACTACTTCTCATTATGATGTCTCTCCTCCCATTCTGGTTTTCTTATTTCTAATTATGTTTATAAACAAAATAACAATATTCTCACCAACCAAAAGCTTGACTCTTATGCTAATACTACAATTCAGCTGCATAATTAACATGAAATTATTATGAATAACAAAGCTCCTAATGTGTCCATAGGACATAATCAAAGATGCCTGCATTCTGATAACATATATGAAATTAATAGACCTGGTGAAACATTGTACCAATGAATGCTCAGATTGCCTTAGGAAATTATTCAATTTTGGATGTTATCAGTGATAACTTAGATGAAACTTCCAAGAAGACTGCCAAATCTCTCATAATGATACATTTATTTCTTACGTGACAGTATCTTACAAATAACCATGAAAAGCAAAAATAAAATCAGAGGATGAAAAGGGTGAAAAATTCATCCCTATGATTATAATTTTAGTGATGATCTTCTCATCACTAAGATACTGACCACTGTTTCCTAACGATATAAAATAACTTAAGCCTGGTCTTTTATTTAATGAAAAACCTGTAAGAATGAACTTTTTATTTTTAAAATGGGGTCATGCCAAGAGATAACAGCAGAGTTAGAAATTTCATTTATGAAAAAGTTAATGTTTTCCTAATTTTTTTTTCCTTCTCAAAGAATCATCTTAGAGAAAAGCAAAGAAATTTCATGAGACAAGTACTTTGTGTACTTATGTGGGGGAGCAGTTGGTAACCATTTTTTTTCTAGCAGATTTGAATGCTTTTATTCTTATTTCATACAGGGAAGTGTCTTGTCTTCATAGAGTCGTTCCAAGTTTCATTTGATTTTAGCTTCCCTTTTTCAGCTATGAAATTTTATGTTGCTAACAAAATAGCCTAAAATTGTTTAACCATGTTTTTTCATTTAAGTTACTACAGTTAGGGATTTGTGGAACTTAATTAAAGCTGTTAAAGGATTTGAATTATTCACCCTAGAGAAGGGAAAAATAGAAATATTTTTGACAGACTTCAACTACACTAAGTTTTAATACAGGATTATAAAGTTATTAAGAGATTTTGACCAGCTATGCTTTATCATATTTCCTTTGTCCTACACGGCATTTAGCATACTGCAGGTACACAAGTATCAAGGACAAATGAAATTTAAATTTTAAAAACTGACAAATATTTCTTTCAGACTGTAAGTGTTCAGAGGAGTGATGTTATGTCAAAATCAAACTGCACACAGTGCTTAGGAAACCTGTAGCCTACAAGCAAAATTATTTGTCTCCTTAGGAAGATGAAGACAACTGCTAGTAATATAAATGGTGGAAGTTCCGAATGGAAGGAAATATTATATTTTTAACAAGCAATCAAAATCATGATGCATTACAATTAATGTATGAATGTTTAATAATAATGACACTGAGTAGGAAGCACCAATTAGATGTATACTATATTATGTGGGAGATGGAAAAGGCATCAAGATCAACTTTCATGGGAAAAGAAGTAGATAAACTGGTAAATTCTGGAGAAACTGGGCAGGTCAATATTTAAGAAAAGGTTTTACATAGTTGAAATAAAGAAAAACATAGAAAATATAGTCAGAACCTAGAAGAAGGCATTTTCATTCTAACCAAAAGAGTAAGCAAGGTGAACAAAGATTAGCCAAAGGAACACTATGTACATCCATTTTTGGTTGCTGTGGCAATAGTACCTGTGTTGTGCCTCCTGAAAGATCTAGGGACAAAGTTTGGAATGGGTTTGTTCCATGAAGAATACCATCAGGAAGGGCAGGAATATGGCTCATATACAAGAAGGTTAGTGTGGACCTGTAGGTATGAGAGTGCTTCCAGGTAGTGCTAACTTTGCTTTTCCTACTTTAAGTAATGGATTATGTCATAGTATATCCACAGTGTATTGTCTGGCATTGAATTGATACTTAGAAAAAAATCCTCAGATACCTGAAATGTTGAACTGAAAAAGGCTAGCTGTTCATTCTACTCATACCCTATCTGAGGAAAACTTCCTATCCCTACGAACACCTCAGAGTCTTTCCAAAGGAGGAGGAAGTTTAACAGGAAGTTAAGAATAATTACATTAAAAGTAGGCTAAACATACATGGGCAACTGATTCCAAAAATATTTGAGAATGGGGTTTAGGAACTGATTATTTTAACAAGATTCTGAGATGTTTCTTAAAAACCTTGCACAACCCTAAGCCATAGGAGCCTCTTGGTTCGATATAGATTTCTTTAGTCCATGTTGTAGAAATACATCAGTCAATATTAGAGAAAGCCTTTTTTGTCATCAATTTTCAATTTTTTCCAAAACTATATTTGGAATGTGCAATAAATATTTTTAAATGAATAAATGAGTGTTCAAGGTAACATTTTATTTGGTCATCTCATCAAATGATTTTTGTGTAAATCAATTTAACAAATATGTATTGAACACTTACCATGTGTAAGACACTCTAAGTACATGGCTTTAAAAAGACTGGGTATAAATATAATTTATGAACAGCCATAAAAACAAAAACTACATGATTATATCATTATATGAAGAAAAAGCTTTTGATAAAATCTGTCACCCTTTCCTGATAAAAACCCTCAAACATCTAGGCATAGATGGAACATACCTTAAAATAGTGAGAGCCACCTACAAGAAACTCACAGTCAGCATACTGCTAAACAGACAGAAATTGGAACCAGTTCCCCTGAAAACTGGAACAAGACAAGGATGCCCACTCTCACCCCGCCTGTTCAATATAGTATTGGAAGTTCTAGCTAGAGTAATCAGAGAAGAGAAGGCGATCAGGGGTATCCAAATGGAAAAGACGAAGTCAAGCTATCTCTCTTTGCAGACAACATGATTCTATACCTTGAAAACCCAACAGAATCTGTCAAAAACCTCCTTGCACTGATAAAAAACTTTGGCAAAGTCTCAGGGTATAAAATAAATGTGCAAAAGACAGTTGCATTTCTATACACCAATAACAAACAAATAGAAACCCAAATAAAAAGCACAATTCCATTCACAATAGTCACAAAAAAAAAAAAAAAAATGAAGTACCTTGGCATCTTCCTAACCAGAGATGTGAAAGACCTTTACAATGAAAACTACAAAACACTGCTCAAAGAAATCAAAGACGACACAAACAAATGGAAAAATATTCCATGCTAATGGATTGTAAGAATCTACCTAAGGCAATCTACAGATTTAATGCAATACGCATCAAATTACCAGCAACATTCTTCTCAGACCTAGAAACAACAATACAGGAATTCATATGGAAACAAATGACCAAGAATAGCCAAAACAATCCTCAGCAAAACACACACACACACACACACACAAAACCAAAGCAGGCGGTATTACACTCCCAGGCTTTAAACTTTATTATAAAGCTACAATAATCAAAACAGCCTGGTATTGGTACAAGAACAGGCATATAGACCAATGGAACAGAATTGAGATTCCAGAAGCAAAACCCCAACTTCTCAACCAACTCATCTTCGACAAAACCTCCACCACCTACCACCAGGGAGACGAGAACCTATTCAGTAAATGGTGGTGGGAAAACTGGCTGACCACATGCCGAAGACTAAAACAGGACCCCTACCTACCCCCATACACAAAAATTAATTCTAATTGGATTAGAGGCCTAAACATAAAACCTCAAACTATAAGAACCTTAGAAAATGCAGGAGACACCCTTATGGAAGTTGGAACTGGCAACCAATTCCTGTTCCAAACCCGAAGTGCGCAGGCCATAAGATATAAGATAGACCAGTGGGACCTCATCAAACTGACAAGTTTCTGCAAAGTCAAAGAAACCATCAAGAGAGTAGCGAGACAGCCCACAGACTGGGAAAAAGTATTTGCCACCTCCATGTCTGACAAAGGCCTAACATCTAAGATCTACAAGGAACTCAAACATGCTAAAAAGAACAAAACAAACAGCCCCATTACAAGGTGAGCAAAAGATATGAATAGATAGTTATCAAATAAAGACATATGAGTAGCCAAAAGACACATGACAAAATGTTCAGCCTCACTAGTCATCAAGGATATGCAAATTAAAACTACACTGAGATACCATCTAACTCCAATCAGAATGGCCATCATCAATAACTCAAGAAATAACAGATGCTGGAGAGGATGTGATGAAAAGGGAACACTTCTACACTATTGGTGGGAGTGTAAACTAGTGCAGCCTCTGTGGAAATCAGTGTGGTGATTCCTAAAAGTTCTAAAAATCGACCTTCCATATGACCCCACAATCCCCCTACTAGGAATATACCAAGAAGAACTCAAATCACTCTATAAAAAAGATACCTACACAGATATGTTTATCGCAGCATTGTTCACAATAGCAAGAACATATAACCAACTGTACTGCCCATTAAAAGAGGACTAGGTAAAAAAAAATGCGGTACTTATACACAATGGAATATTACACAGCCATAAAGAAGAACAAAATCATGAACTTTGCAGCAACCTGGATGGAATTAGGGTCTATAATACTGAATGATCTTTCACAGAAACAAAGAACTGAGTATCACATGTTCTCACTCATAAGTGGACCTTGAACAACTACCGTAATACTATATGAAAAAGATTGATGAAAAGGATTTCCTGTGGGAAACTGCGGGGGGTAGGGTGCAGGGAGGTGGGATTGACAGTAGTCGAAATCTGCCTGGGGGAGGGAGGCACACCCCATCAACAAGAGTACCTGCACAATGAATATTTGTATACCTAACCCTGAATTGTATCCCACAATTTTAAAATAAAAAAAGTTAAAAGTTAAAAAAAGGCTGAGTATAAGTATAATTTATCAAAGATGTTTTTTGTATTCTATTGACTTATGTGACAATTCTACATGATCTTAACCTTGAATTTTTAACATTGAAACATAACTTTTAGCTTTTCTCTCCACATTCTTCATAAAATAATTATCATAAACATTAAATTTATCATATTTGGAGAATAATATATTGTAAAACCCAGGGAAGTTTTCTATTGAAAAGCAACAACAACATCATCAACAGCAACAACAATAACAAACCCTCTCTGTTGAATCCTTTAAAAAACTGATATTAAAAAATATTTTGGGAGTAGATCTAGGTGATCCTACACATTTGAATTTTTTGGAAAGCTACCTAGATACTGATTCACAATTAGGTTTCAAAACTACTAATGTACAATCATTTCTCACAAGAAGAATCAGTTGCCACTGTTTGTTTAGCCAATTTTAATGTAATATTAATATTTAAGAATATTCCTCTTTCTTTACCCCCATTTATTTTATAAATTAATTATTTTTAGATGAGGCTTTCCCATCTTTAGTACTCCTGCACTGTGTATGCTTTAAGAAAGACCTGTGTTGCAGCAAACGAAGAAACAGCTCTTGGCTTCAAAATTAGTAAGAGGCAAATTATAATTTTAACAGCTTGCAACTCCATGGGCAATCAGGGCTAAAGTTGTTAATGATTAAGAAATGAAAGAAACTCTAATGCTTTAATAGCTGACTATATGCGTAAAACCTGTCACTAACCCAGAAAACTTGGAAAATTATTAAGAATCTTCCCCCACGGGGTTAGTCATAGCTGTTATTTAGGACTTGGAAGGTTGTAACTCTACTGTGACTCTACTGTAACATTCTATCAATAATCCCACATGCACAGATACTGATACAGTCCAAGGGAAGGCAAATAATCATATATATTTATCATTACATTCAACTAACAGTATCAAGTAGAAGTATTTTCAACAGATTAAATAAAACATTTGGAAAAATACCTTCAAAGCAGCTGAAAAATGCACATGAAAATATAAACTGTATAGGAAAACAAAGTCATTATTAGGTTTATAATTCTAGAAAGTATACAATAATTTGATTTGTGTGAACAGGTCAAAACATTGAGTTCACAATCAGAGAAAGAGGCTAGAATTGTCTACCGGAATCTTGTGATTCTCTTTGGAAAAATTGTCCCAGAAACTCTGCAGATGATTTATGTAACACCACGTGACATAAAAACTAACGGATTAGAAGAAAATAGTGAATGTGAAGAGTTCTGTTATTTTAGAATAACTATTTGATATCACATGGAATATGTTGAGAATGCATCTAAATGATTTTTAACATCAACTCTGATGGCTAATAATAGGTATTCCAACTCTACAATTCTTGTTGGTGGCTCTCTGAGTACCTGTCTCATTAGCTCTATATCTATAACTGGGCAAGGAGATGAGGAAAAAATTAAATTTAAATGGGGTAGCTCTGTTCACTGTAGTAGGGAAAGGAGGAGGTTGAAACTGCTAGCTAAGATGAGAGTTGTGGATCATTCTTTCATTTTACAAGTATTTATATAGCACTGACAATGTGCTTAGTGCTCTTCCAGATGCTGAGATGCAACTCTGAAAGAGGCAGATCATGATTCATGATCTCATGAATTTCTTCAATGAGTCCTCTTAGCATAGGTGATTTATGGTTAACTATACAAAACTGATATATCCTTGCTACAAATATGCATGGCACTTTTTTTTTAAATCTACAGCTGGCCCTTTCTGTTACACAGATACTAGAGGAATACCTCTCCTCACCTTCCTTATTTAAAGAATTGACAATCTGGCTCCATCTGGTGCCAGGACATCAACAACAACAACAACAACAAAGGCATCTTGAGGCACTATCTAGAAAAAATTAAACTTGTGAGCTCCTTGGACACAACATAGTTAAGCAAGTCTCAGTTTCCTTATCAGTAAATAACAATATAATTGCCAAATGAGATCTTGCATGTAAAGTGTTTACTGAAAACCATTTTAAATGATCAATAAATATTAATCAGGAGTTTAAGTATTGATTGCTACTATTATCAAGCTTTACATGAATTACTATAGTTTGAGAATTACTGAGTTGTAATTATTTATGATTCTCTTGTCTTTAATGGGAATATAATAATTATATCACATTTACTTACACTGAACATTGCATCTCTCAGTGTCAAGATTCCTTATTTGTCTCCAAAAGCCAAATACATAGGTACCTGATCATTTCAATTTCAAAGACTCCCGCCACTTTCGGCTGCCTCAGAGCAATTTACCAGCCCTAGATGCTTAGCTCTGTAATGACCAGAGGGAGGCCAGGTGCAGCCCAGGGAATTCATGGTGTAGGAAAGGAATGATAAACTATTAATATTAATCAAAGTTGGAAACCACTAGTGTAGGGGTACAGAGAAATGGAAAACAAACTTGCCAGGCTTCATTCTCCCCCAAAACACATGAATACTCTGTAAGAAAGATTTTTCTCTAGTGCTTATAATATGACAGTAACAATAATAATTATCTAACACTTGAATATTTCCAGTTATAAGAAACTTTTATATACTTTTTCACTTAAACTTCAAAACAATCTGTGAGGTAGTCTACTATTCATTTCAACTTTGCAGGTGGAGAAACAGGCTCAGTGAGGTTAAGTTATATACTCTATAGAAGTGCCCAAGTAGTCTGTAGTCAAATCTTCATTTTCCAATTCTAGATATAGGGTTATTTTAACTAGTCCATGAACACCGTATTAAAAGGGTCATCTAATGGCAAAGGTTCTTAGATTATCTGCCCCCCACTTCTTAGAAACATGCAAGCTTTTATGTCTATCTTCAGCCAAAGCAAAAGCAGCCTTGCTATACCATATTTCCATTGACCTCTTTCCCTCCCTTCAGTGACACAAAGGTTCATACTTTCACAGAATCCAACTGCTGTGAAGAGACCATGCAAAGAGGCAGGAAGTGGCACATTTCCTTACTTATTTGAAACACATTCATTGAAATCACATTTTAATGTCATATTTAAAAATTTTATGTCTGGGTTATCTTATCTCTTTGAGGGTGTTATTCTTATAAAAATAAAGACAAGAGGTCTGGGTTCTTGTCCTGGTTACTACTTGATTTTGGATAAATTATCTACCCTTTATGGACTCAAGTTTTCTCATCAAGAGGATGGGTTGAACTAAGTAATCTCTCCCTTCTAGTTCTAACAGTCTATGATTCTGTAATATCTCTTTTAGATGTAATGCACACATTCTGAATGCAAATAGTCATATGTATTTGTTAAAGAAATGATAAAGGCAGTTTAATATTTTGCGACTGGTACTTGGATCAAGCACAGTCAAGCACACTATCAAAAGTAATTGGCTCTATTTCACCACTTTTGCTTCTGGGACTTGGAAGAATAACTAAAATACTTGTGCCAATACTTTCTATGTACTTCTTTTCAATATTAAAAATTAATTGCAGCAAACATTTTTACTTAGTTGGAGAGGTGAAAATTTGGATCTCCTTTTTGCTCTATAAGAAATTAATTTATTTACTGTCTAAAACAGGGTAAGCATGAGTGAATTTCCTTGAAAACTGAAGATTACTTCATCTCAGTGAAGAAATTATTTTCATATGAAATATTTTCAATAGAAGACATTTAAAAAAAAACACTATTATACATTCTCCTTCCTCCTTAACCAGGGTATTTTATCTTGTCTTGATTACCCATAATGTCATCAATACACAAAGCATTTAGTATATTGTGTTAGACTAGATTCTAGTCACTAGAGTGATACTTAAAGGACCTACTGGAGTGTCTAGGTCCATTTGTTCCACCACTAAATGTCCATACACTGCTGTATTGAATAACTCAAATGTAAACAGTAGACCCTGTCTACCTATATTTCCCCTTGCCAGATATCTTGTTCCATGATTGCCTGCGAATCAAGTGGGCTATAATAGTCTGTTCCTTTATTTTAGGTAAATGGCTTGAGGATGGCTTCATCTTTTCAATTAAGTGAAATTACAGGCCTGTATCATCTACTTTCCAATCAGAAGCTGCTTCCATTTATTTTCAGCCTCATGGCTATGTTCCACATGGTGTTGTTGCTGAGAATCTGATTTGTAGGTAAGTGGAAATTTCCTCTACCACCCTATCAATTCTATCAAAGTGAGATACTTTACATGAAGAAGTTCAGGAATTTTCAAGCTTTATTAAAAACAATGATCATTATTCCCTCTACAACTACTATAATTTCAAATTCATCAGAAAAGAGGTACAATAAAACTTGAGGTATTTTAACAGTTTAAATACTCTGAAATATTAAATACTAGTACCTGCTGTAAAATATCTTAAGCCTTTCACACCACTTGTATTTTTTTTTTTTTTTTAGTAGAAGTCTTATTCCGTCGCCCAGGCTAGAGTGCAGTGTACGCTCATGGTCACCCCAGTGTCAACTTGCTAGGCTCTGGTGATCCTTCCGCCTCAGCCTGACAAGTAGCTGGACCTACAGGCGCATACTATCACACCCGGCTAATTTTTTGATTTATTGTAGAAATGAGGTCTCACCATGTTGCCCAGGCTGGTCTCGAATCCACGGGCACAGGCAATCCTCTCCTCAGCCTCCCAAAGTGCTGAGGTTTACAGGCTTGAGCCATCATGCCCAGCATCACTTATTTTTTTTTATATTAAAGATGTGGGGCAATTCAGGGTTAGGTATACAAATGTTGATTATGCAGGTACCCTTGTTGATGAGGCATCACTTGTATTCTAATAAGAGCATGTTAGTCTCTTATATAAATTTCAATATATTCGAGTATAATCATTTGAGTTTTGGAATCATCATCTCTAAGATTTTGTAAGTCATAAAACAAATGTAAAAAAAAAGTTATTTTCCCATCATTTTCAACAGATACTTTTAACCTACATCTAGACCCATGGAAAGAAACTCCTCTCCTGTCGAGATACCATTTCAGAACCAACTATCCATAATCCAAAACTTGTATCATTTTTAAAAATCAACAAATTAAAGGCAGGTTCAGTATGTCTTTGGTTCCCTAACACTCTTGCTTCACAAGAAATAAGAATCAAACTCTAAAAAACTAACATTGGCAGAATTTATTAATACTACTGAGGATTTTATATCATTTCTTAAATACCTTCATATTATATCTGTTTACAAAAGCAATTACCACTCTATTGAGATTGTAGGAGTTTTCACGGCTCGTTAACCTTTATAGCTCTGGAATCTGTTTCATGAGTACATCACAGAAAGGCCTGGGTCTTGCTTACCTAACTCAGGCTTTTTATAAAGACCCCTGAAGGTTTTCATTTATATGAAAGCTTGCTAGAATTTCTTACAGTTAAATCACAAGAAGCAGACTTCACCTGTCATAGGTACAATTTATCAAGTTTTTATTCTTAATTAAGTTTGAGTTACATTATTCCTGAAGCAGGCTTTTTTCTTTTTCTTCATTTACCATTATCTCCACTGGGTAGTGCAGCTATGCATGAGTGCAAAGATCACACCAGACAGTAAAAGCTATAAGTGTTGCCACTAACAGATGGAAGAAACAATCATAACCCCAAACAATAACAATTTATTACAACTCGCACAAACTCTATATCCAACTGCATACGGTACTATTCTATGATTTATTTTATTAGTTTTTTTCAGAATCCTTCTTATTATGTTTCACTAGCTATACATAAGCAAACAAGGATCAGCAATTTAAAAATTAAGATTAGCCAGGCTCGGTGGCTCAGCCTGTAATCCCGCGCCTTTGGGAGGCTGAGATGAGCGGATTGCCTGAGCCTGCAGGTTCAAGACCCGCCTGGGCAGTGAGACCTCATCTCTACAATAAATCAAAAAATTAGCTGGGTGTGGTAGTGCGCGCCTGTAGTTCCAGCTACTTGGAAGGCTGAGGCGGAAGGATTGTCGGAGCCCAGCAGGTCAAGGCTGTAGTGGCCAGGAAAGGCCACTGCACTCCAGTCTGGGTGACAGAATGTGACTCCCACTCAAAAAAAAAAAAAAAATAATTAAAATTAAGATTGAGAATCTGTGACTAAAAAAATTCTAAAAACCATAAAATACCTTTATATCACAGTCAATCTTGAACTGAATCTTTAGTCTGAAAAACTTACATTGGAAATTATGATTGTTAAAGCCACTTAACAAGTATCCTTACCTCCAATCTCTTTCCATTAAATATATCTTGCCCCAAACAAAAAAGCCACCTCTCTAGAAAAAAACCAAAGTTTCACTGCTTTACTTCAAAGCTGGACATAGCTTCAATGCTATGTTCTGCACAAAACTCAAAACTTATTAGCTTTATATGCAAGCAAATCCCTTAATATATGATCCAAACTACCTTTTAAATCTTATCTCCTAGTAGACTACTAAACCATCTTCTCAATTCTCCTTCCACAATATCAAACTCACCAAATCATGGACTATCTCCCAAGACATCATGGAGTTTACCCCTAGGTGCATTTTCCCTCCACCTGAATAGTCCTCTTTTTTTAATGACTCCTTTAAGTCCCTACTCAAATAGCACTTTCTTGATGAAGCTCTCCAATCTTTCACAGAGCTTGCTGAAAATTCCTCATATTATGATAGTTCCTTGATCAAAGCTGGGTTTTAGAATTTCTCAGATTACATTTCCTACTTTTTAATTCTCCAAGTGCTTCCCCTTCTAATTTCTTAACTCCTTAAAAGTAGAAACTATGTCTCTGCATGCAGTGTCTAGTACAATGCAGAGACTCAATTAGTGATTGCTGACTAGATCGATAAAAGACTACTATTTAACATATTCTTTCCATGGGTCTGGATGTAGGTTAAAAGTATTTGAAGATTTGACATATTGTCAAACATATACTGTTTGGCATATATTTGATATATTTTGACATATTCAGAAGCCAATGCTTCTGACTAAGCTAGTATGGATAGTATAGATCTGGCCAATGAAACTAGTCATTCCAGATCAATGGATTAGGACTTAAGCAGAGGCTTCCTTCCTCCTACCTAATTCTGCATGTTCAGTTGAAAAGAAAAATCGTAACTACTGTCACGGCTGAGCTATGCTAGTAAAGAGGGAAGAATTTTTCATTTTATTACTCCAAATCGTGACGTAAGCTACATGGGACAAGAAGACACTTAGTTATGCAACAATATTATGAACTTATGCAAATCATTTAACCTCTCAGAGATTCATTTGAAAAACAGAGTTACAATGTTTTGATTGTAACAAGGTTGGGAGGCCAGACTAGACTGAGGTATTTTTCAATTCTAAGATATATGATTCTAGTCATCATTCATCCATCCATCCATCCATCCATCATCCATTCAACTAACCATACATTCATGAATGCTTGAGATCTCTTACAGCTCTAACAGCATCAATTCTACATCTATGAAAGTTAAATTCAAAGAAAATATAAGAAGTCCCAAACATACAGCAGGAATTCATACTATGTCAAAAAGAATGACTTGAGGGGTGTGCAGAATAGCAAGTCAGAAGCTCATGAATACTGAAACACGTTTCTCCAGTTGATATTTGCTTGGGTATGCATCTTATGTTTCTTGTTTCATTTCTCTGATTGAACAGTTTGGGATGTCACACTTAAAAGGGGCCAAACAGGCTGACTGATAAGTAATTTTTGAAAATTTGGAAAACAGGATTACTGAAATTCTAAATCATATTTTAGAGCTATCCATAGTGAAAGCATGCCAACAGTAGCAACATTCTTTTGTACTTAGGTATCTGTTCAGAAAAAAGGAGACCCAAACAATTAAAAAACACACAGCTTTGACGTATTAATGATAATGCCAGAGTCTACCTTTGTTTCTGCTGCATGGGTTGTTGTCTCATAGCCATATACTGCATGTCTTCTTGCAGACGATTAAGAGGGGAATCTGGCTTGACACGAATCCCATAGTAATGGTACTTGGAGTTTCCCCTTCATAAAAAAACAATAAACACTGTCAACAAAAGTCAATCAAACTAATATTAATCACATGGAGCACCCATTTAACTGCACATCTGGAAAAATTAGGTAAAAGCAGCATACATACTTATGATTTACCTGTTCTGGATAATTGTACGTTTTAAAGATGACAACATTTGAAAAATCAAAGTAAGACTCTAAATCAATCAGCTCAAGGTCCTAAGAAAAATATTTTCTTGCAAATTTTCAATTAAATATTAGTCAAACAGCCTACTGGTTCCACTCAAGTTACATGTCGTTTTTAAAATTTCTATTTTAAATTTAATTTAGAAAGAGTAATAGTGGAAAAAAGTTTTGAGCCAACAAAAATTAAATAGCAGAATAAAGGGGAAGGTCTACTAAATATGTATTTATTGTAAAGTGACTATACAGAACAAAGACAAAAGTCTTAATTCTAATGTCCTGGATAAGTTTAACATTTTCTTTTTACTTCAGGGCTGATGAAGTAGATAACTTCATTGTTAGCTAAAGGATGTTGTGGTGAAGACTTATTTAATATTTTGAAAACTAAAATAAGAAGTAAGCCTTTAATCTATAGATTTTGAAACATATTCTATTAGTTTTAGTTTTTATGGATTTATATCAGTTTTTCAGGCTGAATAAGACGTGTCACAACAGACATGAGGAAATTTCTCTATGAAAATGGCAAATTTCCACCTGGAATAAAAATGTCACAATTTCCCCACATTCATGAGAAAGACTATGTTTGCTATTAGAAATAACAAAGTTTTGTTTTGAATGAAACTTGCAAATTTTTGCAAAAATAACATGTTAAATATGTAAATTCTTGCAAAGAGAAAATAGTAGTTTTTCACAAGTCTATATATAGCAAAACATCATTCCTCTTTACAATTTTTTCTTTCATTTACAAAAAGAAATGCAAGAGAAGTGTGGATTAAATATTTTTTGTAAAAATAGAAGAGAATTCTACTTCCAAGATTAAAAAACATATTAAATGAATCCAACATATTTGAAAAGACTTTAAAATATAAAAAATATTGCTAGTTTTTTTAAAAAAGTAGGACATCTGAATACCTACAAGCTTTCAGCAAAATAAAGCAGATACAAAAACTAATGTCTATAAAGAAAGAACTTCCATTTGCAGAGACTAAATCCTGTCTCCAAAATCCACTGCAGAATGGAGTAATAAACAAAAACAAAAAATACCACAAACTCAATTTTGTAGTACTCTCCTATACAAACTGGAGACAGTAGTTGGTGTAGGTAAGGCAGGAAGCAGGAGACACTAATTATCAGACAGAAATACAGAGTAAAATGATGTTTCTTTTGTGAGATGCCAAATAGATGGGTGTCTAGTTTCTTTCAAATTAGCATTCAGGTTGGGTTGGGAGGGAGTGGTTCTTTTTATTTCATTGGGAATTGTTGGGCGAAAGAAGCATATCCATGGTCTGTTTACTCAAATTTAATTTGGAGATAGAATCTAACAAAAGGTACCTTCTGGTTTGCCTTTGTTTAAAACACAGTGATTTTATTTACTTTTTACAAAAGATCTGGTTCTGGTTCAAATGGTTTCTTCAGATAATTTTATTGACGGATAATAATAGTTCTACACACAGTTCACTTCTTTAAAAAAAAGTATCTGATTTAGTTTGCCTCATGATTTATATTCATTTTCCTTCTGTTCCTTGGATTAACAGTAGAAAGTAAATGCTTAAAACAGTTTCCATGATAGCAAGAAACTTTGAGACCTCATCCCTACCACTGTCAGTTTTTCTATATTAGAGTTCTACCTTCATAACACTTCATTTGTTTAAATTCCCCATAGTATTTATTATCTCTTATTCTTCTAGGCTTTTCTTCAAAACCCTAATCGCAAACACTACATACAATTTTAAATGGAACAAGAGATGTAATTGCTATATGCTTGCGTGGGGGGGAGAGAACATCAGAAAGTAAAAGCTGCAATATTGCAATATGAACTTAGAGAGTATGGATTCTACTCATTCACAAACCCAAACAACCCCAATTTTGTGTCTATTTTAAAGATGTGTTTCAAGGTTTGAATGGAGCCTCAAAATAGGACCCATTGAAATCTCTTTCTGTAACAAAAGAAGTACAACAATACAGCTATTAGAATGTTGAATAAAGCCCAGAGTTTCAAAATATTGGTATGGTATGCATAACTACTGAGCCATCAGCTAGGAGATAGTAGGTTAGGTCCCTAAATAATGATGTTTGTGGTTTTGGAAAAAAAAATACTAGAGAAACAAAAAACTTTTTTTTCCCCAAGGGAATAAAAGCTATTCCTTTAGTGTGAATAGACAATCACATTCTCCAGTTTAAAATATACTACCTTTTGAAGTATAGATAGAAGAAAATATATTTATGAGAGAGCTGAACCTCCAGCAATCTAAAAGCTGTACAATCACTTAAAATGCAACAAGAAAGGAATAGTTCACACTTTGAATACATTAGTCCTTGTAAATCTCATAACACTGACATGGTGAAGGGATTTAGGACATGCTCCCCCAAAATACAATACCTTGGCATTTGAGGAAACAGCAGAAGCAGGCCACAGAAACTAGAAAATATTATCCTTATCCCTTCTCTGAAGTGGGCCATAAAGCCTAGTTTACCTTACCCTGAAAAAAAGGTCATGAGACTCTCATTCCAGAGGAATACTACCTATATAGACTTGGCAGAAAGAGATGTCCTTATTTCTGAAGATAGAGGGACACAAAAGAATCTGAACAAATAGGACTTGCTGAGTTCCCCCACTTTATTACCCTTAGATCATACTCCTTTATGTCTAATCATATTTCTTCCAAACTATCTACTTCCTCATCAGTCAGTTTAAAATATACACATTTTTCTCAGTTTCTTTGGGTCTTCATTTCTGAAGGCTCCCTGATATGTAAAACTTATAGTAAATAAATTCATATGCTTTTTCTCTTATTAATCTGTCTTTTGTTACAGGGGTTTTAGCCATGAGCCTTGTGATGGGTGAGGAAAAAAAAAACTTTTCTCCCTTACAACACTCACTCCTCTTTTTGGTATAAATCTATTAAATTTATCTTACTCTATTCAAGTGACTTATAGCTAATTATAGGTCTATCACCTAATGTTATATAGTGTAGCATCTCTATTTTATTACCTTTAATATGAGTTTTGTAAGATTTAGGAAATCAAAAGTATTCCTATCCTTCTGCCCAGCTATTTGAAATATTTATGTTAGGGTAATTTATAGAAATCTGGAAAGAAAAATGAAACCCCACAGTTCTAAGTATTCTTGTCATCATATTCTGGTTAGGAAAAACATTCATATTTATCCAAAGGAAGAAAAAAAGAAAAACTGAAAGTTTCTTCTTCACATTAGTGATTTCCAATCAATTGAACTATATTGTATTTTTACTTCTATGTATGTATGGCTTCACATGAAAAGCAGGAATAAAAGGATAATAGGAGCAAAATAGGACAAAAATATTTTGTGAGTTCACCAAATTGTTTTTAACTGGTCTCCAGATATGAAATGAATAACTCAGCTTTAATTTCTTATATTCAAGTAGTTATTTATAATAACAATTAAATGTAATTTTGTAAGAGTTAAGAAATATATAGTTTTCCATTTACTATTGTACTTCGTATTTTTTTACTCATCTTTAGTATGATTGTTTTCAAAAACAGAGTATAATGGTTGATGCAAATCTTGCACTAACAGGTAGGTCTGTTAACTTTTTATATAGTTTGAGACTCAGCTGTTTCAAAACTTTGCTCAGTTGACCATTCTGGTTTGCTAACATTCATTGAACAATGACCTTTTCTTTTCCTGGGGATTTTAAATACTAAACTCATTCTATAATTATTTTTTATATATTACCTGTAGTCAAGTACTTTGCTTAAACAATATACTGAACTGCTCTAGTAAAAGAAAGATTTTTCTGAACTCATTTTTCAGTACTAACCTAGTGCCCAATCTCCTGGTTCGTAGCCCCATAAAAATTGACCTTATTAGTTTCCCAAAAGAGGCAGCATTTACTGGGTCCAGTTTGTGTTCCTGACAGTGTCGAAGGTAGTGGTTGTATAGAGTGCTTCTGGGAAGGCTCACTCCTTCTGCTGTCTCATAATTGTCCAAAAGCCACTGGAGCTAGTAGAAAGAAGAAACAGTAAACAGAGAAATCATATAGTTTGCCATAATTTCTACAAGACGTTGCAAACACAATATACAGAAATACTTAGAAGTTCTACATCAAGTCTAACGATAGAATAAACTGTTGTAATCTGGAGGCTGGAATAATCTGGCTTGGAAAACTCTCAGAACCACTGAAAATAGCTGAACATCACTTATGACCTCAGACAATATCAGTTTCTTCAAATATTCGAGCACATGTAGAGCCATACTAATTTTCTCTGTATTTGTTGCAGTTTTGAAAATAAACACCTCTTCAGGGAATTCAAATAATCCCATTAACTGATCATAAGTATAAAACATATAATTGTTACAGAACGAAACATGTTACCAGGCTTAGCAGCATGTACATAATATATCTTTGGTGTTTGTTTGCTATAACACATAGGCAGCAGGTTGTCTTGCATGTATTTTTATATTAAGGTTCTATTCATTTTTATAAAATTCTAATTTACTTAACTCAAATTACCACTAGATAATACAATAATAATTATTGTCTACTGGGACAAATTCTGCAAGCAGAAAAGGCAAAATTTAGTCATTTCATCCTCAAATGGAAAGAAACACACTAGACATTGGCAAAGACTTTATATGTAATGAAAAGGAATCATTTATTATAATCATTTGAATTTTTCTACCTCAAAGCTGTGTTTTTACACAATTTTGGAAGGCATACCTCAATGATAGTTGGTAAAACAGTATTTTCTTAGCTTACATTTCTCAGTTTACATTTCAAAGCTTTATGTTGTCCTGTGTCTATTTTTTTAAAATAATCTTTAAAGTTCAGAAAACGTGCATGAAATTTTCAGAATTTGAATTCAGGACTATATTTTAAATTTCAACATTAACAAAATTAAATTATTTATTTGTTCATTTATTTGACAAAAAGATAACTGTAATTGGATTAAACAATTTTCTTAAGGTCACACATTGTGTTTCAATGCCTGAGTCTGGTTTTCAACTCACGTTTCCTGATTACGCTAGACCAACGGCTAGTTTCACAAGGGCAGCAAATATTTCACATTACTTGTCTCCACAAAATTTTCATGCCATACATAAGAGGTATTAAAAACAGCTCATGTTTAACATGCAATTCAAGTTAAAAATAATTGTTAGAGCCAACAGATTCATCTATTGAGCATCAACTATGAGCCAGGCAATGTGCTAGGTAGGCAGCCAAGTGATCCAAAGGTGAATGAGATCTCCCTGTCATCTAGGAATCTGCAGTCAAACGCTAAAATTAATGACATGGACATTCAAATAAATGATGCATCTCTTCATTTTGTTTATATGTTTTAAAATTTGTGATCAAACTTAGAACTTGAACTTTCATACTTTAAGCATTTATAAAAATATTTTCAGAATTATTGTCTTTATGACAACTAAATCTTCCAAAACTACTTTAATTTCAAATATTCCTACATGATGTTTATATAATTAAACTTATTTCATTAAACTCATACTGATTGCTGGTTTTATATAGCCACCAAACCTATAAGACACAGCAGAGCACTTTTAAAATAAAATTAATGTTTTGCTCAGGAAGACTTGAAGTCCATTATAGAATACATATGTATATGAATACATATATTTAAACACACATATTACCTCTCTAATATATACAACCCTCCACTATAAAACTTTTAAAAGATTACACAAAATAAGCATTCATTTTTATAATGACAGAAAAATACTACAGGTCAACAGAATTATTTTGACAGTAATCATCTATAATCTGATTGCCAGTGAATGAGTTTTCCAGAGGCACTATAACATGATTTCTGAGTATTCTAAATGACACACAGAAATGGTTCACTATACATATTCATTTCATGTAAAAAAGAGAAGGCAAACTAATTGGGGCAAACTAATCAAGTTACTAAGGATATACTAGTATTTTGCCTATAACAGTGGGACAGCATGATTAGTGTATTTTTAAATTTCAAAACCGTATTAATTGTGAGTACAACTGAGGGAAACTATACATAAAACCTAGCTTATAGATCTCATCCACATGATTCAGTAAAATGACTGGGATTTGGAAGCACTTCGGTGGTGTTAATGCAGTCTTGGTGAAGCATTCTGCACAAAAGCATGGGCTCTTGTTCTGTGTACATATACTAGACAAAGCAAAAGTTGACTGCCTTCTGTTGGTATTCTTAATATATTAAAAAAAGGAATATCAGTCCTTGGTATCAAGGAGTATAAAGAAAACACTAAGAAAAAAAATTCCTAGAAAGTCAAAAAAATTAAAAAGCCAATATTTTTTGAAAAAACAGTAATATTTTCCAACTAAGGTAATATAGTCTCCACATCCAGAAGCATGGAACACAGAACGTTTAAGAAAAAATGGTAAATATACGTTTAAATGAATATCTATATATTCTCATAAAATAATGCATATTGTCAAAGGCACAATAATATGACTTTTTAAAACAATGATGAGTAAAACAATCAATATTCTTTCCTTTGCTAATGAACAGAAGATCCACTATATAGAAAATCTTAATTAAAAGTTCATTTTTAAAAGAAATAGAGTAAGTTCAATTTTAAACATGAACTTTACCACCAAAAGTATACAAATAATAAAAATACATCTAATGTAAAATATGTTTAATCTAATGTAAAATAAGTAAAAATAAGTTAATTAACCAGTGATACACATTAAAAATTTCTTTAAACTGCCCAAATTGTGTACTAGTCTTCTTGCAACATTTAATTACTTAAAAATGAAGACAGATATGTCAAAGTGGGAGCTTACTCATTTCTCATGATCATGGAAACTATCTTGCAGATAAATTTTTATTAAAAACTTTGAAAAAGCAAATTCAGTAATACAATATTTGAAGAGTACTACCATGAAATTACCTTTTATAAAAGTGAAATCTCGTGTAAATAATAAAGTTTAATATAAAATATTTTTAGTCCAATGGTATATTTACATTTATACATATAAAAGAGTTAATCAACCACTTTTAATAAAAGAAAACTTTTCATAGAAACAGTGAGATAACTCAAAAAAGAAAGATAACTACAGGCGAATATCTTTGATGAACACAGATGCTAAAATTCTCAACAAGATCCTAGCAAACCGGATTCAACAACACATCTCAAAAATCATCCATCCCTGGGACGCAAGGCTGGTTTAACATTTGTAAAACCATAAATGTAGCCAGGCTTGGTGGCTCAGCCTGTAATCCCACGTCTTTGGGAGGCTGAGGTGAGTGGATTGCCTGACCTGCGGGTTCGAGACCCGCCTGAGCAACTTGACGAGACCTCATCTCTACAATAAATCAAAACATCAGCCGGGCGTGGGAGTGCGTGCCTGTAGTTCCAGCTACTTGGAAGGCTGAGGCGAAGGGATTGCCAGAGCCCAGCAGGTCGAGGCTGCGGTGGCCGGGAGCAGCCACTGCACTCCAGTCTGGGTGACAGAGTGAGACTCCAACTCAAAAAAAAAAAACAAAACCATAAATGTAATTAAATACTTCAACAAATGTCAAAAAAAACCCACATGATTATATCATCAGATGCAGAAAAAGCTTTTGATAAAATACAGCACCCCTTCTTGATAAAAACCCTCAAACATCTAGGCATACGTGGAACATACCTCAAAATAGTAAAAGCCATCTATGAAAACCCACAGCCATCATACTCCTAAACGGACAAAAATTGCAACCATTTCCCTTGAAAACTGGAACAAGACAAGGATGCCCACTATCACCCTTCCTGTTCAATATAGTATTGGAAGTCCTGGCTAGAACAATCAGAGAAGAGAAGGCGATCAGGGATATCCAAATAGGAAAAGAGGAAATCAAGTTTTCTCTCTTTGCAGACGACATGATTGTGTACCTTGAAACCCCAAGAGAATCTTTCAAAAACCTCCTTGCACTGATAAAGGACTTTGGAAAAGTCTCAGGGTATAAAATAAATGTGCAGCCAGGCTTGGTGGCTCAGCCTGTAATCCCGCGCCTTTGGGAGGCTGAGGTGAGTGGATTGCCTGAGCCCGTGGATTCGAGACCCGCCTGGGCAACTGGGCGAGACCTCATCTCTACAATAAATCAAAATGAACTGGGCGTGGTAGCACACGCCTGTAGTTCCAGCTACTTGGAAGGCTGAGGCAGAAGGATCACCAGAGCCCAGCAGGTCGAGGCTGCAGTGGCTGAGAGCAGCCACTGAACTCCAGTCTAGGTGACAGAGTAAGACTCCAACTCCAAAAAATAAATAAATAAATAAATAAAATAAAAGTGCAAACGACAACTTCATTTCTTTACACCAATAATAAACAAACAGAAACCCAAATAAAACCACAATTCCATTCACAATAACCACCAAAAAAAGAAATACCTTGGCATCTTCCTAACCAGAAACGTGAAAGACCTTTACGATGAAAACTACAAAACACTGCTCAAAGAAATCAAAGATGACACAAACAAGTGGAAAAATATTCCATGCTCATGGATTGGAAGAATCAACATTGTGAAGATGTTCTTCTTACCTAAGGCAATCTACAGATTTAATGCAATACCCATCAAATTACCAGCAACATTCTTCTCAGACCTAGAAAAAACAATACAGGAATTCATATGGAAACACAAATGACCAAGAATAACCAGAACAATCCTCAGCAAAAATAAATAAATAAATAAATAAATAAATAAATAAATAAATAAATAAATAAAAAAGCAGGAGGTATCACATTACCAGACTTCAAACTTTACTATAAAGCTACAATAATCAAGACAGCTTGGTATTGGTACAGGAACAGGCATGTAGACCAATGGAATAGAATTGAGATTTCAGAAGCAAAACCTCAATTTCTCAACCAACTCATTTTCGACAAAGCCTCCACCACCTACCACTGAGGAGAGGAGACCTATTCAATAAATGTTGCTGGGAAAACTGGCTGAACACATGCAGAAGATTCAAACAAGACCACTATCTATCCCCATACACAAAAATTAAATCTAAATGGATCAGAGACCTAAATGTAAAACCTCAAACCATAAGAACCTTAGAAAATGCAGGACACACCCTTATGGAAATTGGAACTGGCATCCAATTCCTGAACAAAACCCAACGCATGGGCCATAAGAGATAAGATAGACAAGTGGGACCTCATTAAACTGACAAGCTTCTGCAAAGCCAAAGAAACTATCAAGAGAGCAGGGAGACAGCCCACAGACTGGGAAAAAGTATTTGCCAACTCCAGGTCTGAAAAAGGCTTAACATCTTGGATCTAAAAGGAAGTCAAATGTGCTGAAAAGAAAAAAAACAAACAACCCCATTACAAAGTGGGTAAAAGGTATGAACAGACACTTCTCAAAAGAAGACATACGAGCAGCTAACAGACACATGAAGAAATGTTCAGCCTCACTAATCATCAAGGAGATGCAAGTTAAAACTACACTGAGATACCACCTAACTCCAGTCAGAATGGCCATTATCAATAACTCAAAAAATAACAGATGCTGGAAAGGATGTTGTGAAAAGGGAACACTTCTATACTGCTGGTGGGAATGTAAACTAGTGCAGCCTCTGTGTAAATCAGTGTAGCGATTCCTAAAAGCTCTAAAAATCAACCTTCCATGTGACCTTGCAATTCCCCTACTGGGAATATACTCTGAAAAACTCAAATCACTCTATAAAAAAGATACCTGCACATGTATGTTTATCGCAGCATTGTTCACAATAGCAGGATCATGGAACCAAATATGCTGTCCATCGGAAGATGACTGGATTAAAAAAATGTGGTACGTATACACAGTGGAATATTACGCAGCCATAAAAAAGAACAAAATCACGAATTTCGCAGCAACTTGGATGGAATTTGAGTTTATAATACTGAGTGATCTCTCACAGAAACAAAGATCTGAGTATCACATGTTCTCACTCATAAGTGGACCTTGAACAACTATCGTAATACTATAAGAAAAAGATTGATAGTGGCGGGAAACTATGGGGTGGCAGGGAGAGGAAGGGAGGTGGGATTAACGGTAGTTGGTATCTGTCTGGGGACGGGGGGCACACCTCATCAACAAGGGTACCTGCACAGTGCATATTTGTATATCTAACCCTTAACTGTACCCCACAATTTTAAAATAAAAAATATGTTAAAAAAAAAGAAATAGTGAGATAATCATAGCAAAAGTTGGTACAAATGATATTGCCATACCCCAAGTAAATAATTTAAAGAAGCTGGGCTTGGTGGCTCAGCCTGTAAACCCGCACCTTGGGAGGCTGAGGTGAGTGGACTGCCTGAGCCCGCGGGTTCAAGACCTGCCTGGGCAACTTGGTGAGACCTCATCTCTACAATAAATCAAAAAATTAGCCAGGTGTGGTAGTACATGCTTGTAGTTCCAGCTACTTGGAAGGCTGAGGCGGGAGGATTGCCAGAGCCCAGCAGGTCGAGGCTGCGGTGGCTGGGAGTGGCCACTGCACTCCAGCCTGGTGACAGAGTGAGACTCCAACTCAAAAAATAATAATAATTTGAAGAAAAATAAATCATTTATTGGATTGGCTATACAGTCCTCTGAAATGACTAAGCAGGTCAAAACATCTATAGCTTATATAATTTATATTCGAAACCAGCTTTTAAGTCTGAGTTTCTTTACAGTATATATATAAATCACATAGTTTGTTTGAAAAATTTCACAACAATAGGAATTTTGGTGACTTTTACTTTGACAGTAGCCAAATTACATTTTGTTCCCTACTCCCTGTTAGCAGGAGGAGTAATCTTTATTTCTTGCCAGAATCCTGCAGAGCACATGAAGAAGCAGAAGGAAATCAAGTGGAGGTAAAATCCCTAAAAAGATGGAGGTAGTTTTGCTGTAGGCATGTGGGCTTCAGCTAGAAAGCCTGCCAGCCACTGCCCCACTTAAGGCTATATCTCCTAGAAATTCATTGCATAAGTAGAAATCAATTTAAAAGGATCTACCAGATAAGACTTTGAGACTTAGCAGGAGATTCTCATCTGTATCCTATATGCCAGTATTTAGCTATAGGTTTTGACATAATGATGAAATTATAAATCAGACATTTGAGTCTAAAACACAGTATTAGAAAGCATTACTTATTACTTATATATTTTTTACTGTAAGAGAAACTAGGCAGTTTAAGTTTCTGTGTAAATTTATTTGTTTTTGTTTTGTTTCTGGTTTTTTTTTTTTTTTGAGTTGGAATCTCACTCTGTCGCCCAGACTGGAGTGCAGTGGCCACTCCCGGCCACCGCAGCCTCGACCCGCTGGGCTCCGGTGATCCTTCCGCCTCAGCCTTCTAAGTAGCCGGAATTACAGGCATGCCCTACCACGCCCGGCTGATTTTTTGATTTATTGTAGAGATGAGGACTCGCTGCCCAGGCGGGTCTCGAACCCGCGGACTCAGGCAATCCACTCATCTCAGCCTCCCTAAGGCGCGGGATTACAGCCTGAGCCACCGAGCCCAGCTCCTTTTTTTATTTTTTTGAGTTGGAGTCTCACTCTGTTGCCCAGACTGGAGTGCAGTGGCCGCTCCCGGCCACCGCAGCCTCGACCTGCTGGGCTCCGACGATCCTTCCACCTCAGCCTTCCAAGTAGCCAGAATTACAGGCATGCGCTACCACGCCCAGCTGATTTTTTTTTTTTTTTAATTGTAGAGATGAGGTCTTGCTGCCCAGGCGGGTCTCGAACCCGCGGGCTCAGGCGATCCACTCACCTCAGCCTCCCAAAGGCACGGGATTACAGGCTGAGCCACCGAGCCTGGCTTCTGTGTAAATTTAAATATAACTTAAAGGCATACATTCCATAAGCTGCCCAAGGGAAGTTAATGCCTGTTATGATACACATTGGTTTCTTGGGTTTTGTCTTTAATAAAGTATATTTGGACATTAGAATTCAACAACCCCAGCATTTAGTAATTTATTACTAAACTATTACTATTTATTCTACTCTTGTAAAATGTCTTGTAAAATGTTTGCTTGTATTTACAATTTTAAAAACTCATAAAATACCATAGGAACTTCTAACCTTTATCTTTACAACTTGATTATTCTTCTAATGAACTAACACAAACTTATCTGAGAGTGGAAACCAATATAATTGCATCTTTCAACTTTTGCATTTAATCTATCTTAATCAAGATAGATTAGAATCTTTCTAATCAAGATAGATTAGAAAGATGAATGACTCCTATTTTTCCCAAAGGGAAATCCTGATTGACAAATAATATATATATTGCATTGTCCAATTAACATCTAAATGTAGCATTTGGCATTTTTTCCCAGATGGATTATTGTCTCTTACGATTCATTTTAAGTTCAGTTCACTGATGATATGCATTTTGACAGGCATTATTTCTATAATAACTTATATTTACAATATAGCAGAGTAAAAAAAAGTGAGTAAAAAACAAGGTTTTGCTTTGAGCTGATTGTATTTTGGTAGCTAAAACTAGCAAAAATAATGAAGTAATTATTTGCTAGATTGTGAAAAGTATATAAAATATATGGCTAAAGCTTCTTATATACTCCAAATAGAATTTTTAAAAACTGCACAACCTTAAAAACATTATGTGAAAGTTGGGAACCATTTAACAACATTTCTGAATTCAAATTTACCATCTAAAATATCTCAAATAGAACACAATTTAATTATTAAATGCTCATTTAAATTAATTGCTACTGAGAAAGAGCATAAAATAACTCAAGTCTGTAAAGAAAAGAATTAAATATTCTCGTTTGATTTAGGTAGACTATACATCATTTGCCTATAGCATTTTCATGTACAAAACACTAGAAATAAAAACACAAATAAAAAATTATTACACTAAGAGACAGAATTCTGTAAAGTCAAACCAAAGGTACCATTCTAAAATTCAAGGATATGAATAATGTCACTCTTGGCTAGAACTTTTTAAGGGATTAGAATGTTTAGAGGGAAAAAAATCATCAACTCTTCAACTGAAGGTTGCACATGGGGAAATGACAGAGTGACCATATATTATTTACTCATGTGGTATGCCAGAAAAAGACCACCATTTACCAACAATGTTTACACATGTACCTAGTTAAGCAAACTTG